>OZ007594.1:64716423-65966423 GCA_963931845.1 Maratus michaelseni
GTCAACTACTGGTGCAGTCACAGTATTACTTAAAATATATATTATTAAAATTATTTCCAATACCTTCAAATTCACCCCTCATACCAGTTGGATCTCTGTAAGTCTCAATAAATCCAATATACCTAGAGATTTAAAAAAACAATATTTTTGTTTAAGATAAAAAGGCAAATAAACAATAAAAATAAATGTATCTCTAAAAAATTAAAATTATTATTTTTTTTTAAATCCAATGTGAATAGTTAAGACAGATAGGTATCTACTATGGAAATAAGTTACAGGATAGAAAACCGACACATGCACCGGTTCTATTTCTTATTTTAAAGAATGTAGATATAAATCTTTTACCTTTAAGTGGAACATTTAATACTTAATTATTATCAGATGGATTGACCTATCTACTATAAGAAATTTATTAATGTATTTTTTAGCTACTGCAGCAGACCAATGAAAATTATTTATTTATCGGTTTATGATGTATGAATAGATATTACGCCCAAGAGTCTCAGTGGATTATACAATTGGACAAATGAGGTATCATCATACCATTCAGACTTAATAGTCCAGTAGAGATAGGCCAAAAAAATTGCCTTGCCTTGTAAAAGGTTGGGTAACTCTGATTTTTGTGTATGTTCTATAGGGTGATCCTCGTTTTCAACCTTCTAGACTTTGTGCATTTTTGACCATATAAAAAAAAATTTTTTTTTTTTTTTTGCTTTGAGTGAGAAAAATCTATTTCACAATTTTGTAGAGGATAAAATTCGCTACAACATACACTATTCATGTCTGTAAATTGCCTAAATAGGAGAATTGGAGGCGAAATATGGAGCCGTAAAAACGGGTAAAATTTACAAGAATTGCAAAAATCTACATATGACGTTAGTTTTTTCTTAATAACCCATTTTTAGTGCATTTTAGAGACAAAAGTGTCATAATCAAATTTGTAAAGCCTCTAAAAAGATGGCTAATAAAGCTTTTGTAAAAGACTCTAAAAATCAGAAAATTTTGATTTATTGTTAAAGCAGGAAAATACTGTCTGGCAAGTCACCAATTTAAAAACAAGCTTTTATTTTTTATATTGAATTAACAACTAACTATAGTATGTATAATAAAAAGTAATTGGGGAATAGTTAAGAAGAGGGAGGGGGCGAAATTAACCAAAAAACCTAGTCAGTAGATATAAGCGCATTCCAGAGGTTGGACCAAGAATGCAAAGTTGAATGTAAAATTAAGTGCTGGGAATAATATAAAAAATACTTCAAAGATAAATAAAGTATAATTTAGAAAATTTAAAAGGGAAAAGGAGTATCCAGGGATGAAACTAGGGGGTGGGGGGAAAAAGGTGCATGTGTCCCGGTCACCAGAATTGAAGGCAAAGAGGACAACAATTAAAGATTTGGTTTGTCACACATATTTTTGTTAATTAGTCAAAGTTTACATTGATGGTAAATGTATCTCATGTTGAGAATGTTAGTCCCAACAGAAAGAATACCAATAATTATATCTGCTAAGACAGAAACCTGTATAAAGTGGAATTGTTATCGGGGTTCTTTGAATTCAGTTTTAAATTTTAAAATAAAGCAATAGGTATTAGAAACTTATAAAATTCTGTATGTAAATTTACTTTGTTAGCATCAGAAAAAAAAAAAAAAAAAAGCTAATTTTCGGCTTGAATCAGATATTTATTTTGTCAGAGATTTGTTTGATTCAAGGTTTCAATGTAATTAGGGGCCTGCTAGTTAAAATTAAAAAAAAAAATAGTGAATCATATTAAAACAACTTTTTGAATGGTCAAAAATATAAAAGAATATTACAATACATAAAGAAATGGAAAATACAAATAAAAAATGATATGATATGAAAAACCATACAAGAATTTAAAGAAATTTATTTGAAAAAAGAATAGGAATATCAATTACGTTTCAATAACAGGTCCTTTATCTTTGATCCAGTAACGTGATCCTTCCTTATGACTATCAATGGAACCAATATGAAAACTATGAATATAATTTTCAATCATTTTTACTTCATTTTCATTTGCAGCGTATTCCTAAAAAAGTTTTTAATACATTAAAAAACAAGAACGAAAAATCATGCGTCAAGCATAGATTATGTAACACTTTCCAATGCTTCCAAAATAATTTTACAAATCATACCGTTTAATAAGCTGAAAGATAATATCTAAGTAAACAATTTGGAAAACGCATAACATATTTAAAAACATAATTTCAGGAATTTCCAACATTACAATATTCGGAAAAATATCCGAATACTTTTATTCAGCCCTGTATATGATCTATAAATTTGTATACATACTACATAGGATGCTAAATTTTAGTTCAGTTAGGAAACGCGTAGCACAGTTTAAAATTCTCCTTCTGGAGTTTCTGTCAATAAACGGAAATGTGTTTGCGAACTTTTGTGCTTCCCTGCATAGATCTACAGAATTTATATACACCACGTAATAGACAAAAAGTGAGTTAAATTTAAAATCGCGTTCAGTAACTTAAAATGGACTTCCAGGAATTATTGTTAACAGACAGTAGAGAATTCTTTTGTGTGTCCCTGTAAATGAACGATGACTGCTATACACACAATATTCTGTAGTAAGCCTCTTGTAATGCACCTTAGTGATATATATAAATTTCAATGCGTTTAAAATAATGAAACATTATTTAAATAAACCGCAGACGATTTTTCTCCATAGACGTAATCTAACGAAATTCTTTTGACTGTCCCTGTAAAGTAACAATAAGTGCTATGCACACCCTATTCCATATTAAGCTTCTTGTAATGCACCTTAGTGATATATATCAATTACAATGTGTTTGAAATTGCGTAACATCATTAAAATAAACCGCAAATGATTTTTCCCCCATAGATCGTAATGTAACGGAATTCATTTGAGTGTCCCTGTAAAAAAACTATAAGTGTTACATACTTCCGTTGAAATACAGAACATGCTATAGATAACGACAATAACATATAAAAATTGCAGAGCAATCCGAGCATATTTACGGGAGTTAGAGCACGGACAGACGGCCATACGGCAGACAAACCGAAGTCATAAACACTTTTCAACTAGGTTGGAAAGTGTTAAAAACAGATAGAAAAATATATCATCTAGCTGAAATTAATATATATCTGCCAACATGTCAATTTTGCAAATCATACAATTTTTATTTTTAAGACGTGTTTAAAAATACATAAAATTAAAAATATATGCAACGAAAAAAGAAATATGGTTTTTTATGCGAGTTCTATCGATATTTAGTTGTATCAACATGTCCTTTAACATCACTCCTACCCCTGAGAAAAAGTTTAACACCTGAATTGCACACAGTGCATTCAGCAAAGTGTTCTCTTTTACAAGATTAATTTATACATGAAATTCTTTTGCACATTGATTCTATGGGAACTTGATTATACTACTTCGGTTTCACTTTTTCCATTTTACAATAATAATGGAGATAGCAACTGAAAATATAATAAGTCGTGTTAAACGATAGAAGTAAACTTTTCTGCTATGGCAAAAAGAAAGAAAAAACAAGTGGGTAAGTGTGATCGAAGATTGCACAAAGAGTTTCATTTAATATTCCTTTCAAAACACTTTATCCTTCCTTTAATAAATCCAAATAAATTTCATTTTCCAAAAAAAAATGAATGTATTTTACAGTAAAAATTTACTGGTCTATTTTTCTCATTTTTTTAAAAAATCTGAACCGGTTTGAGAGTGGGAGAAGCCTGCTATTATACTCTGTCACAATAATATCTGTCATGTGGACTAAATGCGATATTGAAAAAAAAATCAATTTCAAAATTAAACATGTTGTATAGAGACTTTCAAAATGTTAAAATATGCCACTTGCTGACGTCATATCTATCTGCTTTCTCTATTACTCATATTTATACTCTCTTTGTGTTATTCTCAAACATTTGAAAAAGTCCGTTAAACTTCCAATATGACGTCAGATTAATCTTCTTTTTAATTCTCTAATGACATCATATTAACCTGCTTTCTGTACTTACACATACTCATACTCCTTGTATTATTGAGATATGTTTGAAAATTTCCGTTTTATTACCAATACGAAGTCATATTAATCTTTTTTCAATTGGTGAAACTTTTTATTTCATTTTTCATGTGGAAATCTTTCAATAGAAAATTAATTATTAGAAAGAATTTTATTGTGGATTTTTAATTGTTGGCAACTGCTATAGCTAAAAATGTTTAAATTTAATAAGAAAAGGCTGTTAGATTTTTGGTTTTTTAGCTCTCTGTATTAAAATAATACGATTTTTTTAAATTTTATGATTTTCAGCTATAAGTACACAAAATTTCAAGTCCGTAAGTTATATAGTTTCTGAGAACCAGCTCTGTGACGGACAGACAATGTAGCGGGACGAATGGGGTTTTGTGAGATGAATGATACACTAAAAAATGCATACATCAGATTTGATAGTTGGTTGATTTATGACGGCTGATTATCTGCATGATGGATATAGGCCCTAGGGGGATGCCCTCCGTGGGGGGTCTTTCTAAGGGATCCTAACCCGTATTTACGGTAAGGTTCGAAAAAATAAACCACGGAAAACTCTGAACGGTTAGGTCGACAAGTGCAACAGGGATTTGAACCCAGCACCTCCCCCGTCTACCAGCTTTGAGAGCAAAACCTCTCAGCTACTGGTGGGACTACATCAGATTTGAAGTTTTATCTTTAACACAATGGATCAAATAATATTTTATGATTCATTGCTATTTTTTTTAAACCATACAATCCTACTGTTTACTCATACAACCATACATTTAGAACCAAAACCATACATTATACAGCCAAACCATACAAGTTGGCAGCAATGGTAATACAACTGGCAGATAATGCTTTAATGGAACAAAAGACAAGTTACAAATTTATTTTATTTATAAAATAATATTTGTTTATCTAACTGAAATAAATCCAGCCAATATCAGCTTAGCTCACAATAATCAAACAAAAAAAAAATCTCAACTTGAAAATTGTGTATACAAGAAAAATGTATTGGAAAAGAGTAGATGGAGATAGGAATTACAATGAACATTAAAAGCAATCAACCTTGACCAAAAGAAAAAAAAAAAAAAAAAAAAAATCATAATTACTAACATTGTAACAAATACTAAATTATTACAGGAGAATGACAACATAATTTTGCTTTATAAATATTGGTGACATGTTTTTAGTTTGGCACTTCTGAATGGCTACAAGCACCACATTATTGCTGCTATTATCCTCAGCAGTTTAGAAAAGTATATAACTGATGTAATTATTCATGAAAAGCTGTGAAGAAGGTAGATAAAAATTTGGCACTTGAGAAAGATATGTACTTCTAAATCAAAGTGAGGCAAAGAAGGAACCAAAGAAATTTTGGTAGGAGGAGGGGGGGAGGGGGGGGGGGAGTAATTTAGATGACAGATTAGTTGTTTATTTTTACTTCAAATAGTTTTTGTGCTAAGAGATTAAAGAAAATGAAAATTTGAGGGTAGAATTTAGATAATTTTTTAAAAAAAGTGGAAATCTACCAAAACATAAAACACACATCATTCTTACTTTTGTTTTGTCAGTCATACTAGATTCCAAGATATAATTTTGTCCCCCCCAAATACACACACTTGGGAAAAGGATGGCAGATAACAAATTTCTAAAAATGTGTCTCATTATTCTTTAGGCAACTCTCCAATCCAACTCCCACCACCAAATAAATTTTCTTCTCTTCAGTTTCTATAAATTATAAGATCTGCTATTCAGTCATTCAACAGTCCAAGGCAGATCCTTGATGTACCCGAGGCTCAGATTTTTCATTTTTTGAAAATTAGTTGAAATGTTAATTAAAAATTCATCGAAAAAGCATTCTTTTTTCCACAAATCGACAAATGAACCCACACATGATCATCTCCGAGCTTTCCGAAATGACCACGCAATGAAAAAGCAAAGTGTGAGACCAAAAATAGCAAAAACATGCTTATTGCATAAATGCACAATAGACATATTTTTCAAGAGACTGTTGTTATTGTTTTTAATTTTATTTTCCATTTTGCAGTCGAATACTTCATGAAGTTTTGAAACAGCAGCATGTTACATTGTTAATTATATATATGTCAGTATTTTTTATGGCACATCTAAACCATTGTTGCTAAATTAGTACACTTATGGTATGGTTATTAAACACTAAAAACAAAATTCCTACAAATGATGGTCTACTTCTGATACGACTTGCTTATTAAATATTTATAATTTTAATTATGAATAACATCTACAATGACAGTAATACAGCAGAATATAAAAATTAAAACATAAATTTACAATTAAAAATTACCTTTGCAGACTGTAAATATTTGTTGCACATCTTCAACAGTTTGCTATAATCACCTCTGGTAATGATAAATTTATGACCATTGACAGTATGTGTGGACACTACATCTTTCCTTTCATCATCATCTAGCAATAAAAGTAATGATAGCTTTCAAAATAAATAGGTAAAATAAAACAAGAAAAATAGTGGTTATAAATTTAGGTACATCATATTTTATCATATTCATTTGTCCACCTCTGACACGGGATCAACAGAGCGCCCAACCTCTAAAAGAAGTTCTACAAATAAGAAGCATAATTTTTAATAATCACTCTCAACTTTTTTAGTATTTTAATACAACATGATCAGATTTTCTGAATTTAAATTGATACATGCTTCAAATTTACGCAAAAGAAACATTCTAATGATTATGGAAAATTTGAACACTTGGCAGCCAAGTATCATGTATTGTTATCAAGCAGCAAAACTAGCATTCATTTATCCCTGCTTCATAATCAAGCACACAAGAAGCAATTATTTTTAAAGATTTATGACTAACTTAAAATTCCATTTTTTAACCCACATCTTACCCTGGATCTGAACTTATGACCGGCCATTGTACCATTATGCCTATACCACTGTACTAGGGATGTACTGAATAGCAATTTTGGGAGAATATCAATTGTTGAAAGCTCATAAGTGTAAGCTAAAGCTCTACTATATAAAGCTCATCTGTTAAATACTCAATATTGTGGGGGAAAAAACAGCTTTTTGACAATATGGGATGTTTTAAAAGATACTTTAAATATAAACAGTTTTAGAGGAAATGAAAGCACTTCAAATGAATTTTCAAAATCAGTGCATCCATTGAAAAGTTATATTTAATGAATTAAGTGACATCTTTTTCTTGAAAGTAATAAAAACAAAATGATTTGGGGATATGACTTAGAAAATTATTAATAAGTAACCAAACTGACTAATTTATTTAATAAACAACCAGTTGCATAAAAGAAAATCTTACATCACAGAAAATTTCTTAATGGAATAAAGTATCAGAAAAACTCATATGGATATGCCATAAATTCCAAAAATAAATCAATTTGTATGATACCAATTAATGCACAGAGAAACAAAAAGTAACAAATAAACAGAATAAAATCTTATAGATAAACCGGATGAATTGAACCAAAAATGATGTTATGTTACATCTGTCATCCAACATTTATGTATTAGTATATATATATTTAAAAAATTGACTTTCCCTTGCCACGGCCTAACTCAATTTTTCTCCTTCCCTTTATACGGCCGTAACAAAAAGTCATTTTCCCTTTGTTCAAGAGGAATCAGAGTTTCTCCCCAGAGAAACGTAGGTGGCGCTATTACCTACCATGACTAATGGAGAATTTCCTTATCTTCGTATTTCGTTCGTCAAAACTATTTATGAATTGATATATCCGAGACTAATAAAAAAACCTTTATGGGAATGTGACTTAAATGAGCATAAAATAAATATATGCTCATTAATATGTGCAAATTTCTTGTCCATCATTTTAAAAAAATATGGCAAGGTATTTTACAAATGAAGCCAATTTATCTGCACATAAGAACTCTTTATCAAGAAAAATTTTAAAGTTTACTTAATTTTAATTTATACTATTTAATGTATATTTCACTGTAAAAGTTATCAATGTTTAAAGTCTAATCAAGAAATAGAATCTGCATATACCTATTGATACATATATATATGCAAGTAGGGTGGATAGATTTATGAATTAATGTCTTAAAAATCTGACAAAAATATTCTGTAATTTCTGTAACCAATATTCTAAAATTTCCACAAAAACTATTCTCTCATAAATGGAGTACATAATGCTACAGCAAAAAAAACTTGTACATTCTCTAAAATAATAAAGCCTTAAAAATTATTATGAATTTGTTAAATAATCCATGTTTTGAGAGAAAAAAAAGCAATATGAGTTGATTGCCAGATATTGGCGAAATAGGTTTACTTATTCTGTTGATATTATGAAACATGAAAGTATATTTTTATTTTTATATACATACTTTTATACCATGACTTTCCAGAATTAGAATATAATATTTAATTTTATATGTAATTCTATTATATTTCTAGATGCTTATATATTTCAGATCAGCACCTATAATGGTTAAATTTATTGAAAATTGTTTTGAATGTACACATATATACATATATTTTAAATAATTAAGAATCGTGTAAAAATAATCCATGTTTTGAGAAAAAAAAATTCGATATGAGTTCATTGCCGGATATTGGCGAAGTTGCTTAATTTTCTTAATATTGTGAAACTAGTAAATATTTTTTTAATTTTTACTGTGTGTTTTACACTCAGAATTATCAATGTTTCAAGTAATCAAGAATTTAAATGTATATAAATATAGAAATTTACTTATAATGTTTGTTTTGCATTTTATAGTAGCGTGTTATTTAAACTATTTTTAATTACTTAAAGCATTGTATTTATTTATTTTATCTCTAAATCTTTCAGTTTTTCCTGTTTGTAGTAAAGAAAATGCCGAAACAAAAGATACATATGTTATATATACCTTTTATAATGAATATATTGCAAAGATTCTTGTATTTTTATGTATAGAAGTAACCTTTACTAAGCATTATTTATGGTAGGTATATCGCGCCATCTATAGGTGAAAGTAGCCCTTTAACGATTCAGAAACTAAGGGGGTGATTGTGAAGGCCGTATGAGGGGAGGGAGAAAGATCGAGTTTGGCCGTGCCCTTGCATAAGTAAAGCTATTATACATTCCCTCCCCCCCCCCCCCCCCAATTACATTAATTTTTATTGTATCAGATACAGTAAATTTTTTCTAAGGCAGACTCTGTATAAGACAGAAATCTATAACGTTAAAAGATCAAATCCATAAAGTTTGTCTTACACGGAAAATTTTTGCAGTCCAGATTGATCCCACCTTAAACAGAAATTTATGTACATTTATAATGCCCCCCCCCCTCCCCCACTGAAAAAAAATATTGTAGTATTTTTTTAAACACATTCTTGTTAAATATGAACACATAGGTTGGAATCATTATAGTTGTTATATTTTTTGTTTTGGTTGGTTTAAAATGGTAATAGGTAAGAGAGAGAAAAAAGAAAAGAAAACATATATATGTATATATATATATGTTTTCTTTTCTTTTTTTTCTCTCTTACCTATTACCATTTTAAACCAACCAAAACAATATATATATATATATATATATCCATGTATATATATAAAGAGAAGAAGAAAAGGGATTAATAATGAAAAAAATGTGACAGTAGTCATGGTAAATTTCACCAGATTATATTAATATCAGAATAATTAGAAGTAATAACTTAACAAAAAATTCAATGGTTATAGAAGATAATCATTAAATAAACTATATTTTGTGTTGGAAACATTATATAACTAGATAGGGATAAAATGTTATTTTTTTCACTTGAAAAGGAGAAAAAATAAAGTCTTCAGGAAGCTATATAAATGAAACCATGATTATGGAAAATCATTTTTCTCTCTGTTTAAAGCAAGTACTGACAAACAAAAAGTTAATTTTTTCAACAAATTCAAACATATTTAAAAATGAAAAAATGACAGGAAAGTTTAGCAACAAACTCTTCATAAACTAACTAAAAAGGCATCCTTTTTACCTGTCTGTAGCACAGATGCCAACCTGATTTCATAACAGCAAGCACCAGTTTCATCAACTGTTTTAAACAATCTTGTATTATAAGGTTCAAGAGCCTGAAAAATGGAAGAAAATTAAAATGAAATATAACATATAAAAGTAACAGTTAAATTGTTCAAATTATATAAAGTGCCTATAAAAGTTCCAAAAATGCCAAATGTGGGTATTTTGGTTAAAAAACATTTTTTTTTTTTTCTAAATCTGTTTTTTGCTTTTATATAAAAACATGTACGGCTAAACAGTTACAAAATAAAACAAGAACGAAAAATCAAGCGTCAAGCATAGATTATATAGCACTTTCCAACGCTTCCAAAATAATTTTACAAATCATACCGTTTAATAAGCTAAAAGCTAACATCTAAGTAAACAATTTAGAAAACGCATAACATATTTAAAAACATAATTTCAGGAATTTCCAACATATACAATATTCGGAAAAATATCCGAATACTTTTATTCAGCCCTGTATAGGATCTATAGATTTGTATATATACTACATAGGATGATAATTTTAGTTCAGTTAGGAAACGCGTAGCACAGTTTAAAATTCTCCGTCTGGAGTTTGTCAATAAACAGAAATGTGTTCGCGAACTTTTGTGCTGCCCTGTATAGGATCTACAGAATTTATACACACCACGTAATAGACAAAAAGCAAGTTAAAATTAAAATCGCATTCAATAACTTAAAACGCACTTCCAGGAATTATTGTTAACAGACAGTAGATAATTCTTTTGCGTGTCCCTGTAAATGAACGATGACTGCTATACACACAATATTCCGTAGTAAGTCTCTTGTAATGCACCTTAGTGATCTATATACATTTCAATGCGTTTAAAATAGTGAAACATTATTTAAATAAACCGCAGACTATTTTTCTCATATACGTAATGTAACGGAATTATTTTTACTGTCCCTGTAAAGTAACTATAAGTGCTATGCACACCCTGTTCCATATTAAGCTTCTTCTAATGCACCTTAGTAATATATATAAATTAAAATGCGTTTAAAATAGTGAAACATTATTTAAATAAACCGCAAATGATTTTTCCCCATAGACCGCAATGTAACGGAATTCTTTTGAGTGTCCCTGTAAAAAAACTATAAGTGCTACACACTTCCGTTGAAATAGGGAACATGCTATAGATAACAACAATAACATATAAAAATTGCAGAGCAATCCGAGCATATTTACGGGAGTTAGAGCACGGACAGACGGCAGACGGCCAGACAAACCGAAGTCATAAGCACTTTTCAACTAGGTTGGAAAGTGCTAAAAAATAACATGGTACTTTTCAGATAGACGAACACTAATCATAATTTTGTGCCAATGTGCCAAATGTAGTAAAAAGTGCTTATTTCAATACTGACAAGTAAATTAATCTGATTATAAAACATACATACAAATATTTTCATTAAAGTTTGTTTTTTCAATCATTTTAATTTTTATAAAGATTTTATATGGCTTAGTTTGACAATTGACAAATAATGAATGCAACTAAATTCTTCCTTGCTATTCTTATTATACGATTTGTTCATAAAAGTGCATTATAAAATAATATATTCTTGATTTCGGAGCACCAAAATGATGCTGTGGTCAAAGAATGAAGGTATACATACCAAAATTTGATTTCAAGATTACCACACTCTTTTAATAGTTCTGATTTATATATTTCTGGTGTGAATCCATAGATTTCTATGAATATTATGTTAATTAAACATAATTGTGATATCATTTTCATGAAAAGATAATATTAGGAATTTTCAGCAATGCTAAATGAATTCATCAGGTAAAAATAACTCCCATGTAGCAAAATAATAATTTTATTCTTTTCACATTTTCTTTGAATTTTCTATTTTATAAAATAGTTGTACTTTTAAGTAAACTACACATATGTCATTAGGATTGACATTTCTATCTTCAACTTAAGATAGCTTCTGCAAACATTTTTCATAATTATTTCCAAATGGCATCTTAGTTAGCTTTCACGTACAATGTTTAGCAACATTTATTTGCATTTGGCTATAATTTGTGTCACTTTTAATGTTATACTCAATTAAAAGTTATGAAATTTTGCATTTTGAATTTTCATATTTTTAAATGTTCGTAATTAGCACTGTATTTTATTAATTTTAGAATACACTTCTTAGCATTTAATAAACATAGGATATTATTTTGTAATATGATGTAAAATCGAAGAGAGTAGTAAAATAAAGTATTAGTTTCGAAATAAAACACATAAAAAAATACTCTACAAATTTTGCAAATCTTTAAATTTTCAGATTGGTTCAGCTACGTTCAAATTGGTTATCTTTGTATCCACAAATTTTTTAAAATGTATTTTAGAATTGAGTTAGATCTGTCTGTATACAACAGTGTTACAGGTCGAACAGTTTTTTAAGTTGATTCCGACTTGTATTTTTCTGAAAAGAAATATTCATATTACTTAATGAAGAATTAAATGAGGTGCATATTGTTATTTGAAAATAGGGGTAGCAATCTGAATATAAAACTACCCAAATGGTAGCACCGATATGCATATACATTTTTATGTTTACCATTTCTAAGACCACAGTTGGTGCAAGTGTGTTCGTGCAAAGTGCATTTTCAGTATATGTGTACAAACAACAGAATTAAACACATGTAAAATTCCAAAGGTTTGGTGAGCCACATGTTTGACATGCCTGCTTTACAGTATACATATCGAGTCAAATGCATGGACGCATGCATTAAAGAAAGCAATATTAAACACATTAAAAAGAAAAAAAAATCAGAAAAGAGAAAACTTACTTGTTTCATAAAAAACTCTTTAACTATTGCCTCATCTTCTTTTGTGATATTTTTTGAAAGATATGTAGTTTTACCCTGCAAAAAATTAATGGAATCAATTTAGAATTTACATAACATCAGAATGAAGTTCAAAGTAACAATTCATTAATTATTTATATTAGGACAACTTTTTATAATGACCTTGGCACAACTCAGCAGTGAGAAAATGCAATTTTCTGCCAAATATTATAATATACCATGAAAATTAAATGACAATCAATGAAAAAATTTTCTAATCTGTGCATAGTTTTCTCTTCCTCTTCTACAAAATTTGCCTATAAGGATATTTTACCTTCAGAAAATGTATTTTTTTAAATGGTCAGGTCAAAATATACAAATATATGTTGGAAAAAACTCATTTGGATGTTTATTATAAGCAGCTGGAAAAAAAAAAGAAAATCGTTTCCGTGACGAACAGGATCAATGGCTCTAAAATTTCTTTTCTTACAGAATTATCAAATTTCAGTATGTATGTGCTGCAAATGTGCATTATTATATGGCTTAGTTATTAGTTATATATAGGGTTCATACAGACTCGAGAAGAAAAAATCTAAGGAGGCTAGGAAACAGGGGTGGATCCAGAGAGTCCTTTTTTTTTAGGGGTGATGTGGGGTGGAGAAACAGATTTATATATAATCGTCATAATATTGTAAAGTATTACCTCTGAAAAACAAACCTGTCCATAATGAAATCCTGTCTAAAATGGAAAATTTCCATGGTCTCAATACACAATTTTACCTCCTAAGATGAAACCTGTCTAAAATGGAATTTTATTTTGGTATTAGCGATTCCATTGTCACACATTTTAGTGCATGTAAAACAATATGAGTTATTGTTATGAGTTGTTGTTTGCGATAATTGTTTATGATGTCATAATTTTGGTTGGTTAATTCATATGGTTACAAAAACGGTACCTGATTATGACAGAATTCTGTCTTAATTCCATACAAATCTATTTGCTAAAACAGAAACCTGTCAAACACAGATTTTTTTTTCTAGTCTCCAGCAACTCCATTTTCACAAGTTTTACTGTACTTTGTAGTTCATTATAAATTTTTAATTAATAGAAACTTAATGCAATCAAACCATATGAATCTGACTAAAGAAAAAGTCTATTTTAGACAAGTCTTTGTCTAGGCAGATAAAATCTCTATAATAAAACCGTAAGTCATGTGACTGTCATCAACAGTTCCGGAATGTCCGTTTCACTTTTTCATATGCCAGGCGGCCATTTTTATTAAAAATTATTTTTTCGAATAAAACTTCATAAATGTGACATTTTTAGAAAGATCGTTCAAAATAAATTAATATTTGAGAGATGACTTACGTTCAATTATGTATATATTCTCCAATAACTTCAGTTGAAATTAGCTTCGCAGTTCAAATTCTCTATCGATGAAAGTAAACAAAAAAAAAAAGATTCATTCGTCGTGAAGGTTTAAAATATTAAACCATTAAACCATGGAGATAATCGTTCGTAAAGTTAGTTTTCCATGAAAGATTTTTTGGAGCGCTGCCTGGTGTAAAAAAAATAATTCGTACCAGTGACACAATCAAAGTTTACCATAATTATGTGCTATACAACTCAACTTCATTCTTTATCTTTTCTTGATGTAAGCTGAATGTAAACAAATACAACTCATGTAATGATATTTAATGAATCAAATTTCGAAACAAATTGTCAGTTAATTTGGTATTTATGTATTATACGTGAAAGGAAGAGAGACCACCAAAAATGATTGTTAATCACCAATCATATTTACCATTATTAATGACCAATCGCTTTCAAAACAGTAATTTAATATACATTTACAAAATACATAACATCATTAAGTACTTTTGTGTTATTTGGGCACAAATCTCGCCAATAGAATTTTTAAAATCGCCAATACCAGCTTTTATTTTTTGCGTGTGCAAATTAGAAACGATACTTTTATTTTGAAATCAAATGTTCTGATGGAACAGCTGTCGTAGACACACCGGGGCACTATATTAACTATAGAGTTGCAATATAGAGAGAAAAAACGGGTTGCTGTAATTAGAATTATAGGCGGTAATGTTGGTGTGACATATTTACGTGATTATCAAAACTGGCTTCCAAAAGTTCAATGTTTCACCAAACCATACTCGAAAATTACGTGTTATAATATGCACTTCGATTATGTCACATTATTCAAAACGTTTTAAATGAGAATAATGATAGATTTTCTTCTTGATTCTCCCGTAATCAAGTCTACAGCCAAAGTTAGCGAGAAACAAACAAACAAACAAAAAAATATTGGCAACAATATGGTTCAGTGTAAATGGTGGATATCATTAAAGACTTTCACAAAATAGACTTCATTGCACCAAATCGTATTAACTAAAATACGCCATTTGGCAATGGATCCAATTACGGAAAACTACTTAATATGCTTAAGAATCTCCTTATTAGCAAGCATATTGCAACTGATAAGCAAACGGATATGAAGCATAAATGCTTAAGTTGGTTAAGCGGTTTTTGTCAAGAAAGATGAAATACATAACAACAAAAAATATGCGAAATGCTACCATGATCGAAAAAGTTTTTGATTTGTCTATTAGAATCTTCCGGTTTGGCGAAGGATTACGGAAAAAAAATAAATTATGAATAAAAGTAACGTGTTACAGTGCTTAACATACATTTAAGGGAGACCAAACTGGTCGCCAGTGGCGGCTAGTTTTATAATATTTCTTCATTTTTTTTTTTGTTGTCCCAATCATTTGAGCAAACAAAATTGCACGATGTTCCTGCCGTCAGGACCATGAAGTTTTCAGTTTAAGAGCAGTAAAATCTAAGAAAATGGAAACTGTCTATGAAAGAATTCGGCCTTAAATAAAAGAAAATCATGTTGTGGAGAAATGAATACCATGGAATTATACCTGATAAGTAGGGAATCTGTCTAAAACGAAACGTTTCTTTCGTCCCTAGCAATTCCACCTTAGCAGATTTTACTGTATTTTTTTTTACCATTAGAATAATTTTAGTTCATTAAAAGCAGAAAAATTATGCTTTGAACTTAGACATGGAGCTAATAGTACCTATTCCTCAAAATATTTACAAGCTAGCATTAGGATAATCTTAATTTTCAAAACAATTTCAGTAACACATACATCATTACAAAGAAAAAGTATTAGTTACACCCACCGTAGCGATGATGATGGTGGTGGTGGTGTGTGTGCGTGGGAAGAGGATTTAGGAGTTAAAAAACCAATTAAAAATTGATAAGATACGTACAAAACACTTGTGCTGTGATGCATAAATAACATATATAAGCAACAGAAAGCAAAGCTAAATAGCTAGAAAAATGAGCATGAAGTTGTTCCAAGGCTTCTTAACAAGTAACCTTTTCAATGCAAAATGCAATATTTAAAGATACTGAGAAACAGGAGCACACATTACTTTGCTGCTGCAATTTTTCATTATCTTTTGTCATTTCGCTCTGAACAAAAAGGAGGTCCTATATGAAGGTGCAAAACTCTGTCTAGATGCAAGTTTAATTTATTTGACGTTTTATAGTAGATTGGTTATTGCATATCTTAGTAGAACCTGTAAAAACGGAATCACTAGCGACAGGAAAAAAATTCTGTTTCGAAAAAGTATCCATGTTAGCAGGTTTAATTGTTTGCAGGGTTAGAAATTAAGAACTTGAAGTAAGGCGTCAAATGACACCTATAATTTTTTTTTCTAGATGCCAAACTGCATTTCATTGTTGCAATTTGATGTTATATCATATTTTCTCATTTCTTTTCACAACCATGTTAACAATAATATTGTTATCTATTTTTATGTGTTAAAAGCAAGGGGGGCAGTACATATTAAACACTTTATCTTTGGGGAAACATTTCTGATATTGCAGGCCTTAATTATGCAGTGACTCATTTTGCAACACAAGGTTGCATGCCATAGAGCAGTAACGAGCCATATTTTTGTGACATTGAGCCATGTGCTTTAGGGAAAAATTTATGAAAATATAGCCTCAAAACCAAACGGAGAATAGGATTCATTACCTTTACCATGCTTTCGAACAAGGTGAGCAAAAACTATAGGGCATAATCTCTAAGGTCAGTTTTATCAGTCATTGATTAAAGTGAAATCAACTTAGAGGTGATTAACAGTTGCAAGGGAGTCTAAGACCTCTGTCTGGTCTTTTATCGAAAACAGGTGATCTTGAAGTGCATGTGAAAGGGGGAAAACTTACACTAAAGTATGAATCAGAGTGTTTGTTTAAAGTGAAAAAAAGCTAGGCAACAAATTTGACGACTAATTATAATTTTATGGTGGTGAAATGTAATAATTGAGTTGCATTTCACAACTAATGACTGCTAATTTCTAACTCTGGTTGTTCGTTCTATTAGAACTTTGAAATGTTTCTGCTTAAGACAGGATTCTATCATACTCAGTGTCACGTCGTTTCGGATTGGTGTGAAAAATTTAAAGATTGAAAGTAATTTTGAAAAATAGAGATGCAAAAATTAATAAAATTAAAAGAACTAAAGAAATGCTTTAAAAAATGCCAATCCAAAACAACGTCACGGCACGTGATCGTAAAGTGGCAATTAACCCAATAATCGACATAACAGTTAAATTTATAGCAAAAGAATTTAAAGAACAAGGCCGGATGAACAATTGAATAAACTTCACTAGATAATTTGGAAAATAGTTAAGATATGAAGTTGATTCTTAGATTGAGATGTAAAGTAAATTAAAGTAACACTCACCCATGTCTTGACAAAACAAAGAAACTGACGTATAACAAATAGATATTTATTGACGAAACAACACATAAACATAAAGGTGTAGAAAGCTTAGTTGGCCAACCAAAACAACAAACATTTAAAAATTTTGTATCATTATATTGAAATTACATATTACTATATCAGGATTTCAGAACTATGATTATGGTAAATTCATTTGTAGAGGACCACGCTGCATCGACGTAAGTTTATAAATTAGGATCAAATAGGATGATCAGAGTTCTTGTATGAAATAACGTTAAGACTTTGAGATAAGTCACTATAATGAAATGAGTTTGTGAAGTGGAATTCTTACAGTAAAAATATGAAGCTAGACAATTTTGGCATATTGCTTGAAGAGCACAATGAAGAGAGGTGAAGTTAAAATCGTTTAGTGGAGGAAAATGTTACGCCACCGTACATTGTTTCTGTATTAATCTAGGCTAATTTAATTCATTAATTTCGGTTAATTATACACTTAACTTAATCTTATAATCATTTTTCAGTAAAGTCCTTTTTCTTTCTAAATTTTCAAATATTTCGTTAAAGTAATTTTATTCTGTTATTAAATAATAATATTAATCAATAAATCAAATGTTTTAATTATTAAAATCATTAATATAATATTCAGTTAAAGTAATATCAGTAAAAAGATAAGTTTTTCGCGTGTCAATACAGACAGATACGAAATATTTCTAAGTCCAAAAACGAAAATCATAATTATTAAATATTAAATATTTTGTATTAAAACCATATTCAATCTATAGATAAAAAAATTCTACTTCAAGAATCCGTTTACGGTTTTTAAATACGTTATTTAGTTCAGCAGTTATGGCAAGAAATTCTATTTATTCAATTCTCTTTTCAAAGATCGCGCGTTTTGTTTTGCAGAAATATCGACATTTTGATTGCGCATCTTCCCCAAGATACTTGTTGTTTACGATCACGTGACAGGATTTCTCGGAAGAAATAGCGTACAGTTCATTGCACTCAGGCAGAGACGCGCTCCCATCTCAGCGTCCATCCGGGTACTTTTACGGCGTCGTTGCCATTCAGGAGTAATGATGATTTTTATTCATCTCAACTCTGCGTTGCGTAGCGAACGCTCGATAATGCTCGATGCTCATTGGCTGAAAGTTAGCTTTCAAAAATCTAACTGACTTTTGAGCACGATGTTTTCAATCACTTGTCAGCGAGGGATTAACGTGTTCGGTTGCTCTATTTAAGCTGCGGACCTTCGGGTCCCGCAGAGAAAGTTCGTTTCAACGATGTTAGCTTCAGCAGTCTTCAAAGTTATTGCATTTTAGAGTGTAAACTCTCTAACTAAATTTTTATCGCAGCATGGAGATTAACTTTTCCTGATTGTTAGCAGCCTCATACCAACCATTCCGGCCATCATCGATCATCTTGGGCCATAGCTTCATCTGTAATGAGTTGTTTTAACATCCAGCTAAACTTCGCTAAATTTTTTTAGCCTGAAATCTCCTGTAACGGAGATAGCTTGAAACATCACAACTCAATTTTCCTGATTGTTAGCAGCTTCATCAAACAATCCATTCCGGCCATCATCGATCATCTTAGGCCCGTAGTTTAATCTGTAATGAGTAGTTTTAACATACAGCTAAGCTTCGCTAAATCTTTTTTTAGCCTGAAATCTCCAGTAATTCATACATCTATAGAAGTAGTTCTGTTTTTCCCTCTTTGAATTCACTCAGCGTGTCCCATCTATCATCTTGGTTCCGTTTTAAACGATTTTAACTTCACCTCTCTTCATTGTGCTCTTCAAGCAATATGCCAAAATTGTCTAGCTTCATATTTTTACTGTAAGAATTCCACTTCACAAACTCATTTCATTATAGTGACTTATCTCAAAGTCTTAACGTTATTTCATACAAGAACTCTGATCATCCTATTTGATCCTAATTTATAAACTTACGTCGATGCAGCGTGGTCCTCTACAAATGAATTTACCATAATCATAGTTCTGAAATCCTGATATAGTAATATGTAATTTCAATATAATGATACAAAATTTTTAAATGTTTGTTGTTTTGGTTGGCCAACTAAGCTTTCTACACCTTTATGTTTATGTGTTGTTTCGTCAATAAATATCTATTTGTTATACGTCAGTTTCTTTGTTTTGTCAAGACATGGGTGAGTGTTACTTTAATTTACTTTACATCTCAATCTAAGAATCAACTTCATATCTTAACTATTTTCCAAATTATCTAGTGAAGTTTATTCAATTGTTCATCCGGCCTTGTTCTTTAAATTCTTTTGCTATAAATTTAACTGTTATGTCGATTATTGGGTTAATTGCCACTTTACGATCACGTGCCGTGACGTTGTTTTGGATTGGCATTTTTTAAAGCATTTCTTTAGTTCTTTTAATTTTATTAATTTTTGCATCTCTATTTTTCAAAATTACTTTCAATCTTTAAATTTTTCACACCAATCCGAAACGACGTGACAAATAGGTATATCAATTTTGTCTTAGAAAAACTTGTCCTATGTGAAAATGGGTAAGATTACGCACATACTATACCAAAAGAAAATTTCAGCCAACTCGGGATTTTAACTAATTTCAATTTTTTTGTCTAGCACATTTCTCTCCTCATTTTTTTATTTTCCCTGAGATGATTTTTTGAAGAACGGTAAGAAGTTTTTAACTCATTTGGTTTTAGTTGTTTACAAGTATTACAATTGATTGATGGGTCTATTAGCAAGCAGACCTGCCCTGAAAATATCCCACTATAATACTGTCCATCGAAGAAAAGCATGACAATGTCATTCGTTCATTTATGTATTTTCCTTTTAACAATTCGTAAAAACTTTAATGGAAAAAAAAGTAAGAAAGAAAAATATAATATTTTTTTTGTTATAACAATGAAATATACTATAAAAAAGTATGGGTACAAAAGAGAAAAAGCTTGGTTAAAACTTTTTTTTTTTTTTTTTGAGAGGGCAATCCCCGCTCCTGGATCCGCACCTGCTAGGAAATTTTTAAAACGTCCAAGAATTTTAAAGGACTTGCTGTATTTTTTTCATGTAAGCCATGCTTTCTTGCAACATGCCTGCCTTAATTCTTATTACCTCATTTGTACAGAAAATAAAAAGGAGAAAAAAACCTCAAGCACATTTTATTCTATTAAAATCTATTAATGCTAAAATTGCAAGGTATTTATTCACAATGTATTGTTTAGTGGTTTTATAAATTTGAATACGGAATTGCCAGCCAACTATTTCGTACAGTGTAAGACCAATGATCATATATACAGAGGCAGTTAAATCCCAAATATTCAACATCGATCATGTACACTTATATTTTTAAAATAAATTTTGAACAGAAAAAAACCATGCTGCACATATAAAAAAAAATATGGTATTTGTTGTTGTTGTTGTAGAATAGCATGTGAATTTTACTTTTGGAAGCATGAGAAGATTTCTGTTTTACTTCTTTTAAATGTCTTTCATACAAAACATTAATTGTATAAATATTTTCACAGGGGAAAAAAAAATCTACCTATTTAAAAAAATCCATGGTAAATGAGCATTTTTACAGTGACCATAGATTTAATAGAAGCTATTTAGATGAATCAATACTTCATAGAATCACTGAAATCAGCCACTTAATTTAATCAAATTATCGTTAACAAAATGGGATATAAAATAGCTACTATATATTTCTAGAGTAATTTGAGACAATTTATCACATTTACCACAGTATAAAAACATTTTTAGAAGATTGTTTAAAACAATCAATGTAAAAATACTAAAAACAGAAAAGTAAGTTTTCAATTCAATACATCTTATAAATATTACATTTCAATTTCTGAAGACAGCGTTGAAAAACACTTACAATATGAGGTAAACCAAGTTGCTTTTCTTTATCTTCAAGAGAAAACATAGGATCAATGCATCGAGTCAATAAACTCTTCATTTTTTCAGGTTCCAACTCTGCAGCCTTACTTGTCATCAAAAGGTTTTGGAATTTCTCCTACAAGTCAAAGTAAAGGATATTTATTATATCCATATGCTCATTTTACATAACAGTCAAAAACATCTCAAAAACAGATTTTAGAGAAATATATAGTATTCATACAAAGAAAAAATGAATAAATAAAGGATTTACCTTTGGTAAATTTGGAATGAATTTTGTGTCACCAAAACCTTTATAATTTCCCATGTTGCTATACAATGCTGCAGCATACATTAGAAATGCCTGTAAAATAAAACAAAGGTTTTCCAAGATCTGTAAGTTAAAATTTGACACGAGTCATGCTTTAAATGTAAAAAATAAATCTGTACTTCTTTGTTACAGCAGCCACCACAATTGTGGGGCTCCAAACACATTTTAGTCCTCCAAAAGGGAGAAAGGGGACCATTTTTATTTTAAAAGGGGACTTCGGGGGACCATTTATATTAAAAACAAAAGGGGGACTATGTGTCTAAAAATACTGCACCAAGTTCTTAAATAAATAAGCAAATTTTTAAAAATCACCCCAGAAAATATGTTGATGATCTTTATATAATTTTTTTTTTTTTAAAACAATGTACACAGCTTTATTTAAACACAGTTAAATATCCTACTGCAAGTCTTCAATATTCGGCACTCACTTTGATAACTCTCCTTAAAGGAGCCTGGACTTTTAATTCAAATTATTGCTTTATTAATATTTAAACAGCAAAAAATGATTTGCAATAAAAAATAAAAATGAATGCATCTAAAAAAATATTAAATCAATCAATTGTTAGTGGAGTTACACATTAACAATTACAAAGTATAGTGTATTTCTTAGATTTTAGCATGGAGTAACAGTGATCAGTGAATAAAAAAAGTACAGCATAACAGCGCCTTCTGCTGAGTATTAAAATTAGATTAACATATATATTGTTAATTATTAACCTCAAACATAAAATTAGGCTCCTTTCTATACAATAGAAGCTGAAATAAACTATAATGTTAACATGTAATGCAAACTATAATGTTTCACTTTTTTGTCTATAGATTTATTGTTTGTTTTTTTTTCATTCATTTTTAGGTGCGTTCGTAATTATATAAATACATAGCACCTGTTGTCATCGTCTGGCCTGTTCGTCTGTCTGTATGTACGTCTGTCCGTCCGCATATAGCAACGCAAAAACTACCCAACCAAACAGTTTAAAATTTAAGATACATTATCTTTTCAGAATTTTATCGAGACATTTCAAATTTTATGAAAATTGAATCAAAACTTTAGAAAATATTAATAAAAACATTTATTAAGAAATTTGAATTTTTTTTTTTAAATCGATGCTTTCTTGTCATAGAAGATACCGAGGTTTAATCGTCAAGCGACCGAGATACTTATTTTATTACAGAAATTAATCTGCAGACGATATAATTCATTTCACACAATTAAAAATCATCAAGATCTGAATATTTATATAACTAGCTATAGTACGAATGCACCTCATTTGTCACGTTTGACGTACAATTTCCAACTTGTATATTCTTAAGTGGGTTAAACTCAAATTTGATCTTTCATTTCTTTTTAAAATACAAAACTATTTTCATGTGAAAAGTTCTCTTAAAGCTGTTAATTTTTTCAAAAGTTATAATTTATTTACAGAGATAGCACATTGTTCTTTTAATAATTACTTGTGCTTTAACTTTTAATTAATAGTTGTGTTAGTAGAAAAAAATATATGATTATTTTAACTTATTCAAGTATTTTTAGTGTTCTATTACTTTGACTTTTACAATTTTACATTATGATGTCATTTTAATGACATTTACTTTCGATGATTAAATAAATTGTTATCCATTATTATTAGTTATCTAGAAATGACACTTAATAAATATGCCTTTTAAATTTTTCTGGTGCCTGCTTTTTAATTTTTCTGGTAGGTATCTTTGGAATTTTGCAATTATTTTGTTTTGTTTTTTAAACAAGATTGTATTTTTTATGTAGAAACTAGCTGACCCGCCCGGTGTTGCCTGAGCCCGTATAATAAACTCAAATCTTTTAAAAAACGAAACTCTGGCCAAGGTCTTCGATGGCTTTGACACTGTATACCGGGCACGCTCGCATGCTCAGGAAAATCTTTTATTTCCCCCTTCCACCACCAGGGAAGCAACCTCTTTTGGAAAGAACCTCTGAGACAGGTCAACGTTGCCTACGGTACTGTATAGTAGGAGTGCGACAAAATCGAGCTGGTTTCGAAAAGATGGAAACATTATAAGCCGAGTTATTGAAATAAGGCATAGTTAGAGAAAATAATCATGAGTGGGTGCCGGGTGAAAGGGATGTTCAAGTGTCCTTCAGAAAATGACTAATTAGGAGGACTACAATGTGCATCTTTAAAAATTCGTTCGTTTGCTTAAGCTAGGAACTTAATTACAAATTTGCCTTAAACTATTACTCGAAATAGCGGTAACCGCTACTCATAAATTTACTTTAATGTTACAGAAGGTGACTATTAAGTTAATTATAATATTTGGAATCAGTTGCGTTGAAATCGGAAAGATAGTTGCGGAGATACGGAAACAGGGCATAGTTAAAGAAAAAACTTTGAAGGAGGAGCCGGGTAGGGAATGTTCAAGTTCCCTTCAGCAAATGACTAATTAGGAGGACCACTATGCATCTTTAAAAATTCGTTCATTTGGTTAAGCTAGAAACTTAATTACAAATTTGGCTTAAACTATTATTCGGAAATAGTGGTAGCCTCTACTCATAAATTTAGTTTAATGTTATAAAGGGTGTCTATTAAGTTAATTATAATGTTTGGAATCACTTGCGTTCAAATCAGAAAGATAGTTGCTGAGATATGGAAAACAGGGCATAGTTAGGGGTAAAAAACCTTGAAGGAGGGGTCGGGGGGGTTGTTCAAGTGCCGTTTAGCAAATGACTAATTAGGACAACCCTTATGCATCTTTAAAAATTTGTTCGTTTGGTTAAGCTAGGAACTTAATTAGAAATTTGGCTTAAACAATTATTCCGAAATAGTGGTAACCGCTACTCATAAATTTAGTTTAATGTTATAAAGGGTGACTGTTAAGTTAATTATAATGTTTGGAATCACTTGCGTTGAAATCGGAAAGATAGTTGCTGATATGGAAACGGGGAATTGTTAGAGAAAACTTTGAAGGAGGGCCCCGGAGGGGGGTGGCGGCGGCAGATGTTCAAGTGACCTTCAGCAAATAACTATTTAGGAGGATCACTATACATCTTTAAAGATTGATTCATTTAGTTAAGCTAAGAACTTAATTTGAAATTTGACTTAGGCTATTGTCAGGTTCTCTCACAGCTGCAAGAGTTGAAAGCTATTCTTAAGGGATTAGCATATTGTATGTATGGTATATGTATCTATTGTGTACCGTTAAATGCGTCCTTTAGAAAATCTTAATCCGAAGGGCGGCGAGTTGAACAGAATGAAAGAAGTATTTCCATTGCAATGTGGTCTTTCATATATGGGAAAGCTATTGCACCCTTTTGTTTAGGAAGACAGATCCGTCAAGAGGGAGGAAGGGTTGTCAAGGACCCTTGGAAACAGAGGAGAAACCCCGTAGAAAGGAGGGTGCTCTGCAGTTTACGAGAGAGAGAAAGTTAGTTCTAACGTAGGAAGCGAAGGTGTAAGGTCGTTCAGAGTTGGAGCTCTGAGACCGGTGTTGAGTTCGCACGGAGCAGCGAAGTGTGAAGGTTGCTAGGGGAATGAGCGCTGAGAGCGGGTGTGAGATGAATAGAAATCTCAGTGTGGAATAAATGAACGTAGTATAACGGTACACGTAGTGCGATTTCTGTAATTGTTTTGATTTAGTGTTAAACCGGATAATTTACATCTGAGTTTAAGTGTAAATATTGTTAATAAATTGTTACTTTAACTTTAATTGAAAGAGTTAGGTTTTTCTTGAATATACATCAAGTATCGTGCCCGATATCACGTATTCATATCGGTGGTGGCAGCATATCAAAAGACCGGATTTATTTCGAAGTTGTGTGGACGGAGAAGTGGAATCCGACAATGGTGGCAGCGGTGGGATTCGAACCCATGCCTCCGAAGAGACTGGTGTATCAAGATGAAATGAGAGCATTTATGGCTAAAAATAAAGTAGTCGATATTGTCTTGGATAGGGACGGGGAGTTTGAAGACTGTAGGAAAAATCTGTTGTTAGACAGAGAACAACCGGAAAATAAAGACAGGAAGGGATTTGAGATAAAAGGGTTAACAAATATTCAAGTTGGGGACATAAAATCAATCTTAAGGAAAAATAAGGAATTATTTATGGGTCCTATCGAACTGGTAGAAATGGAGAAAAATCGGATTGGTCGTAAACCGGAGAGGGGTAAGATAAGGCAGAAATTGTACAATGTCTTTATTATGTACAAAGAGGACTTGGACAGGCAAGTGCCTGATTGGTTACAGGAAGATTTAATTGGCACATCAGAGGCAGAAGTTAGCCATTCAAGCGGGTGCATTGCGGAAAGGGATGTACCAATTAAGTTAACGAGGAAGCACTGGAAGGAAAAAGTTCCGTCTCCAGCAATCTCAGCCTAAGGACTGACATTAAAATGACATAATACTAGTGTAATTTTTTTTTTTTTTTGTGTATTTATAATTGTATGTATATCTTGTGTTTATAACAGTGTATTAGCATATTGTGTAATTTTTTTTCTGTATTTATCACATTAGTATATGGTTCATTAGAGATGTCAGTAGTTAAATTTTCAGACACCTTGAAATATTTATGTAATTGTAGTAATGAAGAAACCTATGAAGGAACTGTTGAACTCTTCTCAGACATTACATAGTTTGAGGAAAATTAGCCCCTAAAAGGCATATTTTCCGCTAAGGGGGGGGGGGGGTGTCAGGTTCTCTCACAGCTGCAAGAGTTGAAAGCTATTCTTAAGGGATTAGCATATTGTATGTATGGTATATGTATCTATTGTGTACCGTTAAATGCGTCCTTTAGAAAATCTTAATCCGAAGGGTGGCGAGTTGAACAGAATGAAAGAAGTATTTCCATTGCAATGTGGTCTTTCATATATGGGAAAGCTATTGCACCCTTTTGTTTAGGAAGACAGATCCGTCAAGAGGGAGGAAGGGTTGTCAAGGACCCTTGGAAACAGAGGAGAAACCCCGTAGAAAGGAGGGTGCTCTGCAGTTTACGAGAGAGAGAAAGTTAGTTCTAACACAGGAAGCGAAGGTGTAAGGTCGTTCAGAGTTGGAGCTCTGAGACCGGTGTTGAGTTCGGACGGAGCAGCGAAGTGTGAAGGTTGCTCGGGGAATGAGCGCTGAGAGCGGGTGTGAGATGAATAGAAATCTCAGTGTGGAATAAATGAACGTAGTATAACGGTACACGTAGTGCGTTTTCTGTAATTGTTTTGATTTAGTGTTAAACCGGATAATTTACATCCGAGTTTAAGTGTAAATATTGTTAATAAATTGTTACTTTAACTTTAATTGAAAGAGTTAGGTTTTTCTTGAATATACATCAAGTATCGTGCCCGATATCACGTATTCATATCGGTGGTGGCAGCATATCAAAAGACCGGATTTATTTCGAAGTTGTGTGGACGGAGAAGTGGAATCCGACAGCTATTATTCGGAAATACTGGTAATTGCTTTTTAGAAATACACCTTGAATCAATTAATGCTGATTTTTACGATAATTTAGTAAAAATGGAACTAAATGGAGAAGTTCGAAACATTATAACTGAGATATCACTGAGAAAATGATTTTTAAAATAGCAGTATTCTGTATATAAAACAACAATTAAAAGCTACGGGTGAAGCTAAAAATGTTAAAATTGTTAAATGTAATTAGACCCCAACCCCTCGCCATTGCCGCAAATATATAACAAATAATCTGTTAAATAAAGTTTTCTGTATTAATAGTCTCTATCATAATAATATATGTCCTGTTTTAAAAAAACCTTAAATCCAGATAATTATAATGAAGAAAAACGTGCCTGAAAATGTCTTAAACAGGTGGCGTTTGTGTAATTTGCCGTGAGTAGATGGCGCTACATTAGCTTGGCTATATGCAGGTAACTGCAATCCATGTTGGCACTATTTCGTTATAAGTCCTTATCTATGCATCGTTACTCTGATTTATTTAATGTGTTCTGAGACGATATTCTACACAACCAACCAACCGAAGAAAAAAAGAGTATTTTTAATGAGAGTTCTTCGTGCATTTTAATTAATATTTCATAAAGTAATTAAAATATTAAAATTCTGATGTAATGGTGGCTCCAGGAGAGGGTTTGGACTACCTAAATCTAAATTTCCAGCTTTCTAGGTGGGCTAGATTTTCCTAGCCATCGCCGACAGACACACACACACAGAGCAAAACTTTCTTTTATTAGTATAGATTCCATTCTGTGTGATAGTAATAATTTTTTTTTTTAATGGGGTCTGCAACTTTGTATACAATAATTACTTTTGCCCTCGGGGGTTGGAGAAGAGATTTAGACGATTGATTATTTGTTGTTACAATAAAATAACAAATCGAGCAGAAAAAAAGATAAATACAGAATTTTTAGGATTTTAAATTTTGTGAGCTCAAAGAATAAGGGAGAACAAGATTTAGGGGGAGAAGAGATTAGATGATTATTTTTACAAGCAGAAATCCACCGAAATGCAGAAAATTTTCACCCTTTCATTTACCTTTTTTACTTCTAAATAAATGATAAAAATAATTTTTAATGAATTTGTTTTTTATAAGTCTCACTTATAAGACCTTATTCACAATTAAGTATTTTTGCTTTTGAAAAAGAGGTGGGGCTGCATTCAAGATTTCCTGGTAAATATTTGTTTAATTTATATTACAGATTTGTTTTAAAATTATGACCTAATTTTGATTATAATGTAATATTACTTATAAAAATAGTATAAAAGTTGAAGAATTTCTCCCAAATAGTAATGATAGTTTTGGCTGATTTTCCAGTTTGACTAATTTGTTAGACAATAACGAAAAATTCCTAGTTATAGCAAGCAGTTAATAACAGTTTCAAAGAATAACTAACTTTAGGACTTGTATAAGATTGAAATATATATTTTAAAATGGATAGCACAAAAAATTATGTAAATTAACTAAAATAAGTTAAAATTTCAGGTTCTTTTAAACTGATCACATTTTAACTGATTTCTTTAGAGTCAAGAGAGGCATACAAAAATTAATAAATCAAAACGAATCAGTAGAACAAAGTAAACACCTACAGTGACTAGTATAAGATTGAATTATCATGGTTCTTTTATCACTGATCACATTTTAAACTGATTTCTTTAGAGTCAAGAGAGGCATACAAAGATTAATAAATCAAAATGAATTAGAAAAAATTAAAAGTGCAGATCAAAAAAAACATTTTTTGCTGTGAAAACCAGGGATGAACCTTAAATGAGTTTGCAAAAGAAGCATGTTATGTGCATGCATATTTACAAGCATACTCAGAAATGTACAGAAATTTTACTTACAGTAAATTCATCTTCGTTGTAGCCACACTTTTCAAGGGCAACTTGTTTTAACTCATTAAGTGGTTGAGCTTTGAAAAGTTTATGAAGAACAATGAAAATTAGTGAACTTTCTAATGATGTCTGAAAAACAAAATCAAGTTAATAAAAGTTATTAAAAAGCTAAAATATATTTTATGGAATTTAAAATCTATAGTCACATTAATTCTTCTTATAATGAATTCAAATAATATTTAAAAACGGACTTCAAACAGATAAATAAAAATGACATTTTTTTCTAATAAAATTTTCTGAAATTGAATTTTTATTGCAGATTTATTAAAGAGCAGAAATAAATCTATTTTTTAAAATTTATCAAAGTGTGTACATTGAGGTCATGGAGATCAACTAGTGGTCATGTAGAAAATAACAATTGTTTATCAAAAAGATTTATGAGGGGATGATGACTTACCGTATATACTCGCGTATAAGTCGAAGAATTTTAGACAAAATTTGGGAGTTGAAAATGGAGGGTTGACTTATATACGAGTTAGTAAAAAAAAAAAAAAAAAAAAAAAAAAAAAAAAAAAAAAAAGAATATTTCACACTCCAGAAGTGTGAAATAGCAGAGTGAAATACCAGAGTCACCAGGTATAGGTTGGAGAGAGAGATAAAAGCAGACAATGGTCATTTTTCTGTGATTGGCAAAAAAAGTTCAACATAATATCCCTGTAATTATTCTGCACCCATTTTCTTTTGGGATAGAATTCCCTACAATACAGGCGCACTTCTTTAAACATTTTAATCCCATTTTTAAAAAGAGTTCAACTTAAGAATGCTTCTAGATTTTTATCCTAAAAGTTTTACAGTACAAAGAAGTACTATATTTTAGCAGTCTAAGAAGTTGTTTACCCTTGTAAATAAATGAATAGATTTTTCAAAGAATTTTCTCTTTTTAAGCATCATTAAATTGATTTGAATAGGTTTAAAAATATTTTAAGCTTCTTCAGTTTTACATAATTATACAGTTTTAAAATATTGAATTTTTAAAAAAAGTCTGATTAGAAACGTAGAAAATTTTTTTTTTAATAATTTAATGAAAATTTATTCATTTTTTTATCCTTGATTACAAATCCTTTTTCAACATACTACCAGAAATGTGGTTCGACTTATACATGAAAATAATTTTTTTTTTTTAATTTTGTGTAAGAATTCAGAGGGTTGACTTATACACGAGTATTATATGGTAAATTCTCATTACTAGGTCATTCCATGTCAACTAGTCCAGGGGCTTCTGCTTGGCTTTCTTTGATGTAATCACTAAAAGGCATGCATATAAGTCTGAAATGAACATCTGCAAATTGTCAGAGTCAGAAGTACAGTACGGAACCATTTATCTGGAAACCAGTTACCCCGAATGATATTTCCAATTGACTGATTTCAGAATCTTTCCAATAAAATGTGCCAGTTTCCTCAAAACAGAATATTTCGGAATGTTCTGCAACGAACCTTCAGCGGATCAAAAATGTTCTGCAGGAATAAAAAAGGAAAACACAGGGAGATGTTCTTGTATATGTAGGAGTGCAATTTCATCTTTTATAGAAATGCAAAAGATGTTTCATAAAGCACAAAATTGAAAATGAAACTGAAAGGACAATGTTTTACAACCGTGTCTGACTTTCAACGAGAATCGCAGGCAGTCCTTGACAGCTTTCGAGAAAGTGACTTCAGGAGTGCTTTTGAGAAGTGGAAATTCGCAATGCGATCGATGTATACATTCACAATGTTTTTATTTTGAAGGAGATGGCAGCCAAAATTAGTTAATTTCAAACAAAACTTGTTAAGTCTGGGAACTTTCCGATAGCACCTTGTATATGTCCCCAAAAAATTGACACACACATACACACAAAAGAAACATTATTTTAGGGTAAGATTGATTTTTAAAACCATGGCATTAACAGAGAATTTACAGTTCTGTCAATAACTTTAGAAGAGACATATTTTGAGAGATCACTTTTATGGGGGAAATGTCTTTGGAAATTTGGTCCATACATAGTTAGTTGTATGTCCAGCTTTTACAAGTTTTCTAAAAGATTCATGTCCAGGTGGAGGGCCATACACTCTAGAGCTACTAAATATATAGGCTGACTCGTCCGGCATTTCTATTCCCACTGCACTGGTTCACGAAATGTGTTTCAATGGCGTTGAATTAGCTTCTGTCTATTTTTTAACTTTAAATGTTTAATTATGGGTAGTTGTTCTGCTATTAATTGTACGAATCATTCAAGAAATGATCCCTGCATGCTTCAATTTCCTCGTAAACATGAAAAATTGCCGCTTGTATCAAATTAATATATTTCAATTTGAAATAATAATAATAATAATAAAATATATATATATACCACACAGAAATAAGTTAAATAGTCATGAAAATAGTCATTCAGGGGTAAAACATTTTTATAAATCTTGAGTAAAATTGTGTTAAAATTAAGTGTTGTAAAATTCATCCTACTCTAATGCCCTTCCAAAAGTTGATTATTTTACTCAATAAACGCACTGTTGCAAATCACGTGAGCGGCGGAGATTGGCGCCGACTGTCTGTCTACCGGGGAGTCCCCTCTGTGACACAATAGAATTAATTTCAGTATCATGAGGTGCTCGGATCTAAAGGAAGCAAAATGCGGCTTCCAGAATTAGATTTTAAAATTTTCTCGAATATGTTTATTTACTGTTTAATATCTTTTTAGTGTTTGATGTGTCTGTCTGCGTGTTATGTGTTCGTACATTAAACCAAGAAAAAGACAAATCGTTAGTATTATTTTACCTGAAATACACCAGAATCTCGTAACAAGAAAATGATGTTTACTGCATTTCTCCAATTCCTTCTAAAATCATGAATTACCAGATTTCATTCAAGAATGTTGATTTCTATATATTATTATGCTCTCCCAACCAGCACGCTTGAGTGATTATTATGATTAATTATTTTTATGGTGACAACAAACCCGGGAGCTTTAATATTAAAGTTCATGATAATGAATGTATTGCTCCAAGTGATTAGTGATTATCATCAAGATTAAGTTCAACATTTTCGAAGACGACTTACTGGATTAAGATTATATCCCGGCAAAATCAGGTACTGTACCTTTTATTTGTTTTTAAAAATGAATCTCGAAAAATTAAAATCAAAGCGCAAGGTAATTAAAACTGCCTGTACAAAATTTATTACAAAAATTGAAACTTTTATGGAAAGTGTAGATTTAGAAAATGAAAATGATTTTGAGACACTCTCGGAATATTTGAACAATTTAATTGAAAAACAAGATGAATTAAAGTTAATAAATCCTAAAATTGAAGAGTTAATATCTGATACTACTCTTTTTGAAGCAGAAATTCAAAACAGTATTGAGTATGACGATACCATTAATGAAGCAAAATTTAAAATTAAAGGAAAATTAAAAAAGTTTAAAGCTAACGCTGAACTGAGCAATACAAGTACTGCATCAAATGCCAGTACAAATGCCAGTACAATTCCGTATCCTAATACACAATCACCTGCAATAAATTTACCCAAGATAACTATACCAATATTTAAAGGTGATCCTAACACATTTCTTGAATTTATAAATAGTTTTAAAAGTACTATAGATTCTAATGAAAACTTGAGTAGCATTGAAAAATTCATATATTTGAAATCGTTTCTGTCAGGAGAAGCTTATAAAACGATTTCAGGATTTGCTCTAAATGAACAAAATTATAAATCGTCTCTAGATTTACTAGAAAACAGATATGGAAAAACAGAATATTTGATTAGTGGGTTTATAAATAAACTATTAGAAATTGAGCCTGTAAAGTCTGCTTCAAATACCAGATCGTTACGAGAATTGTACGATGAATGTGAAGTTAGCATTAGAAATTTACAAGCGATGGGGGTGGCTTCAGATAATTTCGGATATTTACTTATTCCAATAATTTTAGGGCAATTACCCCATAATTTGGTTGTAGAATTTCAAAGAAAAAAAAATGTTCATAAATCTGGTGACGTCAATGAATTAATGAATTTTATAAAGTTTGAAATAGAATCACGAGAAGCGGCTAACGCGGTGTCAGGAATTTCCTTGAAAAATAATGAAACATCTCGATGGGAAAGAAAAAATCCGATTAGATTAAAAACTAATGTTCCCACTTCAGTCGCGCTTAACACGGTTGTAAAAAATGTTTGCATATTTTGCAATTCAAATCATTATAGTCTAAAATGTAAGGAAATCTCGGACGAACAAAAACGTTATAAGTTAAAAAGAAGTGGGAGGTGTTATCGATGTTTGAATAAAAATCACCTATTATTTTCTTGTAAAGTAAAAATTCAACCTTGCGAATTATGCCAAAGTTATCAGCATAATTATTTATTTTGCCCCACTAAGAAAGATAAAAATCGTCCCGTTGAAAATGCGGAAACACCCGAATCTTCCCGAATTCTCGAAAACCAAACTGTATTATCATCAGTTATTAAGACTCAAAATTCCTCCGAAAAATATTCAACATTATTACAAACTGCTTGTGTACAGGTGCTAGGTATCTCTAAAACCTTATATACGAGGCTTTTATATGACTCGGCCTCTTCTAGAACGTTCCTTACAAAAAGTCTAGCGACAGCTTTGAAATTAAAACCTAGGAAAAAGGAAAGGCTTCTAGTTTATACGTTCAGAAACCGCAAAGCCATAGAACAAGAGTTCGATGTTGTGAATATTACAGTACGCAGTCGCGTTCCCCCCTACGCTGACATACAAATTGAAGCGCTTGTGTCAGAGGTCATTAGCGGAGCGAAAATTATTGCCTCAGTTGATTCTCAGTTAATAAATAAACTCGGTCTTAATGAAAATGAATTTGCTGACACATTTATTCATGCAAAACCCATCCAAATTCTTTTAGGTGCTGATTATATGTTTTCAACGATAATTGGAGAAGTTAAAAAAATAAATCAATCGTTGTTTATTCAACCAACGATATTTGGGAAAACTTTAGTAGGTAGAATTTATGGCGCTAAATTACAGAGTACTTCCTGTTTAAAAATAATATGCTCGTCAATAGATAATGACTTAAGAAACTTATGGGAAATGGAATCGTTTCTATTTAATCAAAAAGATAAACAAGATGATGAACATTTTGAGGTCATAAATAAATTCGAGAAGGAAATATGTTCCGAAAATGGTAAATATGTAGCACCACTTTTGTGGCGATGCGATACGGATAGACAAAATTTATGTAACAATTACCAAGTCGCGGAAAAAAGATTTGCAGTTTTGGAAAGACGGTTAAAAGATGATCAATCTTTATTTTTAAGATATAATGAAATTATGAAGGAACAATTGAATGAGGGAATTATTCAAAAGTGTAATGATAATTGTTCTGTAAATTATGTAATGCCTCATAGAGCGGTTTTTAGGGAAAAATCTTCTAGCTCTAAAACTAGAATTGTTTATGATGCGAGCAGTCGACAGGGTAGTAACAAAAGTTTAAATGAATGTCTTTTCTCAGGGGAAAATTTAAATCCTAATCTCGTAGATGTTATACTGAATTTCAGGCGGCATAAAATTGCTTTTTGTGGGGATTTGGCCCAAGCCTTCCTGCAAATAGAGGTATCGAGGAGTGACAGAGATTATTTATGTTTTTTATATTTTGATGACTGCGACATAAATAAACCACCAACCTTACCGCGATTGGAGCTCTTAGGAGATTTAACAGCTGCCAGAATTGCCAACCATATTAAACATCTTTTCAGTTATATTGAAAATATAATTTTGTGGTCCGATTCTACTATAGTTTTGCACTGGATTAAGGGATCGGCCTCCAAGTGGAAACCGTATGTTGCAAACCGCGTAGCTGAAATTCAGGAAATGACCGATCCTAGTTCTTGGCGGCATGTTAATAGCAAGGATAACCCGGCAGACATGCTTACTAGGGGGCTCTCTTCCAAAGAGCTAATAAATTCAAGACGCTGGTGGTATGGTCCTGAGTGGCTTATTAATCCCGAAATTGATTGGCCGAAAGAAAATAAGCTAAAAATCAAATCATTCATTCCAGAAATTAAAAATGAATGCAAAGGCGAAATAATAGTTAATTCAATCATTGTTAATGAAAAAATAATTGATATAGAAAAATTTAGTAGCCTAAAAAAATTGTTAAGAGTCACTGCTTACGTGATATATTTTATAAAATTGCTAAAGGGCAATCACGAGAAAGTCTGTGCACTTACACCAGAAAATCTTGGAGAAGCAGAGCTGTATTGGATAAGGCTAGTTCAAAGTGAATTTTTTTCTAATGAAATACAGTGTTTAAAAAATGCCAAACCTCTTCCAAAAGACTCGCACTTGCTTTGTTTGAACCCATTCCTTGATTCCGAAGGCGTCCTGCGTGTCTCTGGTCGACTTGGGAAAGCTGATTTTTCAACGGATGAAAAACACCCGATAATTCTTCCATCCAAAACGAAGTTTTCCGAATTGATAATTTGGGATGCTCATGTTAGAGTATTTCATTCAGCGGTTTCTCACACCCTCGTACAAGTGAGAGAAAAATTCTGGTTACTAAAGGCTAGACAAACAATAAAAAATCAACTGAAAAAATGCATTATTTGCAAAAGGTTTTCATCAATTCCAGGAGACCAGACAATAGCTCCATTGCCACCTGATCGTGTCGAACAGTCAGCTCCATATAGCGTAATAGGAATCGATTTTGCAGGACCTTTATTTGTCAAAGATTCTGACAGCAAACAGTATATATTGCTAATAACGTGTGCTGTAACAAGAAATATCCACCTGGAACTTGTTGACAATTTGTCAACACAAACATTCTTACTTGCCTTTAGACGGTTCATCGCTGGTCGTGGATTATGCTCCGTTATTTATTCCGATAACGCACGAACATTTAAACGCGCTGAAATAGAACTTAAGAGACTATGGACTATAGTGACTCATCCAGAGGTGAAAGAATTTTTTGCTTCCAATAACATAAAATGGAAGTATATAGTGGAAAGGGCCACCTGGTGGGGCGGATTTTATGAAAGAATGGTAAGGTCTGTAAAAACTGCGCTGCGAAAGACATTGGGCAGATCTTCTCTGACCCTTAATGAGTTGCATACAGTACTTATTGAGGTTGAAGGAATGGTGAACTCCAGACCCATGACATACATAAGTGATGAAAGGCAGGACCCCCTACCATTAACTCCTGCCCATTTTTTAATAGGGAGAAGAATATCTTCTCTCCCCCCCGTACGGCTTCACCTTGACTCTAATTTCTCTTCTAAGAAAGAATTGCTTAAAGCCTTTAACTATCGGGAAAAATTGATGCGGCTGTTTTGGTCTAGATGGAAGAATGAATACTTATTAAATTTGAGGTCAGCCCACCAAAGTTTAAATAAAACCAATCTTCCCCAATTTAAAATAAATGATGTTGTTTTAATTAAAGATGATAAATTACCCAGAAATTTCTGGAGTTTAGGTAAAATTATAGAAATATTTCCTGGAAGAGATGGCAAGGTGAGAGCCTGTAAAATTAAGACTGAAAAGTCCATATTGAACAGACCTGTACAACTGCTTTTCAATCTTGAACTATAATGGACTGAGATAAAATTTGAACTTTAATAACTGGACTTTAATATAAATTTTCTTCTTCCTTTATTTAGTTGAATCAGTGTTGAACTCTCTCTTTTTTTAAATTAGCTTTGAAGTATGTATAATTTATTATTATTCTATGTTTGTATTTGATTTAATTTGTATAACTTGTATTATTATTTAATGATTGTATTTCATTTAATTTGTATTGTTATATATATATGTTTAGTGATGAACACCCCTATGTTCATGGTGGGGCAGTGTGTTGCAAATCACATGAGCGGCGGAGATTGGCGCCGACTGTCTGTCTACCGGGGAGTCCCCTCTGTGACACAATAGAATTAATTTCAGTATCATGAGGTGCTCGGATCTAAAGGAAGCAAAATGCGGCTTCCAGAATTAGATTTTAAAATTTTCTCGAATATGTTTATTTTCTGTTTAATATCTTTTTAGTGTTTGATGTGTCTGTCTGCGTGTTATGTGTTCGTATATTAAACCAAGAAAAAGACAAATCGTTAGTATTATTTTACCTGAAATACACCAGAATCTCGTAACAAGAAAATGATGTTTACTGCATTTCTCCAATTCCTTCTAAAATCATGAATTACCAGATTTCATTCAAGAATGTTGATTTCTATATATTATTATGCTCTCCCAACCAGCACGCTTGAGTGATTATTATGATTAATTATTTTTACGCACAAAATAGCTTAAATTTTGCACAGAGATTCATAAAATTTTACTATATGGTACTAATGAACAGTGTGTTTCATAAAATAGAGGACACCCCCCCCCCCTTCCTTTTCAGTTGTTTAGTAACACAATTTTTCCTTTTCCCTATTTGCTTGTTTTCAAAGAAAACTCAGAAAACCAGAAAAAGTTTTGTGTTTTGGACAAGATTTTGTTGAATATGAGGCTTGATATTAAAGCTAAAACAGCATTTGAATCTTGTAGTTGTAAACATATTTATCTTTCACAAGTAAACTATTACTAATTTCTGGAACCACAGTTATGAAAAGCTGTTTGATTCTGAAGATTTACAATGTGTTTATATCTTAATTCTCTTTTAAAGATATTTTGTGGATTACCAGCACATTTATCTATTGGAAATTTCAGCCATAACACAAAGTTGGAACAAATAAGAACATATCATGGTGTTATGCTTAGATCGTTCTATCAAACCGGCGCAAACCCACTGAATTTCATCATTGAGTATGTGGAGCTATGTAATATAGAGTTTTTAAACACAGCTTTGAGCCCAAATTAATTCATACTACTGAATATGATTATACTTCTTTTTATGTTCATAGTTGCCTTAATTAAGGTATAATAAAGACTAATAATAAGAGATACTAAAGAATAATAAAGACATTTATTTTATAATATTTAATAAAATTTTTTTAGTAGAAAACATTTATGAGTGCATTAAATATATATACATATAAATTTAAGGTGAATTAACTATAAACCACCTTTTTAAAAATAAAAGTCGGCTTTTTTTTTGTGTGGGGGAGGCTGGCTAAAATCTGGCAATCCTGCCCCCTACACAAAATTATTCAAATTGAAAGTAACGAAGGATAAAACATTACCTGAGGAAGAACAATTAGAGCTCCATAAAAGCAGGCTTTAGATAAGTAATGCGCATAATGTTTTTCTTTGCTCGTCAAAGCACTGAATGCTTTATCACAGGCAAATTGTTTTATAGGTGTTTCATTAGGATAAATGAACTCTGACATTTTCTGCAATAACAACTTAAATATCAGTATGCAAAAAAAAAAAAAAAAAAAAAAAAATGAAAAATCAGAACATATACATATTTTTTTCAAATTATAAAAAAAATAAATAAGAAATCAAGCAAACCTTATAAACTATATCATGCAACATTAAGATAATATGTGCTTTAACTTCTTTAAAAAACAACTATGAAACTTCTATTATTTAAAGTTACATGATTGATTTATTTGTAAGGTCATTGTTATTTCAACAGTGTTGTGTTATAATGCATCAATTATACACAAGAGAAGGGATTCATAAAAAAAATTATGATGGGTCATTTAGGATATAAAAATTTCTCACTTTTCATAAAAAGCACAGAGGTTTTAGAAATGACTAGGTTCTTCCTAGTGACATCATTTTTTCAATATAACATAATTCTAAAACAAAACAAAATGAAATAAGGTAAAATTTAACTGTAAGGACTTTGCCCACAAATGGTAACAGCCACGCCTTTACAGGTGTATATGCCCTCCGAAAAATACTGTTTATTCGATGGCAGGAAAGCAGTAGTTTTAAAATATGTGCTGTGCCTATTGGTGTTCATTTCTATATACCCACAGCTGGCATTGCATGGGTAAAGTCCGTTAGTTTAAAAGGGTGTGTATGTGTGTTTAGGTAAGTCAATTTTGTCCAATTTCCTGAGGAAGGAATCTTTTCAAATAAGACTTTTAAAAAGCAAATGAAATACAATCCTTTTTGTTACACAGAACAGAAATTGTGATCTTTGGCACTGGTCTCTTCATAAATATATTTTTTTTGTTTCAGACTCCCATGCACTGGGCTACGAGTTTACTCAGAAGAAAAATATTTTAGAGATTCTATTAACATCTTTATTAACACTTTAGCTACTAAATGACTGCTGGTAGTGAAGTGTTTGGGATAAAAATATAATAACATTTGGAATAAAAATAGATTAACATTTGGGATAAAAATGGAATAAAAGTTTGACATAAATTTTTTCATAGGAAAAGGGGTTTGATCACCTGAGACATTACCCAAGGCAAGAACTTTGTCTTCGGTCATTTCCAATAACCCACTGACATTTATTTGCACACATTTTGGATCTTTTATTTTTGATGTACCCGGGTACTTATGCCAGAGGTTATGTTTACATCACGAGGTACAAGAATTGTTACTGTGTTGACCAGGAATTTTGAGATCATCCTTATATTTTGGTCTGGAAGGGAAGAGTATAAAGTCTGTTTTGGTTTCCCTGTTGGGGTTTAGCATGTACTAGTCTCATTGCTAGGGTTGTGCCAACCAACGGGTTCATTTTATTATCAAATGAGGATAGGGGTGGAACAACCTATACCTTGATTCTCACTAATATAACTTTGGGGATACTCACGACACTAATTAAATTCTTGGTGAATATACTAAAAAAGGCAACTGTTTGAAAAATATATTTGGTCATGGAAATACTAAAAATATAATTTTTCAGAATAAAAATGTAAATATAATAAAAATAGCAATATTAACAATAAAGCAAAAATAAAAAAGCATATATTTTTCTTGAAAAATTGTTTAGTCTTGCTATGACAAAAACAGATATCTCAAGAGATAAACAAAAGTAGTAAAATATGTGCACTGGCCTAGCACTTTTGTGTACTGTGAGCCAGGGAACTTTGCATGACATGAGTTTTTGGTGCACCTCATTACTGTCCAGAGGTTAATTTTAACTGGAGCACACATATTTAGGGGAGACCGGTACACAGTGGACCACTTTTTCAGTTAACATTTTTTTTCTCTTTAACAGACTGACCGATCCGTATGAAAATATTTTTGAATATTCCTTACACCTTCTTACATCCATCATAATTTTCTCACAACATAGTTTTCAATACATTTAAAAAAAAAAAAAAAATTATATACACTTGTAAAGTGGACCAGTGTACCCCGGAAGCGGGGTACACTGGTCCACCCACCGTGGTACAGTGGACCACCATTAGGTATTATCTAAAATACAATATAAATCTATTTTTCATTAATCTAATTCATTTTTGTTGCCCTTTCACACACAAAATAACATAGTAATATAAATTTTGAAACAGAAACAAAAAATTAATTATATTTTGAAAATAATAACAGATTAATACAGGAACAATTGCAATTTAGTTGAAGTTATTACTTAAGTACAAAAAAATCAGCGCACATTAAAATTTGCAAATGAAATTCCAAAGTACTTATGAGTAAGATTAAGCATGGATTTTTCAAGAAATAATTTTGAGTCTGAGAGCAACATTATGAAATCATTGACATCAACAGCAGATTCATCTACAGTTTCGGGAGAAATAAACTGATTTCCATTCAATTTGCGTCTCATGAATCTTACTTGAATAGAATCATCAACAATTAGACTACAGTTACATTTATCAAAGGCAGTAAATACAAAACAAAATATTTCTTACTATGTTAAATAAATTGTTATTTGTTTACTTTATTTTACAGTTATATCTACTTTAAAACAATCTTTCTTTATAGAAAATAAGCAATTATTAAATATTTTGAACATTCTGCATTACAGGAGCAGAATGGATTGTGGACCACTGTGCCCCAGGAGTGGGTGGTCCACTGTACCCCATGTTGAAGTTCAATAAATAATCATATTAATATTGTTTATAGCTTTCTTTTAAACATATTAACTTTAAAGTAAAATAAAAACAAGTATCTTAGCTTTGCAAAAAAGCTGTTTTATTTTATTTATCTACAAACTTTAATTACTAAAAAAATAAAAATATGATGATGAAAAATTTTACTTTTAGATGCTCAAAGCAGGATAAAATAGTTCAATCTGAGCTAAACATATTTTCTGAAGGCTATAAATAATCATTGCAGTGCTGTTGTCTATTAGGATAGAAGAGAAGCTTAAAAAAAATTTAAATAAATAAAATATTAGGGGGTTGTCCACTGTGTCCATAGGTCCACTGTGTACCGGTCTCCCCTACTATTACCACTTCATTTCTGACATATAAAAACTTAGTACAACACATATTTACAGAAATATTTACAAATATTTAATAGGTTATCATTTTTATTCATATTTTCCATCTTGAATATTTTAACTTGATCAAGACAAAAAGTAAAGAAAAGCTACTGATTTTTTCTTTTTTTCTTTACGTTGGTTTTTTTTACCACTTATTGTAGTTTCAGAGATTTTATCTGTTTCACTAGAATTCATTTTTACACTTTCTGTCTTAGTATTGAATCGAACAAAATATTGTTTAAGAAAAATTTAAATAATCTCACTAAAAATTATAACAATAAAATAGTTTGCATATAAATCACACACTTAAAAGTTCAAAAATAATGATAAAATAATAATAACAACAAAATAATTATAATAATTTCAGTAATGCCACAATTTTAAAATATCTAGAAAAATTACTTTTACTATTAAAATTTCCTTCCTTTTTTTTTTTTTAATATCTTTCAGAAAAACAACAGCATTTATTTATTAAAAGTTTCTCTTTTAACATTTCAAAACAAAAAAATTTAAATTAAAAACTCACAAGTTAAATGAATTAAATTTTGTCCTTTTAAGCAGTCAAAAATGTAGAATTTTTTTTTTTTACCTACCGTAAAATACCGTTAATCCGCCCCCCTAAACGTGACGAAAAATCGTAAAATAATCAGGGGGGGCGCTTACACGGTATTAAAATTGTAGTATATGATATTTATCGGTGGTGGTGGCGGGGGTTGGGGGCGGAGATGCTAATGGCCGATCGTCGCAGAGTATGCATTATTTTAATAAAGTGACAAAAGAAAAACATTTTGAATTAAAAAAATTATATTCAAAATAGAAAAACAGTATAACTTCACGATTAATGGCAATTTCAGATTATAGAAAATTCTGGATTTCAGAAGCTTTGAAACTGGAATGCATTTAGATAAATAATAACATTAATATGGTAACAGAAAAATAAAAGGAACTTAATAATTTAAAATAATTAAAAAACACTGGGAAATTGCAGTTGAAAATATCCTGAAGTAATTTCAAGAACTAGTAACATTTTATGTGGTGTCGCCATCTGTTGTAAGTTACGAAGATTAAATAACCGTTTTTTTTAAAATCATGATTTTGTATCTATAAATGCTAAATAAATAATACAAATCACAAAAATTGAGAACATATAGAACGAATTGGTAGTGTTGCCAGATTATTAAAAGAAAAAAACATTACTACCACAAAGATGGCATAAATTACGCTACAAATTCGATTGTGTATCGACAAATCGATTGATCTGATCTATCAATCGATATATTTTTTTTGCGATTGGTTGCCATAATAATGTTAAATACAACTATAAATTCTTTAATAAAATAAATAGATTCTCTTTTAATCAAAATATTTTCCACACAGTATCAAATACACATTTCTTTAACTTATTTCATGAGAAACTTTCACTATCGATATTTTTATTACCTTCATATCACCATGGAAATAAATTTACAGCAAAATTAATGTTTGGTTATATTGCTTTTTCAGATCGACAATGTGTTTGCACATGTTTGAGATATATCAAAGAATCGTCACGCCTTTCTGATGCGTCGGAAAAAAAAAAAAAAACACTCGGGAGATAAAGTTTTTGGTGTTGATCCTGACGTGCCGGCAAAATTTCTTTTGGGGGAGGGCGCTTTCTCGGGATTTTTTGAATTTTCCAATTTGTTTACAAAGTGGGAGGGGGGCGCTTAATCGGGAAGGGCGGATTAACGGTATTTTACGGTAATTAAATATTATTTCTGTTCTATTAATTTCAAAGTTAATATAAAAAGGACATACCTTCTTCCAGTTGAATATGTTTAATCCATAAAATCCATTTATCGCACGTCACACACACACTCGCGAAAATGAAGGGAAAAAATAAATAAATTTATGACAATCTGTCCTTCCTTTGAAATCCTAAACTCCCTCGAAATGGCCTGTAGATGGTCTCTCTTTCAGATCTTCAAAACAAAAATAAACGGTTTCTTCTGTACCACAAATCAAGAGAGGATAAGTTTCAAAGTCTGAGAGTTTACAGGCTCATATTTAGGAGTACTGAGCCTCGCCAGTTAATTTAGATATTTTCAGGGCGGCCGAGCAGCCTTCATTTCTGGTAGGAGTTTGTAGATGAAGAAAAGGCTCAAAAAGCTAAAAAGCACCTGAAAAATGTCTGCTCTGTTTTTGTTTGGCATTTCTCATATTCTCCAGCAGAGGGCAAACTAATCAAATATAGGCGTGAACTTACTTTTAATTGGGTAGAAGGCTTGATTAATGTGGTCTTATGATGCAATAGGTCTTGCCCATTGCATCAACAACAGACATTTCTAATTTTAATTTTACTGGTTATTTATGAACCAATTGTATTAGTAACTGTTAAACAGACAAAAGTTAATTTGGATTTACAACCTAAAATATACTCACCAATTTCTTATTTTGACAGTAATTTGAATTTATCTTCTAAACATAATTATTTACTTAGATTTCTTGCTCTGAATGCAATAACTGTCATTTTGAAGAAAGTTGATTAAACTTTATTATCTGAAGTAATTTTGAATTGTAATAATAATATATTGTTTATAATTTGTTTCCTAAATAATCATGCCTCACAAGAACAACTCAATTTGTTTATATTACAAAATATTATGATGCAATTCTGATAAGAAATATCTACTTTGGTTACATTTTTGGTTCATATAATAACTGTCATGTTGATGAGAGCTGATTAAAATTTATGGCTAACGATCTTTATGCCTGGTAAATTAGTTTTAAGTATTGGTTTTTTGTGTGTTAGAAAAAATGTTTTTGGAATTTTAACTTTTAGATTTTAACTTTTATTTTTGAATGTAACAAAGATTTACTTTTATCCTTTCATATATATATATTGCTTTAAATTTTATCTTGATGAATCTTTAAAATTTTTAAGTATTAAAATAGCTAATTTTGACAAAAATTAGCATTTCCCTTTCAAAACAAAATTTTAAACACTCTGAAATTATAAAAAATCTGACAGCTTAAATAAGAAATTAAGAGTAAAAAATGCCATGTAACATTTTCCAGTGTGGAATTTTTATATTTTGTATGCAATTCCTGCACTTTACAACTGCAGGCCTTAAAAACTGAGCAATGTAAATGACAGCTGGCAGTCAGTCGGCAACAAAGAAAGATTTGAAAGGACTGCCAGTGGTACAAGTACTTAATGGCAAAAAAGTTCATGTGGCTGCCAGCAGTCAAAAAGCAACAAAGTATACCAAATAACATAATTTCTCGTCTATACACAAAATAGAATGATTTTTTTCAAATATACAATGATTTTAATCACAGCAAATGAGGATAGAAAAATGTTCACTGAACAGACACACACAATAAAGAACAAAATTAGAGGTGGCCACCAGCCCATTAAATGAAAAAAAGTGGCTATTAAAATATTACCTGCCAGGGGCCACCTTTCCTATTTGAAAATGTCTCAAAAATGCACCCTATATACCACAAAACATATTTATATTCCTCATCATATGGTTTCTATAGAATATTTGTAACCAATTCACCCTATTTTCCTGTGAATACCCAAAAGGCAGTGAACTTATGGTCTTTGCCAGACTTGTATAAAACCAAAAACTTTCTGCACACATAAATACTGGGTCTAAAATTTTCTGAAATTTAATTTAATGCTTAATAAAATTACGTGTTCAATTATTTTGATGATATGAATTAAAAACAGTAGTTTAAAATAATTATCATTTAAATTTAAAATTAATTAAAGAATAATTATTTCCGTAAAAAAAAATTATAAAGCTAAAAATCCATGATAGGAAGAGCTGAATTCTTATCAATTATTTTGTCAATGAATTTACAGACCAATTCTTACTATTTTGACCTCTTTCGCAAACGTCTGTAATGTCACAACAATGTTTTGCATCTTTAAACTTTGAATTGTGCACAAACAGTAAATAAATCATACATAAAATTGAGAAATATTTTTTATTTTTTGGTATTTAAAAAAAAAAAATGTTTTTTTTTTTTTCTAATTTTTTTGTAAAGTTTAGAATTTTTCAGAAATTTTTCTGTGTACGGCATGGACATGTGCGTCTATATTATACAACTCTGGTTATTTGCTAATCCTTTTTTTTTCTTAAAAAAAAAAAAAAAAAAAAACCTTGATGCTGCTCATTGGGAAAGATTAAAACTTTTCCTGCATGCCATGAATGACTCCACTCTTGCTGATTGCAATGTGTTAATATTAACATATTTAATTTAAGGTTAATACCAATAGAAATGTTAACAAAAGTTTAAATTGTTTAGGACTTTCAAATAAAAAAATGGCTACTAGTTTTTAAAAAGTGGCCACTAGTAGAAACTGTCACTACTGCCAGGTAATGAAATTTCTCAGTTTTGTCCTTTAACAGGCAATTGTCACTGGTATTTCACACAATAAGATCTTTTCACAAATTTCATAACACAGACTATATCCCATATCTTCATGTATATTGTGGGAAACAGAAAGTCAAATCACAAATACAGTTATGTGATCAATTACATTACAAAACTAATAAAGCATTCAACCAAGAATTTTTTTTACCTTAATTTTCTCAGAATAGTTATTAAAAACAGCAGGATGAAAATGAAACTGTCTTGAAAAAACCCTTGGTACAGATGATATCTTATTATGATATGAAATATGCACACTAAGTGGCTGGTTCCTCAAATATTTGAAATTTTTAATATGTAAGGAAGAACAATGCTTCAAAATTCTCATGGAAATCTGAAAATTTAATAAAATAATCTTTTTTCTACCTTTTACAATAAAACATTTTTTTCTATTTTAACATATTGACATTTTCTTTAGGCTTACAGTCTTAAAAAAACAGTTACACCAGTGATCATAATTAAAAGTATTAAAAATACAATATAAATGATGGAAAAGGGTTTAAAGATAAACTTATAAGTGACCATCATGCACACTTCAGCATTAATGCAATGGTATACAAGCAAAAAAACAAATTATTTTAGAATATATCACAGTAATTCACAAGGCACCAACTTAAAAACCGTATGAGTTTTGATTAAATGATTTTATGATACATAACCAAATGAAAAATAAACACTGTCAATCCATTTAATAGATACACTTACTAGTAATATTCTGGGCTATAAAAATTGGCTACTGGTCATACAACATTAAATTGAAAAGATGAAATAGATAATATTATAACACAAGATAACGGTTTAGATAAACTATCAGCTGATGAGATTAAAATGTTTTTAAGAGTTATCAAAAATGGATGCCCTTTTGACAAACATTAAATAATCATTTTGAAAAGATAAACTAATAACAAAGAAAATGCAACTGTTATTCTAATTAGAAGTCATATGCTTTTTTCATACAGATGTCACAAACACACCGAACTTTCTGTTTGGTGCCAAAATGGCAATTTTTTGGATGTAAAGGCAACCGCAACCCAGCAATTTAAAACCCTCTGGTATAAATAGCTGTGTCAGTAGTATTTATTACATTATGTGTGAATATTAAATTAAACATTGTGTGTGTTTTATAATAAAATACTTTGTGTGTGCTCATAATAAAAATTGTGTGTGGTTTTTAATAAAATAAATGTGCATATCCATACTAATGAAAGAAAGTTTCACTCTGTGTATGTGTGTTTGTCTGCGATGGCTAGCAAAATCTAGCCCACCTAGAAGTCTGAAAATTTAGGTGTGGATAGTCGAAAGCCTCTCCTGGTGCACCTGAGACTCAGAATTTTAATATTTTGAAAATTAGAGTAGTTATTAATTAAAACCTGATCAAGGATCACAATGAAAAAAGCACTCTTCCGAAATCCGTACGTGTATGCTTAGAAGCCCTTTTACCGCATATTCCGTGAAGAGAAGAAACAAAGTGACAGTCAAATAGTTTATTTTTGGGGTTTTCTAAATTCGCCATGGACAAACGGCCAAAAATACGGAAAAACCATCTACATGTTCTCGAAGAATGTACTTTTACGTCTCAAACAATCTGGTCGATTTGAAAAACTTTCACATTTAACCCTTTTAAGATAAAAATAATCAAGAAGCGTGTAATTCATGTTTTTTATTTTCTCCCATTTTCCGAGCCTCACATTCAATAGACTACAAGAGATATGGAAAAAACAGAGTTCACCATATGAAAGATCTGACTTTGCCCTTTTCAAAGCCACCTTCGGTTAAAAAAATATGAAAGTTAACGCTTCGAAAAAGTATATTTTTTGTATACCATTTTGCGATTTTCAGGATTTTGCAGATTTTTAAAAATTTGCAGCGAGTTACAAAAAACTAAAAATAACAGACAATATCTACATTTGTTCCTTTTTCGACACCTGCAATGGTTTTCCAAAAATACAAATATAAACCCTTCGAAAAAAATTTGCGTGCAGACTCACTTTTGCAAATTCAGATTTTCTGTGATATATAAAACTGCACATTGATCTCTAAAACAACCAACCAAAAAAAACAACACACCTAAGGACATCTATGTTCAATGGGGTTCAGGCAGAAACGTATAGTTTTAAAAAAATAATAATAATGTTAACCCTTTCAAAAACATTTTTTACCGTAAGTCAATTTCGCATTTTTGACGATTTCTCGTATCCTTCAAAATTCGAATATGTGTTTATAACTAAGATACAAAAAACTAAAAATACCGTGCCTAATCTATGTTCCTTTGCTTTTTAAAATCTGGTATCCATTTTGAAAAATTTGAATTTTAACCCTCTGAAAAAAAATAGTTTCCAAAACTCACTCATACGATTTTAGTTTTTCGGCCCTGTTTAAAAATCGCCATTGACTCAGGAAATTCAAATACAGACAAACAGAAGACTCCAGATCATAGACCATTTTCTTCAAAACACAACATTGGGTTTTAAACATATAATCCTATGGGATTTCCTCCTCAATTTATCAATTAATGCTGTAACTTTTTGAGTTTTCACGATATTTCACTGGTCTTTTTATACGAGTTGCCCAATCTCATCCAATATTCAATATATTAATACTTTAATTACAGTATACTATTTGATGTCTATGATTTTTGTCAAGTTTTTGGAAAGCAGTGTTAAATTCAGCTGAAAACTGCATGCTATAAAAACCTTTTGAATTTTTCACAGAAACATTAACATCTTCACGAATATAGGTGCTAGGCTTACACAAATGTTAAACAGGACCTACATAGTCATTTGCTACAGTGACAGACCATTTTTAGCATTTACTCTTACTTAGGTGATCGAAAATATTATTTTATTATTCAAATTATTATTGCCCCCCCCCCCCCCCCCCACCAATTGTCCTCGAGATAAAATCTTCACTGAAAAACATGTTCTTTACATCCTCACAATTGAAGGGCATTTCCTCAAAAGTTTCTGTAGATATTCGACAAAATGTCTGAAATTGGTCAATGCCTCTTAATTTCTGGACACCAGTGTATTTCAGTTGCACTTCCTACCGCCAGGGTGAGCTTTCCGATTTCGGGTTCTATGTTCCCGATTACGAAGGAGCAGTGTTGAATCCAGGGGGTGGCCCGGGGGGGAATGTCCCCCCCAGAGCATTGAAATGTCCCCCCCGGAAGATTTGAAATTTTATGCTTTCAATGGCCAAAAAGTGTATATTCAAAAAGTTCGCATTTTTGACGATTTCTCGTATCCTTCAAAATTCGAATATGTGTTTATAACTAAGATACAAAAAACTAAAAATACCGTGCCTAATCTATGTTCCTTTGCTTTTTAAAATCTGGTATCCATTTTGAAAAATTTGAATTTTAACCCTCTGAAAAAAAATAGTTTCCAAAACTCACTCACACGATTTTAGTTTTTCGGCCCTGTTTAAAAATCGCCATTGACTCAGGAAATTCAAATACAGACAAACAGAAGACTCCAGATCATAGACCATTTTCTTCAAAACACAACATTGGGTTTTAAACATATAATCCTATGGGATTTCCTCCTCAATTTATCAATTAATGCTGTAACTTTTTGAGTTTTCACGATATTTCACTGGTCTTTTTATACGAGTTGCCCAATCTCATCCAATATTCAATATATTAATACTTTAATTACAGTATACTATTTGATGTCTATGATTTTTGTCAAGTTTTTGGAAAGCAGTGTTAAATTCAGCTGAAAACTGCATGCTATAAAAACCTTTTGAATTTTTCACAGAAACATTAACATCTTCACGAATATAGGTGCTAGGCTTACACAAATGTTAAACAGGACCTACATAGTCATTTGCTACAGTGACAGACCATTTTTAGCATTTACTCTTACTTAGGTGATCGAAAATATTATTTTATTATTCAAATTATTATTGCCCCCCCCCCCCCACCAATTGTCCTCGAGATAAAATCTTCACTGAAAAACATGTTCTTTACATCCTCACAATTGAAGGGCATTTCCTCAAAAGTTTCTGTAGATATTCGACAAAATGTCTGAAATTGGTCAATGCCTCTTAATTTCTGGACACCAGTGTATTTCAGTTGCACTTCCTACCGCCAGGGTGAGCTTTCCGATTTCGGGTTCTATGTTCCCGATTACGAAGGAGCAGTGTTGAATCCAGGGGGTGGCCCGGGGGGGAATGTCCCCCCCAGAGCATTGAAATGTCCCCCCCGGAAGATTTGAAATTTTATGCTTTCAATGGCCAAAAAGTGTATATTCAAAAAGTTCGCATTTTTGACGATTTCTCGTATCCTTTAAAATTCGAATATGTGTTTATAACTAAGATACAAAAAACTAAAAATACCGTGCCTAATCTATGTTCCTTTGCTTTTTAAAATCTGGTATCCATTTTGAAAAATTTGAATTTTAACCCTCTGAAAAAAAATAGTTTCCAAAACTCACTCACACGATTTTAGTTTTTCGGCCCTGTTTAAAAATCGCCATTGACTCAGGAAATTCAAATACAGACAAACAGAAGACTCCAGATCATAGACCATTTTCTTCAAAACACAACATTGGGTTTTAAACATATAATCCTATGGGATTTCCTCCTCAATTTATCAATTAATGCTGTAACTTTTTGAGTTTTCACGATATTTCACTGGTCTTTTTATACGAGTTGCCCAATCTCATCCAATATTCAATATATTAATACTTTAATTACAGTATACTATTTGATGTCTATGATTTTTGTCAAGTTTTTGGAAAGCAGTGTTAAATTCAGCTGAAAACTGCATGCTATAAAAACCTTTTGAATTTTTCACAGAAACATTAACATCTTCACGAATATAGGTGCTAGGCTTACACAAATGTTAAACAGGACCTACATAGTCATTTGCTACAGTGACAGACCATTTTTAGCATTTACTCTTACTTAGGTGATCGAAAATATTATTTTATTATTCAAATTATTATTGCCCCCCCCCCCCCCCACCAATTGTCCTCGAGATAAAATCTTCACTGAAAAACATGTTCTTTACATCCTCACAATTGAAGGGCATTTCCTCAAAAGTTTCTGTAGATATTCGACAAAATGTCTGAAATTGGTCAATGCCTCTTAATTTCTGGACACCAGTGTATTTCAGTTGCACTTCCTACCGCCAGGGTGAGCTTTCCGATTTCGGGTTCTATGTTCCCGATTACGAAGGAGCAGTGTTGAATCCAGGGGGTGGCCCGGGGGGGAATGTCCCCCCCAGAGCATTGAAATGTCCCCCCCGGAAGATTTGAAATTTTATGCTTTCAATGGCCAAAAAGTGTATATTCAAAAAGTTCGCATTTTTGACGATTTCTCGTATCTTTCAAAATTCGAATATGTGTTTATAACTAAGATACAAAAAACTAAAAATACCGTGCCTAATCTATGTTCCTTTGCTTTTTAAAATCTGGTATCCATTTTGAAAAATTTGAATTTTAACCCTCTGAAAAAAAATAGTTTCCAAAACTCACTCACACGATTTTAGTTTTTCGGCCCTGTTTAAAAATCGCCATTGACTCAGGAAATTCAAATACAGACAAACAGAAGACTCCAGATCATAGACCATTTTCTTCAAAACACAACATTGGGTTTTAAACATATAATCCTATGGGATTTCCTCCTCAATTTATCAATTAATGCTGTAACTTTTTGAGTTTTCACGATATTTCACTGGTCTTTTTATACGAGTTGCCCAATCTCATCCAATATTCAATATATTAATACTTTAATTACAGTATACTATTTGATGTCTATGATTTTTGTCAAGTTTTTGGAAAGCAGTGTTAAATTCAGCTGAAAACTGCATGCTATAAAAACCTTTTGAATTTTTCACAGAAACATTAACATCTTCACGAATATAGGTGCTAGGCTTACACAAATGTTAAACAGGACCTACATAGTCATTTGCTACAGTGACAGACCATTTTTAGCATTTACTCTTACTTAGGTGATCGAAAATATTATTTTATTATTCAAATTATTATTGCCCCCCCCCCCCCACCAATTGTCCTCGAGATAAAATCTTCACTGAAAAACATGTTCTTTACATCCTCACAATTGAAGGGCATTTCCTCAAAAGTTTCTGTAGATATTCGACAAAATGTCTGAAATTGGTCAATGCCTCTTAATTTCTGGACACCAGTGTATTTCAGTTGCACTTCCTACCGCCAGGGTGAGCTTTCCGATTTCGGGTTCTATGTTCCCGATTACGAAGGAGCAGTGTTGAATCCAGGGGGTGGCCCGGGGGGGAATGTCCCCCCCAGAGCATTGAAATGTCCCCCCCGGAAGATTTGAAATTTTATGCTTTCAATGGCCAAAAAGTGTATATTCAAAAAGTTCGCATTTTTGACGATTTCTCGTATCCTTCAAAATTCGAATATGTATTTATAACTAAGATACAAAAAACTAAAAATACCGTGCCTAATCTATGTTCCTTTGCTTTTTAAAATCTGGTATCCATTTTGAAAAATTTGAATTTTAACCCTCTGAAAAAAAATAGTTTCCAAAACTCACTCACACGATTTTAGTTTTTCGGCCCTGTTTAAAAATCGCCATTGACTCAGGAAATTCAAATACAGACAAACAGAAGACTCCAGATCATAGACCATTTTCTTCAAAACACAACATTGGGTTTTAAACATATAATCCTATGGGATTTCCTCCTCAATTTATCAATTAATGCTGTAACTTTTTGAGTTTTCACGATATTTCACTGGTCTTTTTATACGAGTTGCCCAATCTCATCCAATATTCAATATATTAATACTTTAATTACAGTATACTATTTGATGTCTATGATTTTTGTCAAGTTTTTGGAAAGCAGTGTTAAATTCAGCTGAAAACTGCATGCTATAAAAACCTTTTGAATTTTTCACAGAAACATTAACATCTTCACGAATATAGGTGCTAGGCTTACACAAATGTTAAACAGGACCTACATAGTCATTTGCTACAGTGACAGACCATTTTTAGCATTTACTCTTACTTAGGTGATCGAAAATATTATTTTATTATTCAAATTATTATTGCCCCCCCCCCCCCACCAATTGTCCTCGAGATAAAATCTTCACTGAAAAACATGTTCTTTACATCCTCACAATTGAAGGGCATTTCCTCAAAAGTTTCTGTAGATATTCGACAAAATGTCTGAAATTGGTCAATGCCTCTTAATTTCTGGACACCAGTGTATTTCAGTTGCACTTCCTACCGCCAGGGTGAGCTTTCCGATTTCGGGTTCTATGTTCCCGATTACGAAGGAGCAGTGTTGAATCCAGGGGGTGGCCCGGGGGGGAATGTCCCCCCCAGAGCATTGAAATGTCCCCCCCGGAAGATTTGAAATTTTATGCTTTCAATGGCCAAAAAGTGTATATTCAAAAAGTTCGCATTTTTGACGATTTCTCGTATCCTTCAAAATTCGAATATGTATTTATAACTAAGATACAAAAAACTAAAAATACCGTGCCTAATCTATGTTCCTTTGCTTTTTAAAATCTGGTATCCATTTTGAAAAATTTGAATTTTAACCCTCTGAAAAAAAATAGTTTCCAAAACTCACTCACACGATTTTAGTTTTTCGGCCCTGTTTAAAAATCGCCATTGACTCAGGAAATTCAAATACAGACAAACAGAAGACTCCAGATCATAGACCATTTTCTTCAAAACACAACATTGGGTTTTAAACATATAATCCTATGGGATTTCCTCCTCAATTTATCAATTAATGCTGTAACTTTTTGAGTTTTCACGATATTTCACTGGTCTTTTTATACGAGTTGCCCAATCTCATCCAATATTCAATATATTAATACTTTAATTACAGTATACTATTTGATGTCTATGATTTTTGTCAAGTTTTTGGAAAGCAGTGTTAAATTCAGCTGAAAACTGCATGCTATAAAAACCTTTTGAATTTTTCACAGAAACATTAACATCTTCACGAATATAGGTGCTAGGCTTACACAAATGTTAAACAGGACCTACATAGTCATTTGCTACAGTGACAGACCATTTTTAGCATTTACTCTTACTTAGGTGATCGAAAATATTATTTTATTATTCAAATTATTATTGCCCCCCCCCCCCCACCAATTGTCCTCGAGATAAAATCTTCACTGAAAAACATGTTCTTTACATCCTCACAATTGAAGGGCATTTCCTCAAAAGTTTCTGTAGATATTCGACAAAATGTCTGAAATTGGTCAATGCCTCTTAATTTCTGGACACCAGTGTATTTCAGTTGCACTTCCTACCGCCAGGGTGAGCTTTCTGATTTCGGGTTCTATGTTCCCGATTACGAAGGAGCAGTGTTGAATCCAGGGGGTGGCCCGGGGGGGAATGTCCCCCCCAGAGCATTGAAATGTCCCCCCCGGAAGATTTGAAATTTTATGCTTTCAATGGCCAAAAAGTGTATATTCAAAAAGTTCGCATTTTTGACGATTTCTCGTATCCTTCAAAATTCGAATATGTGTTTATAACTAAGATACAAAAAACTAAAAATACCGTGCCTAATCTATGTTCCTTTGCTTTTTAAAATCTGGTATCCATTTTGAAAAATTTGAATTTTAACCCTCTGAAAAAAAATAGTTTCCAAAACTCACTCACACGATTTTAGTTTTTCGGCCCTGTTTAAAAATCGCCATTGACTCAGGAAATTCAAATACAGACAAACAGAAGACTCCAGATCATAGACCATTTTCTTCAAAACACAACATTGGGTTTTAAACATATAATCCTATGGGATTTCCTCCTCAATTTATCAATTAATGCTGTAACTTTTTGAGTTTTCACGATATTTCACTGGTCTTTTTATACGAGTTGCCCAATCTCATCCAATATTCAATATATTAATACTTTAATTACAGTATACTATTTGATGTCTATGATTTTTGTCAAGTTTTTGGAAAGCAGTGTTAAATTCAGCTGAAAACTGCATGCTATAAAAACCTTTTGAATTTTTCACAGAAACATTAACATCTTCACGAATATAGGTGCTAGGCTTACACAAATGTTAAACAGGACCTACATAGTCATTTGCTACAGTGACAGACCATTTTTAGCATTTACTCTTACTTAGGTGATCGAAAATATTATTTTATTATTCAAATTATTATTGCCCCCCCCCCCCCCACCAATTGTCCTCGAGATAAAATCTTCACTGAAAAACATGTTCTTTACATCCTCACAATTGAAGGGCATTTCCTCAAAAGTTTCTGTAGATATTCGACAAAATGTCTGAAATTGGTCAATGCCTCTTAATTTCTGGACACCAGTGTATTTCAGTTGCACTTCCTACCGCCAGGGTGAGCTTTCCGATTTCGGGTTCTATGTTCCCGATTACGAAGGAGCAGTGTTGAATCCAGGGGGTGGCCCGGGGGGGAATGTCCCCCCCAGAGCATTGAAATGTCCCCCCCGGAAGATTTGAAATTTTATGCTTTCAATGGCCAAAAAGTGTATATTCAAAAAGTTCGCATTTTTGACGATTTCTCGTATCCTTCAAAATTCGAATATGTGTTTATAACTAAGATACAAAAAACTAAAAATACCGTGCCTAATCTATGTTCCTTTGCTTTTTAAAATCTGGTATCCATTTTGAAAAATTTGAATTTTAACCCTCTGAAAAAAAATAGTTTCCAAAACTCACTCACACGATTTTAGTTTTTCGGCCCTGTTTAAAAATCGCCATTGACTCAGGAAATTCAAATACAGACAAACAGAAGACTCCAGATCATAGACCATTTTCTTCAAAACACAACATTGGGTTTTAAACATATAATCCTATGGGATTTCCTCCTCAATTTATCAATTAATGCTGTAACTTTTTGAGTTTTCACGATATTTCACTGGTCTTTTTATACGAGTTGCCCAATCTCATCCAATATTCAATATATTAATACTTTAATTACAGTATACTATTTGATGTCTATGATTTTTGTCAAGTTTTTGGAAAGCAGTGTTAAATTCAGCTGAAAACTGCATGCTATAAAAACCTTTTGAATTTTTCACAGAAACATTAACATCTTCACGAATATAGGTGCTAGGCTTACACAAATGTTAAACAGGACCTACATAGTCATTTGCTACAGTGACAGACCATTTTTAGCATTTACTCTTACTTAGGTGATCGAAAATATTATTTTATTATTCAAATTATTATTGCCCCCCCCCCCCCCCACCAATTGTACTCGAGATAAAATCTTCACTGAAAAACATGTTCTTTACATCCTCACAATTGAAGGGCATTTCCTCAAAAGTTTCTGTAGATATTCGACAAAATGTCTGAAATTGGTCAATGCCTCTTAATTTCTGGACACCAGTGTATTTCAGTTGCACTTCCTACCGCCAGGGTGAGCTTTCCGATTTCGGGTTCTATGTTCCCGATTACGAAGGAGCAGTGTTGAATCCAGGGGGTGGCCCGGGGGGGAATGTCCCCCCCAGAGCATTGAAATGTCCCCCCCGGAAGATTTGAAATTTTATGCTTTCTATGGCCAAAAAGTGTATATTCAAAAAGTTCGCATTTTTGACGATTTCTCGTATCTTTCAAAATTCGAATATGTGTTTATAACTAAGATACAAAAAACTAAAAATACCGTGCCTAATCTATGTTCCTTTGCTTTTTAAAATCTGGTATCCATTTTGAAAAATTTGAATTTTAACCCTCTGAAAAAAAATAGTTTCCAAAACTCACTCACACGATTTTAGTTTTTCGGCCCTGTTTAAAAATCGCCATTGACTCAGGAAATTCAAATACAGACAAACAGAAGACTCCAGATCATAGACCATTTTCTTCAAAACACAACATTGGGTTTTAAACATATAATCCTATGGGATTTCCTCCTCAATTTATCAATTAATGCTGTAACTTTTTGAGTTTTCACGATATTTCACTGGTCTTTTTATACGAGTTGCCCAATCTCATCCAATATTCAATATATTAATACTTTAATTACAGTATACTATTTGATGTCTATGATTTTTGTCAAGCTTTTGGAAAGCAGTGTTAAATTCAGCTGAAAACTGCATGCTATAAAAACCTTTTGAATTTTTCACAGAAACATTAACATCTTCACGAATATAGGTGCTAGGCTTACACAAATGTTAAACAGGACCTACATAGTCATTTGCTACAGTGACAGACCATTTTTAGCATTTACTCTTACTTAGGTGATCGAAAATATTATTTTATTATTCAAATTATTATTGCCCCCCCCCCCCCCCCCCCCCCCACCAATTGTCCTCGAGATAAAATCTTCACTGAAAAACATGTTCTTTACATCCTCACAATTGAAGGGCATTTCCTCAAAAGTTTCTGTAGATATTCGACAAAATGTCTGAAATTGGTCAATGCCTCTTAATTTCTGGACACCAGTGTATTTCAGTTGCACTTCCTACCGCCAGGGTGAGCTTTCCGATTTCGGGTTCTATGTTCCCGATTACGAAGGAGCAGTGTTGAATCCAGGGGGTGGCCCGGGGGGGAATGTCCCCCCCAGAGCATTGAAATGTCCCCCCCGGAAGATTTGAAATTTTATGCTTTCAATGGCCAAAAAGTGTATATTCAAAAAGTTCGCATTTTTGACGATTTCTCGTATCCTTCAAAATTCGAATATGTGTTTATAACTAAGATACAAAAAACTAAAAATACCGTGCCTAATCTATGTTCCTTTGCTTTTTAAAATCTGGTATCCATTTTGAAAAATTTGAATTTTAACCCTCTGAAAAAAAATAGTTTCCAAAACTCACTCACACGATTTTAGTTTTTCGGCCCTGTTTAAAAATCGCCATTGACTCAGGAAATTCAAATACAGACAAACAGAAGACTCCAGATCATAGACCATTTTCTTCAAAACACAACATTGGGTTTTAAACATATAATCCTATGGGATTTCCTCCTCAATTTATCAATTAATGCTGTAACTTTTTGAGTTTTCACGATATTTCACTGGTCTTTTTATACGAGTTGCCCAATCTCATCCAATATTCAATATATTAATACTTTAATTACAGTATACTATTTGATGTCTATGATTTTTGTCAAGTTTTTGGAAAGCAGTGTTAAATTCAGCTGAAAACTGCATGCTATAAAAACCTTTTGAATTTTTCACAGAAACATTAACATCTTCACGAATATAGGTGCTAGGCTTACACAAATGTTAAACAGGACCTACATAGTCATTTGCTACAGTGACAGACCATTTTTAGCATTTACTCTTACTTAGGTGATCGAAAATATTATTTTATTATTCAAATTATTATTGCCCCCCCCCCCCCACCAATTGTCCTCGAGATAAAATCTTCACTGAAAAACATGTTCTTTACATCCTCACAATTGAAGGGCATTTCCTCAAAAGTTTCTGTAGATATTCGACAAAATGTCTGAAATTGGTCAATGCCTCTTAATTTCTGGACACCAGTGTATTTCAGTTGCACTTCCTACCGCCAGGGTGAGCTTTCCGATTTCGGGTTCTATGTTCCCGATTACGAAGGAGCAGTGTTGAATCCAGGGGGTGGCCCGGGGGGGAATGTCCCCCCCAGAGCATTGAAATGTCCCCCCCGGAAGATTTGAAATTTTATGCTTTCAATGGCCAAAAAGTGTATATTCAAAAAGTTCGCATTTTTGACGATTTCTCGTATCCTTCAAAATTCGAATATGTATTTATAACTAAGATACAAAAAACTAAAAATACCGTGCCTAATCTATGTTCCTTTGCTTTTTAAAATCTGGTATCCATTTTGAAAAATTTGAATTTTAACCCTCTGAAAAAAAATAGTTTCCAAAACTCACTCACACGATTTTAGTTTTTCGGCCCTGTTTAAAAATCGCCATTGACTCAGGAAATTCAAATACAGACAAACAGAAGACTCCAGATCATAGACCATTTTCTTCAAAACACAACATTGGGTTTTAAACATATAATCCTATGGGATTTCCTCCTCAATTTATCAATTAATGCTGTAACTTTTTGAGTTTTCACGATATTTCACTGGTCTTTTTATACGAGTTGCCCAATCTCATCCAATATTCAATATATTAATACTTTAATTACAGTATACTATTTGATGTCTATGATTTTTGTCAAGTTTTTGGAAAGCAGTGTTAAATTCAGCTGAAAACTGCATGCTATAAAAACCTTTTGAATTTTTCACAGAAACATTAACATCTTCACGAATATAGGTGCTAGGCTTACACAAATGTTAAACAGGACCTACATAGTCATTTGCTACAGTGACAGACCATTTTTAGCATTTACTCTTACTTAGGTGATCGAAAATATTATTTTATTATTCAAATTATTATTGCCCCCCCCCCCCCCACCAATTGTCCTCGAGATAAAATCTTCACTGAAAAACATGTTCTTTACATCCTCACAATTGAAGGGCATTTCCTCAAAAGTTTCTGTAGATATTCGACAAAATGTCTGAAATTGGTCAATGCCTCTTAATTTCTGGACACCAGTGTATTTCAGTTGCACTTCCTACCGCCAGGGTGAGCTTTCTGATTTCGGGTTCTATGTTCCCGATTACGAAGGAGCAGTGTTGAATCCAGGGGGTGGCCCGGGGGGGAATGTCCCCCCCAGAGCATTGAAATGTCCCCCCCGGAAGATTTGAAATTTTATGCTTTCAATGGCCAAAAAGTGTATATTCAAAAAGTTCGCATTTTTGATGATTTCTCGTATCCTTCAAAATTCGAATATGTGTTTATAACTAAGATACAAAAAACTAAAAATACCGTGCCTAATCTATGTTCCTTTGCTTTTTAAAATCTGGTATCCATTTTGAAAAATTTGAATTTTAACCCTCTGAAAAAAAATAGTTTCCAAAACTCACTCACACGATTTTAGTTTTTCGGCCCTGTTTAAAAATCGCCATTGACTCAGGAAATTCAAATACAGACAAACAGAAGACTCCAGAACAAAGACCATTTTCTTCAAAACACAACATTGGGTTTTAAACATATAATCCTATGGGATTTCCTCCTCAATTTATCAATTAATGCTGTAACTTTTTGAGTTTTCACGATATTTCACTGGTCTTTTTATACGAGTTGCCCAATCTCATCCAATATTCAATATATTAATACTTTAATTACAGTATACTATTTGATGTCTATGATTTTTGTCAAGTTTTTGGAAAGCAGTGTTAAATTCAGCTGAAAACTGCATGCTATAAAAACCTTTTGAATTTTTCACAGAAACATTAACATCTTCACGAATATAGGTGCTAGGCTTACACAAATGTTAAACAGGACCTACATAGTCATTTGCTACAGTGACAGACCATTTTTAGCATTTACTCTTACTTAGGTGATCGAAAATATTATTTTATTATTCAAATTATTATTGCCCCCCCCCCCCCACCAATTGTCCTCGAGATAAAATCTTCACTGAAAAACATGTTCTTTACATCCTCACAATTGAAGGGCATTTCCTCAAAAGTTTCTGTAGATATTCGACAAAATGTCTGAAATTGGTCAATGCCTCTTAATTTCTGGACACCAGTGTATTTCAGTTGCACTTCCTACCGCCAGGGTGAGCTTTCCGATTTCGGGTTCTATGTTCCCGATTACGAAGGAGCAGTGTTGAATCCAGGGGGTGGCCCGGGGGGGAATGTCCCCCCCAGAGCATTGAAATGTCCCCCCCGGAAGATTTGAAATTTTATGCTTTCAATGGCCAAAAAGTGTATATTCAAAAAGTTCGCATTTTTGACGATTTCTCGTATCCTTCAAAATTCGAATATGTGTTTATAACTAAGATACAAAAAACTAAAAATACCGTGCCTAATCTATGTTCCTTTGCTTTTTAAAATCTGGTATCCATTTTGAAAAATTTGAATTTTAACCCTCTGAAAAAAAATAGTTTCCAAAACTCACTCACACGATTTTAGTTTTTCGGCCCTGTTTAAAAATCGCCATTGACTCAGGAAATTCAAATACAGACAAACAGAAGACTCCAGATCATAGACCATTTTCTTCAAAACACAACATTGGGTTTTAAACATATAATCCTATGGGATTTCCTCCTCAATTTATCAATTAATGCTGTAACTTTTTGAGTTTTCACGATATTTCACTGGTCTTTTTATACGAGTTGCCCAATCTCATCCAATATTCAATATATTAATACTTTAATTACAGTATACTATTTGATGTCTATGATTTTTGTCAAGTTTTTGGAAAGCAGTGTTAAATTCAGCTGAAAACTGCATGCTATAAAAACCTTTTGAATTTTTCACAGAAACATTAACATCTTCACGAATATAGGTGCTAGGCTTACACAAATGTTAAACAGGACCTACATAGTCATTTGCTACAGTGACAGACCATTTTTAGCATTTACTCTTACTTAGGTGATCGAAAATATTATTTTATTATTCAAATTATTATTGCCCCCCCCCCCCCCCACCAATTGTACTCGAGATAAAATCTTCACTGAAAAACATGTTCTTTACATCCTCACAATTGAAGGGCATTTCCTCAAAAGTTTCTGTAGATATTCGACAAAATGTCTGAAATTGGTCAATGCCTCTTAATTTCTGGACACCAGTGTATTTCAGTTGCACTTCCTACCGCCAGGGTGAGCTTTCCGATTTCGGGTTCTATGTTCCCGATTACGAAGGAGCAGTGTTGAATCCAGGGGGTGGCCCGGGGGGGAATGTCCCCCCCAGAGCATTGAAATGTCCCCCCCGGAAGATTTGAAATTTTATGCTTTCTATGGCCAAAAAGTGTATATTCAAAAAGTTCGCATTTTTGACGATTTCTCGTATCTTTCAAAATTCGAATATGTGTTTATAACTAAGATACAAAAAACTAAAAATACCGTGCCTAATCTATGTTCCTTTGCTTTTTAAAATCTGGTATCCATTTTGAAAAATTTGAATTTTAACCCTCTGAAAAAAAATAGTTTCCAAAACTCACTCACACGATTTTAGTTTTTCGGCCCTGTTTAAAAATCGCCATTGACTCAGGAAATTCAAATACAGACAAACAGAAGACTCCAGATCATAGACCATTTTCTTCAAAACACAACATTGGGTTTTAAACATATAATCCTATGGGATTTCCTCCTCAATTTATCAATTAATGCTGTAACTTTTTGAGTTTTCACGATATTTCACTGGTCTTTTTATACGAGTTGCCCAATCTCATCCAATATTCAATATATTAATACTTTAATTACAGTATACTATTTGATGTCTATGATTTTTGTCAAGCTTTTGGAAAGCAGTGTTAAATTCAGCTGAAAACTGCATGCTATAAAAACCTTTTGAATTTTTCACAGAAACATTAACATCTTCACGAATATAGGTGCTAGGCTTACACAAATGTTAAACAGGACCTACATAGTCATTTGCTACAGTGACAGACCATTTTTAGCATTTACTCTTACTTAGGTGATCGAAAATATTATTTTATTATTCAAATTATTATTGCCCCCCCCCCCCCCCCCACCAATTGTCCTCGAGATAAAATCTTCACTGAAAAACATGTTCTTTACATCCTCACAATTGAAGGGCATTTCCTCAAAAGTTTCTGTAGATATTCGACAAAATGTCTGAAATTGGTCAATGCCTCTTAATTTCTGGACACCAGTGTATTTCAGTTGCACTTCCTACCGCCAGGGTGAGCTTTCCGATTTCGGGTTCTATGTTCCCGATTACGAAGGAGCAGTGTTGAATCCAGGGGGTGGCCCGGGGGGGAATGTCCCCCCCAGAGCATTGAAATGTCCCCCCCGGAAGATTTGAAATTTTATGCTTTCAATGGCCAAAAAGTGTATATTCAAAAAGTTCGCATTTTTGACGATTTCTCGTATCCTTCAAAATTCGAATATGTGTTTATAACTAAGATACAAAAAACTAAAAATACCGTGCCTAATCTATGTTCCTTTGCTTTTTAAAATCTGGTATCCATTTTGAAAAATTTGAATTTTAACCCTCTGAAAAAAAATAGTTTCCAAAACTCACTCACACGATTTTAGTTTTTCGGCCCTGTTTAAAAATCGCCATTGACTCAGGAAATTCAAATACAGACAAACAGAAGACTCCAGATCATAGACCATTTTCTTCAAAACACAACATTGGGTTTTAAACATATAATCCTATGGGATTTCCTCCTCAATTTATCAATTAATGCTGTAACTTTTTGAGTTTTCACGATATTTCACTGGTCTTTTTATACGAGTTGCCCAATCTCATCCAATATTCAATATATTAATACTTTAATTACAGTATACTATTTGATGTCTATGATTTTTGTCAAGTTTTTGGAAAGCAGTGTTAAATTCAGCTGAAAACTGCATGCTATAAAAACCTTTTGAATTTTTCACAGAAACATTAACATCTTCACGAATATAGGTGCTAGGCTTACACAAATGTTAAACAGGACCTACATAGTCATTTGCTACAGTGACAGACCATTTTTAGCATTTACTCTTACTTAGGTGATCGAAAATATTATTTTATTATTCAAATTATTATTGCCCCCCCCCCCCCCCCCCCACCAATTGTACTCGAGATAAAATCTTCACTGAAAAACATGTTCTTTACATCCTCACAATTGAAGGGCATTTCCTCAAAAGTTTCTGTAGATATTCGACAAAATGTCTGAAATTGGTCAATGCCTCTTAATTTCTGGACACCAGTGTATTTCAGTTGCACTTCCTACCGCCAGGGTGAGCTTTCCGATTTCGGGTTCTATGTTCCCGATTACGAAGGAGCAGTGTTGAATCCAGGGGGTGGCCCGGGGGGGAATGTCCCCCCCAGAGCATTGAAATGTCCCCCCCGGAAGATTTGAAATTTTATGCTTTCAATGGCCAAAAAGTGTAATTTCCCCCCCCCCCCCCCCCCCCCCCCGGAGCCACATAAATCCCTCCCGGAGAAAAGTGTCTGAATTCAACACTGCGAAGGAGTTTGCCTCATTCGACTTGATTTCGATTGCATTACAGATTTCAGTCATGTTTGTATAGAAGAGATTGTTATTATCACGCGCTCAGGCAATGCCGGACGGGTCAGCTAGTTTAATAATAATAATTGGTATTATTAACATTTTAATAATAATGTCTAAATGTAGATGCATTCTTTAGCCTTATGTAATAGCATTTGAAACAGAAACATATTTCCTAAATATTCCTTCTATTAGTGTAAACTTAATGCATTATGACATAAGTTTGGTGGACAGTAAAGAAAGGTTTTAAAATATATATTTGAAATTTGTAGATTTTAAAATGCACCAGATGTTGTGCAATCTCTTAATTTATAGAAAGATTTTTTCCACTTTTGTATGATTCAAAATAAACAATGAAATTGTCTCGGATTAATACAGCAAAACTTGTTACTTGTAATCATTTTCTTGAGTTCTAAATAAAATTCTAATTCTGTTGTTGTTTAATGTGATTTAGTTTTTTTTTTTTTTTTTACTTTTTATGAAAAATTAGACAGCATGTAATAATTAAATCATTAAAAATATTTCAATTCTTATGTAATTGTTTATCTTCAGTAACTTTTGTGCTGTTAATTTATAATGTAATTAAATGCAAACGTCACAATGTTTGGCACAGTCAGGGTTGAAATTAAATGATGCAATAGACTACATTTTGGTGTTCATCTAACAGAAAAGTAGTATATTGGATATTATTATTTACACAAATAAAATAAATGACCAACAAGCTTTTATAAGTTGATGCCTTTAACTAGAGATGCACCGAATGATTTATAATACTCGGAAGATAGGTAAACTAATACCAAATGTTCGGCCAGCCAAATAATAACTATTGAGCCAAATACCAAATATTCCTACATTTCAGGTTTTCAAGATATTAAAAACACTGCACTCTGCAATAGTACCAAGGGCTATCTTCTTATTCTGATATATTGAATCCAATGGTCCACCCATGAAAATGAATACAATGCCAAAGGATTTCCAAGGGAAACTTTTGGCAAAACACAGATTTCCTCACATAAAGTAGTATGGAGTGGATATTTTAAATTTGATTGTCTTTTTAAATTATGACGAAGTTGCTACAATTTTCACTGATACATATATTTAAAAGAAAAAACTACAGATTTCATTTAAATTCATTGCAAATCTTTAATTTTATATTAATTAAAAATGAAATTTTATATAAGCTAAAAAAAAAAAGAAATGAAAAATTTGTTAAGTATTACTCATAAAAATACGAAAAATATGTAGAAATAAGAAAAAAATGATAAAAAGTATGCAGAAAAGTTTGAAAAATGCCTGTAATATTAAGAAAAACACAGGATTCATTGCTTTTGAGCATTGAAAGTGTGATGCAGTGGCGGTAGAAAGTGGACCAGTGAGTTAGCCCTCCATTCTATTATAGAGCTCAGTTATTAAAAATTTATATTTTAAAACAATTTTACATTAATACTTAACACAAAAACTTCTATTTTGATGAATAAGACCTCTTTACAAGTAGAGTTTGAACTGAAAAAACCCTAATGTATTTAGTTATTATTTCAGAAGATATAGTCTTAAAACTTTAAACCTCGTGGCTTCTTTTGTGAATTAAAATGAATAAATTTCCTTATATTCTAAAACAAAAATTTTTAAAAGAGAAAGAAGGAAAATTTTACAGTCATATACTGTTTATTTGTGAGGAAAGGACTAAAATAAAATGATTTACATGCTGGTAAGTCAGCAAGAATAACTTGTTGGCTCCTTAAGATTTAACAAGGAAGTTATTAAATACAACAGAGTTTGGACAGAGTGATTATTTCCACAGAGGTTGGAAAATATAGAATGTGTTTATAAAATTTTGGACTTTCAGAGGAGATAATGCGTTCAAGACAAACATTTTGGAACAGATGTGAAATCCCTTGTCACAGAATTTTGGCGCGCCTCTCAGAATCACACCAACAATCTAGGAAAAACAACTAAATCCAGTAAATTTAACTACTGCCAGGTTACCATATAGCAGAAATCGTAGCCCCCAAAATTTGGCGACTTTTTACCTTTTTTTAACCGATTAAAAAATAAAAAATCTGTGACCAGGGATTCCACATCATAGCCAAAATGTTTTGTACGGGGAGCCAGCATCGCCATTTTCCATCAAAAATACAAGGTGTCTTACTACAAGCTGAACCCGGCTTTTCGTTCACAACTTTAACAATAATAAAGACACTTTAGTGAGATTTTCATCATATTAACTTTACTTTATATGAAATGCGATGACATCATTGGAAGTGACTGAATTTTGGTCAGTGACACAAAATATGTACCACCAGCTGCATTCTGAGTAACAGAATGTCTAACTCAGTGTTGTTTGAATATGAATGGTGGCAATTTCCAGCACTTCTCGCCATGTCATCATATTTCACAAAAAGTAAATCAAGTCTGTGGAAGATATCGTCAGAATATCTTCATTATTGTTAAAGTTATAAAGTGAAATACATTGTATTTTTGACTGAATGAGTGGATTGTGATACTGTTTTCCTACAGACACTTTTGTCTTGATACTTATTATCACCCCTAAAAATTTGTTCAATTTTTTTAGAAACACCCTGTTTGCGAAAAAGAAAGAAACAGGAGAAGCTACGTAAGGATTTAAAAAATATTTTTTAAATTAAGGATTTTTTTTTTTTTTGAGTATTCGGTATGGGCGAATATTTTAATTATTCGGCCATACCGAATAGTTTGTTATTCGGCCTAACCGAATATTTGGCAGTATACCCGAATACATACGGAATATTCGATGCATCCCTACCTTTGAGAGCGGATAATGTTGATCCAAGTAATAATATATGTGATCTAATTAGCTATTAATAATAAAGATTGATACTTTTCAATATAAAAACCACAATCTTAGAGTACTTTTTAATACTTCAAATTTCTTATGGATAATGGATTATTATTACATTGACTCCTGTCCTGATCAACTAACAAATCCGTGAAAATCTTGGTGAAAATACATGGAAACAAAAACAAGCCCTGCCGGTTAAAATTAAAAATAAAGCATGTCATAGTGGATTACAGTTTACAGTTAAGAAATCCTGATTCTATGGATGCTACTATCTTCTTTTATATATATTGTTGAAAACCAGGTAATAGTATTTCTGATGGAAAAGTTATTTAAGGAAAACTTTTAAATAAAAAAATTGTAACAGTAAAAAAATTATTCAATTTGTTACAGTAGCGCCGTCTATGATTTTCTGATGCAACACTGAAAATTGTTGACTTTTACTTTTACTTTTCCATTTTCTCTTTCTTCCTCTGGTTTGATTAAACATGGCTGCTCATGTATGTCATCTTTTAAATCTATGTAATCTTTAATGAAAATATTTATATATTGCTATAACAATATTTTTTTTAATTACTATAAGCATTTCTAATTCTTAATATTTTATTATTTCAGACTTTGTACGCTATTCCAGACAACTTTCGGACTCAAAAAATCTTGATTGCTGCTCAGTATAGTGGCTCATCTGTTAAGTTATCTGATGATTTTGTGTTTGGAGAAACTAATAAAAGTGAAGAATTTCTTAAAAAATTTCCCAATGGAAAGGTATATCTAATTATTTTTGCAATTCTATTACATCTATAATCCTTGAAAAACTGTTGACGTGTGACTTGACCGGTATTTTTATAATAATAAAAAATATATTATGTAAGTTTTAAAGGCAATATTCAGTTGACGGAATGTTTACAGCAAATTTCCCTTCCTTTCTCTCTCTTTTTCAGCATAGTTATTAGTTTCGCGAATATTGATATGTAAATGTTTAAAAAATTTATGTTAAGCTCAAATTTTGTTTATTTTCAGGCAGGATTTTGTAGAAAATGCAGTGTCATTTGCAAAAATATTCGTCAATATTTTTAACATGTATGTGCAAATTTATTCCACTTCCCACTTGTTTACGGGTCTAAATAATTATTATTCGTCATCAGTCATTGGACAAATAAAACAAAAGATTTGTTTTACTCTGATGCAGAAATAGCAATACAAAACACCGCTTGAATTTAGAATTATTTATAAAATTTCATTAAATACATTTCTTAAATGCAATGGCATAGCTGGTAATAAAAATTAATGTGGCAGAAATAATAAATGGCGTAGCAATACAAATTAGTGCATGCGTCCTCTTATCTGGTAAAAGTTTGCTTTATTTTAGATTTTTAAAATCTCATATAGAGAGAGTTCATGACAATCAAAACATTTTATTAAATTTAAACAAATTATTCAATAAAATTAAATAACGTGTTTATAATATGGAAAAATGACAAAATTCTCAGACTGAATGCTGATCACAAAATAAAAACAATGTGAAAAACCTCACAGTAAGGTTGGTTCACTGTTCACCTGCAATGTATAAAATTATAACCTCTATTCAAAGGCATGTTCTTATCTCAATGAAGAATGTGCAATACCTAGAGGGAAAGCAAATTTAGTATACAAAGGCATGATATTGACATTTTGTTATATCATGTAAAAATCACTAGCATATTTCTTCAAGTTGCTGAATGTTTATCTTATTTTAATATTCTATTTTTATTTTTCTGTTCTTGACAATGCTTATCTTCCTGGCACACCTTAAAATAGTTCATATTTTAGCTATTGTTCACTGTAGAAAAAAACAAAGGCAGGGTGCTATGCTAGGCACAACCCCAATGGCAGAAAGTTCTGTAGCTGTCTGTGACAAGCTCTTAAAATTTCATAATCTGTCTGCAAATTTTGCGTGTAATTTTAATGAATGAATACACTAAACTGGGAATTTTTCATCATTTTATTTAAAATATGGTAAACATGATGCATTTTCATTAATTTTGCTTATAACTTTTGATGTTACATATCATTCCGTGATCTCACTTCTTGTGGGATTTCTAAAATGGGAAGGATAAGCTTATCCAGGGATGATTCTGAGTAAAAAAATATTTTCTAAAATACACAGAGAATTTTGTGGAAGAGTCCAGGGGGGTGGAGTTTCCATCCCCTGACGCAGCTACAGCGATTCTTTCTTTAGAAAAATGTCTTAATTAAACTCCTGCATCAGCTGCAGATCAGGTTAACTCTGTTTTCAGTTAGAGCTGAGTTTATATTCTTGCAAGTTGGGTTTGGGTTAACCGAATTTTTTAAAAGTTGGTTTTGCATATTGTTTCAGATTTAAAAAATTATGTATTAAACATAGATGTTTGTCTGTTTCTGAAGAGACCGCTAAGTGCAGAGCTGCAATATTTGGCAGGAAGAGTCTGAAGTGTTGTTTCGTCTGAAGTTATGCACTTCAAAGCCCGCTTTTGGACTAGTTTCTTAATTTTTAGGGTTTTTTTTTTTTTTTTTTTTTTTAGCAGGGAATTTTCTACATTAGTAAAAGGAATTCGGAATTCCTACAACTATTTTTGAATTTATTATGTAATTTTTAGCATTTTTTCTCGTTTTACGATGATCTTTCGACATTAGCAAAAGGAACTGGGTTTCAATATTTTAGCAGTCTTTTTATGCAGTAAATTTTGTCGATACTCACGATTTTTTTCCACAATTGTTTGAAAATCGTGTTTTTTTTGTTTGTTTTTTTTACTGTGATCCTTTGCCAAAATTCGCATGTTTTAACTGCGATCTTTTGTTGAAATTCACATGCTTTTTTTTGTGTGTGTGTGATTTTTTGCCAAAATTCGCATGTTTTTACCGTAAACTTTTGCTGAAATTAGTTATTTTACCACAACCCTTTGCCGAAATTAATGTATTTTTACTGCAATCCTTTGCCGAAATTCGTGTGCTTTTAACGTGATTAGAAAAAGCAAGAAATTCAGCTTGGAAAATTTCCATTCAGAATGCAGTTTATTTCTAGTTTTCTTTTTTATTCTACTTTGTTTCTTTAAATTCATACAAACCTTATTTTCTCCGGGCTCAGAACTTCTGCTTGTGCTAAAATATGATTCATTGATAAATTATGTGCATGTATAAAATATATTTTGTATGTAAAATAAAACTTTAGCTAGGAGACTAAGTGCTAGCTATCCTGAGAAATTGTCCTGTCAAGGCCATATTAATACATTGTATGTGGCGATTTTTTGAAAATGAGCATGAAATTTATTTGTAGAAAAGTCTCTATAAATTGAGACCTGCTTTCAACCAATTGGAAGCAAGTACCCTGTATGTTTTTTTTTTTTTATATATAAAGTTTCTGGTATGAGCACTAATTTCTACTATTGATCAAAAAACCTGCATACAATGCGAGATGTAATGCAATTTTTTTCATTACAAAATTTGACAGCTGGCATGAAGTGCATGATATTGAAGTTCTATAACCTCTATTCAAAGGCATGTTCTTATTTTAATGAGGAATGTGCAATACCTAGAGGGAAAGCAAATTTAGTGTACAAAGGCGTGATATTGACATTTTGTTATATCATGTAAAAATTACTAGCATATTTCTTCAAGTTGCTGAATGTTTATCTTATTTTAATATTCTATTTTTATTTTTTTCTTGACTATGCTCATCTTTCTGGCACACCTTAAAATAATTCATATTTTAACTAGTGCTCACTGTAGAAAAAAAAACAAAAGCTGTAAAATAACGTTTAAATGTTTAAACAGACACCTGTGGTGCACTTTTTGCAGTTTCCTTATATCAGGTCAATTGATAATTGCAGGTGTATGTCTAGGAGCTAGTTTCAACAGAATGACCAAACGTCTTGTGTTAGAAGAAGCGAGAAATTCAGCTTAGAAAATTTCCATTCAGAATGCAATTTATTTCTAGTTTTCTTTTTTATTCTACTTTGTTTCTTTAAAATTCATACTAACATTATTTTCTCTGGGCTGGGAACCTCTGCTTGTGCTAAAATATGAATCAGTGATAAATTATGTGCATGCAATGTATAAAATTAAATTTTAGCTAGGAGACTTAAGTGCTAGATATCCTATAAAAGTGTCCTGTCAAAGCCATATTAATACATTTTATGTGGCAATTTTTTGAAAATAAGCGTACAATTTATTTATGCAAAGGTCACTATAGATTGAGACCTGCTTGCAACGAATTGGGAGCAAGTACCCTGTATGTTTTCTTTTTTTTATAAAGTTTTTGGTATGAGCACAAATTTCTACTACTGATCTATTTAAAAAAAAAAAAAAACTGCATAAAAGATGTTAAAATGGAATGCAATTTTCTTCATTGCAAAATTTTACAGCTGACATGAAGTGCATCATATTGGCATGTTCTTAATTTAATGAGGAATGTGGAATAACTAGAGAGAGAATAAATTTAGTATGCAAAGGCATGATATTAACACTGTTATGTCATGTAAAAATCACTAGTACATTGTTTTCATTGGCATGATATTGAAGTTCTATAACCTCTATTCAAAAGCATGTTCTTATTTTAATGAGGAATGTGCAATAACTAGAGGGAGAATAAATCTAGTACACAAAGGCATGATATTAACATTTTGTTATGTCATGTAAAAATCACTAGTACATTTTCATTGGCATGATATTGAAGTTCTATAACCTCTATTCAAAGGCATGTTCTTATTTTAATGAGGAATGTGCAATAACTAGAGGGAGAATAAATTTAGTATACAAAGGCATGATATTAACACTTTGTTATATCATGTAAAAATCACTAGTACATTGTTTTAAATGTTTTTTGATGAATTTAAATGATTTTTTTTTTTTTTCTAAAAGTGTGGGGAAAGGTTCCATAATTGGATCACAGCTAATTGGTGTTTTTCAGTGATTGAGATTTGACTCATTAAAACATAACTTAGTTGTTGTAATTCTCATATGCTTAAAGGCACACAGCAGCATTGCTGATGTTTGACACAACAAACCTAATTCATATTTTCATAATTTGGCTGTTCCCTATCTCCTATGGAAAAGTTTTCTCACTAAACTTTCTGCTGGTATTTTTTTCATGAACCCACAATCACCCATGTGTTAGAGATTGGTTTAATGTGAATTTTAGGTATTTTGATTGCTTAGGATAGATTTCTTTTTTGATAAGTTTAATTCTGGTTTTGTTTGCAAAAAAAGTGTTATTGTGATTTTTATGTAATCGCTTTGTGAATGTAGGGTTAGAGATTTGTTTAATGTGAGTTTTAGGTATTTGCTGAATATGAGGTTAGAGATTGTTTTAATGTGACTTTTAGGTATTTGGTTTGTAAATGTAGAGTTAGATTGCTTTAATGTGATTTTTATGCATTTTATTTTTTAATATTTATATGTTTTTTGCTGTTTTAAATTTGTTTGCTTATCTGTATGTTGTCTTCCCTCCTCCCTCCTCCTCCCCCCTTTTTTTTTCAGGAAAAATCTAGTGTAGGACTTGCTGGTGTAGATTAAAAAAATTGTGGCACATTAAAAAAAAAAAAAAAAAAAAAATCTTTACAAAATTATTTTTAAAGTTCCTATAATTATTTTTCAAAATTATTCCTCACACAAAAAAATTTCTATCCTCCCAAAATAAAAAGTGTTCATGAAAATAATTTCTAACTTCTGAAAATATTTTTTAAATTATTTATGTTTATATGTTATTTTTAATGTATATGTTTTTAAAGCTATGTTTTTGCTTTTTAAATTTGTTTGCTTATTTGTTTCTTTCCCTCTACCTTTTCCCTTTTCCAATGATGTTTATTTGCTTTATTTTAATCTCAGAATCATTAAGTATTTAGTTTTCTCAATGCTACCTTTCTGTTTTTATGCTTCATGTCAGAGTTGTCATTTATAGCCACTTTAAGCTTAATTATGAAAAAAAAAATAAGTAGATATTAAACATCCAAAAAAAGGAAAGCAACTCAGTTAAAGTCATGAATAATTTTAATAAACATTTTATAAATTATTCGTGGTTTTAATTGTTTTTTTTTTTTTTATCTACTTTAAACATTTTGGAACAGATGTACCATTTGCTTGCAGTCTGCCATCTTGTTTTTTAAATCAAAACTCATTTGTTTTGTTTCTCATTTCCAAAATAATTTTAATCCATTTTTACTTATTATAAACACGTTATTTAATTTAATTGACTTATTCACTAATATTTAACAATAGAAGTTTAATAAAAAAAAAAAAAAAAAAAAAGACTTGGCGACATCTAAGCAAAAATTATTTATAGTTCAGCCTAAAAAGGCTATAAATGACTACTTGGCGAAAACAGGTTTTTCACGCCAAGAAAAAGAAAAAAAAGATGACGAAACCGCTGGGGGATACAAAAGCTTTTTTGAGCGACCGCGAGGGGGGGGGGGTATATAAGCTACTTATAATGTAATTTGCTAATATTATAAATCATTTGTGTCTGATAATTATTGTTAATCAAAGCTATAAAATATATAAAAGTGATTCAAATTTGGCTTTTATTTTGAAAACAGGTGCCAGCATTAGAAACATCAAGCAAGACATACATATCAGAATGTTATGCCATAGCCTATTATGGTAAGACTATATTTATATTGATTCCAATTTCATTCTTTGTATTTTGCATTGTTGTTTTCTTTTCATTTTTAATGTGTTAAAAAGAATACAAATTTATTTTTTTGTTTTTAATACAAATGTAATTTTTATCATATTTGTAAAAGTGAATGATTTGTTATAAGGATGTAGTGAATATGGCCAAATTTTAGGCCGAATACTAATTTAAAAAATATATATATATTGTTTATAAAGAAAATTTCCAAATGTTTTAAATGTTAATAACAGAGGGAGGGGGGGGAGTGGCTTGGTTTGTTTAATAAATATAAAATCATACAAATTCGAGTGAGCAATGTTTTTGTATGCTGTTCAAAAACAGGTATCCCTAACTCAGGTTTGTTTGGAATGGACTTTCCTTTTTATATTTTTAATCGGACAAATTCTACAGTATTTTGCAGAACGCAATAACAAGGGTTCTTTTGGAAAGATTTGTTTTAAAATTCAACACGGATTTTGGGTACGTTTTAAGGTTATCACGGGCCCAGACAATGCTGTGTAGGTCAGGTAATCTTATTCCTGATCTGATAACCTTTTTTTTTTCTAAAACTTGAGTTGCCTTGTTTTTAGGTAAGGTTATGATTTTTGCCTGTAAGACCGACCAGATTCTCTCTCTCTCTCTCTCCTCCCCCCCCCACCCCCCAAAAAAGTGTAATACTATTAAGGTGAAACTATATTTGAATATGAATGCACATACATGTTTATTTTTTTACATATAAGATAATATTAGAGATGTTTGTAGACTATTTTTACATAATTACATTAAGTTGTGCCTTATTTGTCTTTCATTATGGGTTTTGGTTTGAGTTGAAATGTCTGGTTCAGGCCAATGAAGATTGTCTGGTTTTGAGTGAATGAAAACTTTTGGAGCATTGACTTTTAGGTTAACTGGAAATATAATTTTCCGGTTTGGATCAGGTGCGTGCAATACTCTAGTACCAGCATTATTTTTAGGTAGATTTCGTAATAAATACTCCCTATTACATTCTTACATAAGTTGGAATTTTTGAAATTTTTTTGCAGATCTACACAGATTATGACTCCCAGAACCCAAAACCACCCCCAGTTCAAAACTTCTATCTATGTCTATAGACACGATAACTGCAATAATTCTGCACAAATCTCTTCAAAACTGATACATAAAATCAAGGGGCATAAAATCTCAGTCAAGTTCGTTAATGGGCAAAATTGAACCTGAAGGGGGGGGGGGGGCTTTTGTGAAAACAGAAAAAAACCCATAATTTCTAAATTATGATACGTATCAAATCAGCTTAAAGTTATTATTACTTCTAGGAAAAGAGCCGAAAATTTATGTATAACAGATTTTTGATATTAAAAATGGCCCCAAGGGGAGGGGGGGGTTAGAAGAAAAAACTTCATCAATTCACAAGATATAAAATCTGCTTAAATTTATTATAAATCCCCTTATTTTTATTTAAAACTTTTGTATTGACAAGTTTTTTTATAGGACCAACCCTTATAGCAAAAAACAATTTTTAAAAAAATCCCTACCGGCTCAGCCTGCAAACAAGTTAGGTTTCGAAGTGGACGGTTCCAACTGCCGCTTCATGGCAAAAAGGTCATTTCTTCCACAATCTGTGCCTTCGAAATCTACCTGTGCTTGTAGTCTAAGCCATCGGGGATTTTTTTTTTTTTTTTTCCATATTTTTATTGTAATTTTTCTTAAATTTTCATTGTTTAACATCTTTAATTTTCAGATATGTCAAATAATTGAGATGCTATTATATTGAAATATTCTCTTGTTACGGCTTGCTATCCATTTGTTGGACTGTGAGTAACCATGAGAGATACATAGATGTAAAAAGAAAGATTGTTTCCTTAAATGAAATTAAAGGAAATGTTTCTCCTTTTCAACAGATTCATTAAATTTATTCTGAAAACCAGTTTTGATAAAGATTTTCTTTCTTTATACATATCACTTTTTATATTTCAAGTGTGTTTTAGAACTTTTAAGAAATGTCTTCTAACTAACCTTTTAACATATTAGATACTGTACAATATTTGTAAATGTTTTTACTGCATTCAAAAGATATTTCATTCATCACAAAATTTAGAGACAACTCATGCATAGCATATTAAAAGTGAGTGCTGAGTTTGTTGATAAATAAGAGCGAATTATTTTACTTTTTAGTGATTTTTAAGACTTGAAATTTGTACAATGCACTTTGCATTCTCTTAAATTTTCTACAAACAACTGCAATGTTCGAAAACATCCTGGCTCCCATGGTGATTAACAATTCGAAACTGGTAACTAAAATTTCAGACTTATTTTATAATACCTTCATAGTGAAGTTATGTAAATTAAAAATGTTATTGTATTGTTATAAGCAAGGAGGACTTTAGTAGCAGTTTTTTAGCGTTCCTGTTAGTTCCCCCCCCCCCCCCCCCCCTTCCTCTATTGGTGTATGCACTTATTTCAAAAAATGCCCTTTTTTATGTTCTAGAATGATCCCTGTTTAAAGTATCTTCATAAAGTTAAATTGTGTTTAGATTCCGAGAAAATTACAGAAGACCTTTGATTACAATTATTCTCAATTTCTAAAAACAGGTTAAGATTGCTTCCCAGGGCAGGCTCAGCCTCCTAGTTCAATTGTTTTGTTTCAGGTCAGATTTTATTTTTAAGTGATTAATTTGTGAAAGGTTCAGTTTGGAGGTGGAAAAGTTTTGTGAAAGATCTATTTTTATGACAAGAATTTTGGGATGGAAAATTTTGTGAAGGGTTCTGATTTGGGATGGAAAATTTTGTGAAAGGTCCTGTTTTAAGATGAAAAATTTTGTGAAGGGCTCTTTTAAGGGCCCAAAATTTCCTCAACAGATCTCTGCTTAGTCTTAAATAATTAAATCTAGCATGCCTACACAGATCTACATGATTGTCATCAGTTTACTGACTTATTTATTACTACATTATATATGACTTATGCCTACTTTATTTGGATGTTGCAGAAAAATATTACTATAATTCAGTCTTGTCGAATTTCATGAGTTTCACCGATATTTGCAACTTAGCTTGAATAATGAATTTTAAATGTTGTTATTGCTTGCTGTAATTTGTAGTTGTATTGGTTTTTAACCATCTCGTCAAAATGTTTTGACCATCTGTGGTCAAAGTTCATTATGATTAGGAAAAGAAGTTTAAAATTTATTTAGTTAACTGACAAATTTAGAGCAATATTTGGAAGGGTTTGCCAAAGTAACATTTAACAATATTTATATTTAATACAACTTACAACATTTGAGGGTGTTTGTAAGTTCTTTATTTAGTATTATATTTTAATCTCCATTACTGTTTAATTTAACAAAAGTAATTTTCAAGATAAGTATTAAAATCATTTTAATAATTTGATTATAAAAAGTGAAGGAAACTAAATCATATTAAGTAACAGAAACAGGCGAGGCACTTTTCGGTTAGCCGGGCACTAGTAATATATATATATATATATATGTATATCTCACTGGCACCCGGTTAACTGAAAAGTACCCAGAAACGTTTAAAATTTTTTATTTAGAACTCCAAATATCATTACGAGTATTGTATCAAGCTTAGGCGATTTCCATAGCTTATTCTGGATGAGATTAAACCTGAACAGTAATCTTTTTACTGATGAAAAGTATTTTCACAACCATTCATCAGGTGCATTATGAAATTTACAAAATCAATATTTTAAAATATTTTGTTACTACCCACCAAATATATTAGTTACATTTCATGAATCTTATTTTTCATAAAGTATATGTTTTTGTATGAAATATTACAAATAAATTCCATCTATATTTAATAATTATTAAAATAATATGTATTATATAATATGACATTAATATTGTCATAAATATTCAGTTTTGAACAATTTATGTAAGTTAATGTTATTTAAAAGTTTTGACCATTTTTGAGTGATTAAAACAAATTTTGACAACTGCCTTAGCCAAAATTACATCCCTGTTTGCTGTCTATTTATTTTATTTTGCCAGTAACCATAAAAAAATGCATAGACATTCAAAGGGGAAAAAAAAAAAATCCTTAAATAAAGAAGTTTCATTTTTTCCAGTAAATTTGTGCTTTAAAATTGAAATTTTTGTGCATTTTTTTCTATTTAACTTTCTGTTTTAGAAAATAAAAGATAATATAATTTTCATGTATAGAATTTTTAAATTTGTCTTATTTTTACTTTTAAGTAAGCTAATAAAAGTGTGTTTTTAAACTATTTTTATATTTGTTATATTGTAACTTTTGAAAATGCTGTAAATACAATTTTATTTATTTACATTATTCAATTTAAACAGTTGGTAATGATCAACTTAGAGGTGCTAGTCTTGAAGATAGAGCACAAGTTTTGCAGTGGCTAAGCTTTGGAGACAGTGAAATCTTGCCTCCTGCTTGCACATGGATTTTCCCTCTGTTAGGAATAATTCAATACAACAAACAAGTGTGTATGCTTATTTATAGAGCATTTTAAAAATGAGATTTTGTACTTTTTTCTTTTAATCTGCCATGAATACCCAAAAGTGATGTCATATTTGAAATAAAACAGGCATAAAATGTTTTAATAATACAAAGAACATGAATACTAATAAGCACAGAAATTTTTTTGCCCAAAAGGACATTGATGAGCAGATGTTGAATTATTTTTCTGTTTTTTACTGACATAAGACAATGCTCTTATGTTTGAAATAAATAGCAGTGCATATTTATATATCTCATCAAAAACAACTCGTTGTAAAAGATCCTGCCAAGCCACAAACCTAAAACGTCAGTCACAAAAAGAAGTGATATCACATAAAAAGAAGCGACGTAGAAGTGCATACTCAGAGTCCCGTGTAAAAACCAATCCCCGGCAGTCCATTAATTAATTGGGATATGTGTATGCAATTGTTAAAATGTTCTCTAGGTCGACAATAGAGGCAATAAGTATAGCTCAGCGAATATGAAACACGGCATTACATCATCATGGCTTTTTTTCGTGAGATGTTCATTCTCTGAACATAAAAATCTCACGCGAAAATGTTTGTTAACCGATTTGTTCGTAAACCGAACAGTTCGTTACCGATCACCTATTTATTGTATACGAAATTTAGCATTTTTAATTTTTATGGGAAATTTAAGAAGTTATTTCCTTTACGTTGTGCTCTAGGCCCGTTTTTAGAGCATTTTAAGTTTGTCATAGCAGAGATTCAATGAACGGCAAATATTTAAATGCAAAACTTCTAATCTTAGGGTAGCAACATTTTTACATTATATTACTCAGCGCATGAATGTAAAGTTGGAATCTTTTAATCGCTTTTTCAATCAATTCCTGATACGCTAGAATTATAAATTTTTAAATAAACACAGTTTTTTTTTTTTTTTTTTTTTTTTTTTTTTTTTTTTTTTTTTTATCGATGAAAATACTATAATTTAATAGATTTGGAGCTTAAAATCAACGAGCTTTCAGGCGGACAAAATGAACTCGTATTAAATTTTAAAGCAAGATAATGAAACCTTAGAGATTGAAACAGTGTAAAATCATTAAAATACATCTCACTCAGTAAATATACATCAGTTGTAATGTAATCAAGATCTTCTAAGAGACTCTGTAAATGAAACGTATATGCTTCGATGCTGCTTTACAATAGAGAGGATGTAGTAACATATTTGAATATCTTGTGTATACGTTTTTTTTTTTTAAAAAAAGAGTTAGACCATTTAATATTTCTTTGCTTCATCTTAAGTATAGGAATAAATCACTTTAAAGTGGTAGACATAAAAAACTAATTAATATTTTTACACGAAATATTAAAAATTTTGACTACTCATAAAAACAATTCAAATGCTGCAAACCGCATAAAAATCTGATAACACAACTTTTTATCAAAAGATCTTTTGTGAGACCTTGTAAACGAACCTTAAATGTTACTTTTTTTTTTTTGGCCGACTGTAATAACATATCTTAATATCATGTGTATACGACCATTCCTAAAAGAATTGGGTCATTTATTATTTTTTTTTTTTTTGCTCTATGTTAAGTATAGGAATCAATAACTTTAAACTGATATAAATCAAGAACTAATTAATATTTTTACATGAAACTTACAAAGGTTTGAACTAGTCACAAAAAAAATTCAAATGACGTAAACCGCGTAAAAATCCGATAATTACGCATTGCTGTAGCCCTGTCAACAGTTTTTTGCTCTATGTTAAGTATAGGAATCAATAACTTTAAACTGATATAAATCAAAAACAATTCAAATGACGTAAACCGCACAAAAATCCGATAATTACACATTGCTGTAGCCCTGTCAACAGATTTTGGTCTGAACAAGATTTAAAAAGTGCAAAAAACAGCACTTTTAAAATCGTATTTACAGAAAACCTATTCATCGGATTTTGTTTCTATCATAAATAGAACGTGAGATATTGATGTGTCAAAAACCTTTTTTGTCCAGTCCGCAAAATATAAACTAGACAGAGTGCTAAAAAAATTTTGTAAAATCGTTTGGCATCCATTGGCGGAAATTCCTTTCATTTACGGTTCAATGCATTGTTGTTTCTTATGCTTGGCGAGAAACTATAGAGTTTCTATGATATGGTTTATAAAGCGAAAGAATTTTTATTTATTGGCAGACAAATATTAGTCTGTACAAAAAGCTATCACTGTTGCAACTCATCATATTTTATATTGTGCTCAAGTTTACTTTAAAAAAAAAAAAAAAGAGTATTTTATTGCAATAGCACAAAGTGGCATATTTTTCAGATTTTCACACACATCATGAGCAGGGACTGACAAAAGTTGAAAAATCTTAGGCGCCAGAAAAAATTCTCAGGAGCCAGATTGAAGAATCATTTCTCTGACATTAAGGCTCCCGTTGAGCAAGCATTCGGGAATACGGTGCTAATGTTAATCCAATGGGGCATTAATGTGCTAATATCTCGCTTGCATTTGAATATTTTTAAACGATTTTTTTGCACTGGATAGCAGAGATCAATCTCTATTTCCGCCGTTGATTACTTTTACGATTTTCTTTGCGTATTTTTTTTACGAAGATAGTTTCACTTTCGAAACCGGTTCTTCTTTCACACTTCTCTTCATTTTTTAATCGTATCTTCTTAAAAGAAAAATAAATATTGGGCCAAAAAAAAGTAGATCACATGGAAAAGAACAAAATACGCGGGCGCCACCTCGAAAAACAAACCAGTCTTGTCGTCTCGAGAATGAATGAATCACGAAGCAAGAACATGTAAGAGTACAATGAGCGGGAAAGGCCGAAAACCAGAGAGCTAAAACGAACAGTTACTTGCCTGGACGAATCACGGTGCAGTATACGTCACAAAGCAGTAAGACACGCGCAAACAGCCAGCGCCTATAGACCTTGCAAAAATGACTTGCCTCACGTTGAAGCAGCTGCGAGACAACTCAACTTAGAGAAAAGGTGTCGGAGAAAATGTAAACAAACAGCAATGGCACTGATAAACGTACGTGCGTTTGCTGGCAGAGTGGACGAAATAATAAGTTTTTAAAGGGGGAAAACTAAACTTAAAATATTCTAACAGTAGGTAAAAAAGTTAGTCGCCAAGAGGAATTTTTTAGTCGCCCGGGCGACCTGGCGCCCGGGATTTGTCGGACCCTGATCATGAGCAATTACATAAATTTGATGTCCTTTTACTATACAATTTTCCATTAATCCTGATTTCACAAAAATTTAATAAATATATTAAGTTTATGTAAAAATTGTTAGCATTTAACTTTCACTGTCATTGCTCATAAATTTTAAAGAATAAATAGATGATGCCGCTAATTATGCAAAAAATTCTCTCTCTGCCTTCTAGATCATGGACAATGCAGGGGGTAGGAAGAAAATAAAAGAAATTCCAGTATTAATCGGTTATCCAGGGTTCTCACAGACTCCTTAGACTCTTTGGAAACTCCTTAGAAATGAAAACATTCCCAAGTAGTACTTAGAACTACTTAGATAAGCAAACCACTCCTTAGAAACTCCTTAAATTGTATTGCGGCTTCGGACGCAAGCGATATTGCTGCCGAGGGGGGGAAAATCGGGATTGTAAAACGCATGGTAAATCCTTTATACACGTCATTTATCTGAAGCACAGCATTGATTGGTTAGGATAATCTTATAGCAGGGCTCCCACTAGGTCCGTTCTTCAACACTGTACTTTACTTTAAATTTTATCAATGTTTGGCTTTTAGCCAAAAATCTCGGAAAAATCACGTTTTTCTCAAATATATCCCAAAAAACACTGTCAAATTTCGTCAATCGATCGCGAAAAAATGAGTAAATTTTGTCAAAGGATTGTGAAAAAACTCTAATTTCTCCGGCAGATTGAGAAAAATGTGGATTTCGTCAAAAGATCGAGAAAAATGCGGATTTCCTCAAAAGATCGCAAAAAACATGCGAATTTCCTCAAAAATTTCGAAAAACACGTGAATTTCGTTAAAGGATCGCAAAAAACACGCGAATTTTGTCAAAGGATCAGGAAAAACACGTGGTTTCCATCAGAAGATCGCGAAAAACGTCAATTTCATCAAACGATAGAAATAAAATGCGAATTCCCTCAAAAGATCGTGCAAAAACACAATTTCCCCCAGAAAATCGCGAAAAACACCCGAATTTCCTCAAAAGATCGTGAAACACACGTGGTTTCCAACAAAAGATCGCAAAAAAAACGTCTGTTTCGTCAAACGATCGAAATGAAACGCGAATTCCATTAAAAGATCGCAAAAAACGCGAATGTCTCCTAGAAAATCGCGAATTTACCCCCAGAAGATCATGGAAAAAACGTGAATTTTCCCCATAATATAGCGAAAAACATGCGAATTTCCTCAAAAGATCGCGAAAAATGTGAATTTCCTCGAAAGATCACAAAAAACACACGAATTTCCTCAAATCGCGAAAAACACGCCAATTTCGTCAAAGGAGATTACGAAAAACATGCAGTTTCCATCAAAAGATCGGGAAAAAAATGTCAGTTTCATCAAACGATCGAAATAAAACACTAATTCCATTAAAAGATAGCAAAAAAAACACGAATTTCTCCCACTAGATCGCGAGAAAAGATGCGAATTTCCTCCAGAAGATCGTGAAAAAAGACACGAATTTCCTCAAAAGATCGCAAAAAACATGCGAATTTTTTCAAAAGATCGCAAAAAACATGCAAATTTTCTCCAAAGATCTCAGAAAACATGCAAATTTCGTCAAAAGAACACTAAAAACACGCAGTTTCCGTCAACAGATCGCGAGAAAAATGTCAGTTTCGTCAAACGGTCGAAATAAAACGAGAATTCCATTAAAAGATCACGAAAAAACACTAATTTCTCCCAGAAGATTGCGAATTTCCCCCAGAAGGTCGCAAAAAACATGTGAATTTCGTCAAAGTTCACCTTCAACGAAATCGATTACAGCTGTTCTAAAAGTATAAATTCAAAACTTGTTATATTTTTTCTTGTATGATGCGTTTAGCATTTTTTTTTTCCTTTTTAAAATTTTTTTTAAAGATGTATCCTGTATGTGATATACATAATAAGTGTTTGAGGTTTGACTAATCTCTGTTTATATGACCATTGGTCGCTGCATAAAAAAGTTGATTGTCTATTTTGTTTTTAAAATTTTGTGAATACTGTGCAATTCCAGCACTAACAATTAGATTCTAATAGAGTAAAATTTGTTTTTGTCTCCAAATTGGCCATTAAAAATTGGAGTGTGCATACCACATAACGATGCAGCACATAAAAACAACAACAACAAAAAAATTGCAAATCCTTAACATTTTTTGGACTTCTTGGATTTTTTCTTCCCAACTCTGTATGAACCCTGGTTATCCTAGTCAGATATTTATTGGTTATTCCAGAAACATAAGACCGGATAAATGATAATTCCTTTAAATTAGTGGTGTACCAAGTAGTGCTTTGGCCGAGTACCGAGTAATTGTGTGCAAGACAGTTTTTGTGCACATGAAGTGAGCTTAGGGATAACATTCCTGTGTGTGTGTGTGTGCATTTATATATATATACATATATAAAATACATGAACATGTTTCTTGTGCATATAATCTTTTTTAATTAACTTCAATTAGAAATTTAATTTATTGTGCACCTTTTAAAGAAACTTTTTGTAAATTCAAAATTTTAAGACAGTAGTAACATTTATTTACAAAATATAAAAAAATAATACATAAAAACTACATTTAACCAATATGAAATTAAAACCCATCATTACTCATTCTGATACCTGAAATCTGTCTATGAAAAATGGTTATTGTTTGCTGTAACAATTCATTGAATACAACAAAGTATTTCATATTTATAACTCTACCTTATTTTAAAGTTTCTTTTCATTTATTTTTTTTTTTTTTTTCATATGTACAGCATACCAAAGGCATTGTTTTAGCAGTGTTTGCAGCAAGTGCATTTTTTGAGATGCAGGCCAAATTTACAATAATAAAATAATGCTCTATCTTTTTAAAATGTAGAACAATTGCTGCTTTTGTAACATAATTTACAATATAACAAATTATTAAAATTTGTTTTATTGCATTTATTGTATTTTCTATTTCTACAGATTGTTTCTTTATCCAAAATCGGTCTTTTCCTATAGATTTGAAAATGACTTATTTTTATTTGTATAATTATAAAACTAAATTAATTTTAATCTGCATTAATTTTACATCAGGGTTTTTTACTTTTTTCAGTATATATTTTTTTGTACCAAGCAAATAGTTTTTGTGAATGATTGCATATATTACACATTTATATTAAAGTAACTTTTTATAGATCAGTTTTAAATTCTTTTGTCTTCAAATATGCTTTAAAAAATGTTATTTTTACAACTACTTGCTATTGGCTGAGTACAGAGTACTCGGTATGGCTGTACTTTAAATTTTAAAATATTACATCTATATTTGAAAATTTTTGAAATAGGGATGCAATTAAACCTGTTGCAGGACATAACAGTACTTTTGCCATAAACTTCAACGAAAAAACAAACTTGTAACAAATAATTTTTCTTTTCATTGATAGCAGATTATTTTTAGTGGTCACTTGTAGTAACATAAAATTTTTAAAAAAATGTAGATGAAGGAATGTTGGTATAAAACCAAGGTTGACATATATTTTTTCCTACTTAAATTTAACTTATAGTAAATGTATTTGTATACTGTATCTTAAAGTATACTAGATGGAACCCGTCAAAATTTGACGGCAAACAACTTGATAATACCATAAAAGTAAAATTTATAGTTGCTTTAACTTGACAAATTTCATAGTGGGGAGCATAATATGATTAAGTGGTCACAGACTTTTCCATCGATAAATCACATGAGGGGTGTATGCAAAATTTAGAAAAGTACACCCTTGGGGGGTCAAAGTGGGGGGATGGACATGGGAGATGCATAATATGATTAAGTGGTGACAGACCTTTCCAATGATATATAACATGAGGTTGTGTGCAAAATTTAGAAAGTACCCCTTGGGGGGGGGGGGGGCAAAGTGAGGAGATGGACACCGGAGATGCATAATATGATTAAGTGGTCACAGACCTTTCCAATGATATATAACATGAGGGTTGTGTGCAAAATTTAGAAAGTACGGGGGGGGGGGGCAAAGTGGGGAGATGGACATCGGAGATGCATAATATGATTAAGTGGTCAAAGACCTTTCTAATGATATATAATATGAGGGTAATGTGCAAAATTTAGAAAGTACCCTTTGGTGGGGGCAAAGTGGGGAGATGCATAATATGATAAAGCAGTTACAGACCTTTCCAATGATATATAACATGAGGGTAATGTGCAAAATTTAGAAAGTACCCTTTTGGGGGGGCAAAGTGGGGAGATGTACATCGGAGATGCATAATATGATTAAGCAGTTACAGACCTTTCCAACAACATATGACATGAGGGGTGTCAACAAAATTTAGAAAAGTATCTCTTGGGGGGGGGGCAAAGTGGGGAGATGGACATTGGAGATGCATAAAATGATTAAGTGGTCACAGACCTTTCCAATGATATATAACATGAGGGTAATGTGCAAAATTTAGAAAGTACCCCTTCGGGGGGGGGGGAAGTGGGGAGATGGGCATCGGAGATGCATAATATGATTAAGCAGTTACAGACCTTTCCAACAATATATGACATGAGGGGTGTCAACAAAATTTAGAAAAGTATCCCTTGGGGGGGGGGGAAAGTGGGGAGATGGGCATCGGAGATGCATAATATGATTAAGTGGTCACAGACCTTTCCAATGATATATGACATGAGGGGTGTCAACAAAATTTAGAAAAGTATCCCTTAGGGGGGTGGGGGGGCAAAGTGGGGAGATGGACATTGGAGATGCATAAAATGATTAAGTGGTCACAGACCTTTCCAATGATATATAACATGAGGGTAATGTGCAAAATTTAGAAAGTACCCTTTGGGGGGGGGGGGGCAAAGTGAGGAGATGGACCCCGGAGATGCATAACATGAATAAGTGGTCAAAGACTTTTCCACCGATATATCACATGAGGGGTATGTGCAAAATTTAGAAAAGTGTCCCACTTGGGGGGGGGGGGGATGGACACCGGAGATGCATAACATGAAAAAGAAGTCACAGCCGTTTCAACTTGCAACCTTTTTCTCGAAGGCATTTGACAATATTAAATTTTTTTTTTACCCAAGACAATTTAACGATATTCTTATTTTTTTTTTTTTTTTTTGCGTAATTCGTCAAACGTTCATGGAAAAAATCAGGAAATTCGCTAATCAATAGTTGATAAATTATAAAATTCAACAATCGATAGCAGTAAAATTGGTCAATCGATAACGGAAAAATCACGAAATTCATCAAATGGTCTCCCGTAAAAAAAATTGTCCTGCACACTGATGTGATGATAAAAAGGGTTTTGAAGTATAGGACAAAATTAGCACTTGCCAAACAGCGAGTAATACTGAAAATTTGGCAATGGACTTTATTGCCACCACTGGTCAAACATAATAGTCACTCTCACCAATTGCGATGATTGAATGGAAAAAGATTTTTTTTTCTCTGCTGTCGCGCGACAAATTTTGAAACCATTTGGTAAATTTCATCCCCGAAATTGGCAGATTGTGAATTTTTTTCTCGAAGAAATTCGACGATATTCGAAAAATTTTTCTCCCGAAACCAGTTGATGAATTTTGCGATTTTTCCACTGTGTAGATTAATGAATTTTGCACTTTTTCCGCTATCGATTGACGAATTTCGAATTTTATCGACTATCGGTTAACGAATTTCACGATTTTTTCCATGAACGAACAAATTGCGCACTTTCTGCTAATTGACACATTTCGCCCTTTACAATTCAGTCAATGAGTTGAACGTTGTTTCTTTCGAGAAATGTCAGGAATGAAACAATGATTCTTTAGGTTGAATTTACTTCGTTCAATGCCCCATGGAAGAATGTGTGCGATGCAGCAACGGGCGTCACAGACTTTTTAGGGCACCTGCAGACTAAAAACATCTAACCAATCTTCGCGGGGGGAAAATAACAGATTTTGTCAAATGATTGAGGAAAAAACACTACTTTATCAAAGGATAATGGGAAAACATGACTTTTGTTAAAAGACCACAGAAAAAACGTAATTATGCAAAAGGATCGCGAAAGATAAGCAAATTTTGTCAAAGAATCGCAAAAAAGGAAATTTCACCAAAAGATCACGCTTTTTTACTAAATTTCGTCTAAAAATTGCGGAATAAAATGTATTTTATCAAAGAATTGCTGGAAAATGCGAATTTCGTTAAGGATCGTGAGAAAAATGCGAAATTCTTCAAAGGATCGCTGAAAAAACACTAATTTCGTCAAAGAATTGCTGAAAAAACATGAATCTCGCCCAATAACAGAAAAATCATGGTTCATAATCATTATATCTAGTAGTATATGTACATACAGTTTGTGATATAAGACAAAATTAACATTCACCAATCGGCGAGTAATACTGGAAATTGGTGATTGATGTTATTGCCACCACTGGCTAAACTTAGTCACACTCGCCAATTGCGATGATTGAATGTAAAATGAAATTTTTTTTCCCGCTGTCACTCAAAGAATTTTGAAACCATTTGGTGAAGTTTTTTCCGAAACCATTTTGTGAATTTCCCGATTTTTTCTTCAAAATCATTTGACAAAGAGACTTTTTTCTCGATGGCATTTGACAATATTCAAAATTTTTTTACCCAAGACAATTTGACGATATTCTTAATTTTTTTTCTGCAATTCGACAAATGTTCATGGAAAAAATCATGAAATTCGTTAATCAATAGTCGATAAATTGTGAAATTCAGCAATCGTTAGCGGTAAAATCGTAAAATTTGTCAATCGATAACGGAAAAATAATGAAATTCATCAAACGGTTTCCGGTAAAAAAATTGTCTTGCACGCTGATGTGATGATCAAAAGGGTTTTGAAGGCATTTATTTTATTTGTTGTATTGTGTATAAATACCTAGGTGGAAACAGTTTGCTTATTTTGTCAAATGTTTCAACAATATTCGACCCAATACGCATGCATAAAAAAAATCTTCCGGTAGGACCGGCCAATGAGGTGAAGGTCTATTACGGTCTCTAGAAACGTGTTTGGGATCATCTCCTGTTGTTTTTTTCTTGCACTTTGCGTTAAACCTAGGAAGGTATTTATATAGAACTCACTGTGGAGTGTTTAGAAGGTATTTATTTATTTCATTCATTATAATTTGTATGAATACTTAGGTGTCCATTTCGGATTTACTGTTTAAAAATGAATTTAGGCTCTTTTAACGTTCGCGAAATCAATCCCGATGGAAATTGTCTTTTTAGATCTCTATCATTTTGTTTATATAGTACAGAAAATGATTATTTAAATGTATGTAAAAATATCGTAGAACACGTAATACAAAATTGGACCACTTATAGTCCGTTTATTATCGGGGATGAATCTTATGGTGTTCCGATTGCTAATGAAGACAATTATGTAAATATATGGTTCTTCATAGAGGTATATGTTTCTTCACACTTCAATAGAAGCATTGTTTAAATTAATATAATTCTACAAATATGATGCAGTTTTAAAATATCGAGTAATGATTAATACTGTCAAAGAATATACTCATATACGTAATTAAGTTTTGGTACTTCTCTATTATCTCATCGACCACTTTTCATAAAAAAAAAACTATCGCCAAATAAATGGGAGAACGTTGTCATTGGAATATCAAAATAAATAAATAAAATATAAGAATTTAAGGATACAATTGTTATTTTAATTAATGAAATAACTAATAAATCAAATAAACATGATGAAAAATACACGCAAATGTTGAATTAAAAACCACTTGATGACATAAAAAACACGTATAATGTTTTCGACATCAAGTAAATGGGACTGCAATTTTGGCATTTAATCATACAGTTTGGCGATAGTATTTTGTTATGAAAAGTGGTCGATGGGATAATAGAGAAGTACTCAAGTTTTTTATACCAAGTTTAAAAATTTATCTTTTTTTGACATTTAAAAAAAATAACATAAAAAAACATTACAAATTTGCCCATTTAAAACATTCAAGATTTGTATATATACAAACAATACAATGTAAATATTAATATTGTTACATGATACATTATATACATTGTTTGCATATATACTTCTTTGTATACATATATTGTTTGTATACATACAAACAAATATAATGTAAACATTATTCAAATATTAAGAGTTTGCAAATCAAAACATTATAAAGATTTGTATACATACAAACAATATAATGCATACATACTCTTTACAAATAAAATAGCCCACTTATGTAATGACAAAACTTTTAAATCGAATAGAGATAATATATTTCTGTTTATTTTATAACTTATATTCAGATGCTCAGATTCTGCTTTTTTCGAACACATAATAATAAAAATATTACTACCGTGCGTACTGTCTTTTGACATTATATTTACATAATCGAATTCATTATCAATCGGAACACCATAAGATTCATTCCCGATAATAAACAGACCATAAGTGGTCCAATTTTGTATTACGTGTTCTACACGTTTGAATAATTATTTTCTGTACTATATAAACAAAATGATAGAGATCTAAAAAAAAAAATTTCCATCGGGATTTCGCCAACTTATGAGCCTAAATTCATTTTTAAACAGTAAATCCGAAATGGACATCTAAGTATTCATACAAATTACAATAAATAAAATAAATAAATAAAATAAATACCTTCTAAACACTCCACAGTGAGTTCTAGATAAATATCTTCCTAGGTTTAACGCAACGTGACAACAGAAAAAAACAACAGATGATACGATCCCAAACACGTTTGTAGAGACAGTCATAGACCCTCACCTCATTGGCCGGTGATTTTTTGACGCATGCGTATTCGATCGAATTTCGATGGAATAGATTTGACAGAATTACCAAACAGCTTTAAATATATGGATATTTTTAGAAAATCAAACCACGTTAGATGCAAAACCTTAATTTTCATTTTTCTCTTTCATGCAGAGCACTGAGAAGGCTAAAGAGGATGTGAAAAGAGCCCTTAAAGTTCTGGATGATCACCTTCTTACCAGAACTTATTTAGTTGGTGAACGAATTACCCTAGCTGATATCTCATTATGCTGTAATCTGTTATCTCTATATCAAATGGTAAGAATATTTGAAAAAAAAAAAAAATTGCTTCGGCAATGTCATTTAAGTTTGGGTAAATTTATAATTGCATTTTTAGGGTATGAGCTCCAGTAGCAGAGTTCAATCCAGGCAATTAATTTGGGATTATTTTGAGGCCCCTCCACGAAATCCCATTTAACAAAAGGCAATTCTTTACAAAAAATTGCATTCCTTGAAAGAAAACTTTGTATGTTAACTCTTGTTAAGATATGAAATGTATAATTTGTAGACAAAATTAGCCCACAGAAATATTAGCAGGAAGACATTGTAAAAAATATAATATGCTGTAGAAGTTTATCTGTTTGAACAAGTTTTGAGTTAAAATATACTTGCTGAAGCATAAACTCTTTTCTCCATCATATTCTAGGAATGGAAGCATGATTTTTAGAGAACTCATGCTTACTTTTCCACTACTTATGTATTAATTCCATAACCTAAAAATATGGGGAAATGTCTAATTTTAGCATTTCTAAAAATTAGTAATATTTAAAAAAGTAAACATAAACCTGGACTTTTATGTGAAACTAATTTGAGCATAGTATTAGACTCTGAAATTGCTAATATTTACATAACATATTGTGTTCCAGAATCCTTTTGTGTGTGGATAATTTTTTTTTTTTTTTTTCATTTTAAACAAATGTCCTGTGAACTTTCTAATCCTGTAGGATAAAAACCTCTTTGCATTTGGTACATTGTACCATGATTTGTTTTTTAAAAATTGCTCCAACTTTTTTGTCATATCTTCGTTCTGTTCATAATTTATTTTTAAATCAATATCAAGTAAAATTCTTAATTATGTTTTTGAAAATGTGTTTTAGGTTTTGGAGCCATCCTTCCGTTCTCCTTTCCGCAATGTCAATAGGTGGTTTACAACTCTTTTTAATCAACCAGAATTTAAAGCTGTTCTTGGGGATGTTAAGCTCTGTGAGAAAATGACTCAATTTGATGGTATGTATGTATATATATATATATGTGTGTGTGTGTAAAATGTACTGTCAGCTTCAGATTACTTTATGAAATATGTCAAGGGTCAATCCAGGCAAAATTTAGGGCCTATTTGGGTCCCTTCACAAAATTCTATTCCAGGGTTCCCAGCATCAGGGAAAATCTGGAAAGTCATGGAATTTCAAAGTAGTCAGGGAAATTTTAAAATATATAGAAAAAGTCAGGGAATTTACAAATATTTTCTAAAAAGTTTTGGAGAAAAATGATGCAAAATTCATCATATAGTAAGCATAGATCGAATACTTTGTGTGTGCGAATTTTAATTCATAAACCAAAACCAATTACAACGTTGTAACGCACAAATATGAAAATTGGTTTAAAAAAAAAAAAAAAAAAAACTCATACGGCCGTTTCAAGGTTGCATCAATTTCGATCCCCTTCCTCAGTGCGAGAAAAAAAAAAAAAGATAAAAATGGGTTCAAAGAACCCCTTGGTTATAGCCCCGAGTACTGGCTTGAGTGAAATAGTCATCATATAGTCTCGGGGAAAAAATAGAGAATTTTGAAGAATGATCACAGAAAAAAAATCGCTAATTTTTGACAAAGGATTGCAAAAATAAGTAACAAATTTCGTTGTATGCCCGTTTGGTCAGAGAATGTTTTGAGATTTGGTCAGGGATTTTTTTCAGATTTGGTCAAGGAAAGTCAGGGAATTTGCTAGTCATGTTTTGCTGGGAACCCTGTATTCCATAAAAACTATTTTCCATATTCCATATATTCCATAAAAAAAATTAATTGTTTTGTGATATTTTAAAATATGTAATTTGTAAACAAACAAATTCACCATATCAGCAAAAAAAATTTTAAAAAGTTTTTGTTTATAAATGATTGGTTTGAATTTATGTAACTGGATTTCAACTTATCCAGCAAAAAAAAGGTTTAATTGCTGGTGGGTCTCCTTTTCTCCCCTCCCCACAAACTCGCATTTAATCAAGGCACATTAAGTCTCTATACAATTTTAGAGTAAAAATAATTACTAGTATAGAGATGATGTATTATGAGTTCCTTCAAAAATATTTTGGTTGCCAGTAGCAACTGTGTTTAACAACAAGTCTGGTCTAAATTATCCTCCCTTTCCTCTGAAATTTCTGCTACCCCTTTGCCTGCTTACCAGAAAAAAAAAGAGAGAACCAGATATTTTCTTTTTTTTAAGCTTATTTTCAACCTTAATATTTTTATAGCAAAATTTGTGCTTTTTGACTTCCGAAAAAAATCTTATCATTAGAATAAAGTATTGTACAATCTTCAGCTGACTTGTTTTTTTTTTTAACCCTCCAGCCACAGGCAATATTATGAAATATTATAACTTGATAATATTTTTGCTTTAACCCTCCAGCCACAAGCAATTATTTCAAATCTTCTTAAAACTAAATAAATTCTGATAATTTGATTCAGAGCAAAAATATGATGAAATATATATTTATTATAATTTATGTTTCAAAATAAAAGAAAATCGATTCAACGAAGAAATAGCACATTCTGACGTTTAAATACCATAAAAATTTTAGGCAATGTGAAAATAATGTACTCCGCGAAATTGTATAGAATAGAAACAATACAATATGAGCATTTAATGCAACTAAACCTTTAATGGAATGTGTTATACACAAATAAGTTTTTATTTTAATGTCCCGGAGAAATAATAAAGATGTGAAAACAAATCTTTAATAGAATATGGCTCATTCCACGTCAAATCAACCAAAAATTTTCAATATTCAACCTGACAATTTCAGATTTTAATGAAACCTTCAGGAATCATTTTCCCTGATGATACAAATGAGAATATACTTTTATAATTTATCTCAGTAAATTTTCATACAGTTAATTTTTTTTAATTTCGAAAAATCATTTTTTGGCTTGTATAAATGTTTTTTCAATTTTGAATTTCTCAAGTTCTATCAGGCATAGTTGTTTGACCCCTCATTTTAAAGAGAATTCTAATCAATTCTTTGGAATGATTGTACAGATCCAACTCTATTTTGCAATAGGTAGAAAGTGGTTGTAATCAGGGGTGAGGAATTGCATAATTTTATTCGCTATTGGCGAGCGGAATTTTGACAGGGCAAGTGAATTGTTAACGCATTAACGACCGGTGGCATATTTTTAGATCACTAGACTTACTGGCAATAAAGCGTCTTTCACACCAGTAAATATGAAGATAAATGTATACTAGCTTTCACGAGACAGATAGATAGATAGATATTTTAACCTTCTGATGTAAAAACTTAACTTTTGTGATTACCTCTTTATTTATTTATTTAGAGGGGGGTGGGGTAATACTTACTAAGTTTAAAAAAATGTCGTTAATTGTCAACATGGGAAAATTATTCATTCTGGAAAATACATCAGGGGATTTTTTGAGGGAAATGAGTATGAAACCCTGTATAGAACATGTGTTTTTTACTTGTTAGCTACATTTTGCCACTCTCCAAATTACCCGTTGTAAATATGGTGCTAAGTTCTGTCCTACGCTAAACTTTCCTCTGTTGCATATATTTCTTAATTTAAAAAAAAAAAATGAAAATTTATTGTAGTTATAGTAATGCATTATTTTTTAATTTACGTAAATTCTGCCGTAACAATTTTCAACTGTATTTTGCTTCTTGCTGGCTGGTAAGATTTTCTGAAAATTCTCCACTTTTTAATTTGCAGTAGGTAGAAAGTGGTTGTTTGTAATAAGGGGTGGGGAGTTACATAATTTTATTCATCATTGGCGAGCAGAATTTGACAGGACGTGTTAATTTTTAAAGCTGTCTTTTAAAAACTGCAGGATAATAGAACATGGTTTTTATTTGTAAGCTATATTTTGCAACTCTCCAAATTACTCAATAGTGCACATTTATCTATTGATAGATATTTTAATCCAGTATTCAGCATTCCTTTATGATGACATAGTTGGCATCAACAGACTGCAATAATGCCATTTAATTATGTATGCTTGAGTATCTATATAAAAATTAGTAAAATAGCTTTTTTTTTTTTTTTTCTCTTTTCTTTAACTTGGTGAATTTGTCTGAGAATGGCTTTAGCTATATTGGTCATGTCTTTTATATATACACATTACATTAAAAAAAAAAAAAATGATAAAATTAGTATTTATAGTGTTTGTTCGTGAATCATACAGTGCTGTTTTTTAAGTTTTGTTTCCTAATTGATATAAAGTTCATGCATTGTACTTTAAAAAAAAAAACTGATTCGAAATAAATAATTGATCAGTGATGTAGGCTCTATTATAATAATATAAGTATTTAATTTCACATTTGAAAGATATGAATATAGTGCTTTTATTTACATACCTGTAATCCCCAATGCAGAATACTTTGCAATGTTCTGCAACGGACTTCAGTTGATAAAAATTGTTCTGCGGGAATAAAAAATAAAGACAAGGGTACATTTTCTTATATATGAAGAAGTGCAATTGCATCTTTTATAGAAATATAAAAGCCATTTTGTAAAATGCTGACATACACACACGAAAGTAACTATTGGCGAATTTTGCGATTTTACCTGATCGAATAATGAATTTCGTGGTTTCTTCCGATAATCAATTGAGGATTTTTGCAATATTGCAGATTTTTCTGTATGTCAACTTGCGAATTTAGTGTTTTCTTCTTGGACCCAATAATCGAATTTCGTAAAAAAAAATTTCTGCGACTGATTGAAGAATTTCGAGATACTTTCAACAATTCATTGGCGAATTTTGGGTTTTTTAACTTCAACCGATAGGCGAATTTTGCAATATTTTTCTTGGACCGATTGGTGAAATTCGTAGTTTTTTCATGCAACTTATGCACGAATTTCGTGGTTTTTACCGACGACTGATTGGCAATTATTCCAGCTTTTTCTTGCGAGAGATTGTAAAAAATCATGGATTTTTTTTTTTTTTTTTTCACGACTGATCGAAAAATTTCGTGATTTTCCTGACGATAGTTTTTTTACATGCGGCTGATAGCGAATTTTATTAAATTTTCTTTTTATCGATTGGCAATTTTTTACCGTTTTTCTTGCGAGTAATTGGATCGATGAATTTCCACTTTTTTTTAAAAAAAAAATTTTATTTCGTTGAAATGGTCGTAAACAAATTGTAACTTTCGACGAACAGTCGCGAAAAACAAAATTCGCTAATTTTGCAGTGTTTTTTACCTGCAAGCAATTGGCGAAAACCGTGGATGTTTTTCCGTGACTGTTCATCAAATTTTGCATGTTTTTGCACAACAGGCTGAAGAATTTCATGATTTGTCCTCCATGATTGACTATCGTACTGTGCAAGATTTTTTCACGACCCATTGATCAATTCTGCAATCTTTTTAAATGAACGATTAAAGAATTTTGATATTTTTCCCCGGCCATTGAGTGACGAATTTCACAATTTTCCTTCGATTGAATGGATATTTTTCTTGAAAATGATAATTTGAAATGTTCTGCATGGAAGGCCATTGTTCTGCGACGTACGTCACACTTTTAAGCATATTCTGCTTTGGGGCCTGTAATAAACCTTTGTACAATAAAAGTTTTCTCATACATTTAAAACAAAAAAAGTTATTAACTTTAAAGGGTTTTCATTCTGTTAAATTTTATTCTAACAAAACTCATTTGTATTTTAACTGTTAAATATTTTAAAATGTGACATAGTATGAATTCAGTATCGGAAATTAAAATCCTTAAGCTGAAGTCAAGAAAATGTTTGAGGTACTTTGCTTTAAGAATGCTGCTTTTACTTGTGTGAAGGATTTTATTTTTTATTGAAATGAGCTGTTTATAAAGAAATTCAATGTTTATCCTATCCCCCCCCCCCTCAAATAAAAAAAAATCATTTTTAAAGCACTTTAAGGACTCTTAACACCATATGATAACCATGCACATATATTTTCATCACTTGCTTTATGCTTCTCACTGAATGTAATCAGATTATTTACAACAGCATCTGTTAATTATTTTCATATATAAAATAGATATTTTACAGATTACTCCCCCATATTTTAAATCTTTAAATTAAAGGTTTCTTGTATTTTGCACATTACCATATTAATGTATTGAAAGTAGGTCAACTTACTCTCTTAGCTAAGAAATTTGCTGAGATGCAGCAAAAGCAAAGTAAAGACAAACCTGCCAAACCAACTAAAGAAAAAAAAGAGGAAAAGAAAAAGGAGCCTAAACAGAAGGAAGTTAAGAAAGAAAAAGAAGAATCTGAAGAACCTGATGAAACTGAAATAGCCTTAGCCCAAGAGCCTAAATCAAAAGATCCCTTTGAAGCTTTCCCAAAAGGGTTAGTTTTTATAGTTTTATACATCTTGGATCATTTCCAATCTTGTCTACAGATTTTTTTTTTTTAAACCTTTAATCTTGCACTTCAGTGGGTGGAGGAAGGAGTGTGTACATTTATAATTGTTGTCAATATATTTTTTTCTTTATCAGTGATAGTTAACATTTTCCAACTTAGTTGAAAAGTGTATGACTTCGGTTTGTCTGCCGTCTGTCCGTGCTCTAACTCCCGTAAATATGCTCGGATTGCCCTGTAATTTTTATGTTATTGTTATCTATAGCATGTTCCCTATTTCAACTGAAGTGTGCAGCACTTATAGTTTTTTTACAGGGATGCTCAAAATAATTCCGTTGCATTGCGGTCTATGGGGAAAAATCATTTGCGGTTTGTCCGGGCCTTCAGGAGTTTTGTAGAAGTTTGTCCTTAATTAACAAAGATATCAATTAAAAATCTCATCGAAATTAGCAAAAAAGAAACTTATTTTTTGAAAACTGAAAACCAAATTACAGTTTTGATAATCCCAAACATTGAAGTTCTCTTTTTCACACATCAAATTTTAAAAAAAACTACTAGAGGTATCAAGACAGAACTTAGGTTACACATGCAGTCTATTTTTGTCATTCCAAAATATCAAATTTTTTGAAATTCAGACCGTAACTTTTCTTAATTTCGTCCTAAAACTGACCAGACTTCCAATCTTATCCAGACAGTAAAGAGAATTACTGTTAAAAAAAATGCAGGTTTGCCAGATCCAAAGTCAACTTGCTTAACTAACACATGTTTTTTAATAACGAATTCGGTAAACCAAAATTCGTAAAAGTCGACCAGTAACTTTTTAAAATCTCTATCTCTATAAAAGAGTAAGTGTCTGTCTGCCTGCCTGCAGATTTCTCCGTAATTATACCACCTAGGACTCAGAAATTTTTGTCATGTGTAGATGTTATCACCGGACAGTATACCTCACGGTCGGATTTTTAAATTTTAATTTAGATTTTTAAAAAAAAATTAACGTGTATATGGAATTTTGGGTTCGAGGCTATTTCAACCTCCTCCCATGAAATAGCCTCGGCAACACCATCCGTGGCAACGAAGCAGCCAGCCAATGAGAGCAGGTGCAGCATCCAGGATCTAGCCACAGATTAAAGATATTCCATTACTCTATGGATCTAGCTACCAGCGACGATTTATTTACTTTCTGTTCAGTGAAGTGTAAGATGAAATTGGCCTAAACCCAGTGACAGAACTATCTTTGTGTGTCTGCAACGCTAATAATATTTCAAAAATAGTTTGAAATATGCAATATATATCATATTAAGTTCCCGATAGTTAGTTTTGTCACTGGGGTTTAGGCCTATTTCATCTTGCACTTCACTGAACAGAAAGTATATCTTCATGTATCTGCAACGCTTATAATATTTAAAAAAAACTATTCTTGACTGTAATTTTAGTTAGTTTGTTTCATTTTTTAACATTTTTAGTATGAAAATATTCAGTAAATAATTTGTGCAACGCTTATAATATTTTAAAAAACTGTTTTTGACTGTATTTTTAGTAAATAATATTCAGTAAATAATTTGAGTTCTTGGGCGGTTAGGAATCCATTGTGATTTTTTTTTTTACCTCATACTTACAAATTAAATATTTTTGATGGAAACAAACAATTTACATTAAATTTTTGAGTAATTTATTGTTTACAATTTTTTTCCTGTAATTGTTTTGGACTACATTTTTAGTTCCCGAGATTGATGAATTCATAACATGCGATAAATTGTTAAGATGTATGTTCTCATTAAGATTTGTTATTGAACTCCATTTAAGAACCATTTTTAACTCCATTTAAGAAGTTTCATTTAAGAACTTTTTTAGTCGCCCAAGAAAAATATTCTTAATGAAACAGATTTTCTGAGCTGTTTCTATATATTCATGATTTTTTTGTTGGGGCGTTTTTGAGTGATGTTTATGATTTAAGAACTTTTTTAGTCGTCCAAGAATCTAATGTTTTTCTTGACCTTTACTTTGAATAAAATGAAAACATTCAGTAAATAATTATTAAATCTTAATCACCTGAGAACGAATTTTTTTTTTTTCCAAATTTGTTTCTTTTGTCACTTTATAGAATGCATACTTTGCGACGATCGGCCGGTAGCATCCAACCACCACCACCATCCATAAATATCATATAATACAATTCTAATACCGTGCAAGCGCCCCCCATCCCCACCTGGTTATTTTACGATTTTCCGTCGCATTTAGGGGGGCGGATTAACGAGATTTGACGGTAATTATTAAATTGTTTTGATGAACTGATTATAAATTCCCAATCCGTGAAATATTTATGATGTGCATTTTGTGACATGAGTTTAAGAATCATTCACATATAGGACAAAATTAGCACTCACCAATCTGCAAGTAATACTAAAAATTTGTCGATTGACTGTTTTACCACCACTGGCCATCTTAATAGTCACACTCGCCAATTGTGATGATTGATTGAAAAAAATTTTTACCCCTGCTGTCGTTTGATTATTTTCAAAACCATTTGGTACATTTCACAATTACCCCCCCCCCCCCTGGTATGGCTCTTTCGACTCGACTTACAGTAATATATGGGAGTGTGTATGGCACGTCCAGTGTTTGCTGTCTAAGGTAGTGGGGCCCCCAACATTAGATCTGTTTAATAATAAAAAAATGTTCAACACTGATTTCAGGTACATTTAAGGTTGTGTTGGCACAGGCAACGCCGGGCGGGTAAGCTAGTATCAATTAAAAACTCATTAATGAAAATAGAAAATGGATTTATTTTTTTTCTAACAGGACAGGTGTAAAAGATTTGCACATGTTTTGATAATTGTACGTATTCTGGATAAGACATTGCATCGCTTTCTACGATGCATTTGAAAAGGATTGGAATTTTTATAGGCTATATAAAATTAAGAAATATTAGATTATTTTTTGATAAAGTGAACTGTGATATCAGATTATAAAAAATTTTCGAATTCGGCCCATAATTTTTTATTTCAGCAAAATCTCGATTTTTGTACAGAAAAAAAAAAAAAAAAATCTAGGGATTTTGTTAATTATCTTGGGTTGTGCGTGTCCGATCTCGACACGGTTTGGCTCATTAACTCGACATCAATAGAACTTATTAATTTTGGATCAGAGTTTCACCACCCAGGGGCCGCTTTCATATGTCTGGTTCTATAGGCTGGGTCCTGACAGGGTTTGGCTCATTCGACTGGATTTGGATAACTTTACAGAGTTCTGTTATGTTCGTATGGAACAGATTGTGTCTCCCTCGCGGTGGAAGTTAGAACTAATGGATTTTGCCGTGCATGTGCAGCACGCCTGCTATACCGTGCTGCAGGCAGCTGGGACATATGCCTGAGGTTCATATAGAACAGATTGTGGTCCCTGGTATATGGAACTAATGGATCTTTAATTTCGTATGCAGGACACCTGCTATATGGTGTGCTGCAGGCAGCTGGGGGTTCGTTTGGTGAGATGTTTATAATATTGGAGGGGAAAATTAAGGGTTTTCTAGTGAGTGTAAAGCACGTCCGGTATACGGTGTCGAAGGTGGCAGGGGCCCGAGCCGGAGGTTCGAGGTTTTACAACATTAGATTCCCCGATGTAAATTAAAGGCCTGCTAACGAGCGAAGCCAGCTAGTTTTCTTATTAATGTGTTGATTTTAGTCATAGCAAAGTAAATGTCTTTAGAATTTATATTTACCCCTGATTTAGATTATTTGCAAACTAGTACAAGCAGGGGTGGGAAAATACATTATTTTACTCACCACTGGCGAGTGGATTTGGATTTTGTGATGGGACAATTGAATTTGAAAAACTGCAGGCTATAGAAGATATGCTAAAAATTGTTTTTACTAATTAGCTGTATGTTGCAACTTTTCAAATTACTGCAATGTAAACATTCTATTAAGTTCTATCTTATAAAAAGCTTTCCTCTGCTATATATATTTTTTAATTTTATAGAAAAATATATGAAAATGCATTGTAGTAATAGTACTTAACTATTTTTGCAGTCGTGCACATTTTGTCCTAACGATTTTCTTGAAATTCCCCACCCCTAAGTACAACATAAAATAAGATATTCACATATTTTGTGTTGAGGCATAATGTCCGTTGACTGTTGGCAAGTGAGTTAAGACTATTCTAGTATTTTCTAAATTTTATTAAATCAAGGGAGATACATTGTTTACATAATATAATTTTCAGTGTGGCATTTTATATAAGTAACTTTAACAGAAATATCTGTACTAATAAAAGGAATATCTGTGTTGGCAATGGCCGGGAAAATCTCCCACATAGAGAGAGAGGTCTGAAAATTTGGATGAGGCTAGTCCAAGTAGCACTGCAGCAGCTCTATTTGATGCCTGGTATGAAAATTTTTGTTCTTTATGCTAGATCCATGCATCAGTAGTGATAGTTAAAAGTGCCTATCTGGCATGCCGCCTGTGCCTTTGAATCAAAGGTACATTCAAATTCCCCAGAGGCTCGGATTTTACATAAACAAAAAATATCCGCTTATTCATAGTACCTTTACATTTCTAACAATGTCTTTGTTTTTAAAATATTCATATATACTCACTTATTCTTAGTACTTTCCAGTTCAAACTTGGAAATTTTTCATAAATATATTCATCGGTCTTCAATCTGTATCAGTAGTGTGTCAATTTTATGGTATTTGCATTTTATTTGGGGGGAAGGGGGGTATTTTATATAGATTTTCTCAGGAACTTTTGGTCAGAAATTAAATCTCAATAAGTACAAAGATGGCTCCCTAATTCATTTGATACATTTTTGTTGAAATGTCACATCATATAAATTCAGGGGGTATTAAGCTACCGAAAGCAGTGGGACTCCCACTTCTAGGTTTATTTGGGTAATTTTCATTTAAAATATAAAATTATACAAATTTACAGATGTGTACTACCTTGCTGCTGTGCACTTTTTAACAAAGCTAATAACAAGAAGCATAGCCCTGTTCTAAAAATTTATAAGAATTGTACAGCTTAAGTGTTATTGCAGTATATAAATGTTTAGAAATCTGAAGCAAGAGACAAAATGTTAATAATATTTTTTTTTTTTCAGCACCTTGAATATGGATGCATTCAAGAAAGTATACAGTAATGAAGATGAAAGTGTATCTATCAAATATTTCTGGGACAACTTTGATGCAGAGAATTATTCCATCTGGTACTGTGAATACTTGTTTCCAGATGAACTCACTTTAACTTTCATGAGCTGCAATCTTATTGGTGGTAAGTAAGACATTAATTTTACAGCTATTATTTAGATTTGTATAAATTTGTTTTGTGCTTGAAAATACTTGTTAATATAGTGTGATGTTTATTTTTTTTAATCTTGGTATTTGGACAGTTCTAATGATTTGGGTCCTCTTTTTAAGAGTAAGATAAATTCAATGTATTTAATACAAAAAATAGGCCCTGTTTGTGACTCTCTACAAAATATTTTATTCTTTGCAAAGAAAAAAAATTATGCCTATGAAAGTCTTTAATTTTTAGCTTAAATGATTCACTACAGCATCACTGATGTTTAAAAAAAGGGTGGGGTTATTTGAAAATATTAGATATAGACTGGCTTTCAATTATTTTATTCAGTGAAATGTTAAGTTTATATGCTTTCTTCTAAGAAACCTAAGGTGATTCAAATAAAATACATTTTTTTGAAATGGTTCATATTGCTCAGGAAAATTGTTTTGATTTAAAGTTCATGTTAATCAGTAATCACTGCTATTCATTATTCTTGGGGTCGAAATAGTTGCCTAAGTCAGAAAGTGTGTTAAAATTTTTTGGTGAGGCTAACGCACATTTATTCTTTTTATTTCCACACTTTAATAATCAATAAATCTAATGTAATATAGATGCTATTATTATTACATTTAAAGTCTGTAGTCCCCGCCTGATTACGGCCCTGAGCATACTTCATCGCTGATTATTGATTTAAAAAGTTATTCAAAGAATTTTATGTACAATGTATGAACCCTGTGGAACATCGTTGGAACTATATTTATGAAGTGACATTATACTGGGATTTGACCATATTACTTTCAATTAGTAAAATACTGGGTTATCCAAAAATCTGGAAAAACTTTAAAAAATAAATTTAAAAATGAATAGATTTAAAAAAAAAAAACTTGTTTGTTTGGGGGGAAGTTTGATTTTAAGAAGCCTTTCTCCACTAAGGACTATGTTTTTATGCTTTGACTATTTATAAAATATATATTTGATAAATTTATCTGCAGCTACTTTTTTGCATAATCCTATATCATAAATTCGTCAGTGCCATCTTTTGGTTGAAAACAAAACTATTCAAGCATTCTTTTTTGCTTCCGTCATTTTAAAAAATAAAGATTCTTTTTTGTCTGTTCAATGCAAATGCAAACAGGATTTATCTTTATTCTTTTTGAATTATTAATTTATCTGACTTTGAGGTCACTTAGTATTATTTTTATTTAAGAAATAAAGAAATCTTTTGCCTCTGTTTTTAACTCTCAGTATGTCTTTTTTGTCATGCAGTTGACAAATTAAAGTGCTTGTGTGACAATATTTATAAAGTTGACTTATACTATTAATGAAATAAATGGAATATGTGTTGATATTCATATAGCAATTTGCATATAGATATGCTGCGTAGATTTTATTTTATGAAGCATTATACAGAAATGCAAAAATATTGTCTAAAGCTTAAAGGGTTATACGCGCTTTTGTGTTCAATAAAAAATATGCTTACTTGGTTCTTTTCTAATCAATCGTTTATCCCAATATTGGCTTTATGTATTCTCTGTATCAACTAATCATTTTCACATATTGGCTTTAAAGCTCTGTTTCTTCAGAGTTTATTTTAGAAATTTTTTTAATGCCACTTTAATTTATGTACATTTGTGTTCATGCATGCACACATGTGCAGTAAAAAAAAAAGATATCAAGAAAAGGGGCATTCATTAGAACTTGTGTATAATATATTACAGGGACAAAAAATAATACTGTTAAAAGAAAGAGGGGTTTTATTTTTTGTTTCTGTATCTTCATGATGATATTGGAAAAAAATTAAAGGAAGAATTAGGCTTATTTTAAGGGTGTACTCAAATCCAAACTGCTTATTTTGTGACACATTTTTAAATTTATTTTTGCTCTAAAATGCATTCAATTGGCAGGTTCTCTTATTCAGAAACTTTATAATGTCCATATTGGTAAATTTTTTGATAAAGGCAGAATATATTCTAAAAATGCTGTCAAAGGGGGCATTTTGAACCAAATTTCCTGAAGCAATAGCGCTGGGGGGGGGGATATAATTGTTTGTAAATCAATTTCTAATTGAACGAAAATTAAAAACACTTGTCTCTTTTAAATCTCTATAAATCACGTCGCCAAGTTTCATGTTTTTATTTTGAATAAGTCTGAAAATGTGTCAGAAAATTTTGAGTTGTTGAGCGTGGAAAAATATATATATATATTTTTTTATTTTTTTTTAATACCGCCTTACTGTTAGGTAAATAGTAGCCATAGAATACTAATTGTAGTAATTTTAAATAAAGAAGAAATGTTTTATTGTTTTAAAAATCTATCCTTGTTAAAATCCAAAAACTTTTAAAAAGCTTAAAAATAATAATAAACAAATGACCTTAACTCACGAAGACGTGTGCACCTTACACTTATCGGAGGAGTACTTTTTCTTAACAAAACAAAAGAAAAGAAGAGGTACATTTATTATGCAATAAACATTTGTTGCACAAAACACAGATTATAAAATATACCGCTTATAGGGCAGGGCAGCTTACACTTATCAGAGGACATGCGTCAGGCTTCATAGGCCTGGAATACTGTACTTTTTCTTAACAAAAATGAAAAGATAAAAATACATTTATTATACAGAAAACATTTTTTGCACAAAAATACAGTTCATAGAATATAAAAAATTTACATTTCAAAAGGCATTTTAAGGCTGCAATACTGTCTTGTTAGCATAGCAATTTGTTTTCCATGAAAAGAAAGAAGGGGAAAATTCTTTAAAGTGCCTGTGGTTAGCAAGTAAATGACTTTGAATGCAGCTACTGCGGCACGAATTTTTTCACTGTGGTATTTATTTTCTTCATTAGGTGTGTTCGTAATTATATAAATACGTAGCACCTATTGTCGTCTGTCTGTCCGTCCGTCCGCATATAACAACGCAAAAACTACCCAACCGAATAGTTTGAAATTTAAGATGTATTATCTTTGCAGAATTTTGTCAAGACATTTCAAATTTTATGAAAATTGAATCAAAAGTTTAGAAAATATTAATAAAAACATTTATTAAGAAATTTGATTGAAAAAAAAATTGGCGCTTTCTTGTTATAGGAGCTTACGAGGTTTAATTGTTAAGCGATCGAGATACTTATTTTATGACAGAAGAAAATCTGCCAACGATATAATTCATTTCACAGAATTAAAAATCATCACGATCTGAATATTTATATAACTAGCTATAGTACAAACGCATGACTCATTTTTCACCCACCCCCTGTTATGGAGCTTTGAAACTTGAAATATATATGTATTCCTGAGGGCAATACATGAATTGGAAATTGGATATTATTTTTAAAAATTTCTATCCCTAAGAGGGGTCAACACAGCCCAATACTTGCATTTTCCCCCTATAGAAGTAACATTAAGATTGTTTAATGGATAAAATAGCTCCATTGTTGCAGCATTCATCCATTTTCACCACTATGACGTCAGCATTGAACGACACACATTTGTGCTTTTTAATGTTTCATTATTTTTTAGTTAATTTTTTTTTCTTTTTCATTTAATTTATTTTATTGCATTTCCACATTATAATCTGGAGCTCTTTTTACATTTTTTCTATTTCGTTTTAAGTAACTTATCTTTTAAAGGAAGTTACTTCATAAATATAAATTAAATTTTGCATGGGCCTTAATTGTTTTTACATATAATTTAATTTATAGTTTTGAAATTTTGTAAAATAATTCAAAATATAACATTTTTAGGAATGTTCCAGAGGTTAGATAAGATGCGTAAGAATGCATTTGCCAGTGTGTGTCTTTTTGGCGAAGATAACAATAGCACAATATCTGGAATATGGGTGTGGCGAGGTCATGAATTAGCTTTCACTGTAAGTATGAAATTTTAGGTTTTGAATATGAATAGAAAGATATATATTCTAATTGAAGCAGATTATTCCCTGTTACTTTGTATTCTACTTTCTATGAAATGTATAAAGGAAATACCTTACCATGTAAATTTCACTTATTTCTGTTTTTGAAAGCAGGTTCATTCAACAAAATGACTAGTACCTGAGAAATTGATGCTAGATTTCATTATTTTATGTGTTTTAATGTGTTCGGTTACTTATTTTCAAAGAAGTTTTTAAAATTAGATTATTTCTTCCTGAGATTTTAAAAATTCAATATAAAATATAGCATGTTAAATTTGCATTATCTTTACTATAAAAATAGCTCAGTTTCCACAACATAAATCAATTAAGTTTTTCTCCTGTCCTTTAAAGATTATTTCATCACAGTTTTGCTCCAAGATAGTATCTTACAGCTATTTTGGCTTCCCTAACTGTGTACATTGATTTTGAAGCCTGAAGTTGCTGTTCTTTACGGTATTCAGCATTTCATACATTTATTTATTGCCATAATTCATTTAATTTACTTTTTTTTTTTTTTTAAGTGTATCTTTAGAATTAAGTTGAGCATGTTAAATTCCATGGAAGATCGCCAAGATATAAAGTGATAGGACCATACAGTTTGGATAAATATTGGTGTTCCTAAAAAAAAATTTAAGAAATTTGTCTTTGATCTTTACTATAAAACTGTATCTCTTTCCACTGCATATAAGTCCTTTAAATAAAACTTTATTGTCTGTTTTTTTTTTTTTTTTAATAGTCACAGTTTTGCTCCAAGATAATATCTTATAGCTGTTTTGGCTTCCCTAACTGTGTACATTAATTTTGATGTCTGGAGTTACTGTTACTTTGCAGTTTTCAGAATTTCATACATTCACTTTGTATATTTTATACTTATATATCATACCGGCTGTCCTAAAATGAACGGACTGATTTTAAAATTCAATAACTTCCAAAGGGACAAATATTTAAAAAATTCTTGCAGGAGAGTAATATAAGCTGTCAGGAGTTTTTTTTTTTTACTGAGATTCTTAATTTTAGTTCGAATTGTTAGCAATAGAAGTGCAATCCAGGCCAAAGCTAAAGTCAAAATGACCCAGCATTGATGCAAAGTAAGGAGGTAAATGGAGTGGGTCTCATTCACTAATACAGTCTTGTTCTTAGGGCCCAGCCCAATTCTGAATAAGATTTCATTGGTGAATGAGGCCCACTTCATGTATTTAACCTTCTTTCTTCACATCAATGCTGGGCGATTTCTGCTTTTGTTTCGATTGACATCCTTGATTTGATTGGATGTCTTGCTCGCAGTGCCATCTATTGCTGATTATTCAAACTAAAATCAGGAATCTCAGTTTAAAAAAAAAAAAAAAAAAAAAAAAACGTGACGTCATACAATATTCTGAAAGAATTTTATTAATACCAGTCAGTTCATTTTAAAAACACCCACTATATATAGTCTTGAGAATTTTCTATCTGATCTTGACTATAAAACTGGCATCTGTTTCCACCGCATAAGTAATTTAAATAAAACTTTATTGCCTGTTTTTTAAAATAGTCACAGTTTTGCTCCAAGATAGTATCTTATAGCTGTTTTGGCTTCCCTAACTGTGTACATTAATTTTGGAGTCTGAAGTTTCTGTTAACTGCAGTATTCAGCATTTCATACATTCACTTTATATTTATATATATTTATAGTCTAGAGAATTTTCTATGTCTGATCTTGTCTATTAAAACTGGCATCTGTTTCCACCGCATAAGTAATTTAAATAAAACTTTATTTCCTGTTTTTTAAAATAGTCACAGTTTTGCTCCAAGATAGTATCATAGCTATTTTGGCTTCCCTAACTGTGTATATTAATTTTGGAGTCTGAAGTTTCTGTTAACTGCAGTATTTAGCATTTCATACATTCACTTTATATATATATATATTTATAGTCTTGAGAATTTTCTATGTCTGATCTTGTCTATTAAAACTGGCATCTGTTTCCACCGCATAAGTAATTTAAATAAAACTTTATTTCCTGTTTTTTAAAATAGTCAGTTTTGCTCCAAGATAGTATCATAGCTATTTTGGCTTCCCTAACTGTGTATATTAATTTTGGAGTCTGAAGTTTCTGTTAACTGCAGTATTCAGCATTTCATACATTCACTTTATATTTATATATATTTATAGTCTAGAGAATTTTCTATGTCTGATCTTGTCTATTAAAACTGGCATCTGTTTCCACCGCATAAGTAATTTAAATAAAACTTTATTGCCTGTTTTTTAAAATAGTCACAGTTTTGCTCCAAGATAGTATCTTATAGCTGTTTTGGCTTCCCTAACTGTGTACATTAATTTTGGAGTCTGAAGTTTCTGTTAACTGCAGTATTCAGCATTTCATACATTCACTTTATATTTATATATATTTATAGTCTAGAGAATTTTCTATGTCTGATCTTGTCTATTAAAACTGGCATCTGTTTCCACCGCATAAGTAATTTAAATAAAACTTTATTTCCTGTTTTTTAAAATAGTCACAGTTTTGCTCCAAGATAGTATCATAGCTATTTTGGCTTCCCTAACTGTGTATATTAATTTTGGAGTCTGAAGTTTCTGTTAACTGCAGTATTTAGCATTTCATACATTCACTTTATATATATATATTTATAGTCTTGAGAATTTTCTATGTCTGATCTTGTCTATTAAAACTGGCATCTGTTTCCACCGCATAAGTAATTTAAATAAAACTTTATTTCCTGTTTTTTAAAATAGTCAGTTTTGCTCCAAGATAGTATCATAGCTATTTTGGCTTCCCTAACTGTGTATATTAATTTTGGAGTCTGAAGTTTCTGTTAACTGCAGTATTCAGCATTTCATACATTCAATTTATATTTATATATATTTATAGTCTTGAGAATTTTCTTTGTCTGATCTTGTCTATTAAAACTTGCATCTGTTTCCACCGCATAAATAATTTAAATAAAACTTTATTGCCTGTTTTTTAAAATAGTCACCGTTTTGCTCCAAGATAGTATCTTATAGCTGTTTTGGCTTCCCTAACTGTGTACATTAATTTTGGAGTCTGGAGTTTCTGTTAACTGCAGTATTTAGCATTTCATACATTCACTTTATATATATATATTTATAGTCTTGAGAATTTTCTATGTCTGATCTTGTCTATTAAAACTTGCATCTTGTCACGTCGTTTCGGATTGGTGTGAAAAATTTAAAGATTGAAAGTAATTTTGAAAAATAGAGATGCAAAAATTAATGAAATTAAAAGAACTAAAGAAATGCTTTAAAAAATGCCAATCCAAAACAACGTCACGGCACGTGATCGTAAAGTGGCAATTAACCCAATAATCGACATAACAGTTAAATTTATAGCAAAAGAATTTAAAGAACAAGGCCGGATGAACAATTAAATAAACTTCACAAAACAATTTGGAAAAGATTATTAGATTTAAAAATCGATTATTAGATTAAGATGTAATAGATATAAATTAATCACTCACCCAAGTCTTGAAATGAAGAGAGAGAATTTATGTTTAAACACATATAGAAATTTTATTTACGAAATACATGTAAATTATATGTAAAGGAAAATACTTAGTTGGCCAACCCTGTCACAACATATTCATAGATAAATTATACAATCAATATTAATTTCATTACTTTATAAATATTATTTCAGATCACTGAGAATCAAATATTGAATTATTTATCTAATGTAATACTGTATTCATGCTGATAAGACATGAGTATCTGATTGCTCCGTTAATAATAAACTAGCTGGCTTCGCCCGCCAGCGGGCCCCTAATTTACATCGGTGCCTCAAAACTTTTGTATTCACCGGCTCGCATCCCCCTCGAGGCGAACGAACCTCCGACCCGGGTCCCCGCTGCCTTCGGCACCGGATAATCCCTTAATTTGCACATTGAATAGTAGAAATCTCTAACCGAACGAACCTCCGACCCTGGATCCCGCTGCCTTCGGCATCGTATACTGGTCGTGCTACGCACGCACCGGGTAATCCCTTAAATTGCACATCGAATAGTATAAATCTCAAACTGAACGAACCTCCGGTTCGGGTCCCCGCTGCCTGCGGCACCGTATAGCAGTCGTGCTGCGCACGCGCTGCAGTATACGTTAGTTCCACCTTCCACCACCAGGTGACGCAAGCTGTTTATACGATCATAACTGAAATCGTCAAGGCTTTCGATGTCGAGTCAAATGAGCCATACCCCGTCGTAATCCGGGCCATAGAAACAGAGATAATAAAACGTCCCCTGGTGGTGAAAAACGAACTAAAACCGATAAGCTCTAGTATCCTCTATTGATATCGAGTCGAATAAGCCAAACCGCGTTCCGATTTGACTCGTAGAACTCGAGATATTGTGAAATCAAAATATAAAATCTGATATTATTATTCGAAAGGAGTGGTATAAAGCTCAGAAACTTTTAAAAATGTTATAGAGTGTCCTTATTACTTTAATTATGATGTTTGGAATCAGTTTGGTGGAAATCCGTAACATAGTTTCTTAGCTATAGAAACGGACCATACTTAAGAGAAAAAAAACCTGAAGGGGGGGGGGGAGGGGGCGATGACACTGCTTTTTCTCAAACGACTGATTTAGACTACCTGAGTTCTAGTTCAAAGACAGGGACCTGTAGAAAAACTTAAAACTGGAAAAAAAAATTCGATAACGGGCGAAGCCCGCTTTTCTCTGTCATGACCTGTAGAAAAACTTAAAACTGGAAAAAAAAATTCGATAACGGGCGAAGCCCGCTTTTCTCTGTCATAATATCTATTTGCCACTCTAAAAGAAAAAGATGACACTACTTTTCCTCAAACAACTGAATTAGACTATTAGACTACCGGAGTACTTGTTCAAAGACGACTTGAAAAACTTAGAACTGAAAAAAAAAAAAAAAAAAAGAAAAACTCTGAATTTACTATTCGAAAATACTGGTAATTTCTATACATAAACACAATCAAACGCTACGGACGAATAAAAAAAAATGTTAAATTAAAATCATAATATCTCGCCCACACTCAGCTTGAACATCTTACCAGAGAATCTTCTGCTTCTAATTTATTATTTTTGTCTGGGCATAGTTGAAATATCAATAATTAAATAATGTCTCAGCTCGTAATAATTAATATCTAAGCTCATAATGAAGATATCAGAATAATTTTTAGATTCTCTGAAAGCTGATATATTTTTACGTCGAAATGCGTGAGCACGGAAGGCCTGCGCCCCTCAGATTCTGAGATGGGGCGGCCCCGTGAATACCCCTAGTCTATAAAAGTCACGTGATGTTTACTGGATTTCCTGCTAGCCTCGCCAAAAGGCCCCGAAAAAGACGGAAGCCGATTGGTCGTCGCTCTATTCGCTAGCCTCGCCTCGAGGTCTGAATCTAGTCATGAATGAATTTATTTCTTTGTCGCAGAAAAAATGTTTAGTTTTGAGTAATTAAAACAGTTTTGTTCGTTAATAACTCCCTTAATTATGGGCCGATTTTTTCGAAACTGCAATTCCTGGAGGACCGGATTTTTCTGAATTTTTTGACACCAAAAGCGCTTCGCTACTCGCTACGCTCGCAGAGTTTATCCGGGTACAGATGCACACACACACAGACAGACGTATACGAACATTAATAATAAGGATAGCTGGCTTCGCCCGCCAGCGGGCCCCTAATTTACATCGGTAACTAAAATCGATAAAATCCCTAATTTACATCGGTGCCTCGAATCTTTTGTATTCTCCGGCTCGCACCCCCCTCGAACCGAACGAACTTCCGACACGGGTCCCCGCTGCCTTCGGCACCATATAATCCCTTAATTTGCACATTGAGTAGTATAAACCGCTAACCGAACGAACCTCCGATCCTGGTCCCCGCTGCCTTCGGCACCGGATAATACCTTAATTTGCACATCGAATAGTATAAACCTCTAACTGAACGAAACTCCGAGCCTGGTCCCCGGTGCCTTCGGCACCGTAAACCGGTCATGCTACGCACGCACCGGCACATATAATAGTATAAACCTCTAACTAAACGAACCTCCGGTTCGGGTCCCCGCTGCCTGCGGCACCGTATAGCAGTCGTGCTGCGCACGCGCTGCAGTATACGTTAGTTCCACCTTCCACCACCAGGTGGCGCAATCTGTTTATACGATCATAACTGAAATCGTTAAGGCTTTCAATGTCGAGTCGAATTAGCCACACCCCGTCGTTTTCATGCCCGGAGATAGGAAAGCGCCCCCTGGTGGTGAGACTCGGAGCAAAAATCGATAAGCTCTAGTATCCTCTATCGACGTTGAGTCGATTGAGCCAAACCGCCTCGTGATGTGACCCATAGAACCCGAATTGGATGAAAAATCCTTTAATTACACCTTCCACCACCAGGGGACGCAATCTGTTCTATACGAACATGACCGAAATCTGTAAAGCTATCGAAATCCAGTCGAAAGAGCCAAACCACGTTGTAATCGGCCCATAGAACCCGATTTCCGAAAGCGCACCCTGGCGGTGATGTTCCTGTGTTGACTCTCTGGTTTATTTTACTACGATCGAAATGAAGTTGATTCTTTACATAGTGTATAATCTCTGATCCATCGAATAGAAAGTTTCTATAACTCAAATGGCAACATTTCTTTCCGACGAAATGAAAAAAGGATGCGTTTTAAAACGACAAATTTAAATATATCGCATCCCCACACAAACACAAAATCATAAACCGGGTGTTAAATAAGCTATATAGAATCCGATATATAAAAAATAGAAATAAAAAAAAAATTATTTTGATATATTTTGGAGCTTCCGAAAAAAGTAAACAAATCAAGTATTTGGAGTGCAATCGGCTGCTTGAGAATACAAATATCCTAGTAGAATAGAATTTTAACTATGAAAATATAATTATTTCTCAAAATAAATCATATATTCGGAAAGCCCATTCAATTCTGTACGCAAAATGAACAACGATTTTTTAAATAAAATCGTTAATAAATTAGATAATTACTTCCAAAGCAAAGTCACTTATTACACTTTGATTAATCTGTGCTTGCGCCGAAAAACGCTTATTTCTAGAAACGGGTTTCACAAAAGAATTTTTTTGAAATTGATAATACTCGAATTTTTTTAACTGAAAGGTATCTTTCTAGAGCTGAATGTATGCACTTTTAGCTTCTTCTCTAGGAATTTATGTAATTCGATAAAAAATAGCTGCGGCTGGGGGTATACACTGGCAAATTAGAGGAAACACGAAAGTGACGTACAGGAACGATCGGTATCTAAAGGGTTAATGTACATATTTTTAAAAACTGAAATATGTGTTTCGAAGAATAAGAACGTGGCTATGATCTGGTGTATTTTATTTGTCTCTATTCACATTTTCCAAGTCGATGCGGATTTTTAAACATGGGCCGAAAAACGAAAATTCACACGAGTGAGTTTCGGAAACCATTTTTTTAGAAGGGTTAAAAAACGAATTTTTCGAAACTGATACCTTATTTTAAAAGGAAAAAGAACGTAGATTAGGCTCGGTATTTTTATTTTTTCGTATCTTGTTTAGAAGCCCAGAAATGAATTTTTAAAGATTGCAGAAATCGCTGAAAAACCGAAAGAGACTTACGGAAAAAAACGATTTCGAAAGGGTTTACTGAAATATTTTTTTTTAACTAAAGGTTTTATAGTGATCTCGAAAGGAAGGAAATGTACACGAGTCTGTTTGTTTGTTTTTTTTGTTCTTTCAGAGAGCCGATGCGCGATTTTAAAAATCGCAGAGAATCGGAATTTGCAAAAGTGAGTCTGCGCGCGAATTTTTTTCGAGGGGTTAATATTTGTATTTTTCAAAAATGATCGCAGATTTCGAAAGGAAAAAGAATGTAGATCTCGTCTGGTATTTTTAGTTTCCTCTAACTTGTTTGGAACCGCCGCTGCGATTTTTTTAAAATCGTCCAAATTGCCGAAATCGCGAAACTGTGTACGGAAAATATACATTTTCGAAGGGTTAACTGACGTATTTTTTTTTAATGCAAGCTGGCATTGGAGAGGACAAAGACCGATCTTTTATTTGGTGAAATCCGTTTATCCGAATCTTTCTTAGTCCGGCGGATGCGAGGTTCGGAAGAAGGGAGACAATAAAAAACACGAATTCGACCCTTTTTGATTATTTTTTTTGAAAGGGTTAATATCGAAATTTTTTCGAACCGACAGGATCGTTAGAGACGTAAAAGTACGTTCTTTGAGAATATGTTGACGGTTTTTTCGTATTTCTGTCGGTTCGCCGTCGGCGAGTTTAGGCAGTCGTAAAACGTAACCGGCCGAAGCGATCTTTCCTTCTTCTTTTTGCGGAAGATGATGATTGAGCTCTTCTGCGCATGCCCGGAGGACTTTCCACATTGGTTTCTTTTGAAGCAATTAAAACAGCTTTGTTCGTTAATAACTCCCTTAATTAAGGGCCGATTTTTTCGAAACTGCAATTCCTGGAGGACCGGATTTTTCTGAATTTTTTGACACAAAAAGCGCGTCGCTACTCGCTACGCTCGCAGAGTTTATCCGGGTACAGATACACACACAGGCGGATACGAACATTAATAATAAGGACTAGCTGGCTTCGCCCGCCAGCGGGCCCCTAATTTACATTGGTAACTAAAATCGAAAAAAACCCTAATTTACATTGGTGCCTCGAATCTTTTGTATTCTCCGGCTCGCACCCCCCCTCGAACCGAAAGAACTTCCGACACGGGTCCCCACTGCCTTCGGCACCGGATAATCCCTTAATTTGCACATTGAGTAGTATAAACCTCTAACCGAACGAACCTCTGACCCTGGTCCCCGCTGCCTTCGGCACCGGATAATCCCTTAATTTGCACATCGAATAGTATAAACCTCTAACTGAACGAATCTGCGACCCTGGTCCTCGCTGCCTTCGGCACCGGCACATAGAATAGTATAAAGCTCTAACTGAACGAACCTCCGGTGCGGGTCCACGCTGCCTGCGGCACCGTATAGCAGTCTGCTGTATACCTTAGTTCCACCTTCCACCACCAGGTGGCGCAATCTGTTTATACGATCATAACTGAAATCGTTAAGGCTTTCGATGTCGAGTCGAATGAGCCATACCCCGTCATTTTCATGCCCGTAGAACCGGAGATAGGAAAGCGCCCCCTGGTGGTGAGACTCGGAGCAAAAATCGATAAGCTCTAGTATCCTCTATCGACGTTGAGTCGATTGAGCCAAACCGCGTCGTGATGTGACCCATAGAACCCGAGTTGGATGAAAAATCCTTTAATTACACCTTCCACCACCAGGGGGCGCAATATGTTCTATACGAACATGACCGAAATCTGTAAAGCTATCGAAATCCAGTCGAAAGAGCCAAACCACGTTGTAATCGGGCCCATAGAACCCGATTTCCGAAAGCGCCCCCTGGTGTTGATGTTCCTGTGTTGACTCTCTGGTTTATTTTACTACGATCGAAATGAAGTTGATTCTTTACATAGTGTAAAATCTCTGATCCATCGAATAGAAAGTTTCTTTAACTCAAATGGCAACATTTCTTTCCGACGAAATGAAAAAAGGATGCGTTTTAAAACGACAAATTTAAATATATCGCATCCCCACACAAACACAAAATCATAAACCGGGTGTTAAATAAACTATATAGAATCCGATATATAAAAAATAGAAATAAAAAAAAATTATTTTGATATCTTTTGGAGCTTCCGGAAAAGGTAAACAAAGCAGGTATTAGCAGTGCAATCGGCTGCTTGAGAATACAAATATCCTAGTACAATAGAATTTTAACTATGAAAATATAATTATTTCTCAAAATAAATCATATATTCGGAAAGCCCATTCAATTCGGTACGCAAAATGAACAACGATTTTTTAAATAAAATCATTAATAAATTAGATAATTACTTCCAAAGCAAAGTCACTTATTACACTTTGATTAATCTGTGCTTGCGCCGAAAAACGCTTATTTCTAGAAACGGGTTTCACAAAAGAATTTTTTTGAAATTGATAATACTCGAATTTTTTTAACTGAAAGGTGTCTTTCTAGAGCTGAATGTATGCACTTTTAGCTTCTTCTCTAGGAATTTATGTAATTCGATAAAAAATAGCTGCGGCGGGGGGGTTTACATTGGCAAATTAGAGGAAACACGAAAGTGACGTACGGGAACGATCGGTTTCTAAAGGGTTAATGTACATATTTTTTAAAACTGAAATATATGTTTCGAAGAATAAGAACGTGGCTATGATGTGGTGTATTTTATTTGTCTCTATTCACATTTTCCAAGTCGATGCGGATTTTTAAACATGGGCCGAAAAACGAAAATTCACACGAGTGAGTTTCGGAAACCATTTTTTTAGAAGGGTTAAAAAACGAATTTTTCGAAACTGATACCTGATTTTAAAAGGAAAAAGAACGTAGATTAGGCTCGGTATTTTTATTTTTTCGTATCTTGTTTAGAAGCCCAGAAATGAATTTTTAAAGATTGCAGAAATAGCTGAAAAACTGAAAGAGACTTACGGAAAAAAACGATTTCGAAAGGGTTAACTGAAATATTTTTTTTAACTAAAGGTTTTATTGTGATCTAAAAAGAACGGAAATGTACCTGGGTGTGTTTGTTTGTTTTTTTGTTCTTTCAGAGAGCCGATGCGCGATTTTAAAAATTGCAGAGAATCGGAATTTGCAAAAGTGAGTTTCCGCGCGAATTTTTTTTCGAGGGGTTAATATTTGTATTTTTCAAAAAGGATCGCAGATTTCGAAAGGAAAAAGAATGTAGATCTCGTCTGGTATTTTTATTTTTCTCTAACTTGTTTGGAACCGCTGCTGCGATTTTTTTTAAATCGTCCGAATTGCCGAAATCGCGAAACTGTGTACGGAAAATATACATTTTCGAAGGGTTAACTGACGTATATTTTTTAATGCAAGCTGGCATTGGAGAGGACAAAGACCGATCTTTTATTTGGGGAAATCCGTTTATCCGAATCTTTCTTAGTCGGGCGGATGCGAGGTTCGGAAGAAGGAAGACAATAAAAAACACGAATTCGACTCTTTTTGATTATTTTTTTTGAAAGGGTTAATATCGAAATTTTTTCGAACCGACAGGATCGTTAGAGACGTAAAAGTACGTTCTTTGAGAATATGTTGACGGTTTTTTCGTATTTCTGTCCGTTCGCCGTCGGCGAGTTTAGACAGTCGTAAAACGAAACCGACCGAAGCGATCTTTCCTTCTTCTTTTTGCGGAAGATGATGATTGAGCTCTTCTGCGCATGCGCGGAGGACTTTCCACATAGGTTTCTTTTGAAGCAATTAAAACAGCTTTGTTCGTTAATAACTCCCTTAATTAAGGGTCGATTTTTTTCGAAACTGCAATTCCTGGAGGACCGGATTTTTCTGAATTTTTTGACACAAAAAGCGCGTCGCTACTCGCTACGCTCGCAGAGTTTATCCGGGTACAGATACACACACAGACGGATACGAACATTAATAATAAGGATATGGCACATCTATACTATTGTTAGGAAGAAATAATGTCTATTAAAATTGCACAAAAAAAATGATTATATACGTTGAATTTTTTTTATATTGCTGACTGACCGCGGAACACAGTCTAAGACGTTAAAGGAGAAATTATCACGATTACTTGTCTTAAGAAGAATGTTATGGAGCAACTATATTACGATTGAATGAAAAGGGAAATGATTATATTGAAGACCCACAGCAGAAAACAGTTGTTGGCGTTGATGAAGAAACTTAGCTGAAGATGAAGACATCAGTGTCCGGAGAAAAACGAAGGCATTTACTGGCACTATAAAGTAGTATTTAAGCGTTTTCTCCTTAAAACTATGAGTTAAGTTTATTCAAAAGGAATAAAGAAATCGTGCTGTAGTTAACTTGAATTGCCGATGGAGATAGCAAAATCGGTAGAACTTTAATTGTTGGCAGCCGGAATCGTAGATGAAGATATTAACAACTGACAAATCGCTTAATATATCGCATCATCTTAGCGATGAATGGAATTTAGATTTTGAGTGAATAACTTGCATTGAAAAATCAGTCTTCTAAAGACGAAGATGACGCCTTAGAGAAACTGCCTAACTCAGCATTTCATAAACGAAGAAAGCGATGAAACCCCACAGTGAAAAGCAGCATACGAAAGATTTACATTTAGCAATTGAAATTCACAGCAAAAAACTCCGGCGGGACCCGAAGGTCCGCGCCATTTATAGTACGTCTAGCTCACTTAATCCCTAGTCGATAACTGATGAGAAACATAACTTTCAAAAATCAGTTAGAATTTTGAAAGCCAACTTTCAGCCAATGAGCATCGAGCGTTCGCTACGCAACGTAGAGTTGAGATGAATAAAAATCATCATTACTCCTGAATGGCAACGATGCCGTAAAAGTACCCGGATGGACGCTGAGATGGGAGCGCGTCTCTGCCTGAGTGCAATGAACTGTACGCTATTTCTTCCGAGAAATCCTGTCACGTGATCGTAAACAACAAGTATCTTGTGGAAGATGCGCAATCAAAATGTCGATATTTCTGCAAAACAAAACGCGCGATCTTTGAAAAGAGAATTGAATAAATAGAATTTCTTGCCGTAACTGCTGAACTAAATAACGTATTTAAAAACCGTAAACGGATTCTTGAAGTAGAATTTTTTATCTATAGATTGAATATGGTTTTAATACAAAATATTTAATAATTATGATTTTCGTTTTTGGACTTAGAAATATTTCGTATCTGTTTGTATTGACACGCGAAAAACTTTATCTTTTTACTGATATTACTTCAACTTAATATTATATTAATGATTTTAATAATTAAAACATTTGATTTATTGATTAATATTATTATTTAAATACAGAATAAAATTACTTTAACGAAATATTTGAAAATTTAGAAAGAAAAAGGACTTTACTGAAAAATGATTATAAGATTAAGTTAAGTGTATAATTAACCGAAATTAATGAATTAAATTAGCATAGATTAATACAGAAACAATGTACGGTGGCGTAACACATCTGTTTCCACCGCATAAGTAATTTAAATAAAACTTTATTTCCTGTTTTTTAAAGTAGTCACAGTTTTGCTCCAAGATAGTATCATAGCTATTTTGGCTTCCCTAACTGTGTATATTAATTTTGGAGTCTGAAGTTTCTGTTAACTGCAGTATTCAGCATTTCATACATTCACTTTATATATGGGAACGTGAGTTTCAAAACTCGCCTTATCCCAAAAATCAAATTAGACATGGTTCGTACGTACAGTGCTGGAAAAAAAAAATGCTCTAGGGATGAAAAGTGCTGGAAATTTTTTAAAAATGCAATAAGTCCTTGAATTTAAAATCAATTTACAATCAAGGGGGGGGGGGGGAGTCCATACATTTTTATTAAGTGTTTTATCAAATCTGGCTGCATTGTAAGCACATGGGGAGTAGATGACTTTTTAACTGCATTGTATTATTTATTTAAAAATGCACCTGCATGTAAGGAAGATTTTTTGAATATTTAAATACTGGTAAAAAAAAAAAAGAAATGCATGGAAAGAAACTTCATTTAAAACTCCTGCTTTTGTAGTGATATCACATCTTTTTTTTTTTTTTCTTTTAAAGAAAAAAAAATTAAACTCTGTTTTCTTAACTTTTTATTATATGAAATTTCTTTCCATGGTACCTTATTAATTTGAAATATTTTATTTTAAATTTATCTAATAATATGATGTCATTAAAATACCTATGATAATTTTTTTTAAAGGATGTAATAAGATATCCTTGGAATAGACAGGCAATGTGGTGACTATTTCCCTTATAATGTATTTTCTAGAACCATTTTAATGCATGTAATATTGCGTGTATCTCTAAACAGTACTTGAAAAGTGCTGGAATTTAATTTGTTCTCAAGTGTATGAACCATGTTAGAAGAAATTGCATAAAACCTCTGACTGCTTCCATTGGTTTTCATTGTAAACAGATATTTTAGAATTCCAGGAATACATGTTAAAACTAGTTTTTCTGTAAGTTCTCAGTTTTCATGTTAAAACTGTTTTTTAAAATAGTCACAGTTTTGCTCTAAGATAGCATCTTATAGCTCTTTTGGCTTCCCTAACTGTGTACATTAATTTTGAAGTCTGAAGTTTCTGTTACTTGCAGTATTCAGCATTTCCTACATTCACTTTATATATTTTATTTTAAAAGATTTGACATTTTTGTTTTATTTTAATGAATTCACGTTATTTCTGCATTCTTTTTGTATTGATATATAATATGTAAATCGTAAGTGCTGTGATTAAATTAGGATAGAAGATTGAGTTTGTTTTATTAAATTAAATCAACTTGCCTAGATAAGAGGGCACACTCTTGTGCCAAACAAAATGATTGTTATATACATTTTTTAATCTATTCTGCGATTTCTGTAGAAAACAATCTCAAGTGATTGCGGGGGGGGGGGGGCTGCAATTTTTTTCGCGTATGTGCAAAATAAGTGTTCTGTTAAGTGATCGCAAATTAAAAGTGATTTTCATCAAACTTCTGTGAAACTATTTGTCGAACGATCTTGAAATAAACGATTTTTGTCAAACCGCAAAATAAAACTGCAATTTTTGGCAAGCGATCCAAAATAAAACTGCATTTTTCTCCCAACGGTCTCTAAATAAAACTGCAATTTTTGTCAGACGATGAGAGAAAATTGGTGCATTTAGTCTATTGGTGACTGAAAAAAATCACTCCTTTCAGTTAGACCTTGAACATAGATACTTATTAATTTTGTATACATACTGCCCAACAGGTGTTGCTGCTATGCTCCATTTTTCACGATTTACATGATAGCTATATCTCAAGCTCAAATAGAAAGTTTTGTGATGGTCATAACATGCTAGTTAGTATTGTAGATGTGTCCCCAACATAAATATTTCATGGGGTAAGGGAGGAGGGTATATTAGTGTTGATTTCTTTGTTTTTTAACAAATAAATGGCAAATGATCCAAAATTCGAAATCGCCACGGTCTGGATTGTAGATTTTGAAGAGTTTTGACAAATAATCAAGATATATGCTGGGTACAATGGTGATAATTTGATTTTCAAAAGAAGGGATTTTGCTGCTACAAAAACTGATTTTCCTGCCTCAAAAGTCTTTTCTCTCTCTCTCTCTCTCCTTTTGCTTCTCCAAAATCTGATTTTCCTTCTCAAAGTTGTTTATTGCTGTTTTTAACTGCTTCAAATCTTCCTGGGTGAGTGTGACCCCTGCCTAGTCAACTAAATAAGTTTCTAATACTATATTGAAATTTGCATTGATACATCTACTAAGATAATATCTAAATAAGATTTTGTACTTGTAAATAATATTCCAGCATTACACTATATAACAAATAGTTCATATTTGTGTTATGAATAAATAGTGTAATGTTATGGAAGCATTAAACAAGCTGAATTATGTGTTAATTTTTTTTTTTTTTTTTTTTTTTTTTTTTAAGAAATTTAATTTTTTTTTTTTTTTTTTTTTTTTTTTTTTTTTTCAATTTAGCTTTCACCTGATTGGCAAGTAGATTATGAATCCTACAGTTGGAAAAAGCTAGATCCATCTTCTCCAGAAACAAAGAAATTAGTCAATGAGTATCTTGCATGGTCTGGTGAATTTGGTGGTAAGAAATTTAACCAAGGAAAAATATTTAAATGAACTCACCAAAATGTAAAAATTTCTCAATAAAAGACAAAATTGTTACAGTTAGTGTGCTTGTTTTATTTGCTTGAATTTTATTTCAGTGGGATAAAAACAAAGAAATTTACCAGGGGTTGATGCAGGCCTTTTTTTTTTTTTTTTTTTCTTGGGGAGGCCCATTTTATGGAATGAGATTTTGTAGCAAAAAGTCTAATTTAATCATTATCAAATTTAAGTATTCCTGCGAAAGTTATCCTTTCTGGTAAGTTTTTGTTTGCAAATTACACCTTTTAAATAACAAAATAAAATAATTAATGAAAAAAATGTTTTTGTAGAATGAAATTTTGTGAAAAAGCCTGTTTTATTAAATGGGTAAAAGGCTCCAGTTTTTGCCTGGATCAACCTCTGTTTATGTAATTTAAGCTTTTTTATGCTTAAGTGTCTTTATCTTAAAAATAATCCACATTGAAAAATATTGATTGATAATTAACATTTGACAATCAATTTGGTATAGATGATATGTAGATAATAAATACAAAACATATTGGTTAGAATTGGAGAATATATTTAGTGGACTCTAAGAAATTATATTTATGTACATATATATACTAGCTGACTGCCCGGACCCTCAATAAGTCTATTCTACAAGAATATGACTGAAATCTGTAAGGCTATAGATATCAAGTCGAATGAGCCAAACCCCATCGTAATCAGGGCCCACAGAACCAGATATACTCCTGTACTTCCACTGCCAGGGGGTGCAATCTGTTCTGGAAGAGGCCTTTTCAGAACACTACCCAAACAAATTTCCTAGTAGAATTGAAATTTAACTGCGTGTAAAAATTGTCGAAATAGCAGAAATCGCATACGTAAACAACCTGTTTCAAAAGGGTTAATGTAAATATTTTTTTTATAAAACAATGGTGCGTTTTAAAGAAAATTAATGTCTCTAAAATCCGGTGTCTTCTGTTTGTCCATATTTGCATTTCCTGAGTCTATGCAGATTTTTAAACCTGGACCAAAAATTGTGTGAGTTTTGGAAACTTTTTTTTTTCGGAGGGTTAAACTATAGTTTTCTGCCTGTACCCAATAGAATGTAGATGTCCTTAGATGTGTTTGTTTTTTGTTTGGTTATTTTAGAGAACTGATGCGCGATTTTTTATATCGCAGGAAATCTGAATTCACAAAAGTGAGTCCTGTGTGCAAATTTTTTAGGGTATTTTTGGAAAACTATTGACAATGTCGAAAAGGGAACGAATGCAGATATTGTCTGGTATTTTTAGTTTTTCGTAACTTGCTCGGAACCACCTATGCAAATTTTAAAAAATCACGAAACATTGATCTTTAATTTGGTGAACTCTGTTTTTCTGTATCTCTTGTAGTCTGGCGGATGCAAGGCTTGAAAAACGAGAGAAAATAAAAAAATTCAACAAAGCGCAAGTGTTAAATTTGAAATTTTTTCGAACTGACCGGATCATTAGAAGACGGTTGCCCCCCTAAGCAGAATATGCTTAAAATTGCAACGTACGTCGCAGAACATTTCAAATTCTCATTTTCAACAAAATTCACCATTCATTTATTGGAAAAGACGCTAAATTCGTCTATCAATCACCGGAAAAACTTCTATAATCGTTCATTTAAAAATATTGCAAAATTCATCAATTGTCATGGGAAAAGCTCATGCAATTTGTCTGTCGATCATGGGGAGAAAGTTACCCGAGAAAAATATTGCAAAAATCGTCAATCGATTACGAGAAAAAAAATGAGAAATTCATCATTCAATCAGAGTAAAATCGTGAAATTTTTCATTTCTTTGGTATGTGTGTATGTTAGTGTTTTACGAAAAGTCTTTAGCATTTCTATACAAGATGAAATTGCACTCCTACATATACAAGAAAATCTTCCTGTGTTTTACTTTATTCCTGCAGAAAATTTTTGATCAGCTGAAGGTTCGTTGCAGAACATTGCAAAATATATTGTTACCTATATAAAAAATCAATATTAAATATAAAAGTAACTCACTGAGGTTATGAATCCAAAGAAGTCCCATTTAATATTTTTTATCAAACACAAATATAGGAGTGAGTGTAAACAGTGATTTTAATAGATGGTTGATTAAAAACTTTAATAATCAAGTAAATTACTAGATAGAAAAAGACTTTTCTTTTGACAAAAACTACATTATGAATATCCATTGATCACAATACAAAAAGTTATATAAATTTTCTTTGGAAGTTTTTCAAATAGTCTTAAATTACTTGATCAAATGTCTTCCGATTTGGTATCCCAAGGTAAAATTTGTCATAAAACCCAAATATGCTTTCAAAATCTGATGTTCATATTGAAATTTTCCAAATTTGGTACAATTAAGAAGTGAAAATAAAAATTGCAAAAAAATAACACTTGCTTACATGAGAAAATTAAATATAAATATGTGTTTCTTAAGATGATTGAAGAGAAAAAGTAATTCTTTGTTATATAGCGGACTTTAGGCGCAATAGAGTAAATAGCAAAATTGAAGAAAGCACCTTCTGACAATCTCTAATACATTAAAGCGAGAAAAGTCTTAATTTTTCAGTGCAAATTTGGCCTTACTGTGCATGTATCTTTATAAAATACTGTCAATATATCAATCTAGCTGTTACTCGTGACATCGTTCACATAATATTGAAAGAAGAATAAATGCATTAATTAAGCAAAATATATCACTCTCTCAATAATTAAAAATGTACATAACTAACTCTTAATCGCATTTAATAGGAGACAATACAGTATTTCTCTGTTATAGGGGCCTTGACTGTTCTGCAGAATAACTTGATTCATAGTTTGAATTGGTGGAAATATATTTTTATTTTTTGAAAAAATTTCTGTAATCAAGATTTTGTTTTCACCATCTATTCAAATTGATGAAGTCTTTTTTCAGTTTTGATGAAGTCTTTTTTCAGTTTTAATGAAAAAATGGCAGGAAAAATATGTTTTATTTCTCTTTTTATTCACAAAAATGGAGTATATATCGGAACCTAATTCAAAATTTTAAATTCTGAGATGTATGACATCCTCGGATCAATAGGCGCAATAGAGTAAATAGCAAAATTGAAGAAAGCACCTTCTGACAATCTCTAATACATTAAAGCGAGAAAAGTCTTAATTTTTCAGTGCAAATTTGGCCTTACTGTGCATGTATCTTTATAAAATACTGTCAATATATCAATCTAGCTGTTACTCGTGACATCGTTCACATAATATTGAAAGAAGAATAAATGCATTAATTAAGCAAAATATATCACTCTCTCAATAATTAAAAATGTACATAACTAACTCTTAATCGCATTTAATAGGAGACAATACAGTATTTCTCTGTTATAGGGGCCTTGACTGTTCTGCAGAATAACTTGATTCATAGTTTGAATTGGTGGAAATATATTTTTATTTTTTGAAAAAATTTCTGTAATCAAGATTTTGTTTTCACCATCTATTCAAATTGATGAAGTCTTTTTTCAGTTTTGATGAAGTCTTTTTTCAGTTTTAATGAAAAAATGGCAGGAAAAATATGTTTTATTTCTCTTTTTATTCACAAAAATGGAGTATATATCGGAACCTAATTCAAAATTTTAAATTCTGAGATGTATGACATCCTCGGATCAATAGATCAATAGGCGCAATAGAGTAAATAGCAAAATTGAAGAAAGCACCTTCTGACAATCTCTAATACATTAAAGCGAGAAAAGTCTTAATTTTTCAGTGCAAATTTGGCCTTACTGTGCATGTATCTTTATAAAATACTGTCAATATATCAATCTAGCTGTTACTCGTGACATCGTTCACATAATATTGAAAGAAGAATAAATGCATTAATTAAGCAAAATATATCACTCTCTCAATAATTAAAAATGTACATAACTAACTCTTAATCGCATTTAATAGGAGACAATACAGTATTTCTCTGTTATAGGGGCCTTGACTGTTCTGCAGAATAACTTGATTCATAGTTTGAATTGGTGGAAATATATTTTTATTTTTTGAAAAAATTTCTGTAATCAAGATTTTGTTTTCACCATCTATTCAAATTGATGAAGTCTTTTTTCAGTTTTAATGAAAAAATGGCAGGAAAAATATGTTTTATTTCTCTTTTTATTCACAAAAATGGAGTATATATCGGAACCTAATTCAAAATTTTAAATTCTGAGATGTATGACATCCTCGGATCAATGATAACCAGTGTTAACTAAATCGCGTTGCGTTTGACAATCTTAGAGGAGCAGTTTTTCTGTTTATATAAACAGATGATCAGATTTTAATATAACAGATTTGTGTTCTTTTTTCTTTGCTTAATAATCAGTATAGTTAAACAAATATTTCAATTTTTCGTTTTAAATATGGGATGAAACTCATCTACTTTCTGTACTTACTGATCCTTGTATTATTAATGTATAAAATTGATTCGCGCTCCTTTAAAAACATGTTTGAAAATTCCTGTTTTATTTCAAATGTCATTTTTTGTTCCCAGATAAATCTCTTTTTAATGATACAATTTTTGTTAATTTTCTTTTCCTGGCAATCATAATGTGGATTTTGGCAGAAAACTCACATCTGTATCTAACTGACATTCAAGCTTATTAATGGTATATTCAAATCCAAACTGCTTATTTTGAGACACATTTGTAAATTTTTGCTCTAAAATGCATCCAATTGGCAGGTTCTCTTATTCAGAAACTTTATAATGTCCGTATTGTCTCGATTTTTTGATAAAGGCAGAATATATTTCAGAAAATGCTGTCAAAGTGGACATTTTGAACCGAATTTCCCAAAGTGATAGTGTTGGAAGCAAAAAAAAGTGATTGTACTGTGAAAATAATTGTCTGTAAATCAATTTCTAATTAATTGAACGAAAAATAAAAACATGGGGCCCTTATAAATGTCTATAAATCACGCCGCCAAGTTTCCTGTTGTTACTTTTTAAAATGTGTCTCAAAATTTTGAGTTGTTGAGCGTGGAATTTTTTTTTTTGAATAACGCCTTAATTAGTAGCGATAAAAAAATATTTAAGTTTTTCATTTTAAATATGACGTCGTTATTCATCTACTTTCATTATATATTGATTTTCATGCTCCTTGTATTATTATGAATATTTGAAAATGCATGTTTTAATTCCAATATAACATCAAATTTGTCTGGTTTATGTATCAGAATGCAATTTTTTTTCCCATTCACTCTCTATTCCTCCGAATGATTTGAAAAGTCAATGCTAAAAACCGTATCTTAAGTATTTTTCTGTATTTATATCTCCCTCTTAGTTGCGTTTCCAAGATCTGACTATTGGTCTAAGCCAAGGAGGACCCTTTTCATAGTTCCATGGTCCAGAAATCTTTTCTGAATAATATAATTATTGTTCACTCACTTTTTCTTCTAATTATAATGCAATTTTTGCTTGAAACCCTCTTCTCAACGTAACCGACATTCATACTTCATGTATAATAACAAACACTCCATATTTTTGTTTAAAATATTACGGCAATTCATCATCTTTTCAATTATTTTCATTTTTCATGTGGAAATCGTTAAATCGAATTGAAAATTAATTGTTAAGGAAAATATTCCAAGCTTTGTATTTATTTGGCAACGATAATGCTTAGCAACACAAAATGGTTAATTAAGTTTTAACAGGATATTCATTAATTCTGTATGAAAATAATTAAATTTTGAATTAAGAAAAATATTTGAAAGTAATAAACAACTAGCCTATGTTCATTTTTGGGTTTATAATCCATCTATATGCAAAGATACAGGGCCGTTAAATCATCAGTTTTCACGTTTACTTCAGCCAAACATTCACACACAATCTCATTTATACTAATATTTGGATGCACAAGCAGTTGTTCAATATTTACATAATTTTATACATACATTAAGCAGAAGTTTATTTAATATGTACATAAATAAGTCCTAAAAGATGAGAAATTTTTTTGACAGTTTATAACATGTGGTTTGAAATTGGTACCTTATTAAGACTGAGTTATGCCAAGGAGTACCAAATAAAATTAATTTTATATTGCCTAGTTCATTGTCCATGTCTGACATATAGTCATAGCAGCTTTACATGACTAAAAATTAACAGGTTTTGTGCTCTTCAGTTATTTAAATTATTTTATACATGCTTTAATTTCGCAAATTTATTTTAAAATGGAATTTTGTAATCAATTTTTCACTCTCTTCTTAATATGCTAGAATGTTAAAGATATGTTCACACTGATATAATTAATAGAATTTGGCCTCGTATCTAATATTCGGCAGTCCAATACAGTCAAACCTCGTTAACATGAACACGCTTAACGTGAATTACTTTTAACATGAATTGTTTTTATAGTCCCCTATAAAAACGAGTACAAAGATTTGATACTGATAACATGAACAAAATTTTGATTCCCCTTGAGGTTCATGTTAACGAGGTTTGACTGTAATAACATTTTATAAATATTAATCTTAAAACTCATGTTTGTATGATTTTATATTATCAGATTTTGAATTTCTGTTTTCAAATGAAACATTCGCGAAAATTGATATTTAGTGCTAAAAGCACTCATAAGATATTTTCTTGTTTTTCATGTAGGGTCGTTTCGTAGTTTTTCTTTTTAAAGTTTTTGTCTGAACTCTGAAAATTTCTTTCGGTTATAAATATGGTTTTACAGCCTGTGTAAAAATTTTGTGATAAAATATTTGCTTGCAAAATAATGTGTTTTTGCTTTTTTTTTCGGGGGACTGGTCCTTTCAACATAACAAAAAAAATCTTCTGAAACTGTAGTTATAAATATAACTGTATCCAAGCTCTCTTTAAAATTTCGTGAAAAAATCTGCAGATTAATTTTGTTAGTGAAAACATGAGCTGAAGCAGTCTGCATTTTGCTGTTTTCATTGAAAAAAAAAATTTTTTTTGCACATTTGAATTTTTATACTCATCTGAACATTTAAAAAATTTTTGGAGGTGGTGTAAATCTGCCAAGATGCTCTGAATATACGTATATATTAATTGCATAAACATATTAATTTGAAAATAGAAATACAATTAAACTAAATTAAAATTGATATTTTTTTTGTTATTTGTATGCTTAAAAATTTTAAGAGAAAATAATGCTAGTAACTTATATTTTGCCTTATTTTCACTTAATATTTATTCTTCTGGTCTTCAAAGAAGCCCACCTAATAACATCTTCCAGTTTAATAAAATCTCCTATTTCACTTTCACATTTTAAAAGCATTAGTCTGTCATCACTCAGAGTAGTTCGCAATACATTTTTTATAATTTTTAATTGACTAAAGGTTCTTTTTTCAAGCTGAAGGCTCGAATGGATTTTTTAGGTGCTCCAGCAGGGGTTGATCCAGGAAAAATATGGGGCCTGTTTAGGGCCCCTTCACAAAATTCTATTCCATAAAAACTTACTATTTATTGTTTATTATTTTGTGATGTTTTAAAATGTGTAATTTGTAAACAAACAAGTTCACCAGAGCGGAAAACTTCAGCAAAAGGATTTTAAAAAGTTTTTATTTATAAATGTTTGGTTCGAATTTGATTAACTGGATTTTAACTTTCGTTTTAAAATGTTATTTTTCACAAAAATATAATAAATTTCACAAAAATAACCTTTACTTTTCACAAAATGGGCCCCAAGAAAAAAAACCTGCATCGACCCTTGTCCAGATTCCTGCACAGAAACTCTGTTCCCATTGTGAAGGGTTCTTTCCTGCTGAGATTTATAGTCATTATTAAATACAGCTTTACAGGCCCAGCGCTGAAATTTATACCTCTTTGGTTTCATATTTCATAAGCACATAAATATAAATGATTAGGACTGAAATATATTTCTGCACAAAAATTAAAGGAACCAACGACTTTTGTATTCATATTTGTTCATATAACACCTTGACAGTACAGGGTTAAAAAAAAACTTCTGGTGAAAACAGATTTTATTGCCCAGCTATTCAGGTGGCTACAGGCCTCGATCATGACTAATCGGGGCCCTGGGCAAAGATAAATTGGGAGGTCCCATTCGAATCGTTGCAATTTTATTCAAATAGAACTGGTGGTTATTCATATGTGTAATGCATAAACAATATTTTTGCACCTTGGATTTTAAATAGAAGAAAATTCTTAGCTCCGTCAATTCGAAATTAAGTACCTTAATTAATAAAAATACTCTTTTTTTCTTAGTACAGAACAAAGCTCTTTCATATAACTTTAGCAACTTGTTATATTACTTTAAGGTGAATTTAATAACTTCAACTTATGGAAGAGTGTGAAATACTCTAACAAGTAAATATGAGTTAGTCAAGTTACTTTTTTGAGAGTACTACACACAACATAATATCAAATCAAATAGATTCTACTTCACAAGTTGAAAGTGTTTTTTCAATAAATCTAAAAAGATGGCAATTTAGCTAATAAAGCATATTAGCTTTCATGCTCGGACATGATAGCTTCCAACCAAAGCAGAGCGGTGCTTTGCTACTGAGTGGTTGAGGTTAGCCTTGCGAAAGCACTGAGCTCTACGAGTTCAAAATGAAATTTGTTTTTCAGAAAGTTTAGTAGAATCTTTTAAACATGAAATTTGTATTCTGTATTTAAAATTTTTCAGAATTGGGGGGGGAGAATTTATTTTTTTATATATAAATGTAGGGATTTGGGAGCCCCTGGGCAAAGTCCCGGTTTGCCCATGCGATAATAAGGGCCTGGGTGGCTACTTTTATTTATTCACACAAATAAAATAAACTTTTTTTTCCCCTTAAAAATCCATTTCAAGTTATTTTAATGCTATTTGAGATCAGAGTAAAGGGGAAACAGACATGTTTTCCTTTTCTAGTATTAGAATAGAATGCTATTTTTTTTAAAGAAAATTTGTGATATTTCCAGATTAATTAATGTCTAGAATTAACAGTGATGACCAAAGCCTTTATATAACTGCTCTGGTGATGACCTGTTGATATGGTGCCAATCTGTGAATAATTTGTTGTTCAATTTTGAAGGTGGGGAAGGCTCTCCTCCATGGCAATGCCTCTGGATCACTGTGCTTCAATTATACTGGTCTAAAAGATTAAAAATGGATTCCTTTTATAAATTTCAAAAAATCATTGTACAATGCAACAAAACATTAAAATTGCAGAGGACAAAATATACTATACAGTAGAAAGCCACTAATCCGCAAAGCTTGGTTCCAAGTGTTGTGCGGATTACAGGCTATGTCTATTTAATCTTTGTTTACATTTTTTTTAATTCATATTTTGGACAAATTTAGATTGCTAATACTAAAAAATAAATAAATTACACATTTTAATATATAGATAAAGTAATAACTATGTAAAAAATAATTTATTATTTTTTAAATTTCTTAAATATGGCATCAATTGTTGTCTGTTTTAAGACATTTGGTTTATAGTGTTGAATTTTATCTTTAAGTAAGAGTTCAAAAGCAATATATATGTATTTTTTTATGTGTTTTTCAATTTTATAATTACGATTTAATGAAAAAATAAATTATAAAATATATTGTCTAAGTAAGGATTTTTTATCATTAAAATTTAAAAAAAATCACAAAAGCTCAAATTGTATTTTACAAGTATTGTATGAAGAAATGAATATATAAAATAATATACTAATTAAATGTGCTTTCATTTTAAACTATAAAGAAGAATGTTATAAGATATATAATAGCTATATATAAAGATAAGAAAAATGTTAAAATGGGTGAAAAAAAATTTAAAATTTTGTCACCATTGAAGCATTTTTCAAGAATTAAATTTCTTTGTTTACATTCATAAATTGATTGCAGATTAGCGGCGCTCTACTGTATTGGGATAAAAGATTGAAGCTGGATTTATTTTACAAATGTCTAAAAGTCACATATAAACTTCATGAAAAATTTATAAAAAAAAAAAAAAAATCACTGTATGAATTTTACTGAAAAGAGTGCAAAATTTACTACACTGATGTCTAAAAATTAAGGGTCAGTGACTGGACGTTTTCAATTTCAGATGTTTTGTCTTTGTTGAATGTCTATTGAAATTCTTGATGAAATGTCCTTGAACTTTGAGGAAGTAAAGAACATGTTTGACTTCATATTTTCAGTGAAGATTTGGTTACAAGGACAATTAGAGGCACAATAATAAAATATTTACATTTCTCCAAGAAACTCAAAATGGTTCGTCACTGTAGCAAATGACTATGTGGATCCTGTTCAATGTTTGTGTGCATTTGTGTAAGAATAGCACTCATATTCATGAAGATGTTAAAGTTTCTGTGAAAAATGCAAATGTTTTTTGTTTATAGCATGCAGAATTTTCAACTGAATTTAAAACTGCTTTCCAGAAAGTTGACAAAGGACAGTAGAAAAAGTATACTGCAATTAAAAGATGAATATATTAAAAATTTGATGAGATATGGAAATTTGTATGAAATAAATTTTAACTGTGCATGTGTGAACTACACCAAAGATTTTTTTTTTTTTTTCATGATTTGGTAGTCAATTCTATAGAACAACTTATATAAAAAGTCCATTCAAATATCGCAAAAATTCAGAAAGATAGTAGCAATATAGTGAGTTGCTTTCTAAAACTAGCAGGATGGTACAGGATTTTCTCTTAAATTTGTCAATCAGCTCATTTAAAAATTGCCCCAGAACAGCATGTGTTTCCTAAATTAATATGGATTCTCCTCTTTAAGGCTATGCCTTCATTACAACATAAATATAGACATTCGATATTAATGGAAAATGTTAAGAAAAATGAAGGATTATCGTACAAAAAATTAATATGTTCAAAGTAAATACTCTTTTTCTTCAGTGTTGCTTCATTACATATTGTTTGTTGTAATCATCGTTGAAAATATGCAAAACTAGCTAATTTTTCGATTTATAAATTTTACATCTAAAAATTACAATTATGATGAATCTATTAATATTTAGCTATAAAGAAAACTATTTCCTGCAGTATTTTTGCAATTCCTAATACTTAGATTGGTTTCAAAATTTGTTATACTGGTTCTAAGCATGGTAATGGTAATAGGAACCTCCTTATTTTGGATAAAGGTTTTTATTTAGTTTTTTTTTTTTTTTTTTTTTTTGGAAAAATTCTATGCAGCATTTCTTTTTGCATAATGAAACATACATAATATATGGGAAGCTTATCTGATTCTCATAACCCAACTTCTCTCTTCAAAAATATAGCATGATTTCAGTTTACCTTGATAATGTATGCCAGTGTGATGAATTCAGGTGTGGCTCGGCTCAGTAAGAAAATTCCCTGGAGGATTTTGGCTTTATAATGATTTAGAAGTAAAATCCCCCCCCCTCCCTTCTCAGAGCTACAAACATCACTTCCAGAAGGAAATGTCTGATTCTAATTTTCTATAAATCCCCACTGCCCCCTTTAAAAAAAAATGTGAACACTATATTCACCTAATACAGTACAAGAATAAAATTTCCTCAAAATATGTCAGTAATGTTTGAATTACCTGCAGCAATATAAGTTTTCCCTAATGTTACTGCACACAAATACCACTTGACATATTTCAACAAATACCACTTGCAAAGGCATGGGTTTTGCTAGTATTTTCTATAAATCCAATAAATATTACTGATAAGTAAACTGCACTACATAAATATCAAATAAAAAAAATATAAATGTTTTTGTTTTTTTAAATATGCTTTTTAAAAATGGCGTTTATTATAAAAATTATGCCTAATTTCATGACTGCAATTAATGTTGTACTAAAACATGTCTGTTACAATATGTGAATTTGGCATGATACCCAATTGTGGAAAATTCACTGTTTATATTTTGTAGAAATTTTCAACTAATGAATTATTTTTTTTTTAAATTAATGTTTGCTCAATTGTTTTTAGTTGACAACAAAAAAGAAAAAAAAAGCATTTTTATATTACTGCAAATCAGGGGTGGGGAAATAAATCATTTTACTCACCACTGGCAAGTGGATTATCTGACAGGGCAAGTGAATTTTTAGGCAGTGTTGGAAAAACTGCAGGCCAAAAACTATTTTATTTTACTAGTTAGCTATACTTTCAGGGTTCATACTCATTTCCCCTCAAAAAATCCCCTGAGAATCCCCTGATGTATTTTCCAGAATGAATAATTTTCCCATGTTGACAATTAACGACATTTTTTAAAACTTAGTAAGTATTACCCCCCCCCCCCCCCCCCCCCCCAAATAAATAAATAAAAAGGTAATCACAAAAGTTAAGTTTTTACATCAGAAGGTTAAAAAATAAATATGTATATATATATATATATATATATATATACAGGTAACCTGTAGGGAATAAACAGGACTTGTGTATATATATATATATATATAATCTTAAGAGTTGTGAAAGTTCCACTCTCAAGTTCACAACTGATTCTGAAACACAAACTACTGATCTGTTAAAGAATTTTTTGCAAAATTTACAAATTGTTGAACATTTTGCAGATACATGCTTTTACTTCACAAAACATGCGAATAGCAGCAAGTGCCCTCATTTCCCAGAGTAGACAATTGTTTTGCCAAAATTTCCCAGGTTTTTGGTATTTTTTGGAAAATCCCCTGATTTTTAAGACACAAAATTTATCCCCTGACTTTCCCCTGATGAGTATGAACCCTGACTTTGCAAATTACCATAAAGTAAACATGGTACTAAGTTCTATCCTACACTCAATGTTTCTCTGTTGAATATATTTCTTAATTTTATAGAGGAAAGGAAATGAAAATGCATTGTAATAATAGTAATTAACTATTTTTGCAGTCACGTGCATTTTGCCATAACAATTTTCAACTGTATGTTGCATCTTGCTAGCTGGTGAAATAAATCCTTGGCTGGTAAGATTTTCTGAAAATTTTCCACCCCTACTGCAAATGTTACTTTACGTTATTGTAACAAACATATTAATAGATTATTATGGAAAAATGTTGAAAAATTATAAAAGTATTTAAACTATCTAGGATTTCTAAGTTGTTTTCTGCAATAATCAAACTTAATTAAAACTGAAAATATTTTATTGTCATCGGAAACGTGTTGCTAGGCTGTTGAAATCCTAGGAGCCAGACACTTCCAAAAAACTGAGTCTTCATGTTATAAATAAGAGAAAAATTGTGCATCATGGAAGATCTGTAGCAATTTTTCACTTAAATAATGCACTAATGTACATCCCTGCAGTGATGGCAACTTTTGAAAAAATATTGGGTGGGCTCAAAACTATTTTGGTAAAATGGCATGGCCATTTTTTTCATTCTTAGAAGGGTTGGCGGGTATAGGAAAATGATAACTTTATCAAGTTAATCCCATTTTAATGTAAAGTTATAATTTTATTAAATATATTGTCTTGAGATCTTCTTTATAAAGACTCTAATATTTACTATATATCGCTATGCCATCACTATCATTACAAATTAAAAGCGTAAAAAGCTGAACATCAAGCAGTTAGGGCATTACAGCACATAGTCATTGATTTACACTCACTAACAAATAGGGATGCATCAAATATTCGGCACTCAAACCAGATATTCAGTCTGGCTGAATACTTCAATATTCGGTTGCTGAATAGTGACTCATTTTTAGGTAGATTTCGTAAGAAATACTACCTATTACATTCTCCCCTAAGTTGGAATTTTTGCAGATCTACGCCGATCATCCCAGAACCCCAAACCACCCCCAGTTCAAAACTTTATATATCTATCTATGTCACTTTTTTATGAACATGATAACTGCAATAATTCTGCACAAATCTCTTCCAAACTGATACATAAAAACAAGGGGCATAAAATCTCGGTCAAGTTCGTTAATGGGCAAAATAGAACCAAGGGGGGGGGAGGAATGGTGGGGCTTTTTCTGAAAACAGAAAAAAAAACCATAATTTCTTAGTTATGATACGTATCAAATCCATTTAAAGTTATTATTACTTCTAAGAAACGTGCCAAAAATTTATGTATGACAGATTTTTGATATCATTAAAAATGGCCCAAGGGGGCTTTTAGAACAAAAACATTCATAACTTCATCAATTCACAAGATATCAAATCCACTTAAATTTATTATAAATCCTCTTAATATTATCTAAAACTTTTATATTGACAAGTTCTTTATAGGACCAACCCTTACAGTAAAAAAAAATTAAAAACAAATCCCTGCCGGCTCCGCCTGCAAACAAGTTAGGTTTCGAAGTGGCCAGTTCCAACTGCCTCATCATGGCAAGGTCATTTCTTCTGCAATTCCCATCAAACAGACGCCCCACAGTCTGTGTCTTCGAAATCTACCTGTGCCTGTAAGCCGAGCCGTCAGGGATTTTTAAAATCATATTTTTAACATTATCAGAAAAAGTTTGTGCAAAATTAATTTGCTTCTTTCCAACATCATCCCATTGAAACAATGTTAACAAAAAGAAATACTCATAATATTTTCACAAAAATGAAATCATAGGATTTATATATAAATGAAAATATATTTAAAATATTACAACTAATTATTTATAATTAAATTTTATTAGAGGAAAGTTATGATGTAGGAACATTAGGTACTCAGCATTTTCAGACTGTAATCTGTTATGTTTTTTATTACAAATATTCCCTGCTTAACTAAAAATATGCATTCACCCCTCTGGTTTTCTATTTTTCTTGTTTTTTAAAAGTAAAAATGATTTAATTGAACCTTTTGTCTGTGGATGGAAGATGAGCTGTGGTAAAATAATACTGATCATGAAAAGAATTGTGCCACTTTCTTGAATAGTTCACTGTCCCCTTTGTACTACAAAACAAGATAATTGCAATGAGGAGCTTTTCGATTTAAATTCTGTTTGAAACCTTTTGTCATCAGAAAAGTAAGTAATAATATAAACGAGTATGTAGGAAAAGAAAAACCACTTCAATAGAATGTTTAGTAACTTACAAATAACAAAGATTTAGGTATAAGTATAAAAATACAGAGAAATTTCTTAGTTGTTTATCTTTTTATATTCAATGTTTTAATAAATGAATTTAAATCCATTAACATTTGAATGACATAAAGGGGTCATTCCATGTCAAATCAACCAGTGACTTAACCTGACAATTTTAGATTTTGATGAAACTTACAGGAATCATTCTCCCTGATGATACAAATGAGAATATATACTTTTATAATTTGTTTTATCTCAGTAAATTTTCATACAATTAATTTTTTTAATTTCGAAAAATCATCATTTTTTGGCTTGTATAGCTGTTTTTAATTTATATTTCTCAAGTTCTATCAGGCATAGAGAGTTGTTTGACCCCTCATTTTATAGAGAATTTCATAAGGTTTAATTTGATATGCAAGTTGACTATGCTTGATTTTAAAAAAGTTAATTTAATTAAATTTTTAAAATAGTGTTTTTTTTTAAATTTTTAAAAAAATATATGTTTATTGTAATGTTAAAAACTTTAAATTCTGAAAGTTTTAGAGTGGGATCTCAATGGGATCAGCAGTTATTGTAAAAAAACTAATGTTAAACACCAATTGGGACTGTTTTTTAAAGTTGACACCTTGCCAACTTTATGATTGTGCTAAAGAGATCATTGTTTTATTCATTTTTAACATTATTTTTTTTATAACTGCTGATCCCATTGAGATCCCACTCTAAAACTTTCAGGAATTTAAAGATCATAACAAAAAACATATTTTTTTTCAAAATTTTTAAAAAACACTATTTTAAAAAAATTAAATTTTAAATTAAATTAAATTAACTTTTTTAAAATCATGCATAGTCAACTTTTTTATCAAATTAAACCTTATGAAATTCTCTTTAAAATGAGCGGTCAAACAACGCTCTACGCCTGATAGAACTTGAGAAATTTAAAATTGAAAACATTTATACAAGCCAAAAAATGATGATTTTTTTAAATTTAAAAATAATTGTATGAAAATTTACTAAGATAAAAAAATTATAAAAGTATATTCTCATTTCTAACGTCAGGGGGAATGATTCCTGAAGGTTTCAGTAAAATCTGAAATGATCAGGTTGAAAATTGAAAATTTTTGGTTGATTTGACATGGAATGACCCAAAGTTATAATAATTTGATTTTTTCTTCTTTAAGCAAGCATAAAATAGAAATATTACTATTGAAATTAGAAACGAGAAAGCATTTGGCCAGATACCGAATATTCGGTAAAATTTTGTACTGGATATTTGGCATCCGGCAAAAATCCACATCCGGTGCATCCCTACTAATAAATGGTAAAATTAATTTGGTACTTCTCTATTATCCCGTCGACCACTATTCATAACAAAAAACTATTGCCAAACTGTAAGATTAAACGCCAAAAATGCAGTCCCATTTACTTGATGTCAGAAGCATTATACGTGTTTGTTATGTCATCAAGTGGTTTTTAATTCGACATTTGCGTGCATTTTTCATTATGTTTCACTGATTTATTAGTTATTTCATTAATTAAAATAACAATTGTGTAAAATCTTATATTTTATTTATTTTGATATTCCAATGGCAACGTTCTCCCGTTTATTTGGCGTTACAGTTTGCGATAGTTTTTTGTTATGAAAAGTGGTGGACGGGATAATAGAGAAGTACCATAAATTTTTGTACAGGGTGAAAAATAATTAAATACATCAATAAATAAATAAAAAAACAATGAAATAGAACAATGGAAATTGGATTAAGCGAAAATCAAATTATTGGGTGGGCTTGGGTCCATATAAGTTAGCACCACTTCATTCCTCAACACACAACTGTACATAATTTCTAGAACTCAATGGTTAACACATGAAGACGTAAGTGAAAAATTAATTACAAAATTTCATCTTTGCACATTTTGCATATAAAATAAGAAACATGACACAAAATTTCTATAGCAACTTTAATGACTATATAAGTGTATAAAATTCAAGTATAAAGATTTCGTCTTTACATATTTTTGCATATAAAATAAGAAACATGAGACAAAGTTTCTATAGCAACTTTGATGACTATATAAATGTATAAAATTCAAGTATAAAGATTTGATTCAATAGACTGTTTAGCCTTAACAAACTTAATTACTTTTGATTTAGCATCAGCATCAACAGGCACTTTTGAAACTATAGTATCGTTTAGAATTTCATCAAATATGTGTACAATCAAGTAATCTACAGAATCCGTATCCACATAACTTATAAAACATACAGCTGGAAGTTTAGCTATTTCACACCGCAACAAAATTGAAGCAGCCATATTTGTTAAAAAATTAGGAGGGTTTAAGCAAGAAATGTTACAAGAATAAGAATTATTATAGCAAGAAGTAGCTAAACTTTTCAAAAATGGTGTTTTAGAATAGACAGAATTTTCTCCTTTAAAAGCAGCCATGTGTTTTGAAGTCAGAATGACTATTTCAGAAGACATGTAATTTTTGAATATCAAATCAGTAACTTCAGAGCACATCTCGTCAGGCACAGATTTTGAAATATCACATATTAAAACATCTGGACACGATTTATAAATAGATGCTACAGTGAATTTCCTAGCACTTTTAGATACACCGGTATACATTAAAGAATCATCGTCATCATCATCTTTCGCACACGAATACTTTATTGAACAAATAAGATTAGAATCATTGTGAATAAAATAGCTTCTAACAAAAATAGAAGCAATTTCACCAACAGAAACTACCATGATCTTCGCATTGTACTTAGATTGTCCATCAAATGCTTCAGAAATAATCTTATAATTAGGTTGAATGTCGAGTTCTTCATCATCCACAGCTCTAGAAAACATAGATCTTACTTCTCCAAAAAACGAAGCCATGATAAATATTTTTAGAAATCGAATAAAATGCACAATGTAATTCACAGCGTTAGTTTCTGTGAAACATAAACAAATAATGACTCGTGACTCGAGCGTGATTCACTCAAATTCAAAACATGCTGAGTAATTGGCACTTAAATCTTGCTATTCGGCCGCTGCTGATTGGTTCTAATGAAACGTTTGAAGTAGAGTGCCTACATAACCAGCTATACCAGTAATGCTTTAAAAAGTGCTAACAAATAGATCAGTTTTAACCATACGGCCGTATTTTAAAACTTACACTTTTCCTACAAAATTGAAAATATAAACATGCAGCATTTAACAAAGAAAGATCATAATAAGATGGACGTTCAAAAGGAGAAATATTCCGTCTATGAGACGTTTCTCTGCGTTCGTCATCGTATTTGTAGCCGATAAATGTACAAAGATGCTATACGATAATAGGGCGATCGCTGCTGCTAGCTGTTTTCAACGTAAACATTGAATTGCAAAAATTTAGTAAATATCTTATCTATTTCGAAAAGTTATAAGTTGATAATCAATCAATTTATCTGGTGTATACATCAGAGTAAGGGTACATGAACATAATATGGAGTAAATAGGACAGTATTGAACGGATTATACTTATATAAGCCACGGAGAAAGAACCTGGAGGGAAAACTAGAATAGGAGAGGATATCGAAAATGCAAGTCAGATTTTTTTAACGAAAGAGGGCGCTGTAAAATTTTGGCGGCTGTCTTTAAGCAGAATCTCATTAGATTACATGTTAAATTCTGAAAGTATTTTACTCGATTATTTTTAATTATAGCAATTATATGTCATAAATTTAAGATGGGGTATAAATGTTTTATTCCGGGATGTAAATCGGGCTATGATGATGAGATAAAAAAAAAAGAAAAATCGAAAGAAAAAAAAATTAAGTATGTTTAGAGCTCCAAAGGTGAGTGCTTTATATTATACTAAAAAGTATTTTGGGGCTTCATTCAGAAGTGCAAATGCAAGAACTCATTTAAAAATATATATATATTTGCCTCTCTCATAAGTGTAATTTAAAAATTTAATTTCATTATTTGGCTGTTCAATTAAATCAAAAAATTTATTGATTGTAAATTAGGAAAAAGAACTAATTTAAATAACAAATTTAATATTCACAAAGAAAAAAAGATTTAAGTATATATTGTTTTTAATAACTGTATAATTTTCAAATTGTAAGGTAAGTATGTTACCTTTTCTATCTGTAGCAGTGTGTAAGTGTGTATGAAAGAGGAAACATTTATGTATAATTGAAAAAAAAGAAAAAAGAGAGAGAGAGTTTTTGGACCATTTATAACTAACATTATATTAAAGTCACAATTTACGATTCTTGCAAAAATTAGTTAATAGACCCTATTATTTATTCAAGTTTTATTTCCCAAATAATTAAGATAAAAATTTGTTTTTAAATGTATATAATATTAATTGCATAGATGTAAAAAGTTATGAGTTATTAAATTATTCAAAGGTTATCGATATATAAGCAAGATTAAAACTTATTTCAGAAAATTTGAATAATACTTTTAATCTGTAAAAATTATACGTCCATTCCGTATTTCTTCGCAGTACAATATATTCAGATGTTTTTGTCAGGATGAACTCTTATTTAAAGAGTTATAAAAAGCAATCGAAACGCCAAATATCTATTAAAATATATGCATGTTGAGAAAAAAACTTTATTTAATAAAATTTCTACTTGTTTGACTTTTTTAAAGTTCAAATTTTCAATCAAAAAAATTAAAAAAATGAATGCTTTTCGCATTGAAAAAGCATTGCAGAAGCAGGCTAAGACAGCCGTCAGTTTACCGTAGCGCCATCTATGAGGAGAAAAATTGTATTGTAAAATTTTAACGTTACTTTCCCCTCCATCTATCTTCCTCCGTGATATAAGCATTAAGCCATCTGGTGGAGGAAAGATGTAAGTGGTCACCTTAAAATTTCTCAAACAAAACAGTCACGTGATATGTTATTTTCTTACGAAATTTGGCTTCTGATTTTATCCCTCAAGGGTACAGCGCCTAGACTAGACTTACATAGTATGGAAACCGACTATAAAATTGTAGCCCATAAATGTGCAACGATGCTGTGTGATTTGCAACGACATCTGCTAGCTCTTTTCACGTAAACATTGAGCAAAAATTTAGTAAATATCGTATGTATTTTGAACAGTTATAAGCTGATAATTAAGCAATGACATAAAATAAGTTGCAGAGTATCTTTTAAGAGGATAAGTTATGTATCATCATTGCTAAATCGTTTCAGTAATAAACGAAAAATAAGGATTTGTTTTTGCAAAAATAAAAATCGAAGGATATTTTATTCAAAGAAATTTCTGAATCACTATTGCACGTACACATATGAATTAGTTCCGCTGTATGCATACGTGATACAGCAGATTGATTATTATTAATATTACTTGTAATTTATCAAAGAAATTTTACTCTTGAATGTATTTGAAAAGTTGCTTTAAAAAAAGCTAGCAGATGTCACTGCAATCGAACTCTTATCGTTTAGCATCGTTGTACATTTATCGGATTCAATTTTTAGTACTATTTTTCAGCCGTTTTCCACACTATTTATTCTAGGCGCTGTACCAAGGGCTAGCATATAATTATGAAAGGAAAATAAACAAATTACAGTGTCGTTAAATTAAAATGGAAGCTTCTTTTACTATTTTAAAACAGATTTTAAGTTGTTTTGCTTTACTTTGTTTATATTTTTGCACTAGTTTACTTCATAGTTTCATTTTGTGTATTTTTAATTTATATTGTTAATAAAGTGTATTCTGAAATTGTTTCCATTTGAGCATGCCGTTTATAAATTATGAAATGTAAATGAAGTGTGTAGATGCAAAATTCACATTCTCACTTAACCTAGTGTTTAGAAAAATGCAAAAAACTTATTATTATTAATAAACATGATATATTGGAACAATTTTTGACATCTAATACTAAGATGTCCACGAAAATATGGGGATTTCCGACAATACGAATTCTAATAATGACGAAATAAAGATGAGTTCCTATTTATGAGTTTTAAAAACCGCATTGTTAATTAATACTTAACAATTAAAAACATTTAAAGCATGCATGTTCTTTATACTTCGGCTTTTACGAAGTATCATAGAAGATATCATCATATTTACGAAGTATCATATGATATCACTATATAATGTAACGCAGCTACGAACCATTTTCAACTAAAAAAAATAAATAATTGCAATTTCATAATGCCTAAAAGAAAGAGAAAAAAAAAGAGCGCATTGAAAAGATAAATAAATTATCATTTAATTACATTAGAGACCCTAAAGTTGTAGGCTCTCTAAATCAATATGGTTAACAGCGTTACTTACATTTGTCCGGAGGGAAAATATATATATTGCTAAATAACGGACATTTCTCTTAAACAGTGATTGGCTATTTATTTTTCAATAACTATAACGCAAAACTGCTAAAATTCGTATTTCTACATTTTTTTGACATGCGGAACCTAAATATACAATAAAGATAAACTAATTACAATGCAATACAAATGAAATTATTCAATTTTTAAAAGTTAGGTTAAATTGCAATATGTATACGACCCTTTATCACAAAATTAACTAAATACAACATTCTACAAATAACAAAAATGTATTTTATTTTATTTTTTCTTCTTTGCATTAATTAGAAGAGGAGTTAAAACCAAAGCATTTGGATTTTTTAATTCATTTATTTTATTTTATTCATATTAAAATCATATTTACAACGTGCATTAACTGAAAATTACTAAAATTATGCTTTCCAAGTTACCTGATTTTTATGCAGTTATAGTAGAATGTTTTTATAAGAAAACGACTTTTAAGAAAAGAAAATGGCCATACCGGCATGGTTATTTTCTTAAAAAGGTGGTACCTACTAGGAAAAGTATCAACGACATAATTTTATAATAAAGCAGTTTAATTATCCAGAAATAATCAGACAGAACACACCTTTCATTTAAGAGACTTACTTTTTTGACCTCATTCGTTGGAAATTATTATATTTTGTAATTTTTGTTGTTGTTTATTTTATTAGTGTGAAAATGAACTTAAAATTTTGAATTGGCTTCTCCAAATTAGCTTTTCTTAGAAAACATTTCCTAATCAACGCCAACTTAAATGAAGGAGGAGGAGTCACTTCCAAGCTTCGGACTGCATGTCTATATTTCAAAAAATTCTGCTATTAATAAACCTTAATATAACTGAACGATTATCTTTTGTGAATTTTAAGAAAATACGAAGAAAGCTTTAAATTATTTGATTATATTTTGATAAAAACAATTGTTTTAATCTAAGATTTTTTTTTTCTGTTTTGATATTTAAATAATCATAATATTGTAATCTGGCAACTTTTTAAATATAAGGAAAATTAGAATGTTTTTAGAACCTGCGTGGTATGGACGGGGGTTCTCAAGCGTAGCTCGTAGGGGGCAGAGCCCATAGTACATTAAAAAATAACTCTTTCGTTATATTTTGTGCACGATTTGTATTGTATCTCGAAATTGTATCGTACGGAATAAAAATCGTTCATCCGCTTTACTGATTTGCACGTACCTGCTCCAACTATTTTTTGTCGCATAGAAGCAAAATTTTTTTTATATGCTAGACAATTCTCGTACAGTTGACGATGCTGCTGAAGCACACACACTTATTCAACACATTGGCGACCGGGAACGAGAATTCTCGTTTTTATTTAACCAAACATCATTGACTAAGGGCGTGGCTTCTACCTTACACAAAATGCATTTATATCATGTTGTCCTTATTTTTCAGATTGTAAGACATTTTATACTATTAAACGCGTACATAGAAAATTATTATTGATGCATAAACTTGAGAAACCAAATTACGAAAGACTTTCAGAAAAGGGAGGCGCTAATACTGTTTTAAAACCCAGATTTCATACAAAATTGCCGGTCATCAATGTGTTAATACGATGAAATATGTCTTCTATAAGTGGCGCAAAAAAGGATGGGAGGATTAGGTAGGAGGAAACCCTCAGAGCCCTCACAGATAAAGCACATTTTTTACAGTGTTTTCAAAGTGTATAGAATAGAAGCGATAAAATAGCTTATAGCATCTACGAGAAACCACGAACTGGTCACCGTTGGCAAAGAAACTAGATACTTATAGTATATTCATCTTCTGTGCCGTTGGTGGGTCTTCGTCTTGATCTATTATGAGTATTTTCGGCCTTCAGCAGCATCGCAGTTAGCGGGACCGTAGATACCGTTTGTTCAAGTGAACACCAGACATAAGCTGTTACATATGAAACACGTCATTTTTATTCATACACTTTAAGCATTTAAAATTTACGGTGTCAGTTTTAAATTAAATAGTTAATTAAAAAAAAGAAATGCTCATTTACTTATTCCGTATAAATATGCAATTCTGTTATACGGTACAAATATGCAATTATTAAACTGTGCATGTTATGATCAGCAAAGCGCAGACACCTTGGTATTTCCTATATTCAGTTTTTTTTTTCTAAAATCATCTATAATTAATCAGATATAAGGTAATTTAATAATGTACCAATGCTTTATCTTTGTTATTATTATTATTTTGCCGCATGTTATGAATGTGTTTCATAAGTTATTTTATCATTATAAACGGCAGGAATGCCTGTTCTTATAATCGGCTTCTTTTTAAAGAAAACTTTTTAGATTCACCTTTTTCAAATACCTACTGGTTGTTTATATTTTTCAGTTTAAAGAATATGTTTGCCGTTTAACTTTTTTAATTGGTAACACCAGATTTTTTGTGAGGTCAGATGATAAATAATTGAAAACTGGTCTGATTTGTTTTAAATGAAATGAATATTTATGGTTTAAATTTTATGTAAATGAATCAGTATTTTAATTAATAATTATTTTTCCATCCTTTGAATGACAAAATGAAACATTTTTTGCTTGTTTTAAGGATGATAATATTTCGCACTTTCGAGGTACTTGCGCTTAAAAAAAATATCTAAATCCAACACGAATTTTTTCTCTCCTCTCTTCCTCAAGGTAAAAGTCTTTTACAATCTTTTTTCCTTCTCGTCTTTTACTCCGCCCCTCTGCCATCTTCCTAGAGCACAAAGTAAGTAAAGAAAGAAGTAAATAATCCTCTTACTCAAGGAAAAGGGGATTTCTAAGAGGGAGAGCAATACATTTTCTCTTTCATGCAAATAACTTCAGATGATTCTGGAGAAACATTTACACTGTTAGTTTGTGGATTCTGGAAAATTCATAAGAATATACATTAAAAATCGAGCTTGAAAATTGAAATTACCTCCCGGAAGTCCGATGCTGCAACTATCACGAAGTCAATCCGTTCACTCTTACAGTATAATGTGCTTTGTCCACACTTCTTTCAACAATGAACGATTAAAATCCGTTCAGAGAAAGGGGAGCTAAAATGCAAGTTGGGATCTGTGGATAAGAGTTATAGTCCTACCGAAAAGTATAAATCGTGAGTAAATCTCTGAACACAACTTCACAAGCCAAACACTTTGCAAATGCACTTTACAAATGCAGACTTCTTAATATTTTTGAAAATTTGTCTAGAATCATGTCATCCAATATTTGTATGTTCCAGTGAATAGATAGGAGACCAAGAATGACGAACCTTTTCGCATCCGAAAAAAAAGTAATATTGAAATGGCAAATTCAAGTTTCGTTAAACAACTCTGCGAATTTGAAATTGAAATGTAAATTGTCATTATTTCATCGACATTTTATTTTCACTTATAATGTCTATCTCCAAATCTTTTCTTCATCTGATAAATTTTTGATCCTATATTGAATATCAATCGAATTCAGACAAGCTCAGTTTTTCTAAATCTGTTTACTTTCTGTAATTTCCCTGTATTTTGATTTAAAACCGCAATGGTCTTCATGCCAAAAATATCACCACCAGGGGCGTGCCGAAGGCTGTTTTAGTGGGTGGATGTGAACTGAATTTTGCCGAGTACGGGATCGGGGGTGAGCAGCAAGGTTTTGTGATAGTCTCCCCCGCCCCCCCCCCCCCCCCCCCCCCCCCACAGTGACGGAGTCAACTGTTCTACAATACTATGAATTTAAAAAAAGTCATTAACCCCTTGGGGACGAGCGACACGTATATGTGACGCATAAGATGCTCAGAATCCTCGATTATTCCCACCAGTTATTTTTTATTGTAAGCTTTGCCTTATGTAATCCTAGCATTTCTGTGATTCAAAAAAGCAAAAATTTCTGTTTTGAAAAACCGGTGGTAAAACAGTAAAAATTCTGTAAAGGACGCTCGTCGCGAAGGGGTTAAAGTCCTAAGTGCTCACCTGCATTCTGTCTAACCACAGTCTGTTGAAACAGACAAAATTAAATGCTGTTTTTCAGTATGTGTAAAAAAAGTTTATTCTTTTACTATATAAGTAGAGTTGAGAATCCTGTTATTAATTAGGATTCTGCTTACGATTTAAAAGGAAATGTGTACGGATATACCATACATTAACCAGTTCTCAAAAGCAACAATTAAGAACGTTGAAGTACTTCGGAATTTATGTTCTATAAATAAAATCGCATGCTGCTGTGTAATGTAAGTATATACATTTTAAAATACATAAAAAAGACAAATCTTGCTTGTTAAAAATAAGATATAAGATAGTATAAGAGACTAAAAATTATCCTTCTCTACATTTTTAAATTACCACCTGCCTATCCTTCAGAATAGCCCATTTTCCAGCTACACTATCTAAATCCAACATGTCAGTTATGTATGCTTCTCAGGTTAATAGCATAAGTTCGTCCTGTCGCTCTTCCGACATGGTGGTACGTAAGTAATTTTTTACTAACTTTATCCTGCTGAAACTTCTTTCATGACTTGCCACAGTTAGTGGAATAATTAAGGCTAACGAAAAGTTAGGATACAAATGAGCTTTCCCCAGATGTTTTTGCGCTGCTGCGTCAATTGTATCCGATTCTGATCTAGCTATTTCTTTTGACACGAGATCAATTTCACATTCCAAGTTATCTACATCTTGGAGATCATCAGGGAATAATTGACATAGTTTAAAAATGTCTTCGGTAGAGCTATACTTGATCCTAGATGGAAGGAGACAGGCCAGTGGTTTAACTTTCTCAAATATCAACTTATGAATGTTTCCAAATGCAGTCGTAGGTCGATCTACCACCTTCAAAATTTCTGCTTTAAAATAGTTCTCTCTTGTAAATAGAACTGCAGTTTCAGAATTTTCGTCGATCTTCGATGGAGACCTCCGTCGTCTGTGTCACAAATTGAACTCATAATCTTGATTTATTCCATGTGTCTCGCAAATGTTGTCAGCTTCCTTAAGAATGTTCATTATTGCCGCTGCGTCATCATTCCTAAGTTTCTGAATGCTTTCGTAAATTTTCTGCATTATGTCGGTTCCCTCTAAAATATTCAGGTCTTCACGTTGCAATTGCTCTGTTGCTAGCTTAGTCTTAAACATATAATTGTTTTCATTGCAAGTAAAGAAACAATGAAATCGTATGACATCATTTTGCTTCTTAACCCTGCCGGCTTAGCTCGAGCATCCTTGTCAACCTTCTTGTCTTCAGAAATAATTTGTAGAGTATGGATAAGGGCATTATAGGACGATAAAATTGCTCTGACTGAATCTGCTCGCATAGTCCACCTTGTCTCTTCTGAAGACTCTTCTGAAGAATTTCCATTTTCTCTCTCAGTATGCCGAATCGCTTTGTACTCAATGAAAAGAAGTTATAGAGATCCTGAATACTGTCATAGAAGAATTTTATCATATTGCTTTCTTCGCAAGCATGTTCAAAAGATAATTTAACATCTGGATGATCTGTTTGAATATGACTATGCCAATCTTTAATAGAGATGCAGAAATATCTACATATTGAAGATTGAATCCGTTTTCCTTTCTGGAGGTCTATGTTTTCATTCGGATGAAATTTTCTTATGTGTCGATATAAATTTCTTTTTTTCTGTGAATACGCGATCACAATATGTGCAAAAATTTTCGCTGAATTATCCGCCATCATGCGACAAAACAAGCTTTTGCAAAGCGCTCTTCTTCTGTATCCGTGGCTTTGTCTTTTAAATGCAGCACCCTCAAATAACTAGCGCCAAATCTAGAGCCAGAGGCGTAGCGAAAAATCTCCAGAGGGAGCAGAGCTATATCGAGACGCTAGTCTATAGTATAGATTCTATTGTAAGAAATAGTCTAACAATTGATTCAGCTGCACTGAAAAATTTACTTACCAGGTCAGGTTACCAAATTCTAAGAATCAGTACATGGCAGAAGGGAGCAATTAAAGATGCTAGATGGGGAAACTGACAATAGAAATTGCAACCGCCCCCTCCCCACTTCCTTTCATCAGTCTCAAATTCTCAGAAAAGCAATTCTCTCTCTCTATCTTAGCCCTGGACATCACACCCGGTCTCTGACACACCCTCCCTTCCACACAGAATCATACACAATCTTCCGTTCTGTGTGAGAAGCTCTTTATTTTTCTTTAAAGGTGGACAACAGAGAATTGAAATGAAACTGACGACGGGGGAGGGGACCTTTTTTGCAGGGAGTGTTTTTAGCTTTCCAACTTACCGACTATTCTAAATTTTACCAACTCTTATAAATAAGTGGGGAAGGTGTTACACTCCCAACACCCCTCCCCCCCCCGCTAGGCACGCCCCTGATCACCACGTGCCACCTATGGCATGCGTGCCATAAGTTTGCTGTTACTGTGCTAGACCCTTCAATCTTCCTTCAATCATTGTATATTTCTTAAATACAATTTTAATGATCGTAAAGTTCAGAAGCTTCTTGCTGCAGTTGCAATTGAGAATTGCAACTGCTGGAAGTACACACAAAATTTTTAGTGAGAGTGACTGACGTAAGTTTGGAAATATCGCTACCGTACATTTCACAAAAGCATTAATGGGTGATCTATAGAGCTTTATTTTTTATTCCTATGAAATCAAATAGCGTTTTCAATTTTTCAAAAAATGCAAAGTTTTCTTTTTTTAAATGTTAGCAAAATTGGTGTTTTGAACCGAATTTTTGGGCGCTACAGCCCGAGAAAGAAGATCGCTATGAGTCACCAGTCACACTTATAACTCAACATGTAACATCGAAAACTTAGAAAACGCTATTTGATTTCAAATCACTTACCTGCTAATTTTATACTTTTACGTTTTATCTTTTGCACCAAATGTTTTTTTTTTTTTTTTTTTTTCGTTTCATGGGGTAACTAACAACTTTGCAACATTTTAAAGTTCGATTCTTTAAGGCACAAGTAACGTTGAATACACTAATGTTGATTCTGTAATCTTGAATTCACACCAGAAATTTAAAAAAAAAAATTCATTTGAAAATAAGATAATGGAATTTTATAGCCTTTGTGACCAAAGTTATAAAAATACATTTTTTTTTTAAATGGTACAAATCTTGATTAATTGCTCATGTAAATTAAGATGGTGAGTGAGACTCCCATTAGAGTTGATGAAAAGAGTAACGTGGTAAATGAGACTCACCATTGGAGTGCAAAAGGTTAAAAATGAGTCCTTGCATGTGTCAGAAATTTTCCTAATGTTAAATGGAGAAAATTTACTTATACAATCTGCCTTTAAACCAGCCATACTTAACCTGCGGCCCGTGGACCGCATGTGGCCCGGCGACCTCTAATATGCGGCCCGCGACAAATAATCATTAATCTCTATTTATAAAATCAATTGAGATGTGCAAAAAAAATTTTAAGACTTACTGTTCTTTTATATATTTTCATGGGAAGACAAAATCTGCCCTGTTATTTATAATCACTAATTTTAAAATTATCTTAAAACATGTTAAAGGCCGTTTCGTTAGTCAAAAGTTCTTCTTAGATGCAACTGTTCTATTTGTGCTATAGTGTTGCATCTATTTCTTAATCTTCAACACTGGACAAACTTTCAAAATAATAAAATTTGCACTATATATTTCTAAAAAAGATTTTGCATTGAGATAATGACTGTTTAATTAAAGAAAACCCCTTTGATTTTTTAAGAAACTTGGAAGTGCTGCATTGTTATATATTTACATTTGTACTTATCATATAACTAATAATCTCTATTAGGGACATTAGGGTTAAACATTTTCCGCAGCAAAAAGTTTTATATCACTAATTCCAAACAAAAATCTTCACGGCATATTTCTACATCATTATGAATAGAAAACTACTACGAAGTATATTGTTCGGAAATAGTAGTGTTAAAGTTTTTGGTAACATTTCTTCCGCGACAAACCTTCAATCCTACTAATTACATTAACTTTATTATATAGCTTTGTTATACTACTTTTGTTATCTTACTATTTTAATTACACTTTTTTACATTATTATACAAGTGTGTTGCGGCCCGCCTAACGTCGCAAACATATGTTTGCGGCCCGCGAGAAAAAATGGTTGAGTATGCTGTTTTAAACACTGTTGTTCTTTACATTAGTCTCCACAGTAAAGTTTACTCATTTTGGTGCAAGAAACATTTTTGAGGTCCTACAAGTTTTTTTCTTTTTTTTTAATTAAGTCATTTAGATATCGTACTGTTAAAATGCAAAAATGTACTTGCAGCAGCAGTTGTGATACAACAAAACTTCTTGTTGTTGACACTTCGGATATGCACACGTAACGAGTGTGTGAGTGTCGGTCTGTAGTAATATGTTTATGCAATAATTAAATAATCTCTGGATACAACAGTTAAGTGGTTTTTTATATAAGTATAAATTAATCCGAACAGGTTATGGGCTTATCACGCTTGTCATTGCGTTATATATAGAATATACTTAAATTAAATCATTGGCGAAACCTACTAGGCCTAATTGCTTAGCGTGGTACGAAACTGTTGAGAGATTTGACTAGAACTGTTCTTTGAAATTAGAAATGGATTTCAAGGTGCATACAGAAAAATTAGTTGGTAATTGCAACTGGACTATGTGGAAAAGACAAGTTGAATTGATGTTGAAACATCAGGAAGTATTGGATGTTGTCAACGGAAAATTTGTCTGTCCGGACGATCCTGAAGCGTCAGCTACAGCTGAAGAGAAAGACGCTTCTGAAAAGAAAAAGAAGTTATTTTATAAAAATGATGCTCTTGCACAGCTGCTGTTAGTCGGAAATATGGACGAGTCTAATGTGGAACTTACAGCCACGTGTGACACAGCCAAAGCTATCTGGGAGAAACTTATCTCTGTATACGAATAGAGCTCTGGTCAACGAGTGGACAGACTGATGGAACTTTTCTTTACTAGTGAAAAAGACAGTTCTGAAGATGTTGTTACTCATATTTCTCGGTTGCAGAGAAATTTTCGCGAGTTGAATGATGAACTAAATAGACTTGTTAAGACTGAACTTCCAGATTTGTTGTTAATGAGTCGTATCATGTCAACGTTGCCGCAGGAATATTTCGAATTTAAAAGCGTTTGGGAGTCTGTGCCGATTGAGAAAAGGACAATTAACAAATTGACAGAGAGGCTCCGATTAATTGAAATGAGATTGCCAAATAAACAAGGCGAATCAACTGCACTTGTTGCTGGGCAAAACAATAAAAAGAAATTTGACAAAATCAAATTTGAAAAAGTAAGAAAATGCTTCAAATGTCATTTGCCTGGGCACATTTCAAAGAATTGCCCGAAGAGAGGTAACAGTAGTCACAAAAAGCCAGATGGTGATGCCTTCATGTGCCTAATAGATGGGATAACTGATGAGGAATTGTGGTTGGCTGATTCAGGGGCTTCGGCTCATATGACAAAAAGAAAAGAATATTTTGTCACATATGAAACCTTTCCTGTTCCAAGACAAATAAGAATAGGTAATAGTGAAGCCATATTAGCTTATGGTCAAGGAACTGTTAATGTGGAAATGTTTATAAACAGAAAATGGGAGAAAAATCACATCAAAGAAGTACGGTATGTCCCAGAGATTGATAGAAACCTTTTTTCTTTTGGTAAAACAATCGACAAGGGTTTTAGCTTCAAAACTGGAAAACAGGGATGCATTTTCTTCAAGGATGATGTGCCAAGGTTGAAAGGCCTGAGAACACCTAATGGATTATATGCCTTGCAGATGAAGGTAAGAAAACCTGTTAAAACTCCTGAAGTACACATTGCCACACAAGAAGAAAACATACAAATATGGCATGAAAGACTTTGCCATCAAAATAAGAAACATGTAAGTGAAGTTCTTCGTAAATATGGAATGAAAACAGAAGTAAAAGAAGAATTCTGTGATGGTTGTTTATATGGAAAGCAGCAGCGTAGAAGCTTTGGTACTAGATCTAATAGACCTACAGTGCCTGGAGAGTGGATACATGCTGACTTATGCGGCCCTATGGAAGAAAAATCTATCGGTGGATCAAGGTATTTTTTATCCTTTAAAGATGATTTTTCAAAATTCAGAAGAATTTTCTTTATCAGCAATAAAAGTGAAGTGGTTAATTGTTTGAAAATATTTTTGAATGAAGTTAATGTAGCTGGTCACACCATTAAGGAATTTTTAAGTGATGGTGGGAAAGAATTCGATAATTCTTCTGTGCATGAAATACTCCACAGTAAAGGTATTAAAATTAGAGGTTCAATGCCTTATACTCCACAGCAGAATGGATGTGCGGAAAGGGAAAACAGGATTTTAGTTGAGAGTGCTAGATCAATGATTCATGCAAGAGACCTGCCTATTAAACTCTGGGCAGAAGCCGTAAACACTGCAGTCTATGTGTTAAATTTAACTGGTCCGTCGGCTATTAAAGGTAAGACACCTGCTGAAATCTGGTTCAAAAAGGAAACAAAAATTGAACATCTTCGAGTATTTGGCACAATTCGTTATGTTCATGTGCCAAAGCAAAAAAGACGCAAGTGGGATAAAAAGAGTGTTAAAGGTTCATTTGTTGGCTACTGTGATAGAGATGGGTACCGTATTTGGCTTCCAAGGGAAAATAAAATCATACTCAGTCGAGATGTCAAGTTTGAAAATGAAGCTGTGTTTGAAAAGAAAGTACAATTGACTGTTCAGTGTCAAGAAAATTACTCTGAAATTTATGTTTGTAAAAATACTGTTTCAGAGGAAGCACAGTTTTCAAATGAAAAGGAATCAACTTCTCCAGATAAAGAAGAAACACAATCCTTGAGACATAGCAAGCGTCAAATAAATAAACCTGCCTATTTCGATGATTATTTACTACTAGTACATTTTGATATACCAGACTCGTATGCATCAGCCATGGAATCTGAGCATTCTACAAATTGGAAAAGTGCTATGGATGAAGAAATGGCTTCTTTAGCAGAAAATAAAGTCTGGAGTCTTGTGGATTTACCTTCTGGAGAAAAGCTAATATCAAATCGCTGAGTGCTAAGAGTAAAGACAAAAGCTGACGGCAGCATTGGCAGATATAAAGCAAGATTGGTGGCAAAAGGATATAGTCAGAAACATGGTATAGACTATGATGAAACCTTCAGTCCTGTGGCTAGGTTTGATACCGTTAGAACAGTACTGAGTGTCGCAGCATCAGAAAATCTTCATCTTTTGCAGTTTGACGTAAAAACAGCCTTTTTGTATGGAGAACTTCATGAGAAAATTTTTATGAAACAGCCAGAGGGCTATGATGATGGATCAGGTCGTGTATGCAAACTTGATAGAAGCTTATATGGTTTGAAACAAGCACCTAGGTGCTGGAACAAACGCTTTGTAACCTTTATTCAAAATCAAGGGTTTAATTGTATCAAAGCTGATCCATGTTTATTCTTATGCAAAGATAAGGAAAAGAAGCTCATTGTAGCCATTTATGTTGATGATGGCTTGATAGCGGGTTCTCATAAAAGTGACATATTCGAATTTGTGAAAAAGCTAAAAGCTGAATTTAAAATTACAGTTGGCTCCTTAGATTGTTTTTTGGGAATACAAATTACCAAGTTAAGTGATGGCTCAGTCTTCATAACTCAAAGTAATTATATCAAGAAAACTCTTGAAAAATTTGGAATGAGTGATGCTAATGCTGTTGCAACTCCATCTGAAAAGTACGAAATAAGTGATCAAACTCTTGATGCGAAAGTTCCCTATCGGGAAGCTGTGGGTAGTTTGATGTATCTGTCTACAGCCACGCGTCCTGACATTGCCTATGCAGTCTCTGTTGTGTCTGAAAATTTGGATTCACCCTTGGTGTGCCATTGGCAAGCAGTCAAAAGAATCTTTAAATATCTAAAAGGAACTTCTGACCATGGGTTGCTTTATAAAGCAAATTATCTTGTTGGTGAGCTTAAAATTTTCAGTGATGCTGATTTTACTGGTGATGCAATTACTAGAAAATCAAGAACTGGAATCTTGTGTTTATATTCTGGTGGTGCTATTACATGGGCTAGCCAAAAACAGAAAAGCATAGTGCTTTCAACAACAGAAGCAGAGTATGTGGCAGCCAGTGAAGCCACAAAAGAAATTATTTGGTTGGCACGCCTGTTTTGTGAAATTTCTGTGATCAAAGATATTCCAACCCTGTTTGTGGATAATGCTAGTGCGATCAAACTAGTGAAAAATCCTGAATTTCCCAAACGTTCAAAACATATCGAAGTGAGACATCATTTTGTTCGTGAAAAGTTTCACGAAAAGGTAATGAATATTGAACATATTGATAGCCAAAATCAGGCTGCTGACATTATGACTAAAAGTCTTGCTAGAGTTCTCTTTGAAAAACTTAGACTTTCTTTGGGACTGAGAACTGTTAATTGAAATTATTTTCTCAGTTTTGTTTTCTTTGTTTAATGTCAATGTATGTAATGTATTCATTTAAGCAAGTATATTTTTAGAGGAAGTGTTAAAATGCAAAAATGTACTTGCAGCAGCAGTTGTGATACAACAAAACTTCTTGTTGTTGACACTTCGGATATGCACACGTAACGAGTGTGTGAGTGTCGGTCTGTAGTAATATGTTTATGCAATAATTAAATAATCTCTGGATACAACAGTTAAGTGGTTTTTTATATAAGTATAAATTAATCCGAACACGTACCCCGCCCTATAAGTTTCGGGCACCTGTGCAAACTTTTTTAAGAGTCTAATTATTTTTCAAAAGGCAGAAAAGATATCTTTTAGTCTCATTGGTGATCTCTAGAAGTGCGGGGCCCAAGTACATTGCACTTGCCGCATCTCCTTTGTGACAGGTCATGTTATTGAATCGTATATGTAAAAATATATGCGTTACAGTTTAACAGAATATTGAAAATTATCTGTTAAATAATAACGCCAATAAATAATAAATTAAACCGAAGTAAACCGTAAATTTAGCATTACTTAAAGGGTACTCTCATCCCTCCCTTCCTCCCCCCTCCTCCTATACGCAACACATGTACGAACTCATTTTGGAACATGACATTTGCAGACTTTACTATTTATATATCTAAGAATCGAACAGCGTTTTTCAATTTCTCATAAATGGGATTCATTTGGAATTACAGTCGATCGCTTCCTAATCATGACTTTTCCCAAGACTGTCGCGTTCCGAAAATAGGCTTAAAGTGCCAAATTTGAGAGAATGTTTATTGCTTAGTTAAAAAAAAAAAAAAGTATAAAAAACACCATTTTTTTTCTACCGCAAGTCTTTAAATTAAACACTCTAAAAATGAAAAACAGCGGAAGTAAATATTTTATCAATGTTTTAAAACCTAATAAAAATTAACAATGAAATTTTAGTCACTACATATATCATGTTTTATACCATAAAAAACCCCTGTAAAAATGGAAACTCTCTTTGTCTATAACGAAAACCTAGTTTTTAAAAAAAATTTCAGAGTCCATGCTAAATAACGAACCTTTTAAAATGAAAGTCTGTCTAAAACAGAATATTTTTCTGTTTCCTTTCGATTCCACCTTTTCAAATTAAACTATATATTTTTTTAGTTTGGGGAAGGGAGCTGCAAGCCTGTCAGTTCCCCTCCTCACTTGGATACGCCACTGAAACTTATTAAGATGAAATTGCACAGGACGAGAAAGAATTCCACTTTAGACAGGTTTTCGTTTTAGCAGGTACATTGTCGATTATTGCATTATTTTCATTGGAACCATGAATTTTTTCATGTAACACAATATTCCGTTATAGACAGGTTTTGTTTTAACAGATTTTACACTACTTGATAAATGCTTCATTAAAAGGTCTATTAAAAGATGTGACAACCCCCTAAATCGAAGGATGGATCCGCCCTTGGATCTGTAGCAGTGCGTATGAAAGGCATTTATGTATAAAAAAAAAAAAAAAAGAGTTTTTGAACCATTCATAACTAAGATTATATTAAAATCATTATTTACAATTTTTGCAAAAATTAGTTAATTAACCCTACTATTTATTCGAGTTTTCATTGTCAAATAATTAAAACAAAAATTTGTTTTTAACTGTACATATATTAATTACATAGAAACAAAAAGTTAGGAGTTATTAAATTATTCAACGACGCGAGATTAAAATTTATTCCAGAAAATGTACATATATTAATTACATAGAAACAAAAAGTTAGGAGTTATTAAATTATTCAACGACGCGAGATTAAAATTTATTCTAGAAAATTTAAGTAATAATACTTTTAATCTCTAAAAATTATACGTCCCGTATTTCTTCGCGGTACAATATTCTGTGATATTCAATGTTTTTAAACGGCTTTCCTTTTGTTTTGAGATAGAATGATCTCTTATTTTAAAAAGCAATCGAAACGCCAAATATTTTTAAAAATATATGCATGATGTGAAGATAACTGTATTTAATGAAATTTCTACTTGTTCGACTTCTTAAAGTTCAAATTTTCCATTAAAGAAATAAAAATATATGCAGAAGCACAGATTGAGCTCTACCGTGGCGCCGGAAAACTGTTTTGTAAACTTTTAACTCTACTTTCCCCTCCAGGTGCCTTCTTCCGTAATTATCATATTCAAATTTTAAGCAGTGACTGCTGGCTAGCGTCACTGGCTTACTTGATTGAAAATTGTTCTGAATTCGATCATTCAATGTACACTGAGATTTCAGAATTTTTTAAATAAAATATTTTTCGTATAAAATATCTGACCTGAGTAATTTAAAAATTTACTACAGAAAATTGTATGTAAGTGCTTAAAGTTACATAAATATTTGTACATTTATAACTGGCACATGGAATTCCTTTCTATAAAAATCTGGATTCTGGAAAATCTGGAATCTGGAAAAAGAACTCATTTAAATAAGAAATTTAATACCTTTAAAGAAAACTAATTGTTAAAGTATATATGGTTTTTAATAACTGTATAATTCTCAAATTGTCAGGTAAGCATATTATCTTTTCTTTCTGTAGCAGTGTGAATGAAGGGGAAAGCATTTATGTGTGAAAAAAAAATGACAGTTTTTGGACCATTCATAACTAAGATTATAATAAAATCATTCTTTACGATTTTTGGCAAAATTAGTTAATGGACCCTATTATTTACTTGAGTTTTCGTTCCCAAATAATTAGAATAAAAGTTTGTTTTTAAATGTGCATATATTAATTGCATGGATATAAAAAGTTATAAGTTATTAAATTATTCAAAGATTATCTATACGCGAGATTAAAACTTATTCCATAAAATTTAAATAATAATGCTTTTAATCTTTAAAAATTATACGCTCCATATTTCTTCGCGGTGCGATATTCCGTGATATTCAATGTTTTTAAACGGCTTTCCTTTTGTTTTTGGTTAGAATGATCTCTTATTTTAAAAAGTTTTAAGAAGCCATCGAAACGCCAAATATCTTTAAAAAATATATGCATGGTGTGAAGAAAACTGTATTTAAGGAAATTTCTACTTGTTCAACTTTCTTAATGTGCAAATTTTCCATTAAAAAATTTTAAAAAAAGGAATGCTTTTTCCAGCATTTTAGAAGCGCAGATAGCCAGACTGAGCTCTACCGTAGCGTCACCTATCGGGGGAAAAACTGTATTCTAAAATTTTAACACGCATTTCTATGTAAATTTTACCCTCCAGGTATTTTCCTTCGTAGTCAGAGGCTTGCCAGTACCAAAGGAGATCCATCTACATATCTACATTCTTTGCCAGCATCATCTCGAAGGGACGCGAATCTGTTCGCCTCAGGATTATGATGCCAAACCTTGGCGAGAAAGGTGTTGAGATGGAATCCAAATATGGGACTCCGATGTTTTCTTTATCGCTTCACTGAACTCAGAACCGAAACTAGCTTTTTTTTCACGGAGAGCAAACATGGATTTTGGCTCCCCCCCCCCCCCCCTCCCTCCTTTCTCCACAAAGTAAATTTACAAAGAGAACTTTACCAAATTTCTAACAGCCGACTTTTTTAAAATAAAAAATATGTAATCATAAAATACATAATATTGAAATATTGAACCATGTAAGCTTTGTGAAATATTTATTCAATAAAACCTGTGAAACCGGAATCAAATGGAACCGGAAAAATTTCCGCTTTATGCAGATTTCCGTCTTAATAAGTATAATTGTTGATATACTTTCTATTGGGACCATGTATTTTTTTTTTTTTTTTTTTTTTTTTTTTGCGTTTAAAACATGACATTTCTACTTGGTCGATATTTTTTAATGTGCAAATTTTCCATTAGTTAAAAAAAAAAAAAAAAAAAAAAAAAAATGCTTTTCGCAGCATTTTTTAAGCACAGATACCCAGACTGAGCTCTACCGTAGCGCCACCTATCGAGGATTCCGTTGGGGACAGATTTCTTCACATATTTTACTGTAGTTGTAATATTACATTACAAATGAGCAATATAATCATAGTGATATGAGTCACAACGTCTCCTGAGCTGAAAAACCAGGATTTTCTGTAGGTATAACAATGAATTCCAATACCGTAAAATATCTTTGCGTCCAATTTCATTGGAACTATCACTTACACCGCCCTTCTTATTTAAACTGATATGTCCAGATGCTTTCCTGAACCTAACGCTAATTTTCAGAATTATGATAGTAACTTAGAACAAATACAAAAAAAATAAATAAATAAATAAATAAAAATTAAAAGAAAAAACGTCAGGACACGTCGCCCTTATCATATATTTTTACGCTTGAAGGTATCGCTATGGTACTCCATTGTGAAATTTGGTAATATTTGAAATTCAATATTTGAAAAACGGTATAATCATTAGATTTGAAATTTATACCAAGAAAAATACAATTTTTTACCTTTCAAACGCAGTTTGTCTAACAATTTTCTGATCAATACTTTTCGAGCTATTATTTTTTTCAATAACTTCAAATGTTTCATTTTCCGAGATTAATCTGTGGCAACAATTAGCGAAAAACCCAGTCGTCAGCAACGCATAGCTTTTTATTAAAGAGGCTGTTGGAGCAGGGATTGTCACCATCACTTTTGAAATCGGTTCTGTAGTTTCAGAGATTCCATAGAAATTGTAATTTAGAATTATTTTAGAACGCTTTTCGCTCGATTCACCCTTTTAAATTTCGATTTATTTTTAATATTATTCATAGAGAGCATTTACATCTTATAAGTAACTACAATGCCAAATTTCAAATTTCTAGCTCCTTCAGTATAAAAAAGTAGCAATTTTCGAACATTTTTCGCTCCTGCACCCCATTGGGGTTAGTGGCACCGACATAAAATATATCCTATGTTGGAGTAGGGATTGTTGTTAAGATTCATTCACAGTTGATTCATTCATTGTATGTTAAAAGAAAATATCAAAGTAAGTTTGTTTTCTATCTTGTGGCAATAGTTGTTAGCCAGTTCAGTTGTTGTTATCTTGCCTGTCTATACCGGCAGCATGCAGCTTAAATATTAAAGCAATCTTTTTATATTTTAAAACTGCTGAAGTTATTTTCTATTCAATTATGATTACTTAAAAACTTTATTAGGTTATGGGAACAATATCGCTTCCCCTCGCACATCGTTTTAAGTTTATTTAGCAAGCTCATGTTCAAATTGCATTAAGCCTTATTGTACAAGCCTAACCACGTTGTTGAAAATGGATTTAGCAAAAGTTCAGATCAAACCTTTAGCTGGTGAAAGCGATTGGCAGGTATGGAAATATAGAATAAAATTTATTTTAAACTGTCATACTGGTGCATTAGAAGTAGTTCAAGGAACTTTAGTTAAGCCTGATGATCTCGATACGGATGCTTCAGTTGCAGATCGTACGAAGTATGAGAAAGATCTCAAAGATTATCAGAAAGCCAATACAAGTGCTATGGTTGTCTTAACTAATTCTATGACAGAAGATACTCTTCAAAAGGTAATGCGTTTTGAAACAGCTCGTGAAATATGGATAGAATTACACAAATTATATGAAGCATCTTCAGAAAATCAACTGTATAATATTTGCATGCAATTTTTCCAATTCAAGTGGAATGAGAATGAAAATATAGCAGCTCATCTCTCTAAATTAAAAAAATTATGGAACGAGTTAAACTCAGGGTTACAGAATAAGGATGAGCCCACATTACCTGAATTGCTGCTAAATTACAAAATCCTAGATATTCTACCAAAAGAATTTAAATCATTTAAGTCTAGTTGGTTGCTGCTAGGTGAAGACAAAAGAACAGTAGATGAGTTGTCAACTCAGTTATGTTCATATGAAAGGGAATTTAACAATCATGAAAAAGATACATCTGAACAAGAAGCTCTTTTAGTAAAAGACAAGAAAAGTAAAGGTCCTTTTTCCAACAGAAAGACAAGCCAGTGCAAATATTGTCACAAGAGAGGTCATTGGGTTAAATCTTGCCCCAAATGGATTGCAGATGGTAAGCCACCTAAGCCTGATTCAAGAAATTCTGGGACTTCCTGCACAGCCAGTACCTTAGGTCTAATATCTGTTGAAGAAGAGGTATTTGCTTCAGAAATCCATTCAGATAGCTGGTACATTGACAATGGTGCCTCCAAACATATAACCATGGATGACAAGAACTTTATTGATTTTGAAAAATTTGAGTCACCTCATGGTATTACAACAGCAAATGGAAAAGTTCTTCCAGCTCTTGGTAAAGGTACACTTCAGATTGTCACTATAGTCAACAATAAGAAGCAATTCAAAGAACTGAAAGATGTATGGTATGTCCCTCAAATAAGTAAAAACCTATTTTCTGTGTTAGCCACTCATGATAGATATGTTAACAGTCTTTTTGAATCTACTGCAACAGAGTGTTGGCTGAAGATAAATAACATTTGTGTTCTACATGGCACTAGAAATAAAGGAAGAGGACTCTTCAAAGCTGATATGAAAGTCATTACTCCAAAAAAATCTGTTGAAGTAAATTTAGCCACATCAGATAATTCATTGCTTCAACTCTACCATGAGCGTTTTGGTCATCAAGATAAACGTCATTTGAAATCTCTGTTAAATTCTGAACTGAACATCAAGGTTAATGTTCAAGATGAATTATGTGAGGCATACATATACGGGAAAGCTCATAGATTAAACTTTGGATCAAGAAATAATTGTTCTTCAGCAGGAGAATTAATTTCTGCAGATGTATGTGGTCCCTTCGACAAATCTTTTAGGGGTCTTCAATATTTTGTTCTTTTCAAGGATCAGTTTACAAAGTTTCGTTGTGTTTTTTTTCCTTAAACAGAAATCTGATGTTGCTAATGCACTTGAAGAATATTTAGCCTCTTCTATATTATTTATACCAAAAATATGGGCCATACTGTAAAAGAATTAATCACCGATAATGGAGGAGAGTTTGATAATACAGAAGTAAAATTAATTCTGAGAAAGAAAGGCATTATTCCAAGACTCACAGCACCATATACTCCAGAGCAAAATGGTGGAAGTGAAAGAGTAAACAGAACTCTTGTGGAAATGGCCAGAACATTAAAATATTCTAATCCTGATGTAGAATTTCCTCCAGCATTATGGGCTGAACTTATCAATACTTCAGCATATATACTCAATAGAACTGGAAAGTCATCAGTAAAAAGTGTAAGTCCTTATGAATTATGGACAGGTAAGAAACCAAGATTAAAACACTTAAGAATTATTGGATCTGTTTGTTATGCCCACATACCAAGACAGAAAAGAAGAAAAATGGATAATAAAGCTACCAAAGCTTTTCTGATAGGATATGATGGAGACGAAAGGTATCGTCTTTGAGTTCAAGAATCAAACACGGTCATATGTTCAAGAGATGTAAAATTTAATGAGAAGATATTAAATTGTGGAAAAACTGTTTATTTTCCCATCACAGATGAAAATGAAATGGCTTCCAAATCTGAAAATCAGGGAAAGTTAGAAGAAAAACCAGATGAAGAAGAATTTGAAAATGAATCCGGCGAAGATGACAGTATGAACACTGACTCAAGCAATGAATCGGAGAACAGAAAGCTCAGAGATAGAAAAGATCTAAGTAAACCAAAGCGCTACGAGGACTATATAATGGTAGCTGAAGCTTTTATTGCAGATTTTGAAGAACCTGTTACTTTCGAAGAAGCTATTAGATGTCAACAGAAGAAGAATTGGAAAGAAGCTATGGATTTAGAGATGGCTTCATTAATTGAAAATGAAACATGGACTTTAGAAGAATTACCAAAGAATTCTAAAGCCATTCCATGCAAGTGGGTCTACAAGATAAAATCCTGATGGTTCAATCGATAAATACAAAGCCAGGCTAGTTGCCAAAGGATTCACTCAGCGTTATAAAGTGGATTATGAGCGAACTTACAGCCCTGTGACAAGGATGGGTACTGTTCGCTCAATTCTCAGCATAGCAGCCAATGAAAAATTGAATCTTACTCAGTTTGATGTTTGTTCAGCTTTTTTGTATGGCAAACTTGATGAAGTTATATATATGCAGCAGCCTGAGGGATACAGTAATGGTACTAATCAAGTGTGTAGATTGAAACGCAGTCTGTATGGACTCAAACAAGCTTCTCGCTGTTAGAACAGATACTTTGGAGAATTTTTATCAAAACTTGGATTTAAAATAAGTGAAGGTGATCCATGCTTGTACATAAGAGAAAAAGATGAAAAGAAACTGATTGTTTGTTTGTATGTTGATGATGGTTTAGTAGCAGCAACTGATTTAAAAGAATCTGAAAAATTCATAAATGATTTGAAGTCAAGATTCAAAATCACAACCAAACAGGCAACCTTTTTTCTTGGTCTTGAAATTCATCCTTTTGAGGATGGAAGTATCAAAATTAATCAACAAGCTTATGCGAAAAAAGTTCTTCAAAAATTTCATATGGAAAATTGTAAAACAGTATCTACTCCCATGATTAAAGAAAACATAAATGCAGAAAAGAGTGATGAGCATAGCAGTGAAGTCTTCCCTTATAGAGAAGCTGTGGGTACTTTAATGTATTTAATGATTGGCACAAGGCCAGACTTAGCTTATTCTGTTGGTGTTCTCTCTCGTCAGTTAGAAAATCCTTCTAGAGAAGACTGGATGAAAGTGAAACGTGTATTTAGATACATTGCAGGTTCATATGATAAAGGTATTATCTATAAACATAATTACAAGCCAGGATTACTAGAATGTTTTAGTGATGCAGATTTTGGCGGATGTAAAACATCAGGAAGATCAACTAGTGGTATTGTGATTTTATATAGTGGTGGTGCTATATCATGGCATAGCCAAAGGCAGTCTGTAGTTGCAACCTCTACAACTGAAGCAGAAATAATTGCTGCGAATTAATGTGCAAGAGAAGTAATTTGGTTGAAATGTCTTTTTTCTGGTGTTACAAAATTAGATGGGATACCAGTGCTTCAAATTGATAATACAGCTGCAATTAGATTAGCACAAAATCCAGAATTTCACCATCGTACTAAACATATCAGCATTAAACACTTTTTTATTAGAGAAAAGGTCCTAGAAAAACAATTAGTAGTGCAACAGGTTTCTACAGAAGATCAAATAGCTGATATGATGACCAAACCTCTTTTTAAACCTAGACTGATGACTCTTTGTTCTAAAATAGGACTTTTGTAAATATTTATTCTGAGAACTTAAACGGTTTTTTTTTTATTATTATTATTGTTATTATATTTTCTTTAACAAGGGAAAGTGTTAAGATTCATTCACAGTTGATTCATTCATTGTATGTTAAAAGAAAATATCAAAGTAAGTTTGTTTTCTATCTTGTGGCAATAGTTGTTAGCCAGTTCAGTTGTTGTTACCTTGCCTGTCTATACTGGCAGCATGCAGCTTAAATATTAAAGCAATCTTTTTATATTTTAAAACTGCTGAAGTTATTTTCTATTCAGTTATGATTACTTAAAAACTTTATTAATTGTTACCATCAATTTGCCACCATTACTTTTGAATTCGGTTCTGTAGTTCCAGAGATTCCATAGAAATTGTAATTTAGAATGTTTTTAGAACGCTTTTCGCTTATTTCACCCTTTTAAATTTCGATTTTTTTTTAATTTGTTCTTAGAGAGCATTTACATCTTATAAGTAACTACAATGCCAAATTTCAAATTTCTAGCTCTTTCAGTATAAAAAAAATTCAATTTTACAACGTTTTTCGCTCCTGCACCCCCCTGGGATTGGTGGCACCGACATAAAATATAGCCTATGTTGGAGCAGGGATTGTAACCATCTAGACCAACATATGATCCTAAAAGACCCCACCATTCGCAAATTTTCTGCGTGCTAGTTTCGGAAGGCGGCGTTTGACGTCTCGAGGTCAGCACTAGAACAACAAACAGCACACGGTGGACGATTTGCTGATTCTAGCTGGCCAAAAGTCGATTTTTCAAAGTTTATCCAACTGGAACTTTTTTTTTACCACATGTACCTTACATGTGCAGGTGGTGGGCACTGCAGATGTTTTTGATATAAATGCAACCGTACTGCCAGTAGGTGAGTATGAAGTTGGCGTTTATTAGAGGAGAATAAATCGATGATTTCTAGTATATTGTTTTAATATGTGAATGTTGAAGAAATTGAAAGAAATTGTACATTATGAGTGCTTTAGAACAAGGCATGCACTTTATTTTTTTTAATTTATAAGCATAATTTTTTCTTTTGTCAATAGTTATTTCACATTTAATGTTTTTAATGACTTTATGTATTTTTTATAAATTTCATTTTGAAAATTCAAAAAGTTATATGATAAAGCTAGATAAATCTCAACTTTTAAGTTTAGTAAATAGTTTAGGGTCTTAGATATTGGATAAACGTTTACTTGTCTGCTTCTATCTGCTTTCGTAAATTTTAAAGTTGTTTTTATCATACGAAGTCTAAAGTTATTATTATATTTTTTATTCTAAGAACACTTTTCTTTTTACCAGGGTCATCAGAATGTAAACCAATCACACGAATAAGCTTTTATAATATTATACAGCAGCAACAAGCTTCCACATTTAACGAAAAAATCGAATTGGCTTAATATGTTTTGTTGACAAATGAAAATTATAACGAAGTACAAATGAAAGTTTTCAAGCAGGAAATGATTATACAGAAGGCCCAGTTTAGACAAAAGTGGACTGCTGTACATAGAGCACATGAGAAATTTATGAAAAATATGAAACTTGGCTGCAAAGCCGTTTTGAAATACCTCGTTCAATCAGTACTCGTAACTTACTGAGGAAAGCCAGAATGAAGAACTATTAGATGGCGAATTGTCAGAAAATTTCTACGCAATTTTCTTATTCCTTTGTATATATAATAATATGTATTACTCTTTAATATTTATTTTGTATCCCAATTTCTAGTAGATTATTATAAAAAATTACTTTTATAATTTGGTGTCATATAATAAATATAATTCTATCGCTTAAATCTTAATAATATTATAAAAGTTCATAAATATTGTCCTTTTTAGTTATCAAGTAAAAGATTAACTCATTCATTACATGTTTTAAAGCTTTAAATAATTTAAATATTTAACTGAATGGTACATCATAGTAATATAATAAAAAAATTCACATCAGGGTGGCTAGTGGTCAGGGTAAAATACAGTCAAAAAAAGTGATGAACACCAGTATATTCTCATAGAAAAATTCATCTCGATTATTCGATCAAATAATTAAGAGGAATTTTTCTATAAAAATATATTGGTGTTTATAACTTTTTTTGACCGTATTTTTCACTGACCACTAGCTACCCTGCACATCTAATGTACTACATTAATAATTTTTAATTAAATGTAATGATTTCTTATTAAACTACCGTTTAAAATGTCATATATTTTCTTTAAATCAGCCTAATATATCGTTTATATAAACGAAAAATAGATTTCATCAAATAGAAGTTGAAAAATAATTTTGGCCAGCTGGAATCTGCAAATCTCCCACCGTGCAGCAGTTTATAGAACACGCGAATGTTATAGTTATGTAATTTTTTTTTCAATCTGGTTGCTATATCCTTACAAATATGAGGTGTTGTGTGCCTTTCTGTAGTATTGACAGTCGGGCAGACTATTTTGACCCTAATGATAATAAAATTTCGATGCATTATTTTCCAAAAGAGGAAAAAATTAAACAAGCATGGATTCAAGCAATCGGCAGGCAAGGTATGTTTATTTACCATTCACTATTTTATTTAAGTTTATTAAATGTTAATTATGCATTTAATCTAATAAGATGGCTCAAAATTTTACTATAAAAGGAACAGAAACTTATAGAATAATAAAATATCTGTTTTAAACATTATGACTATTAAAATAAAACTGCTTTTTTTTTTCATCACAAGCACGCCATAGCTAGACCCACATGTGCGGCTAGCGCTATACATTTGTAAAATCATAAATCTTTAAAACATTCTAATATTAAGAATTTATACAATCAAACTTTTCTTTTATCTATCACTGTAGCCAAGGGATGTGCATAGGAAATTATCTTGATTTCTGTATTTTTTGGCTTTTGTATTTCAGGAATTTTTTTATTAATTTTAAGTGACGTTTATAATAATTCACCCATGTGTAACACAATCTTTTGAATTAAAAACTTTTATTGCGATGACGTTTTAAATTAATCTTTTTGCAACTTGAATCATTCAAAGAAAATCAATGTTTTATATTTTAATAAGTACATTTTGAATTTTCTCAGCATTTTTAATTTATTTTGTACAATTGAAACTTTTGAAAACCAGTGATAGAAAACAAAAAATTTTAGAATAACTTTAATATCACAATATTACTTGCATAATACTGCGTTAATTTCCTTTTATATATCTATTAATAATGCAAATTCAGTATTTAGGATTGTCAGCATCTGATAACGTATTCCCAAAGAAGCATTATTTGCCTGATTCCTATCACTTTAATTCTTTAAGGAAATGTCATTTTTCTTTCTTTCTTTCTTTATTTATTTATTTTTGTGTGTGTAAGTTGTAATGCTGTTAGTCAATTTTTTAGTGAAAGATTTTTTTCTTGTTGCACTTTTGTTTTAATGAAGTTATTTTTTGTGAAAGTTTTCTTTTATCTAATGAACTTTTTAAATTACAAGTTATATATTTAAAATCTTATGGAGATGAAATATTTATGAAGTGTTTACTTTCATGGGATGAAATTTTGTCAGGGGCATCAAAGCGGGGACCCAGTTTTTTCTCAAATTCATACACAGGATGTAAAGCAAACTTTCCCTTAAAAGTTGAAAATAGTTTTTAAGGTGTTTAAAAGAGATTACTTTTTTCTGTAAAGTTCATATTAAAAAAAAAAAAAAGTTTCAAGGATATTTACTGGTCAAAATATGATGAAAGGGGTAAATACTATTGGCCTTCAATGAATGTTAGCTTATTGTTTTTTCAATCAGCGTCTGAAGGAAACATGGGCTGAGGCTCTAGGGCAGTGTTGAATTCAGACACTTTTCTCCGGGAGGAATTTCTGTAGCTCCGGGGGGGGGGGGGGGGAATTCCAACGTTTGCCCATTGAAAGCATAAAATCTCAAATCTTCCGGGGGGAACATTTCCATGCTCCGGTGGGGGCCCCCCCGGGTCACCCCCTGAATTCAACACTGCTCTAGGGCACCTCCAATTTTAGTGCACAATTTTCATAAAACTGATGTTTTAAATCCATTTTGATTTTGCACTGTTTACAATAAATGTTTTCAAGGGTCGATCCAGACAAAATTTGGGGCCTTTTTAGGACCCCTTCACAAAAATAAATTTAATAAAAAGGGCCCCTTCACAAACATCAATTTGATAAAATGGGCCCCTTCACAAAATTCAATTTGATAAAATGGGCCCCTTCACAAAATTCAATTTGATAAAATGGGCCCCTTCACAAAATTCAATTTGATAAAATGGGACCCTTCACAAAATTCAATTTGATAAAATGGACCCTTCACAAAATTCCTTTTAACAAAATAGGCACTTTCACAAAATTCCATTTTATAAAAACTTTCTATTTATTATTTATTTATTATTCTTTGACTTTTAAAATGTATAATTTGTAAACAAACAAGATCACCAGAGAGGAAAACTTCTGCAAAAGTATTTAAAACAGTTTTTGTTAATAAACGCTTGGTTCGAATTTGAGTAACAAAATAGGCACTTTCACAAAATTCCATTTTATAAAAACTTCCTATTTATTATTTATTTATTATTCTTTGACTTTTAAAATGTATAATTTGTAAACAAACAAGATCACCAGAGAGGAAAACTTCTGCAAAAGTATTTAAAAAAGTTTTTGTTAATAAAGGCTTGGTTCGAATTTGAGTAGCTAGATTTCGACTTTCATTACAAAATAAAATGGGCTCCTTCACAAAATTCTATTCCATAAAAATACTATTTATTATTTTGTGATGTTTAAAAATGTGTAATTTGTAAACAAGCAAGTTCACCAGAGAGGAAAACTTCAGCAAAAGGATTTAAAAAAGTTTTTGTTTTTAAATGCTTGGTTTGAATTTGATTAACTAAATATCAACTTTCGTTACAAAATTTTATTTTTCACAAAAATATAATACATTTCACAAAAATAACCTTTACTTTTCCCAAAAATGGGCCCCAAGAAAAAATACCTGCATCGACCCCTGTACAATATAGATTAAGAACTTCAATGATTTTGAATAAAAACACAATATTCCTGCTTTTCTAAAAAGTAGCATACAATGTTAGTTATGTTAAAAATGAATTTTAGAAATTGCAACTGGACCATAGCCACACCTGTTAAAAAATTTTGCCCCTCCCTGGATTTTATTTTGCCGGTGCTCATATTTTTTAGTATTTGTCCCCAACAAAATTAACTCTCAAATCATTGTGTATTATATATGTTATATAAGCAATAATTTAAATATGTAAAATCGAAGCAATAATAGAATAGTCTTGAAATTACTTTTATCCTAAAATAAAGGAGGAAAATTATAAAAGGATATATAATAGAACCACACCAAAACGCAATTTCTGAGATGGATCTTTAAATTATTGATATATTGTATTTGTCTCAAAAATAAAAATCCTAGATATTGTTGAAATATTTAAAAACTTATCTGAATCGAGCTCTTACATCATATCTAGTAGTTTACTAATCAGATATTCTTTTTACACAATATGAAAATTTTATTAATAAACTAGCTAACCCGCAAGGCGTTGCTCGGGCCCGAGATAATTACAATCTCAGAGAAAGGCGTTAACCCCCTCCCTCCCCATACCCGCAAATATAATGAATAATTTGTTCAAGAGAACCACCGTCACCTACATTAACGCGATCATTAAAAAAAATAATTACATTTTTCTGATAATTAGAACATAACGAAGACGCTACGCTAAAATAGCCGGCAGATGACCTTCCCGACCTCAATTTCAAATCTATATCTTAATTTGTTACCTAAATTTTTGTTCATTAGTAAAAATTGGCAATTATTTCCTTTCTTTTTCGCAAACTAAATGGGGGGATCAGAAAAACCAGTTCAGTTTTTAATGAAAGCAGATCCCTGTCTAAAACTTTCTCGGATTTTGTTCACTGGCGCCAGCAGATTTTTAGCAGTTTTTTGCATAAATTACCAGCCGAATTTGCATAGAAAATTGCATAGACGGATGCAGAATTTTTTTTTACATATGCTCAAAAATTTTTAAATTGATATCTTAATTAGTTTTCTTAAAATTCGCTAATTAGTAAAATAATTTCAAATTCGTTTATTTTCGCTTGCAAATCCACAACAACAGTTCTTTTCTTTAGCCATTTTGATTTAAAAGATGGCATTTTCGATGCGATGTTTAATGATATTCTATAAAATTCTATATATTTTAATATTATATTTAATATATATTTTAATATTCTATAAATATTAAAATTTTGATACTCAGGTATACCAGGAGAGGGTTTGGACTACCTAAATCTAAATTTACAGACTTCTAGGTGCGCTAAATTTTCCTAGCCATCGCAGACAGACACACACAGAGCGAAACTTTCTTTTATTAATTAATATAGATAAACACTTTTTTGCGATGAGACTTTAATTCTCGACTTTAAATATGTTCTTTTCACCAGTTTCATCCATCCTGAATAGAAATACAGTGATCTCTCACTTATGCGCGACAAAAGGGGACAACGAAATTTTCGCGTATAAGTGAGATTCGCGCATAAGTGAAAAACAATAAAGTAGGCTTAAACGCAAAAAGTTAACATAACTAATGCTAACAGTACACTACTAATACACTAATAAATAAATACGCACATAATTTCCGTTTATATATTGTAATTTAATAAGAATGTAAAAATTCAAAGTTGTACATACGTACCAAATTTTTGTTAAATTACGTTTTCTTTACAAAAAAGAAAAAAAGTCATCAATAAAGGTTTGTTTTTGTTTTCGAGAACTGTCCATGAGAGTCTTTTCAAGTTCATCAAGGTGCGAAAAAGTTCTTTGCTTCCGGAATACGCCAGCGAAGTGTGACGTCACTGTAATGGCTGCTGGAGACAAAAAGTTTCGGTTTCCCATTGAACGTTAATGTAAGCAAAAAATAAAGTCGTGTTAGCAGTATTAATAAATTTTTTTAAGAAATTTCTGTTACAGTTTTGCTAAATCTTAGGTAAGGCAGTCATATGCATTCAACAAACTTCTGATTAAGTGCGTCATTTTTTTTAATTCATCAAAAAAAAAAAAAAAAAAGATAAACCTTCATGGAGAGCATCAATAGCGGATGTTTTGAATATCTGAATGTAATTTTAAAATGTTTTTAAGGTTTTAATTTATTTTAGTTGATATTTCTATTACTTAGGCGTACTCTATGTTAAGTTTCATCTGAGTTGAAATGTGTTTCTGCTGGTTTTTTTTTTTTTTACAAACAGCTAGAACACTAATGATAATTTTTTCAAATGATTCTTCATAGTTACTGGATTATATTTTTTTGCGCGGTCATCGCATAATTACATGCAGGAAGACTGACTATCTTCATAAAATTTTATTAAATACTAGGAAAGTAAACAACTAAATATAGACATTTTCGGTAATCAAGTAAAATATTTAAGAAAAAAAAACAACACAAATAACATGAAAACGACTGAAAAATACATTTAAACTGCAGGAATATCAAGCAAAATATATTAAAATATCACCCTTGCTTTACGATTCAGCAGAGAAATTTATGTAAATAATACACCAAATTAAGAAAAAAAAAAAAAAAAAACCAGCAGAAACACAATTTAACTCAGATGAAACTTAACATAGAGTACGCCTGAGTAATAGAAATATCAACTAAAAGAAATTAAAACCTTAAAAACATTTTTTAATTACATTCAAATATTCAGAACATCCGCCATTGATGCTCTCCATGAAGGCTTTTTGATGAATTTAAAAAAATGACGCACTTAATCAGAAGTTTGTTGAATTCATATGAATGCCTTACCTCAGATTTAGCAAAACTGTAACAGAAATTTCTTAAAAAAAATTATTAATACTGTTAACACGACTTTATTTTTTGCTAACATTTAACGCTCAACGGGAAACCGAAACTTCTTGTCTCCAGCAGCCATTACAGTGACGTCATCACTTCGCTGGCGTATTAAATTGAAAAAAATCCCACAGTTTCCAATGCTTCATATGCTGTTGTGTGGGTTGGGGCAGGGCTGTCTTAATATACCGGGCTTTGACAGCTGGTCCAACGCACCCCTAGAGATATCTCTAGGGGGCGTTGGCTGGTCACTCTGGGGAAAGTCATGTGATCAAAAGAGGGAACGCAAGAAAGACTTGAAATCTTCACCCCGCTCCGATTTCTTGCCTGAGTTGAAATTTGGCTTGTGTTGTGTTATTGCTACGGTGTAAACACGTGCTTCGTTTTTTTTTTTTTTTTTTTTTTCGTTAGATGCAATTTTTTCTATAAATTGAATTAAAACAATTCTTTATCATGTGTAAAGACTCAAGAATTTTTGTTGATAAAGTTACATCAAAGATGGAACAGTTTCCGAATATCAAATGAAGTATCTGAAAATGAAAATGTTTTCGCGAGGCATGCAACAATTGAAAGGAAAAAAAAAATAACTGGACAAACTTAGTAAAAATTTACTGGAGTTTTTCTCGTGGTGGAAAAAATAAATTCTATTTCGGATGTGGAAGAAGAATTGAAAAGAAAAAATAATTGGATTGATACCTTCCTTAAGGATAATTATTAGATATTCATTATTGCGATGAATGCGTTAATTTTTTTTATATATGTGTGACAAATGTGTTAAAGTTGTGGAATCGGTACAAATAGATATGAATTTGCAAGTAGCTGTCTTTACAGGTAAGCAAATAATTCATAATTTTGAGGTATTTTTAACTAATATTATCTTGAATTGTTGGAAAAATTATAAAATATTTTAAGTAGTATTAAAAATTATAAGATTTTTGAATCCCATGAAAATAAAATAGATAACTATTCTAAGACTTAGAAACTGTTTTTATATGAAAATCCTAATAGTGACATTTTAGATCAACTGTGTGTTACTTATACTTATATAATTCTAAATTACTTTGTTTGCCATCTTAAAATGGCATTTAAAAAGAATATCTGCAAATTTAAAAATTTCTCCAGGTGTTACAACAACTAGAAATAAATCATTAAAAGAAAAATGTATTAATTTGAAACAAAATTTAAAAAATAGTCAACTTTTTATAAAGTATTTCCTATAAAGCCCACAAACTTGTGGGATTTACAAACAATTCATAAAATCATGCGACTACTATACAGGCATTTATGTACATATCAGTTTTATTTATTTACTATTTTTAAAATAATGAGATTATTTAAATAAAGATATTATTATTTGTGATATTCCTTAATGCGTATAAAACATGTATGTGAATTTACATATTTTTTTTTCTTTAAATGAAAATATACCGTAGTTCATCTATTTGAAAACAAAGATTTACAATTTTTTTAAAGCTCTTTTATACAATAAATATATCTAAAATATACAATATCTTCTCATTGACTTCGGGGATTCTTTAAAATATATGTGAAATTTTGTTTTATTATTAAAATCGATAAAAATCAATTGTATTCATTATATAAAATGTTTATTATCTCTGAATTGTGAAAAACTAACTCGATATATAATTTTATGCTATTGATTAAACTCCATAATATATATTTGTGATACCCTTTGATGCATATTAAACAGGTTTCTAAATTCATATTATTTTCCTTATGAAAGAAGACTGTATTTCATCTATTGCAAAGCAAATATTAGCAAAGGTCTTTATTAAAGCTATTTTCAGGGGTATGTCCAGACTTTTTCACAGGGTCTTGTTTTTTGAAAATTGTGAGCGTCTTTTCATATTTGTGAAAAATTTAATAATTTTTGGGGGAATCTAAAATTAGAGTTATATTTAGGTTCCTGTTTAGGCAATTAAATTATAACTTGGTCTTGTTTTAACGAAAAAAATATATATAAATGCATTAAATTTTGATATATTTACATGTAAACATATTTACATTATACATATAGCTAGATAATAGGGTCCTCGAAAATTACAGCTGTTATAGGTGGAATTTTATTTTAATAAGAAATCTTGTGAAGAGCCCATTTTTGTATGAAAAACTCTTGTGAAAGGTCCTTTTTTAAGACAGAAAAATTGTGAAGGGTCATGTTTTAAGAAGAAAAAAATTGTGAAGTGTTCTTTAACTGACCAAATTCTTAACAGATCCCTGGTTTTATACAGTAAATATATCTAGAATACACAATATCTTCTGATTCATTTAGGGGATATTTTAGAATACATGTGAAATTTTGTTTTATTAAAATAGCTTACTAATAAGGATAAAAAGCAGTTGTATTCATTATACGAATTATTTATTCTCTGAATATTGTACAAATTGAATTAAAAAATACTTAATAAAAAATTTAAAATATTTACTTAATAAAAAATTGTTTTATACGCATTAAGATATATCACAAATAATAATCTTTTTATTTAAATATTCAAATAATTAAGTAATTTCTTTAATTTAAATATAATAAATAAATAAATAAAACTGACGTGTACATAAATGCCTGTATAGTAGTCGCATGATTTTCTGATTTGTTTGTAAATCCCACAAGTTTGTGGGCTTTGTAGGGAATCAGGGGTCTGTCCAGACTTTCAGACTTTTTTCCCAGGGTCCTTTTTTTGTGAAATTGTGAACAGCTTTTTATATTTGGGAAAAATCGAGTCATAATTTTGTGAATTTGAAATGACCGTTACATTCAGGTTCTTGTTTATACATTTTTAAGAAGATATATGGATGTAAAATACATATATTTTCTTTATATGTGTAAAAGTGACAGGTCAGATTTTACTTTTAAATGATTAATTTGTGAAATGTTCAGTTAAAAGATGGAAAAATTTTGTGAAAACCTATTTTTAGGAAAAATAGTTTTGTGAAGGGTTCTGTTTTAGGGAAAATAATTTTGTGAAGGGTCCTTTAAAGGACCCAATTTTTTCCTAAACAGATCCCTGGGAATACTTTATAAAAAGTTGACTATTTTGTAAATTTTGTTTCAAATTAACACATTTTTCTTTTAATGATTTATTTCTAATTGTTGCAAAACCTGGAGAAACTTTAAAATTTGCAGATATTCTTTTTAAATGCTTTTTTAAGATGGCAAACAAAGTAATTTAGAATTATATAAGTATAAGTAATACACAGTTGATCTAAAATGTCACCATTAGAATTTTCATGTAAAAACAGTTTCCAAGTCTTAGAATCTATTTTATTTTCTATTTTATTTCTATTTTATTTTCATGGGATTCAAAAATTTTATTTTTAACACTAGTTAAAATATTTTCTAATTTTCTCCATCAATTCAAGGTAATATTTAGTTAGGTAATATTAGTTTCACATAATTATCCTTAAGTAAGGTATCAATCCTATTATTTTCTCTTTTCAATTCTTCAATATCCGAAATAGAGTATTTTTTTCTACCATGAGAAAAATATCCAGTAAATTTTCATTTAGTTTGTCCAGATACTTCATTTGATATTCTGTAACTGTTCCATCTGTGATGTAACTTTATCAACAAAAATGGTTGAGTCTTTAAATACGATAAAGAATTTTTTTAATTCAATTTGTATAATATTCAGAGAATAAATAATTCGTATAACGAATACAGCTGCTTTTTATCCTTATTAGAAAGTTATTTTAATAAAACAAAATTCGTTATATGAATTATTTATTCTGTGTGAAGAACAAACAAGCAAACAAAACCTCAAGGAAAAAAATATGTAATTGATTAAAGTCCATAACCTATTATTCGTGTTACCCTTTGATGCACATTAAATATATATTGTAAATAACAAAAAATTATAAATGAAAGAATTAATTTCTTTTTGAAATTTGCCTTTACTTATTGTGAACTAGTTTCTGCAAGTTGTTGTGCCATATGTGTTGGTGAAGGCAAGTAATTTTATATTTATCTGTAATTTTTTTTTATATATATATAAGAATTGAAAAAAAAAAAAATTAAGTACTGAAAAGCAAAATGATTTTTATTTATGAAATCAACGACAGTAAATGAAAAAAATATATATGTGTTAATATTTTACATGTAAACTTCATATTGTAGCATAGTGGATATAGAGTTCAACCTTCCCTCCATTCCCCTAGCGGCGAATACGCTGTCCCGGCCTGTTATATCAAGATGGCCTTGGTGTAGCGCCCGCTATTTCCAGTTTCGACTGACAACTCTTTACCATGCTCGAAACCAAAATGCAGGAAGAGCAGACGCCAATTTGTCCTGTTTGACAGGTCACATGACCAGCCTTTGGGAGCATGAGCGCCACGAATCGGGTACTAATTTCCGGTCCATGTTCTGATCTTGAAAGCCCATCTTCACTGTTGTAATATTGTATGTTTTTAAGCTTCTTACTTCTTACAAAAATTCAGTTGTTTTTACACTTTTCAAGATAGTTGAAAAGTGTTGATATTTATCCAGTCTCTGCTTTTCACTCTAAAAAAAAAAAAAAAAAAAAAAAAAAAAAAGCAAATATCTTACCGATTTTTTTTTTATTAATATGAGGTTTTGTATCTCATATCAAAATTAGTATACAGTAGAATCTCGTTACAATGAATGTCACTTTAACGAATATTTTTCGGATTGTTAAAAAACGTCCTATGCTTTCACATTATAAAAATATTCACCATAATGAATTTCATAATAAAGAATTTTTCAAAATTACGAATTTATTGAAGACTTAAAAAGAATAGTCATTCCAGTTTTATGACTGTTGAGTTGGCAAGAAAAAAAAATCTCTATTGAAAAACTAGAATTTGGAAGAAAATTTTCGTCGGAAACTCAATGAAGGGGTTGAAAGTGAAATGAAACTGGTGATGATTGTCCATATCAAGTACCAAAGAGTGTGTTGTACGATCAAAAGGATCTCTACAGAACATCGGAACTCTTACAAAGTAATTATCCCAGCAAAATAATATTCCGAAAACACTTTATATAATTTGTTTTCAAAAATGCATTGTAAACTTCAATTTAAATTTTTTTTTTTTTTTTTTGGTAAGAAAATAAAGTTACATTAACGGCAGATGTCAGTGAGATTTTGTAATCCGTCAGGTATGTAAGATAAATTATAATTACTTTATAAGAGTTACGATTAAGATCTTGAAATCTTGAAATTTAATGAACTTAATTCTTATCTTATTTCTAACTAGTAAGTTCACAATAGTAATAGTATATTGTATATTTATTATTTACTGACATGTATACATGTTAACCGAAATTTAATATAAATATAATAATATATATTTTTATTCAATGTGCATGCAAATTTCCTTTTTTTAGAAACGCCAAGTTAGAATTTGAGATAAGCGAATTTTTCAGTATAACGAATTTAATCGGTGGACTCCAGAAATTCGTTGTATTTAGATCTTACTGTATATTTAAAAAATATAATAACAATTTGGTTTAATTAAAGTTTCACACCAGAAATTCACCGAAGATTCATTTATGGGTTATAAATGGCAAATTTTGAACTCTCAGAATCATAAATCCAAGTTCTCATGCTATATCTCTGGGCACTACTCCTCGTTGGCTCCAGAGAAAAAAAGAGAAGAGAATAAAAATATAAAAGTCAGTCGTGTGTTATTTTAATAAGTCTGCTCGCAACGCAAAGTTCAACAAAAGAAGTAGAATAGATAAGAATGCTTCTATTTTATTCAACTGTGATCATTCTGGAAAAAAACAAATCTATGTTTCTAAGATTGAGGAGAGGAAATGTTTTACAATAAGGAGGCGGGATTTCGCTTTGCTTATTTGGAAGTGGGATCTCGGGAATATTTTTGTTTCTCTGAATACATTTAATATTCTTTTCAAGGGGGATATTTTTTAAACATTTACTTAATTTTTACACAGAATTTAGTTAAAAATTAACGTGGTTTAAGTGATTTTTATATTCTTATCGTTCACATATCATTTGTCAGAAAATAATGTTTATTTACATATAATGTTTATAAATAATGTTTACACAAATCTCAATTATCTTCATCGAATTTTCGTAATTAGCTATTGAAATTCGAATACATTAAATATATGGGAATTAATTGAGATAAGAATGTGAATTAATTATTGTGAAATTCGAAAATAAGGAAACAGAAAATATGTAAACGGTATAATCATTTTCTAAAAATATCTCGAATCAAATCACAATCGACTTATTTTTTGACGGTCTTTTATAAATGATTTTTTTTTAATATCACTTTTTATAAAATTATATTAATATTGGCCACTTATTATTAAGTTTTCTAGAATTTTTTTTTTAAAGAAATTTTAAAGCTGGTAAGAAATTTAAAACTTGTAAGAAATTTTAAAGCTTACTACCTTAAAAATCACGAGTCGCCCCTGCACAAAACTGTAAAGAAAGGTTTAAATAACTCTATTATTTTAAATTTTGTTTTGTAAGAAATTAAGTGTGTAGTTTTTATAATTTTTAAATCATAAATATATGTACATTTTCTCAAAAATTGATGCCCTACTTACAAGTTAATATGCACATAAATTAGCTGTCTGAGCTTATTATTACTGTTTATAATAATTATTAGTATTACTTAGATAGATATAGTGTCTAATTAAAATGACATACTACTGAAACAAATTTGTGTTCCTTCAATAATAAAAAATAAAATTCTTATAAAAGTTAAAAGTTCAAAAGCATTACAAAAAGAAAAAAAAAAAAAAGAAAGAAAGTAAAAGAAAACAAGCATCAATTTAAAACTTACATAAAATGATTTTTTTTTTTTTTTTCACGTAGAAACATTATGTATAAAACACATATTTAGTTTTTGTAATATCTTAACATCGTTATAAGCACTACATTACTTTATTTAAATACAAATAATTCTAGAGAAATAATTGCACATTTCTTTATAAAATTTCTATTTAGTAATACCCATAGATTTTAATATAAAATGTTTCTAAAGAAATTTTTCTATAGCAATGTCTGTAAACTTCTATATAAAACGTTCTAACGAAAATTTTCTAGAGCGATATCTATAGATTTCTATATAAAATTTTTAAAAGGAATTTTTTCTTTATAAATGATTACAGATTCCTACAAAAAATTTCTATATAGAAATGTTCTTTCTGTGCAAAGTGCAAGTTTAACGGAAGACGCCTCGATCACATGCCTCTTGATATAAAAAACTATTAAATGGGCGGTCCTTTAAACCTGTTTCTTCACTTCGGTCAAGATTACAAACTTCGTCAAATATGCTGAATGTCGATTAATATCTTGAAATGTCCGAAAAATGACATTATTTTTACTGATGTCGATAGATGTCCCTGAATGTTGTAAAAGTAATGTCATTTTTACGACATTGGCCAATGTAAACCAGATATTAAAAATAAGAATTAAAAAAATAAGTTTCTTAAAAACGGCAAACTTATTACATTTTAATTTACAAAATACTATTTCTGCATTATAATGTAATAATAAATGCAAACAACTCCTTTAAATGCTTTTTTTTCTCTTTTTTAAACTAAGTTTGTGGCGGTAGTCAAATCTCGGTACAGACTTAATTTCTAGGGGCGAAACAAAAAGTTCGAAAAAACATTTAAAAAAAATCTTCTTTACTAATTTTTAATAATTTAATTTTTTCGTAAGCAAATAACACATCACGAACACAACGGAACAAAACACAAATATGAAAGGTTATGTATATGTATATATATGTTACATAAAAATTTATTTCCTTCGCAAATCCTTCGCAAATTTAGTTCGCATTAGTCCTTTAAATTAATCTAACTTCTGACATAGTCAGTATTTCCTTAATTCTTAATAATATTTATTCTTATTTAATGTCCTTTTAAAAGTATTAACCCGTATATTAATAATTATCTTATTCCAAATCTTAATCTAAAATTTTAAGTTCATTCGTAACTTTTATCAGCTCCCCATTCTATAAAATTCCGAGATACGCTTTCTCATTTCGAATGTTTTTAAAAGCCATTTTTTAAAAAATTATTATTCCATGCTCCTTTTCGCGTGCTGGGTATTTTTCACTTCAAAATTAATGCGCGGCCATGAGAGGAACTCTTTCATGTTAAAGCTTCTTCCTCGCGCCTCATTCGCTGGTCATTGGTTTGTGCGCACGTGACGTCGTATTTCGGTATCTCTACGCTCCGTGAACAAAATTCGCTAGCACGCTTTGGAGAGAGGATTTTTGACGTGTTTGGACGTGTAAACAAATGGGTATCTGGTGTTGTAGTCTCGTAGAATTTTCATACAGCTCTTTAACATCTATTAAATGAGGTAGTGAGCCATCGTGAAGCCTGAGGGCTATAAGTTTATACCTGTGGGAACTATTATTGCATCGCTCTTATTCATAAATAAACTGGAAATTGGCTGGTCTTTACTGGAGAAACTGTTCGGGTGTCTTTTCATTGCCTCACCTCTTCGCCATGATTACTGATATCGACTGCAACCTTCTATATCTTTAACAAACTGCCATTTTCTCGTGGAATATTACATCTCGTGGTATCTCATCTTCGTAAAAACGCCACACACACACACACACATATATATATATATTATTATCTTTTACATTCTGCAGAAATGACAACACGACACAATATTTTTATTCCGTTATATTGTGGCTACTACTACCTTCTTCGTAACAGTGAAACTTCCATTTAACGAAGTTTCATTGTTACACTTAAAAACTTCGTTATGAAGAAAATTCGTTAAATAGAAATCAACTTAAATTCGTGAAAATTTTCCTTCAGATATGACAAACAGGTATTGGATTCAGAAGCATTTGATTCAGTTTCAATTATGAAGTCGTCTTTTACAAAACAGTTGTGTACGGTCGATGAAATCAAGTCACATTCCCAAGCTTTCATCAGCTCTGATACACAGGTTCTCAAACTAATGTTTTCACTACATTGTCTTTTTCGATAATGTACTTCAAGATTTTTTATTATTCCTTAGATCTTAGACTAATGGCTGAAGTTCAGAAGTTATATTTAGGGATCGTACCTTTGTACCACAATTTTTTAATAGAATTTTTTGCCTTATTTAAATGCAGAACAGTTGCCGAACCAGTTGATGTCGGTTAAGGGGCTTCCGAGTTGCGATCAACTTTACGCCCAGTCTATATGTGAGTAACCTGTCTTGTAAATATTGAGCCGTTGGGAAAAGTTAAATGTAGTATTAACTACAAAAGAAAGAACAATTAAAAATAGAAGAAAAATTAAACAATGGGAATAAAAAGGTAAAGCTATAGAGATTACGGATAGAGTATAATAAATGGAAAAAAAGTAAAATGGTATAGCTGTAGTTAAAATTAACTACTGAAAAAAGTTGAAAAAGTGTAAAATAGGGTTCGGAACATGTTCGAAAACAGTACATAAATGCCAGGTGGAAAAGGCAGGCAAAGCTAAGCTTTAACAAAAATAGCACTTAAAAAAGAACAAACATTTTTATATTATTATTATTATTTTTTTTTACAAAAGTTTTTTATTAATATTTAAATTTTATTATTATAATGTACAGCATAGGAATAAGTTTAAATAGGAAAATACAAATTTATATAAAAGTAAGAGAGAGAAATTTGCAGGATGGTGAGCACTAATGCTCATAATCAATAATGCAAGAATATTTTGGACGCTTGCGGTGATGTGGTTCGAATGCGTCATAATCCGGCAATTCTGCGATTATATCATTAGGGAGGTCATATAATTTTTCATAAAATTTTTTGGCAAGGTGGTTGATTCTTTTATTTAATGTGGTAGTTTTGAGGTCTTTGCGAACAGTGCTATTACGGAGATAGCGAGAGGCATTTCTGACAGTACGCAGATTTTTGTTATGAAGTTGGCTGAGGTTTTTCATGGAGGATTTGCAGATATAGCCCCAGACCGGACAGGCGTAGGTGATAATTGGTAAAATGCAGGAATTATAAAGGAGAAGTTTGTTATGGATAGCCAGTGTTTTACTATTAAGGAGAGGTTTTAGTGCAATCATAGCTCCAGCGACTTTCCCCCTGATGGTGAGGATATGTTTTTTGAAAGAAAGTCTTTGGTCAAGGGTGACCCCCAGGTACTTTGCTTCATTAGTCCAAGGTATAGTGGTATTATTAATGGTTATTCTATTGGGATATGTTAGTTTTCTAGAGAAATAAACAGCAGCAGTTTTGTTTTCATTGATTTTAATGCGCCATAGGTCGCACCAGTCTAAGAAGGCATCAATGTGAGTCTGCAGATACCTGTAAAGTGTGTATGGGTGATGAGCGTAAGCGTAGATTGTAGTGTCGTCCGCATACAGTGCAAGGTGGGTGTTAAGTGAACGAGGAATGTCGTTAAAGTATATGTTGAATAACAAGGGTCCGATGACGCTCCCTTGGATGATGCCTGCTAGGATACGGAAAATGCTAGAAAGAATGTTGTTAATGCGGACGCGAAAAATGCGATCGCTAAGGTAAGAGAAAATAAGGTGTATGAGTCTAGCAGGGAATTTAAGCCTAATTAGTTTGTATATGAGGCCCACATGCCAGACTTTGTCAAATGCCTTAGCGATGTCAAGAAAAATGGCAGCAGCAGGAATCTTCGAGTTTAGCTTTTCGCTGAGAAATTCTAAATGCAGAAAACTATTACAAATCCTGTAACTATACGAGGGACCTACAATTTCTGCTTTTTGAATATTAAATAGAAAAATTCTATTAAAAATTGGGGTAAAAGCGTACGAATCCTGGTATTGGTAGGAACAAAAATAACTTCTTCTTAGATTTGCATTTTGTCTTTTGAAGCACATTATTGTGGATGCACAAAGCAATTGTCTATCAGCAATGAAATGTCAGACTATGGTAACTGTCTGACTGTAATTGATATTTTTTGCTTCAATGTATCGGACGCCATTGCGTTACTGCCACTGCATGTTCTATATCATTGAATGTAAAAAGGGGATTTAGACACCCCCCAACCGAGTCTCAGCGTGGAAGAGTAATGATAACAAGAGTTTTTCTTAGTGCGAAAAAAAAAATGTTTTCTTTAGCACCACGCAGAATGGAAAATATTTAAATGTGTTCATTATCATACAATCCGCTGACATAAATTCGCATATCCATCGCAACAGCAACCTCTTAGTTTGAATTCGTTACACGTACGAAAGTGGAATAAACTTCGTTATATAGAATATATTTTTCGTAATATGGAGATTAATTTACATGCTAATGGTGTTCAAAGTTCTGCAGAAAATTTCGTTAAGTAGAAAACTTCGTTAAATAGGGACTTCGTTAAAGGGAAGTTCACCTATGTATCTATATTGACGTGATGTGCTGCGCTGGAAAAGTCTATTTTTATTGGAAGGAGCGTTCCGCGCTACAAGTTTAAGTTATATCAGTGAATATTGACATATGTTGTAAATTAGATGTACGACATTCAGCGACATTCTAAATATTGGTCCATATTGGTAGGACATTGGCGGATATCTTTGTGCTACCTGAAAAAGACAGAGATTCTCTTACCACGAAACCACGCCATAGTGTAATAATGATAAAAAAAAAATGTAAGTAAGCAGCAATCGAAAGAGCATAGTGAAATGTGTTTTTTAACACATAAATCAATTGCCCCCGTCTCCTCGTTATAGAGATATACAGGGGCGTAGCTACCGTGGAGCAAACTGCTCCAGGCGCATGAATCACAAGGGCGCAAAATTTGAAAGAGCGAAACGAAAAAAAAAAAAAAATTGTAATTTAAAAATATAATAGGATTAACAAGTTCTTATGGACGGATCATACCTGTTATGATCGCATATTACTATGACTAGCAGGCTACACCCGCTGCGCTGGTCGGTTTCTCCAAAAGAACCTTGAATCAATGGAAATATATCGGTGAATTTAACCTTGTATTTTAAAGTAATCTGTACCTTTACCTAGATATCCTATAATAACATAAAAACGGATACTTATTTCACTAAGTTATGTTTTTTTTAATACGGTTTATTATTACGTTTACAATTTATTACCTACCGTTTTCCATAGATTTATATGTTTTATAGCTACATTTTTTAATAACGGAAATAAACCTATATTATTCACAACTAAATAGAAATGGCGCATCTAGTATTTGTCGTGAATTAAATAAAAATCATGCACTCGTGACATCATAATTCACTTTTATATTTTAATAGAATAATACGGTTACTATAATTTGTGACTCTCGTGCTGACATATTGCTGTTATTATTTTTTTACGCGTGAAGTTTTCGCTATGGTAATGCATTGTGAAATTTGGTAATTTTTGAAATTCAATATTTGAAAAATGGCACAATCAGTGGATTTGAAATTTATATCAAGAAAAATACAATTTTTTACCTTTCTAACGCAGTTTGTCTAACAATTTTCTGACAAATACTTTTCGAGCAATTAATTTTTTCAGTAACTTCAAATGTTTCATTTTCTGATATTAATCTGTGGCAACGATCCCAGTCGTCAGCAACACATACCTTTTTATTAAAGAGGATATTTTATCTTGTTTTACCTTTTAAGATCTCAACTCCCTTGATTTGAAACGCGCATTTTTAAACTCGTTTAAAAGAAATTACTTCTATTCGCGAAGTTTTAATTCACATTACCACATTGCCACTTTAAGTTGCTTCTGACATTATTTCAGTATGCCTGATTTTATTTTAAATTTTACAGTTGGAGACAACGACAGCAGAATGAAGTTTTTAAAACTTACTTAAACGCCTATGTACATTTGTTGACTAACTCTCGCCATACACTTACTTTTTCCAAATGCAAGATGAGAAATCTCAGTCATCATTCGAGTCAACACTAGTATCTTTACATGGATAAGATCAATTAGATTAAGAGTCTTCAACCTGTGGCCCGTCCTGTGGGCTACCAAGTTATCACATGGACCGATAGCAGGACTTACAGTTGGAGCAATTTCTAATAAAAGATAAATTCGTAGCCAAAGGGTTAAGAAGCGGTATGTCACAACATCGTTTTAGTTCTTTGGTCACTATATTAATCATAAAAAAAAACGGTATCGTCTTAATTTGATCTGTAGTAATTTATTGACTATCTTACGAACAAAAAATCAAGAATTTTTTTTTTTTTTGGAGGGTTTTTTTTTTTGTGTGGAAATTTTAAACATGCATTTGTCAACACAGTTTATAAAATACGTAGACAGGGTAGGATTTTGGCATATGCCACATAGTCGCTGCCCCAGGGCGATTTTTAATTTAAAGAAAATGCAAACTTTAAACGAAGAATTAATAAACATTTTTTATCATAAAGAGAGAAAAGGTTTTTCTTAGAAAAAATATTATCGTCACATGATTACACGAAAATGAAATGTTCAGCTTTTCAGATGCATGAAACTTCATGATATTACTTAGAATTTAATCTAAAATTTGACCCTTTTTACCGAAATAGAAAGCATGATTATGTTAAAATGGCATTAAAAGTCCATTAAAAACACTTGATTACTATGAAGAATTAATGCTGACTTTTTGCTGACTGTACAATCACTTAAAACTTCATTATAAGGGCCCACTTATAGTACGATTTTACTTTAATAAGCAACTTCTTATGCCCGGAATTTTATCCGAGATTTACTCAATATATGCAATAAATCTCGTGTAAAATCTCGAAAATCATGTGAAAGCTGAAGAATCTATGATGTAAGGTTGAATTTATTTAGGACTGAAAATGAATAAAAGAAATGTAAAATAAAGTGTCATTATTTTTCAAAAATACTTTTTTAAAATTCGAGATGTAAAAGAATATTTCATATTATTTTTAGGCTAAAATCTTTTCACACGAATCTAATGTTGGGGAACCCACTGCCTTCGACAGCGTGCACCCTCGAATTTATATGATTTCCCATTTTTAAACGAAAATCTATTCAAACAAACCTAGAATTAGAATCTGAGTAAAAGTTGCACTGTCTTCGGCAAAAAGGGATAAAAGTTGCACTGTCTTCGGCAGCGTACACCAGGCGTGCTATGCCCGCTCTGGTCTGTTTTGGCATACGAACCTCGAATGTGTATGATTTTATATTTATTATACGAAAGTGTTTCCAGACTAAGGGAACCAACCCCCTTATAGTTATTGTTGGTTTAATTTCTGACATTTAGTTATGCCAAACTTTGAATTCTGACCAAAAGGTCCTAAGAAAATCTAAATAATATAACATGCGCTATAGCCCCAACCCCCTCCACACACGCACTCATTTAAAACGCGAAATAATATCTTCCAGTGTATTGACAACCTGTGTTGAAAATGTGGAGGTTTTCCCGGACATGTTCAGAAACGAAAACCCCTCGAAAAATGTTCAAAAGCACAATTCTCTTAAGAGGCTACTTCACTCAGGTGAAAACACCCGCTCGCTAATATTAATCCTATGGGAGAAATTTTTTACTATATCTCGTTCGCATTTCAATATTTTTAAATGATGTTTATTTATTATTTACTAGCCGCCACTGGCGACCAGTTTGGTCGCCCTTAAATGTATGTTAAGCATTGTAACAAATTATTTTTATTCATAATTTATTTTTTTCCTTAATCCTTCGCCAAACCGGAAAAATCTAATAGACAAATCAAGAACTTTTGCGATCGTGGTGGCATTTCGCATATTTTTTGTTGTTATGTATTTCATCTTTCTTGACAAAAACCGCTTAACCCACTTTGTAATAAATTAATCATTGTGTGTGTGTTTTTAATATAAAATAAACTATTTCATAATAAAATAAAAGTATATGCTGTTTTAGTAATGTCTAATAGGTACCTGAAAATGGGATTTTCTCGCCAAAATAGCGCAAAACAAAAATTCCGCCAACCCTGGTGCGTCCGTGACAGCTGTTCCAATTTAAAATACATGACGTTCACATTTTTCTTTAAAATAGAAAATAGATAAATAAGAAATATTATCATAAATCAAAACATTTGATTTCAATATTAAAATATCGTTTCTAATTAATACACACGAAAAATAAAAGCTGACAATTTGTTTCGAAATTTGATCCATTAAATATTATTACATGAGTTCAACCACGGAGTTCAACTTACATCAAGAAAAGATCCGAAGGAAGTTGAGTTGTATGGAACAGAATTATGGTAAACTTTGACTGTCTCACTGGTGCTGATTATTTTTTTTTTACACCAGGCAGCGGTCCAAAAATTCATGGTTTAATATTTTAAACGTTCACAACGGATGAATCTTTTTTTTTTGTTGTTGTTTACTTTCATGGATAGAGAATTTGAACAGCGAACCTAATTGAAACTGAAGTTATTGCAGAATGTATACATAATTGAACGCAAGTCATCTCTCAAATATTAATTTATTTTGAACGATCTTTCTAAAAATGTAACTTTTATGCAGTTTTATTCGAAAAAATAATTTTGAATAAAAATGGCCGCTTGGCATATGAAAAAGCGATGCGGCATTCCGGAACTGTTGAGGACAGTCACATGACATACGGTTTTATTATAGAGATTTATTTATTATTTATTTATTTATTGTATTTTTATTTATATATTTATTTATTTGCATTGGATAGCTGAGGATCTCTATGCACGCTCCTTTGTACTTTTTCGATTTTTGTTGCAGTTTTTTTATTGAGGTCCTCAATAAAAAAAAAAATTGTAACAAAAATCGAAAAAGTACAAAGGAGCGTGCATAGCTGGTTCCAAAAGTGAAAGTATCCTCAATAAAAAAAAAACTGCAACAAAAATCGAAAAAGTACAAAGGAGCGTGCATAGAGAGATTGACTTCAGCTATCCAATGCAAAAAAAAAAAAAAAAAAAAAAAAAATCATTTAAAAATATTGAAATGCGAACGAGATATAGTAAATTATTTCTCCCATATGATTAACGTTAGCGAGCGGGTGTTTTCGCCTGAGTGAAGTAGACTCTTCGAAGGCACAGAGAAAAAACAAATGTTTGTGGAATCCGTGAAACGATTTCAAGGAATTAATTTTTTTGAAATAGTAAATTTTAATATATTTTTAAACCAAATATATTGTTAGAACCGGAAAAATACCGAGAATAAGTGGGTATCTTCTTCTCCGAAAGAATGATAACATTTTAAAATTAAAGTAAAAACAGAAAGGATGAAAATGCCTGCACATCGACTCCATTTTTTTAAGTAAATATTTTTTTTTTCAAAACCAAAGATACCATCAGAACCAGAAATGTACGGTGAATAAGAAGGTATTTTAATTTTTGGATATTTCTGTCCGGGTAGCATATGAGGCGGCTTTAAAATATAGAAAAAACCCCAGAAAACTTGAAAAGGAATCTGAAAACACGAAAAACGAAACGAATCGAACTTCGGCTTTATATATATTTTTAAAGTTATTATTATTATTATTTAAAGACTTAAAAAGGGAAAGATACCACGAATAAGTGGATATTTTTAATTGTATTTTCTTTCGGGAAGCGGATGCGACAGTTTCAAAATGCAGAAAAATGGAAAACTTTTTGAAATTCTGAATATAATTATTTTTTTTAACGAAAGATACGTTCAAACTAAGAATGTAAGGCGAAAAGTTTCGTGTTTTTCTTTTTTCTCGTATCTGTGCGAGGGATTCCGTGATAGTGATTTCAAAAGCATAAAAAAACAAACGCTTCGCTTTCATCTGCGTGAAGATCCGAGGAAACCCTTAAATGCACATGCACAATCTGCAGAACGACGAAAACTGGTCATTTTGTGATGTTCATTAGGGTTTTTAATTAATATCTCGGTTAAATAATAAAAACTGGAAAATCTGAGCCTCAGAGACGTATTGAGTCCTTTCTTCCTCTATCCTCATGCAAAATTTTCAGATCTCTACGTGCGCTAGAACTCGACGTGTGTTTTAAAAAATAAATAAATAAAAGATTTGCACCATTTGTGCATAAAAAAGATTTGCATCACTTGTGCAAATTTTATTTTTAGGGGTTTTGGAAAAGATGGGAGGGAGGAATGTTGAAGTTTGAGCTGAGTTATAATATTATAGTTGGGAGGCCCACGGAATAATACTGTGCCTAGGGCCTCAAAGTGCCCAATTGGGCTTTAACACAAATCTGAATGTTAAAAATACTTTTTTCCATAGTTATAATTACAGTTACTGCATTTTGATGATGTATAGGCATGTATTTTTTTCTTCTTTTTCATCGCTTTTACTTTTCATCGGAATGCTTCAAGTAACGTGCTGTCAAAATTAAAAATTTCTCCACGATAGTATGTTTTTCTATTAAAATTCTAAAATCAGAAATTCTTGAAACGAACAACAAAAGTTGATGTTTGGCAAATAGCATTGGGTTCATGTCATGGTTGCATATAAAACGTAAATCCGGCCCCATACGTTGCAAATATAAGTAGCTACACGGTACTTAATAAATTATAATTTATTTTATTATTTTATTTGTATTTATTGCGTTTAATATCTTACTGTTAAATTGCCAAGAATTTAGAATAAATAAAGTAAGTATTTCAATAGAAAATAAGTATACTAGTAAGGTTTATACGTTACTTTGGAATAGCAGTATTTCCTAAAAGAAAATTTTTCCTTATTTAATTGCAAGATTTTGAAATTAAATAAAGGAAAATTTTATTTATAGAATTAGTGGAATCCAAAAGTAAGCACCCGTACGAACCCTCTACACGAATTTTATTCCTAAAATAAAACAAAAATTTCTCAGAGACAAGAGGGCGCACTAATTTTTCTTGCTCCAGGGCGTTGAATATGTAGCTACGCCACTGGAGATATAAAGTCTTAAAGCTTGCTAATTTATTTGTTTAATTTAAAGAAAGGCGAGTTCTGATTCAGAAATTTTAATAATCAGATTAATATAAAATATAAAACATATTTAGATACAGTAATATATAAATGAAAGAAACCGCAAAAAAATGCCATTGACAAATATGGTACTGAACCATAGAAAATCGTGGCACCAAGAACATTTCATGAAGTTAAATATAATGCAATGATTACAATGGTCCACCTCCTGCGAAAACAAAATTGCGAGTGCGTTTCAAATAGAAGTGGCCCATTTTGCACTAATCCAGACTTGTACCAAGCATACCGAATCATGTCGGAATATTGAGCGTCTCGTCTTTCCGATACTTAAGATAAATTATTGCTTTGGAGGTGTGTCCTTCAACGGAAACTCAATGCACACAGCCTTATACGATCTTTTCTCGGATTATCGATCCACAAATGTTTACCAAATCATTTTGGACTCTGTGTCACACAGAGTATACATAGCTTTTTCCGAGTATGTTCTCAGTTTTCAGATGATCTTCAATAGTTTTGTCACCTGAATCAACACAAAAGTCAAACAGATCTTCAAAATTCCCACTTTGCAGGAGTTTTCCACGAAGTGGAAGGTCATGAGTACTACAGTGTACAGTTTGACTATGTCATAGTTTTCAAAATAGATCCAAGTTTAGTTCTGTTCGACTAAACTACTCCATCTCTATCTGAGTCCAAATATTGAATTATGTTTTTCATTTTTCATGTCTACGGAATCAGAGAAGTTTTGGGCATTAGTTATAGCTTCTTGATGCCAATGGGATTAAGCATGTGCCCTTGCATCTTTATGAAAATATTTGAAGTCCTTCTGCGCATTAGCTAGAAATGCACCAAGAAGACCTCTTCAAATTGATTTGAACACAGAGTACGCAATAGTTACAAAGTTCACCTTTCAAAGAAGTAGAATAAACGAGCCAAGGATATGTTTCTGGCCAATTTTTGGGTATCTACTTCAAGTCGAACCTTAATAATTTATGCAGACATTTAACAGTAATAAAGATGTTTAACGGAATTTTCAACAGACTTACCTTGCGCACGATATCACGAAAAATGCTAGAAATGCACAGTAATTCGATCAGTGACATCGTATAAAATTTCGACTTAATTCCAAAATGTAGAGCCTCAAAATACTTTTCAAAGTAGACGTTTTGAATCGAATTTCTAACGCAATAGCGTGAGAAAAATGTGTTGCCACGTGAAACGAATCTCTTACAACTTGATAAGTAATTTGTTTATTAAAATATGGAAAACTCCAACTGTCAGGCCTGCCAATTGTATGCCTTTGTGTTTAAAAATGAATCTGAAAATGTGTCAGAATGCCTCGCGTTGTTGAGTAAATCATTTGAGAACTACCATAAATTTATGAACAAAAATTCGTGTTCGGCTTGGAGTGAAACCCCCGTATTTCTGATTGAACAAAAGGGTTTTGCAATCCCGGTTTCCTACACAAAAATTATTTCCTGTAGTGTATTCTTTCACCCCTTAAAGCTTGTTTCATATTTGTTGAAACAATTCGTATAAATGTAACATCAGCTTTGTGTTATTTCATTGATGCATTTTACGTTTTGTAACTCTAAGATAGTAAATACCGTTTAAATGAATCATGTCTAACAGTGTCTGATTCTAATAAACGGAAAAAAGTAATAGTATGATTTAAGTTATTAAAAAGTCTCATTTGATTAACCAGTGATTCTAATAAGAGGCGGCGAGTAATGGACTAGCTATCAATGACTCAACCCTCCCCCCCCCCCCCCCCCCCCCAGCTGTATAAAAAATATATAGTTATTAGAACAAAACCTTATATTACCCTTATTGGTAAAATACAATTAGTTTAATAATACTCAACATATGGATTAAGTTACATTTATTGCTGGCAGATCGTCGCAAAGTTGTTGTTAGCAACGATCACGGAGAGGAGACAGAAAAACTAAACCGAAACCAAAACCATATTGCATGTGATTGAATTTATAATAGTCACAGTCATGGATAATTCGATGGTTATCATCATGGTTTGTTCGATAATCAATCTATTGATTTATTTATTCGGGATTATTAGCATAATAAATTGTACCAGTCATCATTTTAAATTATACAAACAATATTAGGTGAGGATTGATTTTTCCTATTTTAAAAACGAGATTGATCAAAGCCGCCGGAGATATTTTTTAAAAGAGTGAAATTTGATTCATTCATTATTGCTGAGCGATTTTGATAATAACCAATCCACAGAGTAGACTACTCTGTTAACCAATCAACCAACCACAAAATGACAAACAATTATGGCGGTGTTTTGATTTTTCAAAGAACAAGAGTCCTCAAAATCGAAAAAGCTTACTTATTACAGTGGCTCACTTTTGTTTTTGAGACTCCTTTCTAAGTTTATTGTCTAAAAATCAAACGCATAAGCGAAATGACGATGAATCAAGGGAATCTTCTAGTATTCTCATCTTCCCTGTAAAACGCAAAATAAAGCGAAAACCACAGACTAGAAAAAAAAGTGTTCTATTGCGGAGATAACAACACAGAACGTACAGTAAGTACCATGCATTATTTGATAACAATAACTAATGGATATCTTGGGGTCAGAACCCGCTTAAGACATAAAAGAAGGGGAAGCCCGACGTTACTCTGGGGGCCCCCTCTACCAATTGCTTTATTATTTACTAAATCCATTTTTGGTATGCTGCAACAATTTGAAATTTTACCATCAAAATTTCGAGTAAACAACAATTTAGAAGAAGCGAGCTTCTTAGATAAAAATTTCGTAAGGAAAAAATGCATTTTTTACCCTGATTGATTTTTTTAAAGTAAATTTTGGGGCACCTTTGTATTTCTTTGGGTAAGCACGGGCTTCCCGGGACTATTCGGTAAACAGGCCCTGCTTGGGGTTGCTGAAAAGACCCCACTGCCAAAAAATCACGATTGGTTTAACACAATGCCACAATATGCCAATATCACACATATCATTCTAGCAACCATATGTGTTGATAGCCAATGTTTGGCGACTCTATTTGGCGGGGTCAAGCATAGCTGGGTCATTCTCAGAAAAATCAGGAATTTTATTACGGATTTTTAAAAAATGAAAATTTCTTCTAACATGTTAATACTTACATTCAAGTTAGATCTTATCTGAAGTAATAACACTGTTATAGTTGTTCAGATCAAACATGTAAATATTTTAAGTTTTTTAAACTTAAAAAAAAGTCTGGTCCACGGACGTGACAACCCAGTCCACTGATGTGACGACCGGGTCCACAGACATGACAATTTGTTCCACAGGTGTGACAAAAATAATAAAAGAGTTTATATACTGAATAAAATAAAATTTATTAACGTACTACCATTACAATTCAAAATTAAAATACTATAAGCAACATTATTCATAGAAAGGGTGGAAAATATGGACAGAAATTACAAGACAATTTACAAATCATAATGGGCTGTAGACCTATGAGTTCTCAACAGTAAAATCTCAACAGTTTTGGATCTTTCCTGCAAAAATATATTGGTTACGTTTATTTATTTCTGGCTGTCCAAAACTTTAACTACATCACTTTTATCGACAGTTTCCACATTCATTTTATCAGGAAAATAAACTTTCCAACTCCAGTCGACTTTCGCATAAAATTTACAATTAACTCTTCATTAGATTGTACTCTTTCCACCAACTCAACATAATGTTCAACAAGGTGCCTTTCTGAAAAAAATTTAACAAACTACATAGCTGTTAGGTGCTATTGTCTCCAATTGTTTTTTATCACTTTCCTCATCAGAGTATACCTCATGCACCTTTAATGGCTTCCAACTTGCAATACATGTTGGATCATCAATCTTAATTTTTCCAATTCCACAGTGATTGCAAGTTTGTCCAGCTAGGCACTGCATACAGAAAAGCTGTCTTACTTGAATTGTCGTCCTGTTGTCTTTACTCCAAGTAATTTCATGTACTTTTACCTCGAAATATCTGCATATTATTAGGGAGTTGCTTATACAGCTCCTCAATATCTTCAGAATTAATTCTGTGAATGTCTATGGTGCTGCTGATTTCTTTAAGTGCTGATACAAGAGTATCTATATTTTGAATATCTCTCTCATAACTCACAATAGTGTCAGCTAACCTTTTTGTACACCCACCTATTCCACCGGGTGCTCCTTTCGAATGTCTTTTTTCTTAATAATGCCAATGAAGGCTGTCAATTTGCAGGTCTTTTGCATCTAAAGTTGCAGCCAAGTAAAACATTTTTTTATTCCTGTATTGGGTACTAGGACCATCACTCAGGAAGTTCACTTTTTTCAGATCAGGAACAATTTTCTTTACTTCGGCAAAAATAGGCTTTAAGTGCACACATATAGCCACAGGATCATGTCGTTTGCTGTCAGACATTGTACAGATAGATTTGTGTTGCACTGATTTGTCTCTTTCTATCTTGTAGTACAAGACAACAGTGTGCAATGTCACCTGCTTCCTGGAACCCCCAAAGTGTACAGATTGAACCTCTTCACCATATTTACATTGGTAATTTTCTGAAAAATCAATGTGTATAAAAACTTTATCTTCAGCTAAAGAATTCTTTATCTGGCTTGTGATTTGATACTGATGCTTAATATTGGCCACATGCTCTATATACTGTTCAGTTAGCATTCTAAACTTTGAAACTAGCTCATGCTAGTTCATTCTTTGCATGTATTTTGTGTGATTTTGCTTCCATTTTCAGTCTCAATCTTTACTCTTTTTGTTATCCATTGCTCCTACTTAACTTCTTCATCTTTGAATTCATTAATAATCTGAACTGTATCATTTTTGCTGCATTCCATACAAGTTTTCTCCAAGCACTTGATGTCAAGTTCTTTTTCATACGTTATTCTTTGAAGTAATGCATTAGATCTTTCTTCAAACATTCCTTAGCAACTTTATTTTCTTCATAACCATCCCAAAATTATCACACAAATTACAATTCCAAGTATTTCGCCTTTGACAATCCGGAGAAACAATCCAAAATGGACATCCTCGACAAAACTGGGAACAACTAAGATCTTTGTATTCTTGAAATGAGTTTGTACATTTTTGGTGCAAGTTTTTCAATGAATCAGATAATAGTTGCTTTTGTTTTTTCTGCTTTCTTTTTCTTATAGTGTCCTTTTTCCCAGGACAGAGCCGGCTATTGTCATCTTGTTCAAGAAACATGATAATTAAATTTTGAAGTTTTTCTTTTTGTAGATATTTCATTTTCTGAAGTCAGAGTTTAACACTGTGCAATGGAGCCAGCGGGATTCAAACCCGCTCCCACCTACACTCGCAAGCGATTAGAGGTGTGATGCTTTGACCACTCAGCCACGGTGGGCCCAAAATAATTTAAAAAAAATAAACAAGCAACAAAACATAAATAAAACATGCATATAAATTGTTGCTAGTTAATTTTAAAGTCATTATGTCTCAAATATATTATTGCAATGTTTAAATTTCAACCAAATTGGTATTAAAGTCATACACGTGTCCACGGATGTGATGTCCACAGATGTGATAAAGCTAACCATTTTCTATATTTAAGAACAGATGCCTTTGAGGTTATGATATGAAAGTTGGTAAACAAATACTTTACATCTAATATTATGAATTCATTGAATTATTTTATTATCTTACCTGATTATTTGAAATCTGTATGTGCCACAGATGTGATGAGTTGATCTCAACCTTTTAAAAACAAAGACCAAAAACTTTAAATAAAACCACACAAATCACAAAGCATGGCTTCTGTCTCTGTAGCACTGAACAATATGGCTGCTCTAGTGCTGATTTTTCAACCAATACAGTATTGTGCTGCCATAAGGAAGAATTTACTGGCTTTTTTTTTCTGTCCACAGACGTTATCTACTGCTCTAGTGTATAGGTGAAAACTGGGAAATTTAGTTAGTAGCCAGTGGCCGGTAGACTCAGTTTCATTAGTGGCCACTTTTTAAAGTTAGTAGCTACTATTATGTTTCAAACTTTCTTGACATCTAGATAAATTATAATCGTTGTATATAAACATGTTTTTCTATAAGAGTTTTATATCTATTGTATGAGTATGAGTGTATTTCGCATGATTAAACAGTATCTCTTAAAGAAAAATAATTCAACTGGTGAGCATGTGGCAGGAGTCGAAATATTGAAATATCCTTAAAACCTGCTTGTATCCTATGGGAAAAAAGAAATAAATTACTTGAAAGTTGAAATGCATGTGGAATCAAAGCTGATGGATATATTTTGCAAAATAAAAATGTATTTCTTGAAAAAATATTCCAACTAAAGAATAATCATAACATGCATGTAAGAGCACATGAGAAAAGCCGAAATATTGAAAATACAGCTAAGTCGTTGAAATCTGTTTGCATCTGGTAGGAAAAAGAATTAACCAGTTCTCTAATTAGATGTAATCAATGTAGAGATGCATATTTCCATGAAAAATGGTGTATTTCACTTGGCGATCGATAACAGATTTTTTAATCGCCACTTGGCGAGTTGCGACTAGGGTGGCGATCGATGGCTGATTTTTTAATCGCCACTTTTTAAACTTTAATCGCCACGTGGCGAGTGGCGACCACTAATTTTCACCTATACTCTAGTGACAGACATTAAACTTGCAATTAAATAAATTTGAAAATTAAGTTTAACTTTAAAGTTTTGGGAGAAGTTTTCTAATTGTGTTCTTAATCCAAAATATAGTCGAACCAGTTAATTTCTTCTTTGATGTATGAAATATAAACCTGGAAACAAACAAAACTGTAAGTGGTTACAGTCCACGAACGTGACAAATCACATTCTGTGGACAAACTTTAAACAATAAATAAAATATTTTTGTCTCAACTTACAACTTCTATATACTCCATTAGTTATATTAAAGTGTTTTAATTAATTAAATTACTTTTTAAAACTTTTTTCTTCACAATAAAAACCAGATACACAAATTCCTGATTTTTCTGAGAATGACCCAGCTACACTCGTCCCTTAAACTTACAGCTAAATTATTTTATAATAACTTTTATACATATGATTTCATATTTCATTATGTAAACTTTATATAAGTTCTTTGGAATAGCTTTCTTTGGAATAAGTTCTTTGGAAAAAAAAAATATATATATATATGTATATATATATGAAGTCTGGATATACATGAAGAATCGCTGCTGAAGTCCTGTATGGGAAAGCATGTTTTTTGGGAGTCCATATGACAGAACTCCTGTATACCGGAATGAATATGATGCAAATCTGCAAATGGATAATGGACTGCCAATTCAAGATTTTTGATACTGACTTATGAAACAGATTCAGACTGATGTGTTCCAGCTGTTGATGGATTATATGTTGATGAGTCTAGTCGAGCTATTACCATATGTATCCTTTAATAAGTCTTTTCAGGTCAAGGTGGGGACATGGCGGCTTGCATTTTCCTTTATATATATTTTTTCATTACAGTATATTTTTCAATAAAGTTTGGTTCAGTTCTTGTTGCAACATTAGTTATCTGTTTTAACTGTGAAATCCTTTTTTGTGTATACATTTTACATATATAAATATAATTCAGATAAAAAAATTATTTGCTTATTGTTGCATTTTTGGAGTATGCAAGCTAGCTGTGCCTTGCGAAACCTGATAGGCTACAAATATTATATAGTTTTTTGCTCCTCCCACCTTCCGAAGAGCTAGGAGCTAATTTTTCTGAATGGTTGCTGTTTGTTGATTCTTCTTAGATTCTATGCCTCTTTCATCACAGCATCACAAAACTGTAAATGCTTATAAAATCTATAATTTTTGCTTAAAATGTACCGAATTTGGTTTTAGGCATATTTATATGTATATACAGTGTCTCACATAAGTGATGGGACACTTGTGCTTTACAAAAGGAAACTAATCAAATAAATTAAAAAAACATGTACACATTTTTTTTGTGGGTGTGTTTCATACTTAAATTTAGTAAAGATTATTACATAACATACATTTTGTCAAAATATTAAAATATTAATTTAATAAAAATACAAATGTTTAGAACGGAGCAAAAAATAGCTCACATAAGTGATGGGACACCATTATATATGCAACAAAAATCGTCTGAAATAAGCAATAAAAATATTTTTTGGGGTTTTATTTTTACTTAAAAGCAATTGGCAATAATTTATAAAATCGTCTGCAGTATTTCTCTCCAGTTTGTTTTGGAATTTTTGTGTTTTTTAGCTCTGTGTAGTCATGAATGCTAAACGAAAAGAAACTTCGCCTGAAATTCGAAAATTAGTTATTAATTTGCATATTGAACGTGGAAAATCTATTAGAAAAACTGCTGAAACAGTTAACTTGAGTCGTTCAACAGTTTTCAATATCATTAAACGATATAAAAAGAATCATATGATTCAGGATAAAAGAAGACCTGGCTGACCATCAAAGCTATCCAATGGAATAAAGCGAATTATCGTTCGAAATATTAAAAAAAATCCAAGAATTAGTGCTTCAAAAGTTGCTGCTGATTTACAAGCATTATATGGAATAATTGTTAATCCTGAAACTATTAGAAGGGTAATTCGATCTGCTGGATATCACGGTAGAGTAGCCAGGAAAAAATTCTTCGTAAGTGAAAAGAATAGAAAACTCAGACTAGCTTTCGCAAAATCCAACATAAATAAGAATTCTGATTACTGGAATAAAGCTATATTTGCTGATGAGAGTAAATTTAATATATTTGGTTCTGACGGTAGAATCTTGGTGTGGAGAAAACCCAGGGAAGAACTTCGCAAACAGAACTTGGTACCAACAGTAAAACATGGTGGAGGAGGAGTTATGGTATGGGGGTGTATGTCGTCCGCTGGAGTTGGTAATCTTGTTTTTATTGACAGTATAATGGATCAGTACAAGTATATTGATATTTTAAAGCAAAATTTGAAATCTTCAGCACGAAAATTGAACCTTCATAACGATTTTAAATTCTACCAGGACAATGACCCCAAGCACACTGCTCTGAACGTTAGACTCTGGCTGCTATATAACTGTCCTGAAATAATAAAAACACCACCACAATCTCCAGACTTAAATCCCATAGAGAATATTTGGCAAGAATTGGAATCAAGAATTCGCAAACACACCATTTCTTCAAAACAACAACTAAAATCGGTGCTTCAAGAAGAATGGGGTAAAATCACTCCAGAAATCACAAAAAAAATAGTCGAATCCATCCCAAAAAGATTAAATCATGTTTTAAAAGTAAAAGGAAATCCAACAAAATATTAAAACCTTTTAAAAAGTAAATTTTTTGGATAAATATTTGATGGAAAAGTAAGTGTCCCATCACTTATGTGAGCCATTTTTTGCTCCGTTCTGAACAATTGTATTTTTACTAAATTAATATTTTAATATTTTGACAAAATGTATGTTATGTAATAATTGTTACTAACTTTAAATATGAAACACACCCAAAAAATTTTTGCACATGTTTGTTTATTTATTTTATTGCAGTTTCTTTTTATAAAGCACAAGTGTCCCATCACTTTTGTGAGACACTGTACCAACTTGTATTTATTTTTTATATACGGGTACACTAGGGGAGGGGGCTAATCTTATAACTAAAGTTCAAAGTTTATTCGACTCAAGATGCACTGCTATTTTCATAATGAAATTTAAATACAAGTCAGTGTAGTATAAAAAAAAACTTTGTTATGAGTGTTACATATACAGGGCTAGCAAGAAATAAGTTTCCCATTTTTGAGGGATCTAGAATGCGTTCTATTGGTCCAAATGATCGCTAAAATTTTAACTACAGATAATTCAAATGATGTGCTTGACATTTATTATATTTTTTAAAAAATTACAAAAATCCGCCAATAGGTGATGTTGTAATACCCATAAAAACATTTAATATGCTTTATAAATGTTTAATAGTATAAAAAAAAATAGCATTAAAACTGCTCAATATGTCCCCCTTCATTTTCAACAGTGTGCAATGGAACTAAAAATTAATACCATTAAAAACTTGCATATTTTTCCCACCCTTTTTTAAAACAGAAGAAAGAGTGAAAAATATATGAAGGCAGGGCTTGAATTTAAGGGCGGGATTCACGGCGAAAATTTTGAAATCCACCCAAAAAAATATTTTGGGCTCCCTCCCAAAAAATTTCACCATTTTTCAGAGAAATTTGCGATATTTAATTTACCGATCAATCAACGAAATTCATGTAATTTTGTGTTTTTTTCTTTCGACAGATTGACAAAGTTTGTGATTTTTTTCCCCTGTGTCCGACTGACAAATTAAATTTTTTTTCCTGTATTCGACTGATGAATGTCATGATTTATCCCCGCGACCAACTGATGAAATTCACAATATTTTCCCGCGACTGATTGACGAATTTCGTGATATTTCCTGGCAAGCAATCAACGAATTTTGCGATATTTTCTGGTGAGCTATCGACGAACTTCATGGGGTTTTTTTTCCTTGACCGACTGACAAACTTCAAGAATTTTTCCATAACCAGTTAGTGAATTATTAGTTTTTGTCTGGCGACCGATTGATGAAATTCACTATTTTTTTTTTCTCGCACCTCACTGAAAAATTTCACGATTTTTCCCGCAACTGACTGATGAACTTCGCATTATTTTCTTGTGACAGATTGGTAAACTTCCCATTTTTTCCCAAGACTGATCGACGAATTTAGTGGTTTTTTTTCTATGGACATAGACATAGATAGCCTTTCGAAGAAGAAAATCGTTTATCAAAAAATGTTTAAAATAGAATGTCTGTGTAGGACAGTTGTATTAGTTCGCCTACTTCTTCAAATTGTCTGCTTGACAGTCATTGTTTGGTAGGTACAGTAGATTTATTCTATGGTAAGTATCTGTATTGTTGTTTGTAGGTGGTGTTACCTTAGCACAGTTGTATACTGGCTGCCATGTAGTTCCAAAGTCGCAAATCGATATTAACATTATTTCATTAGAAGTCCTATCTATTTCTATGTTCATGCGTAAGACGAATTTCATTATTTTATTCCCTCAACCAATTGACTAAATTCACAATTTTTTCTCATGACCAATAGACGTATTTAAAGATTTTTTTCCTGAGACCAAAAAGAGGGAAAAGAACAAGAAAGGGCAGTAAGAGCCACTGGTCGCTGTGGTTCTGCGTCAATTCGTCACGATTTCAATTCGTCACAAAGAAAAGGTTTTTGAAGGCTATGATGATAAAATAAAGACAATTTAGTAAAAATGTTTAATAATGATAAAAACAATTTAGTAAAAATGTTTAATGATAATTAGTTTTTTAGATATAGAGAATTATAACTAACAAAGTACATGCGATTATATCTAAGAACAAATTATCATTAAATAATTTTAATAAATCTTTATTTTATCATCATAGCCTTCAAAAACATTTTTGCTGCGACAAATTGACGCTGCGATGAGTTGTCGCCACGACAAATTGACGCGACACCGGTCGCTGCACCCTGTCAAATTGGCCTAGAGTCAGCACTAAACAAAAATTAGATTAGAAGAACTGCAAAGATCTTATTACTTTAACTCCTTGAGGTAAAGGAGTAAACCTTTTTAATCCTTGTGAAGTAGTAAAAGTGTACTTTGTGAAAGAGGCTTCAGCAATCAAAATCAAATAAAATCTAAATTCAGAAATTCATTTAATAACCTAATTGTTATGGGCCCCTAGTATTTGGTGGATGTTGAAAAATAGACATTGCATATATAAAGTTTAACTTTCTTCCTTTTTTTATAATAAAAATAAACATTTTTCATAATTATTCTGAGTTGACTTAAATTTTTTTCAATAGTATTTTGTCATGTCTGCTCTGCATTAATCTAATTCCTTAAATAGCACGTCAAATAATAGTGGGGTTTAAAGATATTTTTTTTCCCCTCCCAAACATTACAACTTCCCTCCATTTAAAAATGTTGGGAGGGAGATTCCCCTTTTTGGAAAAATTTAATTTCAAGCCATGGAAGTATATTTCGCTGTATCTATATTTCATGGGTTTTTTTTTTCTTTCTTTTCTTTTCTTTTTTTTTTTTTTCTAGTCTCAATTTTTATTGAATGCAACTTGTTATTATAATTTAATTTCAACTGGTAAAAATTGGGGTGTGATAGTATTTTAATATCTTAGCAATACTAAATGGTAGTCAATTTTTAAACATGTTTTGTGAAAGCTATTTCAGTGAACTGTCTACAGACGGTGAATCTGTATTAAAATTTTCTCCAATTTAACAAAACAAGTTATTAGTATTCAAATTGTTTAGTTGGAATTTGATGTGTTAAGTTCTTCTTTTAGTTTAAATAAGTGTTTTTCAAACCTAAACTCTACACAGTTCGTCATATTTCTCCATTGTGGTCCACTAAAAATATTTATCTCCCTCCTATTTTTATGGACAATATAAATGGCTAAAATTAAACTTATTTAAATAGCCACTTACAATCAGTGTAAAAAAAAAATCATGATTTTTTTTTTTTTTTTTTTTTATTAATCAAAATAATCTATTTTTTTAAAAATTAAAATAAGATTGCATTTTTATGATTTTTTTTTCCTGTTTTAAAATATTGAATGGCAACCAAGAGTTGTAGGTTTCAAAAATAATTTATCTTCCTACTTCATCTAATCCTGTAAACATTTTGCTAAATTTATGCATACTTCTTTTTTTAATGTTATCATTTTAAATAAAGCTGTCATAATCAAGACAAATTCTGAACATGATTATGTTTTGTGTTGGTGGAAATGGTTTGATAACACATAGATCATTTGAAAGTAGACTGCAACAATATTCTGAAAGAAGATATTTACTGCAAAAATTAGCTTAGGAAAATAGAAAATATATCTCGCTTCAAAAAACAATTTCTCCAGTTTTACACATGCACACACACAAAAAAAGGAGCTCATTTTTCAGATTTTTCTGCATCTTTTAGTTAAATGTAAGTAAAGTAATGTAAAATAAAATTTACTTTTTGTGTCAGCACATATGTAGTTGTAGTGGCATTTTAACATTCAAGAAACTTTTTAATCCTTTTGTATTTTTTTTTCCACTTTGAGGCAAGAATCTCTAAATTTATTTGTATACTTTAATTTTTGTTTAGTATTTTACTCAGGGTTGGCAAGTTTTTGACAGTGTGACGGTTTTATCCGGTTTTAACCATGGTTTTAACCGTCATGTCAAAAACCCCTTTTTGACATAGTTTTTGACAACAACTGTCAAAAACCTAAAATTGAGTCCACAAACTGCTTAAAATTATTTTTACAACAACATCCAATTTGCCATTTTTCATAATTTTTAGTGCTAGATAAATGGCTAAACTTTATGACAGTTTTAGACATTAAAAACTACATACTCTGTATAAAATCAGGGGTCAATCCATAAAAAAGTTAAGGCCTATCTAGATCCCTTCACAAAAATCGATTTCATAAATCAGGTCCTTTCACAAAATTCCTCTTAATAAAATTGGTCGCTTCACAAAATTCCTCTTAATAAAATTGGTCCCTTCACAAAAATCGATTTCATAAATCAGGTCCTTTCACAAAATTCCTCTTAATAAAATTCTCCCTTCACAAAATTCCTCTTAATAAAATTGGTCCCTTCACAAAATTCCTCTTAATAAAATTGGTCCCTTCACAAAATTCCTCTTAATAAAATTGGCCCCTCCACAAATTCCATTCCATAAAAACATACTCTCCATTACTTTGTTAGATTTTAAAATGTATAATTTACAAAGAAAACAAGTTCACAAGAAAGGTAAAACTTTAACAGAAGGACTTAAAGAAGTTATCATTAAATGCTTGATTTGAATTTGAGCAGTTGGATTTCATCTTTCATAACAAAATGTTCACAAATTAAATTTAACAAAAATAATTTTTAGTTTTCACAAAATGAGCCCCAAGAAAAAAAATCTGTGTCGACCCCTGAAAATTCAAAACATGATTTTGGTTTAACAAATTAATTAGAAAATAATTGTAAGCTGTAAATTTATAATAGAAAAATAATTAAAAGTATCGTTACATTAAAAATATAAACTAATAGAACTATTAAATAGTACTTGCAGAGTTTCCCCCAGGCAGTTTCAGAAGGGTGCTGCACCCTGCCTACCCTTTGATTTACAAAAGAGCGCCCTTCTTGCTCCTCAGTAAAAAAAGTGTCTTTTCTCCTTTTTGTATTAAAGAATTTGCTTTCATAGTAAAAAATTACTCAATGTTGCCTTAAAAGGAGTGCCCTGACTTTTAAATATTAAAAGTTGACTTTAAAAACCAAAAGTATGCCTTTAGCAATAAGTGCCCTCAAGAATCCAAAAAGTACCCTTAAGAATAAAAAAATGCCCTTTTCTCACCAGCAGCACCCTGCCCTTTATTAAACATGGGGGAAATTCTGGTACTTGTATAATTTAATGTATAAAATTTCATATAAATAATATACTTATTTTTATATTGTTTTAACGTTTGTCCCCCAAAAAAGGTACTAATGAACAGAGGAATGTTTTTTTCAACTAGGTAAATCATATTCAAAGGTTGGAGTACCATAGGTGAGATTTATTCCAACAGAGCAAAAAATGCCGAGACTAGGACTCGAACCTGGGTCTGTTCATTATGACCTAATTACATGGTATACATGAGTTCCGTGTTGTATCACATTCATCATGTAAAAATGCTATGGTTATAGCTTAGATGAATAAAATTAGCGCTGCAGCTCCCAGCCATGTCCAACAAAGAGTGAATTATGACAACTGGTATATCAAGGGATAGATCAGTAGGAAGAGCGTAGGCACGTGAAGCCAAAGTAGCCAGGTTCGAGTCCTGGTCCCAGCATTTTTCACTCTGTTGGAATAAATCTCAGCTATGATGCTCCAACCTTTGAATAAAAAAAAGGTATTTTATAATGTATAAAAATTTAATTTAACATAAAGAAATAGTTCTAAATAATTAAACTGAAAGTAACATAATAAAATGTGTAAATATTGAAAATAACAAACCATCTTCTATTAAGTTATTGATTTAAAGAACGTTTAATTATATAGATTTCATATTATAATTCCTTTAATTACTCAAAGAGCATTGGTGTTGCAATTGTAGTTTATATTTAATATTTATGAACAAAAACAAACATTTAGAATCATTAAAAGTCTAGGTAACTTATAATCAGTCATTGAATAGTGGCCACTTTAGCTTTACACAAGTTTTTATTTATTTTAAGCATAAATTAGATTGCTAATTATTATTTTTTATAATAAACCGAATACTTAATAGTAATAAAGATATAAAAAGTACTTTGAAAAATGCATTTAATAGTAATTTCAATATTTTTAGCTATTTTTCCTAGCATGGCAACTGACAAATAATTTGAATTATGATATATAATTTTATTACAACTTAATTATGACTAAATAAAAATTATTTACATGATATATAAATTAATATTTAAGCAGTTTTTAGCTTGATTTAATATAAAATATCAATGATTGCTAAAAAAAAAAAGAATGTGTATAAGGTTTTTGACACTTTTCGACAGTTCTTGACACTTTTCGACAGTTTTTGACACTTTTCGACAGTTCTTGACACTTTTCGACAGTTTTTGACACTTTTCGACAGGTTTTTGACATGTCACGTCAAAAACCACTTTTTGACGTCAAAAACCCAACCCTGATTTTACTTCTTTTTTTAAAAATAGAAACAACATTGTTGTATGTATATTAAATCACATAAATTAATGCCTGAATTCCTTAAAGGCACAGTTAAAAAATACATTATTTCTGAAATAACATGTTCTTTATTTCAGGGCAGGATGGCGGATTCATGCTCAAAATTTTGAAATCCCGCTAAAAATAATATTGTGAATGAGTGTCTCACGCTTAAAAAAATTCAGCTTTTTCCGGAGAATTTCATTTTTTGAAATGACGATCAAGTCCCACAACCAACTGACGAATATCACGATACTTTCTTGCAAGCAATTGCCGAATTTTGCTGGGTTTTTTCCTACATTAGATTGACGAATTTTGAATTTTTTTTTCCATGACCAATTGACAAATTTTGCGATATTTTTCGCAAATGATTTGTGAATTTCCTGGTTTCTTCTTGCAACAGATTGTGGAAATTTACAATTTTACCCTGCATCTGACTGAATAATTTTGCGATTTTTCTCTGCGACCTTCTGACGAATTTTGCGATTTTTTTCACAACCAATTGACAAATTTCACGATTTTTTCTGTGACCTATTTTTATAATTTCACAGTTTCTTGCTAGATAATGATGAAATTCACAATTTTTTTCCTTGCGTCCGACTGAAAAATTTCGCGATTTTTTTTTCTCCCTCTGAAACAGTTCAACTCCCCTCCATTTACAAATGTTGGGAGGGAGACTCCCCTCTTAGGAAAAATTTAATTTCAAGCCCTGTCCATCCAAAGAGCCGAAGTAAGAAGTGTTATTTGTAACCTTATATACATAATTTTCATGTTAAAAAAGGTTGGCCTGTATGCAACGATATATTTGATATGTACAAGGTTTCTTCTTATCATTGACCAAAACAGTTTAGTTTTAGAAGTATAGTTCCAATTGCAAAAATGTTCTCTTTCAGCATAGGGAAATCCATTTATATCAGAATAGTTATTTTGTATTTTATGGATTTTCAGCAGATTACCAAAGTATCTTGAATTTTATGAATTTTGAACGTTTTCTAACTCTAAAAAAACATTTTTCCATTTTTAGTGTTAGAGTATGCTGAAAATTCATGAAGTTCAAAGTATCATAACTTGGTAGGTTTTGATATACAAAAATATAATTTTTATTGTTTTACTTGTTAGGGTATGGAGAAAGTTCTTCTAAATATAGCTTATATGTTGCAGAGACTGTATAAAAGTTAAAAATTTGTAACTTTAAAAAGCATTTGGAGAAATTTATTTATGTGATGAATAATATTTGCAATTGGAACTATACCTCTAAATTTAATGGTTTAAGAAGTAGCTATTAATCAATAATAAGAAAGGGACACCGGTATAAAATGATAAACAAGTAATAAAATTTATTACAAATATTAGTAACCAAGTACCTTTAAATTTTTGTCTGTTTCTGATAAGATAAATGTCATCCATATAAGAACTCATCTGTTTGATAGTTGACATTTTTAATTACTTTTCCATATACTGTGGACTCTCAAAGAAAAACAAAAGCCCGCTACAAATAAAAAAAAAAGTATATTTTATTGATAGGTGTAGATTGTTATTTTCTATGATAATTAATTATTTTTAGAATACAGTTTTGGTACTATATTCTTAGATGAATAAATAAAATTGAACAAAGCAAAATGGATCCGGTTTCTTGCTCCCATACTGTTTGCCATGTATTTTCAAGCTCTTCTAATAGAGAAAAATCTACATAATTTTTTTTAGACTTTTCAAATAAGCAGCCATCACATTAACTTTAGTGATAACTTTTATAATATGTAACTAAAAATGTTATGGTATTTCAGATATGTTTCAATATTTATTTCAAGAATATTTTAATTAACCCATTAGCGCCCAAATTAATAGTAGAAAACTACATTATTACTTGTCATATATTTTGATATATAAATGATTCTGAGTAAGTTAAGCGAGAAATTTAAGAAATCCATCCTTTAGTTTTAAATTTGCAGTCCAACCAGAATTAGTTGATTCTAAAGAAAAAAAGTGTGCTGGAAGTAAGATTTTATATCTGTCCTCACAAATGAGGACACTGGGCATTAACTGGTTAAGTATCTTTCTCTATAATCAAATCATGTAAAAATAATTCCAGAAAATTGATAATGTTTTTATGATAGTTGAAAATCATAGAATGAATTTTAATATTTACCTGAAAATTCTAAAAATCTTCTAGAATGCAAGTTAACTACAGTAGGCTATGTTTTATATTTGATTGGACCACTATGTATCACTTGCAAAGCTAAATTTAGTTCTGCTCAGTTATTAAGTGTTACTTTTAAATTATGAAGGATGTTTGTTTATTCATTTTTGCAGGACTGTTGCTGTTCTTGGAGCAGGATTGATGGGTTCTGGAATAGCTCAAGTGAGTGTAGATAAATCTTACGATGTTATACTGAAAGATATCACTCTTGAGAATTTAGCAAAGGGCCAAAATCAAATACAAAAAGGTTTGGATTCAGCAGTTAAGAAGAAGAAAATTACTCAGTAAGTTTGTTTTCTCTCATTCCATTTTATTTATTTTTTTAACCATGTTAATAGAAAAATTGTATATCACTAATGTTGCCAAAAATACTTTCAGTATCTTGCCAAGAAGGGAAAAACATGTGATTAAAAAATTTAATATAAGTTTTCTCTTTTACAGAATTATATTATAAAGTTAACCTTTCGCATTCCACTGACATCTATATGGTGACATACTAAGTTTAATTCCCAAATGTCACATTGGCACTGGAATTTTCAATCAAATTGAAAGTAAATGCATTTGTTCGGGTAAATAACAAACCGAAAATTTTGTTTCAAAATTCCAGTGCCATTGTGGCATTTAGGAATTAAACTTAGTATGTCACTGTATAGATGTCATGTCAGTGGTGTGCAAAAGGTTAATACAGTGTAATCCTGAAGTCACAAGGGGGGGGGGGGGGAAATCAATAATTTGAAAAGTCTAGATTGTAGCCTAATGGGGGGTCCATTTATCACATACAGATAGCACTGTAGTGGTCCCAAACTTGCTGCTTGTTGCTGTTTAAGCCATCATGTGACAATTGCAATAGAAATCCTTTTCAATGCTCTGCAGATTATGTTGCCATGTCTGACAACTGTTCTCACTGACCCAGATAGACAAAAACCCAGATTTTTCCAAAAAAATCTTTTTTTTTTTTTTTTTTTTTTTTAAACCAGGTCTTTTAGTAGCATTTCTTATACATCAAATTATTGAATTTTTATTTCTTCTGTGACTGTTGAATCATCCAATATTTTATTTTGGAGAGATTAATCATATTCAAATATTTGCCAAACACACCATTATATAAGTAAGAAACTAGCTTTTTATTAAAAAAAAAAAAAAAAAAAGCTTTTAGCTTCTTTTGCATCAAGTTTATCATGTAAATAGCAATTAAGCAGTTTTCAATTTTAACATATTTTGTTTCACAATGATAGTGAAGTATTTTTTTCATATCTCATGAAGAGAGAATCATTAAGGTGAATATACCTGTAAATACTTTAATAAATATTCAAAAATTGAATATCTAAGTTTTAGAGCACAATTTTAATGTTTTTTAATATATAATGTTTCAATATCAATTTTAAGTTGTCTGTTGATTGGAAAAGTTTTCCCTTTCCTTCTCATTTCAGATATATTTATAAACAAATAATTAAATGTGTGATTGAAGATTTTTATTTAAATGTGAATAAATATGTGTATATATGTGTATACATGAATTCTTGATAAGTCGAATAGTCGTTTAAATATGTTTTCACAAAGTCCCCGAGCCCCTTTATTACAATTCAATATTAACTTTCTCATTCTGTCAAAGTCTACATCTTTTAAGTCTATTTTTTGCGACTGAGAAATAACAGTAATTGGACTAATTTCTTAATTTTTCGGTCACCTTTCAAAAATACTGCTTTTTTTCGTTAGATAAAACTTTACTGCTCTCCCTTGCAGGCTTATTTTACTTCCCATCTTTATCACTGTCAACCATCTGTGATTACAATGGCAAATGTTCGCCCTTCCCCATTCACTTCTCTTTTGTACCATCCTTTCAAAATAGATTCTGCTGAAGCAGGAGGCTAAGTGTATTCTAAACGGATTAGTAAATTTTCCCACCCTTTTATGTCATGATTTTTTTTATCGTTTAATTCTGATGAGCTCTCATTAAGATTCTTTGTTCTTGTGTATTCATTTTAAGAGTTTTCCCCAGGTTTAAAAAAGGGCAGGGTGCTGCTGGTGAGAAGAGTGCACTTTTCAGATTCTTATTGGCACTTTTTTTAATTATTAAAGGTATTCTTTTGGTTTTTAAAGCCACTTTTGATATTTAAATGTCAGGGCACTCTTTTTAAGACAATATTGAGTCAGTTTTTACTATGAAAGTAAATTGTTTAATGCAAAAAGGAGAAAGGGCACTTTTTTTACTGAGGGGCAAGAAGGGTGCTAATTCTTTTTATGAGTGGCAAGAAGGGTGCTATTTTGTAAACCAAAGGGCATGCCGGGTTCAGCACCCTTCTGAAACTGTCTGGGGGGAAACTCTGATTTTAATGTTTATTGCTTTTCACATTATCATATGTTTTCAGTTGAGTCTTTAAAATCTCAACGTGGAAATTACAAATTTTTAATTTAAAACAAAAAATAAATATAAAAGATTGAAAATAATCCTAATTTAAAGAAAAAAGATCTAGTCTGGAAATATGGTATCCCTCCCAACACACTATCTACTAAACTAAACTATAAAGGAAGCATTTTGAAAAGACATAAGTCTTTGCAGGCTATAAATTATGTGGACAATGTTCTCAATATCAGTGATGAATTCAAGGGGTGGCCCGGGGGGGGGGATGTCCCCCCCCCGGAGGAAATTTCTGACTTTCTTTTTTTTTTTCTTTCAAGTACTGATATTTTCCTTTGAATTTTCCAGAAAACCTGCTAAGATTCACACAGGATACCACACAGGACTGGTAAAAAAATCTGTCTTAACAGAAATATACTTGCATAGTGTTCTTATAGTCAGTACAATTAGATGTTCCATTTAAGGCAATATTCTGTTATAGACACATTCCGTTTTTATAGCGTATAACAGTGTGGTATAATTAATAGCCTTTCTAGGTCTCAAGTTATTTAAAAAACTACTCAAACATTACGGGGAAAAAATGACGAAACTAGTACACTTACCCATAATGTCTATTCTATTTACCAACACATAACCTTTCAGCGATGCACTCTAACTCTTTGTACAATAGGTGCGTGTCATATTTCTGTGCACAATAGTTAGTTACAAGGTATTTCAAAATAATAAAAAGAGACAAGTTATATAAACAATTATGCATATCAGTAGCAAAACTTAAATTTTAATTTTGGTGCGATATATGAGAATAAAGTGTAAGAAAAAGTTGTTAAATAAGTTCCTAATTTTTATTCTAAAATTATAAAGTGACTAGCATTATCATTAAAAGGGTTAAATGCGATAAAATCTGGGAAAACAGAACCTGTCATTAACGCAATCCTCCCTTAAACGGAAAAAAAATTACGGTTCCAGTAAAAAGAATGAAATGCAATTATATCTGTTAAGACGGAAACCTGTCAATAATGGATTTTTTCTCCTGTCTCTTTCGATTTTGTCGTGGCAACTTTTACTGTACACTGTACTATAATTGTATTGTATTCCTCTCTTCGAGACCGTTAAAGATTTTTGGTTAGGAGAAGATTCCATTCTTGACAGGTTCCGCTTTACTTGTTTTACTGTATTTTTTATTTATTCACATACGTTTCAAATGCATGATATTGCACTGATATTGATTTTTTTAAAATTAAGGATTCGTTTTTACATTGATCCAATAATCCGATATAGCTTTTAAAAGTATCAAAAATAGTATACTTTTTTGTCTGTTTGCTCGCTTTCCTTCCGTTTTCTAGCTTTCGCCAAAAATTCTCCGATTGAACAAGAATACGCTTTAAACTACATAACTGCATTTTCTCCTTTTAAAGTCTGGCCACTTCATATATCTGTATCTATCGTATTTACTCGCGTGCGTAATCTGAGCCCCCGGCTTGTTTTTCGCACCCTTAACAGAAAATTTCATTAAAGAAACAAAAATTTATGTATTTTTTGCCGTAAGTGTGATGAATTATTTTGATTTTGTAACTGAGATTTCATATTAATCAATATCCTGACAATTATTATAATTTTAAATATTTCAGTTTCGTTCTGTAGCAACAAATTCTCTACTCTACTATTTACTGCATTTTCTTCTTTTAAACTTCAGCATTTTGTCTTCCTAAATATTTCTATACAAACTTTCATAAATTATATCCTGTATTTATTCGCTAAATAAAGGATTTTATTTTTCTTATTTTACTGTAGAATGCTAGGGAATTTTTTTCTCCTTTCCAAACACTATAAGCAATTATACTAGGTAACACTATGTCTGGTTAATCTAATCCACATCGATAAGTAAAATTTGGCAATTCATTGTTCAGTTTTCTGTCTTGATAGTTGCGTATAAAATATTCCTCCAAAGTTAGATATTGGACTGTAATATATTTTAGTGTTACTTTTAACAAGCATGTAATTTTTTATTGAGCTAGTAACTATTTGAGAGTATAAGTAGTTCGTTGAATTATGTCGAAACAACCAAAGTTATTTTCTTTTATTAATAAAAAAAGACGTATTGAAGAGCCAGTGGTAAAGTCATCCGTTGGATTAAATCAAAATAATTCTCAAATGATTTTAACTGGAAATGAAATCTCTAATGGGATAGTTCCACAAGTGTCAGCTTCATCTAATACTGTTCGTGGACAACCAAAATATAAAAGTGTTGGATGCGAGTTCAAATATCAAAAACAGTGGGAAGATAAATATGACTGTATGTATTTTGATCGAACTCGCGGCGGTGCATTTTGCAGACTGTGTGAAAAGCACTTAAAAAATGATGTAGAAGTATTTCAAAAAACAGTCATATCAGTGCCCTTTACCAATTTTAGGAAAGCAACTGGCAGTACCGGAAAACTTGAAAAACACTCAAAATCAGACAAACATTGCAAATCTGTTTTTATGGAAAATGAAAGATTGCAGAATTTAAATGCTCCTATACACACTCAAATTATCCAATGCAGTGAAGATGAAAGGGATAAAATAGACAAGCTTTATCTTCATTAATTAGGAGTGTGTATTTTTTAGCTAGAAAGGAAATAACTCATACTACAAAATATGAACCCTTAGTTCAAAGAATTTTAATCGGAGAAAATGAAACTCTTCGACACTGGGTTAGGTCTCAAAGTGAAAGATCGACTTACATAAGCAAATTATCTGCTTCAAAAATATTAAGCTCAATTGGCGCAATCTTAGACCAAGCAGATGACAAAATACTTAAAGGTAAATATTACTCTATAATGGGAGATGAGTCATAAACAATCAAAGTGAATTATCACTAATGGTGCGCCATGTTGTCCGTGATCCAGTTTGCGAAGTGAGAGAAAGATTTTTGTGTATAATATACTTAGAAAAAACTGATGCTGAATCAATATATTTGGCTATAGATGATGCTTTAAAAAAAGGAAATTTGTCATATGATAAATTAGTTTCATGTTCTTTTGATGGTGCAACGAACTTCAGTGGCAGTATAACGTGTGTTTGTGCTCGTATTTCAGAAGCGAAACAATGCAGGGGTCTGTCCAAACTTTTTTCCCAGGGTCCTGTTTTTGTGAAATTGTGAACAGCTTTTTATATTTTGTGAAAAATCTAGTCATAATTTTGTGAATTTGAAATGATCGTTATATTCAGGTTCTTGTTTATACATTTTTAAGAAGATATATGGATGTAAAATACATATATTTTCTTTATATGTGTAAAAGTGACAGGTCAGATTTTACTTTTAAATGATTAATTTGTGAAATGTTCAGTTTAAAGATGGAAAAATTTTGTGAAAAACCTATTTTTAAGATAAAGAATTTTGTGAAGGGTCCTGTTTTAAGAAAAATAGTTTTGTGAAGGGTCCTGTTTTGAAATATAAAAAATTGTGAAGGGTCCTTTAAAGGACCCAATTTTTTCCTAAACAGATCCCTGCAATGCCAAGTGCCCTACATTCATTGCAGATTCCATATTCTATCATTAGCTGTCACTAATTCAAGAAACAAGATTGCAATGATTAAACTTTTTTCACACAGTTAAAGACATTTATAAACTTTTTCATAGCTCTCCTAAGAGAGGAAAAAATTTACATGAAATCCAGAAAGCTTCAGAAGAACCTGTTCAAATACCTGACGCAACGGATATACATTGGCTTAGCAATTACCGTACTATCCATGCTGTATTTGTATCCTTTAAATCGATTATGATTGGATGTGAACACTTACACAAGGATGGTGCTGATTTAGAAAGTTTAGCAGGTGGTATACTCTTGGAAATGATTAATATTAGTTTTATGGTCAGTTTAGCCATTTTCGATGAAACACTTAATGCTGTATTGAATTTAAGCAAAATTCTCCAAAAGAAAACTCTGAGCATTTCATTTCTTCTTCAACTTGTTTCTCGGACAATTGATCATTTACAAGAGATTGCCAACTTTTGTGATAATGACAATGATGACGATGAATTGCATTCTAAAATTAAAAAACTTGAGAATGATATATCAGAAATTAAGAGCATATATTTTAACAAAACAAAAATAAATTGCTTTAAAAATGCAAAAGCTTTTATAGAAAAAATGATTCACCCAAATGAAAGAAAGATTCAATGATGGAGCAATGCGCTTAATCCAACTATGTGAATTTTTTAAAAGCTTTACAGAATTTGAGAAAATGAATGAAAGTCAATGTAAGGAACGCTGTCATCTTTTTAGAATTAAAGAGGAGGATGCAGCTGTGGCAGATCTTCGTTCATTTAAATATGTTGCTCATAATAAAAATAAGTTATAAGATACCAGTACAGATGTGACTACTTTCATTTTACATGCTGATATTGGGTATGAGACTTTGAAAAAACTTGCCAAGTATGTGTTGTGTGTGCCAGTTTCGACTGTGAGTGTCGAAAGATCATTTAGTACAATGAACAGGATTATGACTAAACTCAGAAATCGCATGGGACAGGATACTTTACAATCGTGTATTAAAGTGTCTATCGAAGGCGATGAGGAGCCAACTGACGAATTCATCGATGCAGTAATCAGTAATTATGCCTCTTCAAAGCCAAGACGCATTCGCCTAATTTAACGGGTGAGCAATTACAATTTAATACTGAACTTATGCAATTTGTGAATAATAGTATTTAATAAGAAATATGCTCTATTTTTATATACAGGACATATTTCATTTGACAGTTTTACATATAGAAAACTATAATTACTATATAATACTTAACAGTTACTGAATTTTATATACATTATATCTTATCTATATGGTACAAGTTATTTAAATTATGATTAATATTTTGTAAAATAAAAATATTTAAAATAAAAATTAAAGAGTGAAATATCTATTTCTTTAATTGACTTCGTAGTCTTGACTGATTCTGAGGGTTTGTTTAGATTAATATTAAGAAGTTATACTTAAATTCTGATACGGATACGGGTGTACAAATGGGAGGCTCACTTTCAAATTTTGAAATTTTACATAAATGTTATATTTTATGATTTTGAAAATATTGCAGACGTATCAAAGTAATTAAACATTAAGAACTAAAAAATATATAAATATTATCTAGAGTAGGGCTGTGCAACGTGGTGCCCTTTCAAGGTTCTCTTGGCGTCCCATCGAATGTTTCATTTTTCTAGATTTCTTTAATACAAAAATCCATCCCCGAAGTTACTTTGTTTTAAAATAATTAATATTTGTATGTTGTTTTTAATTACAGGTGTTATTAAGGATTTCGGCTCCTTAGCTGCAAAGTTCCCCACCTCCCTCATCCGCAAACCTCAGAAAAATGTAACGTTAAATTTTCTACATGTTTTTTGTACAAGTTTTTAGATGAGCCACCTTCACTGTAGAACGCCTATGATATTACCTCTGTTGTGTGAGATATGTGTACCCTTGTAGACATACAGATATTAGAGATGAGACGCGCTCAGACTCAAAATTTATATCAGTCTTAAGGCTCGAGCTCATTCTTTCTGAAACTGTACATTTTATTTATTCATGTATAAAAAAAAGAATGTATAAAAAAAAAGAACTTTTTTTTCCTTAAAAATTAATTGTTCCTTTTCAAGTCATTTTAATGCTACTTTGACCAGAATGAAGGGGAAACAGAAATCGTGTTTTTCTATTTTAGATTAGAGAAGAAAATTTGTGATATTTGCAGATTTCTGTCTGATATTGCCGACGATCAGTTGATATGGCGCCACTCGAAAAAAGGCGTGAACAATGAATTTGTTTTTGTTCGATTCCTGTTTGTGACAGTGCACGTAGTTCTAAGTAATTTAATCTTATAACTCCGTGGTGACAGTTGATATTTTTTAAGTGTATCGTTTATTTTATTTTTTATTTGAGGTCAAATGCATGAGAACATTTACTTCTGTTTTAAGTTGATCAGAATTAGCTTGAAGTTTGCGAATTTTTTAGTCTTCTATTGTGTATGAGTTATGAGTCATAACCACTCTTCATCTTCACGTGAAAATAACTTTAGTGATTCTTATATCTATTTTTCATCATGAACTCTGCTCATTTTGCGGTTGTATTCTTCACATTTTCAAAGTGGCTTTTATTCGAAAGTAGATATAATTAACATGTTATTCTGATAGTAAACAATCAAGCAATGTTTCATCTTTTCCTATAAAAACATCTGATCTTTCAGATAACGGTGTTAAATTTTTAATTTAAGCTGATTTTCAGGTTCACGACAATCACGAAAGATTGTTATGAGGAAGAAATCTATTATAGTTAAAGATGTACACCTTTTATAGGAAGTTGAAAAACACTGTTCAATTCTTCGGCATATAAATATTAATTTCTGCATTCATTAAACGTACTTCATCAACGTGTCCATCAGATTTTCTAGTTAAGGGAGAAAAAATATGAGAATCAAAGTATAAAGTATATTTTCGTTCGATACCAAACTTCTCTTCCGATGAGATTAAATTTAAATTTTCCTTTAACAATTATTTCTGTGTAAGAAGTTGTTTAAAAATGATATATTACTTTTGAAATAATTTTTAAATACTATGAATTTTTTTTTTGTATTGCATAGTGTTGGTATTGGGCTCGTGCTTGTGCTCTGATGACACAAAATTTTTCAGAATTCGGCAGACCCGATTCCGCCTTAGCAGGTTTTACTGTATGGAAAAGATAAAATTTCTAATGGGAATAATAGTGTCCCCCCAGACATCTAAATTTCTCCCCCGAAGGAAATGCTCTGGATTCAACACTGCTCAATATGGATGAAATGGGACTTTTATACAAATGTTTTCTTAACAAGATAATGATGCTTAAGAAGGAATAGTGTTCCGGAGGGAAAACTAAGTACAGAACGTCCATTTGTCCCACTGTGCTTGTCTGAACAAATGCTTCTGGAATAGAGAAATTACTTTTACTGGTTATCTGTAAGTATACAAAAATCCTTGCTGTTTCAAGAAAAAAAAAATTCTTGGATGACTCTGAGATTGTTTGAGAAGTACATCAGAAATTTGGATGTAATGTTTCAGGCAAAAAAGCATAAAGTGTTGATCTTAGTTGATATCAGTTTACAGCTCACAGTGAACGTTTAAACTTGAAATCTATCAGGTTAGAATTTCTTCCTTCTAACACAAATTGTAAATTACAGCCAACAGACCAGGGAATAATTAAATGTTTAAACATTCCTACTGAAAAGGTCTGGTGCAGAAGCCAAATCGATGATGACTAAAATGGGAATAAATCAAAAGTGTGCTGTGTTAGAAGCAGGGGTCAGAAAAACTACTTTTTGTTTGTAGCGAACTACAACTACAACTACTTTATGAAAAATGTAGTTAACTACAACTACAACTACTTTTTTTAAAAAGTAGCAACTACAAACTACTTTTCAAAAGTAGTCGCTACTTTGCTACTTTTTGCTACTTTAGTCATCATCGCTTTATTTAATTACAGAACGTCTGTCATTAAATAAGCCGAATATTACTGTTCTGTAATAGTGGTAGATATTTTGAATAAAAAAGTCCCGAACTTAGCAAAACTATGATAATCTTTCAACGAAAATAATCTAATAATAAAAACGAAAATAATTTTTCAACAGATGCACTTGAAGGAACAAGAGTATTGGTTTTAATGAAGGCCTTTTTGATACAATTATATGCCACAAGTGATTCAGAAGGTTTCAATGGCTCAGATCCTCAAATTCCCCTCGCTTATGTTAAACCTATGGGCGTTTGATGTATTAGTATTTATTAAATATCTCCTCAGGAATTTTACTGTTGAACATTAACTGTTTTTTTTATGTGTACTGTTCTTAAAGTATGTTTCCTTTATTTTATATATATATATATATATATATATATATATATATATATATATATATATATATATATATTTTCTTAGTTGTCAAAATATTTCTTAAAATATATACTTAATTTATTATTTTATTTGTTAAAATCTTAACAAAATTTAATAATATTTCAACACTTTAAATAAAATTAAGTATATATTTTAGAAATGTTTTGGCAGCTAACAAAAAAGAGACATCCTTTAAGAAGTGTACACAGATAAAAGAAATTAAAATTATTAATATCCTAAGAAGATATTTTAAAAATACGAATGCATCACATGTCCATAGGTTGAACATTGGTAAGGAGAATTTAAAATCTCACGCCTTAAAACAGCGTATTTATAAATTCTACTAGGTTGAGCCAAAGTTAAAGTATAAATACGAGTTTGAGTTAAAAATAAAGTATGAAAACTTACATACGAATGAATAAGAAATTATTATAACAGAACAGGAATGAAAAATCGTGCATCCGGCATAGATTATTAAACACTTTCCAACACTAACAGAATATTACTAAAAAATTTAATTTTTTTCTTAGAATGAAATCGATCATAGTTCCTGTAACTGAATTATTTTCTGCGTCTCTGTTGTAAATTAATGATAACTGCTACACACTCCTTAATATGTAGAAAAAATGTTGTACTGCACCTCAGTGATACTTTTTAACTACCTTATGTTTGAAGTATCATTCATAACATCATTAAAATGCATAGCAAATCATTTTTCACAATACATCATAATATAGTTGAATTCTTATGTGCGTCTCTGTAATACGTGTAAACTGTATTACTGCATCTTATTTCATATTCCCAAAGTATGATGTAGTCCACATTATTGATGTAAACCAATCTCATTATGCTTGAAATATCTTAAAGGTAATTAAATGAGCCGCAAATGATTTTTCCCCATAGACCATAATGTAACAGAATTCTTTTGCATGTCCCTGTAAGCGAGATATAAATGCTACACACTTCATTTTCAATACTGAACATTCTGTGGCAAACTTCGATAACATATAAAATATTAATCCGAGTATATTTACAAGAGTTAAAGCACGGACAGACAGACAAAGCGAATTTATAGACACTTTTTAATTATGTTGGAAAGTGTTAAAAAGAGGAAATTTGAAAACAAAAATTGTAATAATGTACAAATTTATGAGAGTGATGTAGCACTGTAGCGGTTAAGGTGGTTCTCAAATTCCTTGCTCAACAATGCGAAACTATCTGACTCATTTTTAAAAATAAAGGCATAAAATTGGCAAGCCTGACTATTATGGAAGCGATTTGGAATCGAAGTGAGTTTTCCTTTTACTATAAATAAATTACTTATCGGGTTATAAGCGATTCGTGTCACGTTTTTCCCCTTTCTCCTGCTGCGGCTTCGGAAATTCAGTTGAAACGCCGACTTTGACAGTGTTTTCTGAAAAATCTCCTGTCTTTACCAAAAAATAAAATAAAATAAAATGAAGAATAATGGAAAACGTCTTTCGGTTACAAAATTTCTAAGTAAGAACACCTGCATTTTCATGCGTTTCTGAACAAAAATGAATAAAAGAATGTGTCATAAAGTAGCCAGTTTAGATTTGAGCTTAAGAGCGGATAGCCCTTGGTAAATTTCAATATACATTTTTTTTTAAAATAGAGCTAAATAAAATAGTCGTATTTCTTTACAATTTAAATATAGTTCCTGAAAGCAATTTAAAAACTGAACAAGATCATATAAACTTGCATAGGTTACTTGGCATTTCTAGGGTCTTGCTAGGCATTTCTTTTCCTTTCTATCTCTCTCTCTTTTTTTTTAGGTGCGGGGGGGGGGGGGGGGGGGTCCTTTTGAAAATCCAAATTTCAACATACAGGGCTTTAGATTTATTCTGAAGACAAAGATAAAGATATTTCATTAAAACACCAAGCTAACCAAAATCAAATCAAATATAAAAAATTATAAATGAATTATTTTAGCGATACAAAACCTGTGCAGCCAAAGTAAAAATAAATAGCCATAAAAATAAAATTAAGCATTCTTAGGCATTTTTTAAAATAATATATTCTCATTTCCAACCACCTTTGTTTTATGTATTGGAATCTTCAACAGGAAATAATGCAGTAAATTAATTTGTATGCATACATTGGACAAATATTTCACAACTATCAAAAGACGTATTAATAAAATATTTTTTTTGCGATAATAAACAATTCGATAAGAATATTTTCTGAACCTGGGATCTTAATTCGAAAATACTCTTTTTAATGATTTATGAATTTTAATGAATAATGATTTAGATATTCAGTGCGAGATGCGATCCAGTAATTATTATTAATAAAGAAAATGCTAACTCACCTCTATGTACAACTTCAGGTTGTAAGCAGATGATTTTGATACTGATAACTTCTTATTAATTAGACAAAGTTTACATGTTACAGAATAATTACCACTTGTTCTATAACTTCAGAATATTCATTATATGCCGACCAGGCCAGATCTATATTATTTTTGTCTGTCATTTATTACATCAATCTCAAAAGAAGAATCCCCACATTAAAACACAAGATCTAATAATGAGTAAGAAGACAAATGGTTGCCAGCAAGAAAATAAATTTTTTTGATGAGTGAGTACTTTGCGGTTTTTATCAGCAAATCCAGCAAATAATAGGTCCCGGGCATGCTGATGCTTTACGTTTCAGCTGCTAGTTTGTTTGAAGGGCAGAAATCATTCCTTCCTAGTTCACTTTTCTCTAATAATAAAATGATGTGCTTGTTCTTTTTCTGTGCTTTTTCGAATACTATATATGTTATATAAAAATTTATTTCCTTCGCATCCTTCCATTTTATTCACATTAATCTTTTAAATTTAATCTAACTTCTGTCATAGTCAGTATTTCCTTAATTCTTAAAAATAACTATTCTATTTAAAGTCCTTTTAAAAGTAAATATCCTTATATTAATAATTATTTTATTCCAAATCTTAATCTAAATTTTAAGATCATTCGTAGCTTTTATCAGTTCCCCAATCTATAAAATTCTGAGACGCGTTCTCATTTCGAATGTTTTTTAAAGCCATTTTCTTTTTATTATTATTATTATTATTGCTCTGAATTTTTCGTGCGCTTGGGATTTTAACTTCTAAATTGGTCCGCACCGAAGTAAGGGATTCTTTACTGTTTTAGCCTTGCCCTCTAGCCTCATTCGTTGGGATGGAGCTAGCTTCTCACTCATTGGGTTGTGCGCTCGTGACGTAATTCTGTGTATGTTTCCGCGGAGAGAACAAAACTCGCCCGCACCGGTCGGAGCGGCAGATTTTTGACGTTTTCGGAAGCTAAACAAATATGTGTCCGGTATTTTTATGTCCGTAGAATATTCATCTGGCCCAGTAACATCTTAATTCAATGAAGTGAAGCAACGTTAGCCCGAGGGCTATAAGTTTTAGACCTTTTGGGGATTGTTTCTGTGTTGTTCGTCTTCTAATAAAATTATTTGTCTGGAGATTGGCTGGATTTATTGGAAAACTTTGGTGGACTCAATTCATTGCCTTCTACTTCACCATACTCGCTAATATCGACTGCAACTCGCTATATCGTTGAAGGACTGCCATCTTTTCATCGAATATTATTCATCGTAATATCTCAACCTCGTCAAAATGCAACATATATATATATTTATTTATTTATTTAATTAGAGTCTAATGATTTTAAATCGGCAGGAAGCGATCAGAAATTTTGTTCGAAGGGGAATATTAATATTTTAGATGATTGTATTTATTTAATGTTACTAGACAGCAAAGAATACTGAACTTAAAAAAAAAATATGAGTTTTAAATTTTGTATAGGGAGAAGGGAGGAGAATTTAAGGGAAGGAGGATAATTTATATTACTGATTATTTATTGTCACAACAGAACACTGTTTAGGGCAGAAGATTTTTTTTATATATATAAAAATAACTTAAAGATCTTAGATTTATTTATATGCTGAGGAGGAGGGGGGGGGGTAAATTATGGGAGGTTAGGGGACAATTTAGATGATTACTTATATATTATTATTAGGTAGAAACGAAAGCGGCCATTTAAAAAAAAAATAAAGAGTTTTAAATATTTGAAACTATATGCTGGTGGAGGTGCAAAAAGGACAGCATAAATTTTGGGGGCAAGGAAATAATTTTTATTTATTGTCATTAGTGACCAATAAATGGAGTGAAAGATTTTATTTTTGTATAAAAATAAAGATTAAAAATACTTTAAACTACTTTGTATGCTGCTAGGGGGAAGCGTGAATTTGACAGGTTAGGGATAATTTAGATGATTTATGTTTAGATGAATCCGTTCTTTTTCTCTTTCTTTCTTTTTTTTTTTTTTAAATAAATATTTTACATTTCTTTGATTGATGGAGGTGGGAGGCAAAAGGCAAAAGAAATTGGAATCAGAAAAAGACTTAACATAGCCAGACGACTATATTTTGATAAAAACAGTCATAGTCGTATAAAAATACATTATATTGAAAAGATTTCTATGGATTTAAATGACAATATACTAAATTTCTGACACCCAAGCTGTGAAAATGACAGTTAATTTGTGACCGTGCCCTTCGTCTATGGAAAAATCTATGACACTGCAACTGAGATTTGTCGCTGACATTCACATATTGTTGCAGAGAATATATTTCGCAGAAAATAAACGAATTGTTCTCACGTGATTTGAAGATTGGCCCTTTTTCCTCCCTCCTAAAGTAGCGTCAAAAGTAGCGTAGATGCTCGCTACAAACTACTGATATTTTGTATCGCGCTACTCGCTACACTACAATTTTTTTAATGTAGCATGCTACACTACAAACTACTAGAAAAAGTAGCGGCTACTGTAGTTTTGCTACTTGTAGCGCGCTACTTCCGAGCCCTGGTTAGAAGCAATTGGACTGATTCAGAGTGGCTAGAACAGCCATACTCAACCCGCAGACCGCATGTGGCCCAGTGACCTTTTATGTGCGGCCTGAGATACACATACACATAACCAATAATTCAAATTAATTGAGATAAACATAAAATGTATTTAAGACCTTCACTGTTGTATATATTTTCGTGGGAAGACAAAATCTGTCCTTTTATTTATAATTATGTTTAAATACCTTCAATTCTGTTTTCTTTGCCAAAAGTTCTTTTTACACGTAGTCCTATTTGTTCTACAGTGCTGTATACATTTCTTCATATTCAACACCAATCATACCAAATTAATTAAATTTGCACTATATATTTCTACAATAAAAACAAGCTGGAAATTGTACGTCAAACGTGACAAATGAGGTGCGTTCGTACTGTAGCTAGCTATATAAATATTTAGATCTTGATGATTTTTAATTCTGTGAAATGAATGATATCATCTGCAGATTAATTTCTACAATAGAATAAGTATCTCGGTCGCTTGACAATTAAACTTCAGAAGCTCCTATAACAAGAAAGCACCGATTTAAAAAAAAAATTTCAAATTTCTTAATAAATATTTTTATTAATATCTCGTAAAGTTTTGATTCGATTTTAATAAAATTTGAAATGTCTCGACAAAATTCTGCAAAGATAATATATCTTAAATTTCAAACCATTTGGTTGGGTAGTTTTTGCGTTGTTATATGCGGACGGACGGACAGACCAAGCGACGACAATAGGTGCTACGTATTTATATAATTATGAACGCACCTAAAAATAAGCTATTTTTGACCTGAGCAAAAAGTTGATTTATTAGAGAAAATCACCTGATTTGTTTATTTTTTAACTTGGAATTTCTTTATTGGTATATTATTACGTTTTATGCTTATTACATAACTAATACTGCTTTTTAGGTTTGAAAGTTTTTCGGGAAGAAATATTTCAAAAAACTTTTTACACCTCTATTTCCAAACAATGAAACTTCGTGCTGATTTCTACAATATTTGCAACTTAAATCTTCCAAGAAGATTATTGTTTGGTAATAGTGGTGTTAAATTTTTTTTTTAAACATTTCTTCCACGACAAACATTCAAACCTGCTGATAATATTAACTTTGTTATATTATTTTTGTAATCTTTCTATTTTAATTGCACTCTGTTTCACCTTTTTATAAGTGCGGTGTGGCTCGGCTAACATTGAAAGCATATGTTTGCGGCCCGCGAGAAAAAAAGGTTGAGTATGGCTGAGCTAGAACAATGATCTGAAACTCACTGCTATAAAAAATTGCTTCAACAGATGTGGCTTCTTTGCAAGCAATGCTGACTCATGTGTTGTGAGTGAAAATCTACAAGACCAAGTTATATCTGAAGATGACGATACTGAGTTTTAGAATATTGATGTAAGCATTGCAATTTGTAGAAAACTTACTGAAACAGATAGTTGAAGCAATAAGAAAGGTGGAGAATGATTCTGAATATGAAGATGAAGGGAGTAAATTACATTTCACCTCCAATTAATCAAGAAGCATATGCAGCAATGGTGACACTACAACAATATCTTGAAAGTAGAGACAGTGTGAACTCTTTTCCTTTGTTTATAAAAAGTGAGCAATTTTCTAGTCTATGAAAGATGAAGTTCTTTTAAACAGTCATTCTTAACATGTTTTTTTTTTTCAGAAAATTTGAGTTTCTTGAATTATTAATTATATTTTTTTTTAGTTCTCATTATGCCAGACCCAGTAATTACAGTATAATTGCAATTTCTATCTATATATGATTGAATGAATTTCCCCATGTTTTCTGTATGTATTAAATGATTTTTGATGAGTCAAACTTACCACAACTGTTATTTCCTTTCAAATTAGACTTATTAAGAATTCACTGTATATATATATATATATATATATATAAAATACACTGACAACATCCACTGATAATACACATTGTATAAAAAATAGCTATCAACTCGTCAATATGTCAATATTTTGAAAAATCTTAAATGTGTTAACAATATAATGACATATCTGTTTAATGACAAGATCTGTTTAATAATATAGATTTATTAGATCTACATAATATTATAAATGCATTATTTAATAAGTATCATCATTCACTAAATTTACCAATTCAATATAGATACAGCTTATTTTAAAACTTTAACAAATTTCATTATATATAATAATTATGTAATGCATGATAACACGTTATATTTACAGAAAGTTGGTATACCACAAGGGGGATGTACATCTAGTATACTTTCAGACTTATACTTGTATCACTATGAACATACTTTTATTAACAGTAATATACATTTATATCGTTATATTGATGACATAATTTTAATTGCCACTGATCACACTAATATTTCTATATTTCCAGTTGATTATCCTACTAATTTAGAATTATCGGAAAACCTCCTTTCTAACAATACTATTAACTTTTTAGATCTTAAAATTACACTTAAAGATAACAAAACAATAATTGATCTATTTGATAAACATAAAGAATTTAAAGTTAATTCATTTACTAATTTTAAATCATGTCTTCATAATTCTGTATATTGTAATATACTCCTTAATCATATTTATAGAATAAAAAGTTTATGTTCTTCTCAACTTATTAACAACAATATTAAAAAACTTATCTATGATGCATTACAACATGGTTTTCCAAAAAAATTCATATATTCTTTAATATATAATTAGTACTTAAATGATCTTTGCAACCAAATTAACACATGCGTTAAAAAATGTATAAAAAAAACATATAATCTTAGAAAATAGTATTTAAAAAAAAAAAAAAAATTATAGTAGGTCGGTTGGATGGGTAGATGTTGGATTGAGGAGGTGTGTGGCAGAGTTGTATGGAAAAAAACACATGGTTAATTTATATATACAGTCAACGCTCGTTATAACGATAGTGAACGTAAAAAAACTAATCAGGAGCAGTAAAATTAAGGTTTCATAGGAAATTCTATAATACAATCTTATTACAAATTTTTGTTTACTTTTGTATCAAATAAACATTGACAATGAAAAATGATAAAAAATCAATTTAAGAGAATAATTATATATTTCTAAAATAAAATTTTAAATTAAAGTTAAATCACAAAAAAAGTTACTTACGTATTAAAATTTATTTTCTGTAAAAATATTTCAAAATTGTTGTTTGTTTTTTGTGCATTTGATATTTTCTTAAAATATTATTTTCCATCTCAGTTAGAGATGATAAGTAACTTTCTGTGTTTTCTTGTCTCTCAAAAAAATGTTTTAAACTGTCAATACCATTTGAAACACTCTTTACATTAGGTATCGGCGGTGACAGTATACTTTCTTCATCCGATGACTCTATTTCATCTTGTATAGAATAGCGAGAAATTATGTCATTTTCCGTCTGATTTCCCACACAGTCTACATCACAGTCAATCAAAACATTATCATTAAAAGTCAGTTTTTCCTTCAAATCCATTTTCTCACAAATTTCTTACAGTATTCTTTCTTCCTCGTCAAAACATTCGTCATTGATTCGCTGATTATTATCTAACATTCCATCGGTCAATTTCACAGATTCGGATTGCACTTCAAAACCAGCATCACGAATGCAATTTTTAATGGTTTCCTCTGTAACTGCATTCCATGCTGCTTAGGTGTAATGCTAAAAGAATATCCACTTTATAAATTTTGTCTTCGTCTAGTGCAGAAACAATTCTTCTCAAAAGTAATTTCCTGTAATTGCGTTTGAATCTTAGGATGATGCCTTAATTGAGAGGCTGAAGAACAGACGTTACGTTGGGCGGAAAATATTCCACTGTTATAGACTTCAAACCCATAATCAAAACCCATAATCCCAGTACAATTGTCCATTCGGTCGCTGTATTGGGACATAGGCCGCTGGCCGGTCGTTATAATGGAATGGTCGCTATAATGGGCGGTCGTTATAACGAACGTCAACTGTATATATATATATATATATAAAAAAAAAAGAGTGGCATTTTGATTTACACACACGTTTGATATTACACATTTTATAATGGACTGTGATGTGATATTTTTATATGTATATTAATTTAGTTATATTTACATATTCATTATTTAATTAATTTAAATGAATTTATATTCATTAATATTAAGAATGTTTTTGATCAATGCATTTGGATTAATGCCTACAGTGGACAATATCATATTAACTTCTAATGTAATGTATACTTTTCTAAAGTGTTAATATAATACATGTTTTAAATTTTATTAACCGTTCTACCCTTACCACTTATATCAAGTGTATTTAATTTTTAATTTTTAACTTTGTATGAAGAAACATTATATGTTACTAATTAATTTCAATATTTAATTAATATTAATTTTAAATCCTTTGTATCTTAATTCAAATATTTAGTATTTTAAATTAATTTAATTTATGTGATGTTGCATTTTTGGCACAGCTATTTAATAGTTGCTATGTCATTTCATGGTACATATATTTTTATGTTGCTTTAATTATTAATTTTTCCATCTTACATTCTTACATCTTATTTTTAACATAGAATTATTCATTAATACATCCATTACTTTAATGTAATTGGATATTCTATTTATTATTTATTAATTAATTTCATTTATTTATTATTTAACTAATTGCTATCATCTTTAGATAGTATTTGGATTATTTTTTTAATATTAATTATCATCCAATACTATTTTTTTTCAGAGTATATTCACTTTTTACACTTATAGATGGCAGCACCAATGTTTCTGTTGCTTTACAATAATATTCATATTATTCTAAAATCTACTCTGGCAACATAGTAAATCATTTTCTAAATCTAAATTTGGCAACATGTAAGGATTTTTTGCAATTCATTCCCTCTGTTTGATTGAGTTCATGTGTGGTTCATGTGGTGCACAGGTATCTTTTATAATCCAATTGGATTTTGTACTTTGACTCTATTTCATGTTTTATCTGTATATATTATTGGTATGGTTTCTTTCCTTTTTAATATTGTATTTATTATTTATTTTTTCACAGGTTTGATTTAATGTGTATGAGTAGGTAGTCCCAAAATCATATTCTTTAGCAATGTTATGGCTAATATGATGATGAAACCACTCATTTTATTTGTGGAATTTAGGCATTTGGGACTTGAAAATTTTGTCTAAATTCCACAAATTTCATTTCATTCATTCAATTTCATTTATTCAATTTTTAATTTAATTTCTTCTTTTGAATAAGTTTTTGGTATCCATATTCAGTGTGTTGGGGAATACTTTCATTGTCAACTAATTATTACATACTTAATCATTATTTCATAGTTTAAGTTGGTGTTATGGTAATGTTTCATTTATGGTTATATATATATATATATATATATATATATATATATATATATATATATATATATATATATATATATATATATATATATATATATATATATATACACTAACAAATCAAAACATAATTTTATAAAAAATTTGACATTTCTGACACTTTTGTTGGTTATTTTATTTTTCTATTGTAATTTATTTTTATGTTATCTTGTGTTTAAGGCATGAAAAGAGCCTCTTTATGTCCAAATTGGATTCCACAACAAGCTATGAAAATTTCAAGAATGTAGACATAGTTATTGAAGCTGTCTTCGAAGATCTGAAAATTAAGCATAAGGTCATAAAAGAAGTTGAAGAGCATGTACCTGAACACTGTATTATAGCATCCAATACTTCTGCTTTACCCATTCACAAAATTGCTGAAGCAAGTAAAAGACCTGATAAGGTAAACACAAAATATCATTCACTTATTTCTTTAATAGCACTGAGTCTGTTTTTGACATGTGAATAAAATAATAAATTGTTTATAAATAAATCATTTTAATTCCACTGGAAGCACCATAAAAATAATTCATTGTCAAAAACATGAGTATTTTTTTTTTAAAAAAAGTACTTTATACCAGTAGACCTATGCGAGGCTTTTGCACAGCAATATGATATTTGCTGCTAGGTTTTTTCATTCATTTTTAATTAATTGCACTTTTTTATGAAATGTGTTTTAACCAAATATGAGCATATCTCTAAAGCTTGTTCAAAACCCTTTCGAATGATACCTCATTCCTTGCTACGCATTTGGTACGTTGTTGTATTACTTATTGTTGGATATTATTATGAACTGGATATGTTTTTCCTAGGCACCCCTCCTAGAATATAAACCAAACTTACTTTGCAGTTATCCAAAATTTCCAGCATGCCAAAATGTAAAATTATAATTTGTTAAAATTTAATTAAAAACAATACATAAACAAAAACTATAAAATTATTAATTAGATATTTTATTTTCGATTATTTCAACTGACTGTAAGGTTTAATGCAAATTTTTTTCGATTTTTCTCCAGATTGAAGCCAGAGTGTTATTGGTGGAATTGGATCAAATTTTTCAATCTATGGTGTGTCCAGACAAACTCTCATTAAATCTGAAACAGTTTCATTGTTTAACTGGTTTCTCCAGTCATTTTTAATTTTCCCTAAGATCCGAAACCCTCTTTCTGCTTCAACAGGGGTTCATACGGACCTTAAAAATCCTTAAAAACTCCTTACATTTCGACAGTCTTTAATAAGGATCCTCAAAGTCCTTATTTTTTAATGTGAGCTGAATATTTAATGAGAGTTTAAAATATATTTTTTTAAAATCGCCAAACATTCATAATCTGCCAACTATGGCAGCTAAAAAAAAAAAATCAGGTTTCTTAGTTATAATTCTTTAATTTCTGATTGGACATTGGAACTGCCTGTTTCGTTTCCCCATTGAAGCATGGAAACCTCATATCTGCAAACACCAATCTCAATCAGTATCCACCATCTAAAATAACTTCCCTTTCTTTGTAATGGAGCTCATGTATGCCTTCTTAGTTAAAATTCGCATTAAAATTAGGCTGTCGCATGGTCAAGCTACAATCGAGAGAGGATTCTCAATAAACAAAAAAATTGAGACAGATACATCATATGTCTCAGAGATTAGTACACGATTATTTAAAAATTTTTGAGCACATATATGATGTGACAATTACTGAAGAAATGAGAAGGTCTGTGGCATCTTCTAGGATGAAGTACGAGCAATATCTCCGTGATCAGAAACAACAGCAAAAGTCTTCCTCTGCAAAAAATAAAAGGATGTTTATCACAGATGTTATAAGTTTTATAAAGCAAAAAATATGGTGTCTTGAAAAGGAGATATTGCAGTTGTTAAGTATGGCCGATGAATTAGCCGATAAAGCTGAAACAAATAAAGACATTGAATTATTTATCAAATCAAACAATTGTAGAAAATCTGCTAAAGAAAAAAATTAGGAAATTTCCTCCTTCTCCAAAGAAGTTGATGCTAAAAAATAATTGATAGCCATCTAATAAAATGTTTGTTTTATATATTTTTTGTATTTATTTTCATTTTGTTGCTCATTAAAAAAATAATTAGAAATGGTAATTATGTTTTATGTAAAATTTCAACCTTGTGATTAAATTTTAATGTAAGTAAGCATATATACTGTTTTTTATAAACTTTAGAAAGTCCTTATTTTTCTTTTAACCAAGTCCTTACAGAGTCCTTATTTTTCATTTAGTAAACTCTGTATGAATCCTGTAGAAGGAATGGAATGTAATACATCAATTACAGCCAAAATATTTTTGTGCCCAATATGGAATTCAGAATTTATAGTTTCTCATGTCTGTTTCTTGGGTTCCTTTGTACTAGTATAAACAGCTTTCACTAAAGATGCCCATTCAAATGTCAAGTTCTCTGTTTCAATATTAAAATTTTTTAATACTATCCCATATTCTGTAACAACAGCTTCAAGTTCCTCCTTCCCAAAATTATAAGAGCATGTGCTGGGCCTTTCGGCAAAGGATAATATTTTAGTGATGCTTCTTAAACCTTTGTCAATGTCGGGAAATCTCCTTTTCAATTGTTCAATAATATCATCTATCAACTACTTTGTCAATTCACTTTCATCTTTGGAAATGCATTTCCTACTGCTTACTGGTTTTAGGTTTAGTTTTTCCAATTTTTGTTTAATGATTTTATCATTTTGTTTTAAATCCTCTAATAAATCTATTGCTGTGCATACTTTATTATAGGCATGAAATAGTGTAATGTCTCTGTTCTGCAAAGTTAGCGAAACTTTCTCAAGATATGAAACAGCTTCCTAAAGTTCTATAGCCGACTGCATAAATGTATCTGACTTCATTGATTTCAGAAGTCCTTTAGAAATAGATGCTGATTCTGTTTTAGAGGAGATACTATAGTTTTTGAGCTGCAGTAAAATAGAATTGTACAGCAGAAAGAAGTTTTTTGAATGCTCTGTGGAGATGTGGTTACTGTGATATTAATTTTTTGAGAGATGGTTAAAATTATATTATTTTTTAAGATCGTGAGCAGAAGGTACCATTGCTGTTGTGTAGAATCATACTCAAGATTTCTGGATTAGAGATGCAATAACCTCTTCTTAAAATATTTAAGAAATTCTTTATAGGTCACTGAGAAAATATAAACAAGAACGAAAAATCATGCATCAAGCATAGATTACGTAACACTTTCCAACGCTTCCAAAATAATTTTACAAATCATTACCGTTTAATAAACCGAAAGATAACATCTAAGTATACAATTTGGAAAACGCATAACATATTTTAAAACGTAATTTCAGGAATTTCCAACATATATTCCCAACATATACAATATTCGGAAAAATATCCGAATATTTTTATTCAGCCCTGTATATGATCTATAGATTTGTATATATGCTACATAAGAGGCTAAATTTTAGTTTAGTTAGGAAACGCGTAGCACAGTTTAAAATTCTCCTTCTGGAGTTTCTTCCAATAAACGGAAATGTGTTCGCAAACTTTTGTGCTGCCCTGTATATGAAATACAGATTTTATACACACCAAATAATAGACAAAAAGTGAGTTAAATTTAAAATCGCGTTCAGCAACTTAAAACGCATTTCCAGGAACTATTGTTAACAGACAGTAGAGAATCCTTTTGTGAGTCCCTGTAAATGAACGATGACTGCTATACACACAATATTCTGTAGTAAGCCTCTTGTCATGTACCTTAGTGATGGTACATAAATTTCAATGCGTTTAAAATAGTGAAACATTATTTAATTAAACCGCAAACGATTTTTCTCCATAGACGTTGTGGTATTAATAATATTATTTGATGTAGATGAAGGTGTAGTTATATATTATTAAATAGTTATGAAGTTCTTTATTTAAAATATTGCGTTGTATTTGCTAGACCCCTTAGCGTTCTTTTTGGTCAAAGCAGTGGTATAAAATAAAAGGAAAAGAAACTTCTTACTTGAATGGTGTCTGCTGTACACAAAATGAAGAGGAGCCTTGTTAACGATATAAATCAAATATCTTTATTCATCTTTTGAAGAGAAGAAAGAGGCCTTCATCCGTTGGTCACCTTTTTATTTTAATAAAAAACGTTGGCCCATAAAAATGATCTTTTCCACTCGAAGAAACGTCTTTAAAAATTAAAATGCAGCATTAATCCAGATTTTAAAGATGAGAATTTCAATTAAAACTTTTACGCGCCATCAGGCAATAAATTCAGACAGGGAGACATCGTCGTAGAATTTCGCCGGACCACGCATCGTCGGCCGCAGGCAGGCAGGGCCTGCGATCTTTTTGAAACGAAAACTACATCATGACAGTTCATCAACAAAACAGATTCTGATTTTAAATTAACGAAATTTTTAATTTATAGTAAGAAACGGGGACACCAAAAGTATCCGGACGACAAGATTTAAATCTATTAGAGAATTTTAAAAAATAGCTAATATCTTAATTAACAAATCTGAACAATTCATTTAAAAACATTTATTTTAATTTGCGCCAGCAATCGTCAAATAAACCACGCCTTCGAAAAATGAGCCTCCTTTCACAGCTACCTGATGCGTACGTCACAAGAGGGGGAAAGACGGCGCTTCGATGACGTCATCACAATACGAGGAGAAGGCAGAGAGCGAACACATCGGCAAGAGCGCAATACGGCCGCCGAACGATGCCTGATAAGAAACGCTCGCGTAAAAATAAATACGGAATTGAATGCAAATAATATCGACGTGAAAGGCCGAAAGAAATAAAAATATAACATGATTTAAACATTGTGAGATTTCATATCACAGACGTAATGTAACGGAATTCTCTTGACTGTCCCTGTAAAGTAACTATAAGTGCTATGCACACCCTATTCCATATTAAGCTTCTTGTAATGCACCTTCGTGATATATATCAACTACGATGTGTTTGAAATTGTGTAACATCATTAAAATAAACCGCAAATGATTTCCCCCATAGACCGTAATGTAACAGAATTCTTTTGAGTGTCCCTGTAAAAAACTATAAGTGCTACACACTTCCGTTGAAATAGGGAACATGCTATAGATAACGACAATAACATATAAAAATTGCAGAGCAATCCGAGCATATTTATGGGAGTTAGGGCACGGCCAGACGGCCATACGGCAGACAAACCGAAGTCATAAACACTTTTCAACTAGGTTGGAAAGTGTTAAAAAATGGATCTCACCCAAATTGTTGCATGTTGATGATGAGGAGACATGAAGTAGACGTTGTTTGAATCATAAAGTTCTTTTTATTTATTCAATTAAAGTAAAGAAAAGAAATCATTCCTCTTGGCCACCACATCAATTACTAAATCCATCCTAGTTAGACTTTTATATGAGGACATCATCGTTCTGCGAGACTTCATCCTTTAAAATTTAACTTAAAACAAAATGGCAAAATAAAAAAAGTGACACATCCAATATCGACAACTCCCATCAGAAAAATGGACTCAAAAAGTAATGGAAAAATTATATATATGACAAATACAGGAAAAGCCAAAGTGAAATCACGGACATTTCAATTTAATTGATTATAATTTAAAGGCAATGGTAATTAATAAACAAATCTGCATACTTAAAACGAAACCAAAAGTCAAATTATCCCCTATTCGTTGACATAGCTACGCGTCAATGTTTTGAAAATCCTACGTAAGACAGATTTAAAATGCCGCTCCAACGATGAATCAAAGTCAGAGCCATGCATACTGAGCATGTGCGACTGCTGTCAAAGCAGAAGAGAAAATGATAACGGCTGCAGATTAGGAACGATGCGCGCGCCGCGAACATGGTGGCGATGAGATGTAAACAAACACTCAATGCGAACAAAATATTGCTAATAAAGAATGAATGAAACAGTATTTAATAAAAGCAAGAGGGCTAGAATAAATATAAAAATCAAAGCACCGTAACACATACGTACAAAAATGCCGATAAAAAACATTAAAAGAACGGCAAAAGAAATAATGTGAGAAATCATCTCACAGTAACCAATGAGTACCACCAACTCGAGTTGGAACAAATTCTTTCAACTTTAAGGCAATTGACGTTTCTTTCAGCTGTGTCCGAATTGTGGGGCTATTATGGTAAAATTTGAAGAGTTGTAAAAGAAATGCTTGAATACTTTCAAATGCTGGAAAATGGTTTAATGTGTCTTTGAAGACCAGTTCTAATCTGTGTGCCATGCAGTGCATTTTTATTAAATTTGGTTGATTTTCTGACAATCTCTGGATTGCACCTTTTCTTACTCCTTGCATTGTCGATATGCCATCAGCCGTAACAGAGAGAAAAGATCAAAAGGATTATTTTCATTAAGTTGCAAAAAATTAATGCAAGTGTCTCTTATTGCTGCATAAATTGCTTCTTTAATTAGGAATTTTTTTAAATGTCTTAAGAAATTCTTGGCCCTCTCATAGTTCATTTGCATTAATTTTGTAGCTGTGAACTTGATTGCTACATTAAATAGCTTAGAGACCCACAATTTTTTTTTCATTACGTTAGAATTTCTTTAAATGTTTTTTGTTTCATTAGTGTTAGTTAATTAATCCCATTTCTTTTTTGGCAGGTTATTGGGATGCATTATTTTTCACCTGTAGACAAAATGATGCTTCTAGAAATCATAACGACTGACAAAACATCTCCTGATACCGCTGCATCTGCCGTCAGTGTGGGGTTGAAGCAAGGAAAAGTTGTTATTGTTGTAAAAGATGGTCCTGGTTTCTACATAACTCGTATTTTGTCCCCCATGTTGTTTGAAGTTAATGCCATGATGCAGGTTATTTTGTTTTCTTCTGTTTTTTAATCTGTTATATATTTTGTCTGTAGTTATTAAAATGTTTCTGATCATGTATGTTACGTAATACGTACATTTCTTTTTAAAACAATTTCTAATATCTCAGTTAAATATAAATAATAACCTATTAAACACTCTTTAATTAATAAACAATCTCATAATATAGTATATTTCCCTTTTAGATTATTTCTTAAAATCGGTTAATTGCTATTTCATTATCTATTATTAACATAAATAAAGTATTTCCTTTTTCAAATCTTTCAAAAATCGGGAAATTGCTCAAAATTCTTAAGTCTTCAAATTAAATTCTTATTTTTCAAAATATTTCATTTTTCCCATCTAATCTTTATTTAATAGATTAAGTTATTTCTCCTCTCTTCCCTGTTAAAATTTCATTAAATTCAGTTAAAAAATAAGGCATTTAAGCTTTAAAAAAAGTTTTTACTTTTCTATTTTTAAGCATCACGCCATGAATCTTTAATCTCTGAGCCATTGCCATTTTAACATTCCCTTCTCCTGCGCTTAAACAACTTTCGCATGCTGTATTATTAATTCTCCATCTTGTATTGAGAATGTTGACTCCGCTGACGTTCCCGGTTGCCACTTACGGTAATACCCTTTTTAAAACTATGTTTCGCGTGCTGACTTCAACTGTAGCTTGGTAATGCAGGAATAAACAACAACTCTTGTGTGTTTGAAGCACACTCATTGGCTGCTAAGAAAGTGTTTACATGGTAGCACGAATGAAAATTCGAGAAAATGTGGTTAGTTTTTCCAAAATAGTCGTTGCTACATTTATTAATTTTCGAGGACTCCGGCCTTCGGGTCGCGAGTTTCTTCGGTGTCTAAGGAAATGATTCTGTTAACTAGAAAAGAGGAAAGATTATTCAATTGTAGCAGAGTATTCTTTAAGGAGGATCCTCTAAATAATAATTTTTGCCAGAATTATTTAAGATTCCTGTAAAAAGATATGTTGTTATTGCAGTCCATGATTTCAAGAAAAGAAATATTATTCTTCTCATCTATATTTAACAAAATTGCTGCAAGATTTTTGCCTTTCTAACAATAATTTCTACACTTGTGCCAATGTATTGTTCAATATGTCATTAATCACATTATTTGTGTTTTCTTCATTTTATGAACGAAATAATCAATGTTTTATAATTATTGATATTTTATATTTCATCAAAGAAAATGTGATTAAGATGTCTATTCAACTAATGTGTTATTCAGCGTTTTATCAAGACAGCAATTCTCGGCAGATGTTTTGTTCAATGTCCACCAATACTTATACGCTCCCCACAGATATGTTAACTTTCCATGTGTAAAACAAATTGTAATGTAGAGACTTTGAAAGCTAATGATTATAATAACAATTGCCACTTTAAAAGACTTTTATTCTTGCCAATAACTTTGACTCAAACATATTAAAGAACCACTGTAAAAAAACTCTTCAATTTATATTTAGATATCAAGTAAATTTCATCCAAATAAGTGCAACGTTGCTGTGTACATAAAATCCTATTTTCTAGTAATATGTATACATGGTAAATTTATAAATATTGAGTTTGCAGTTTTTCCATGGAAAATGTTTATTTATAAAATGACGCGTCCACATAATAAAATAACGTGCACTAATTCTGGATTATTTATTCAAATATATTCACACTATCTACACAGTGAGTGAGTGTTTTTTATCTCATATTTTTTGGAAATATTTTTTTTTAATATTTCTTTATTAATTAAAATATATTATTTTATTTCATATAACAGTCTTTAGTATGTTTTTACTATACTTTTAATTTTGGTCTATAATGAGTTGTTGGAGTAATGATTTTGAGATTTATTTATAAATTTTAGAGTTGAATTCTCAAATTTATTTTCGTCCAATCTTGATTTTATTACTCCAATATTTCATTATAATGTGATTTTCAAAGATGTCGCTGGTTATTTTGTAACATTTTCGCTGTTAAAAGAAAAACAGTTCATTCTAAATTCATCTGATCATAAAAAAATACACTAACATTTTTGTTCTGGTTAAAATTAATGATAGATGATTTTGCTTCAAATCAAATACAGATGTCTCCACTTTATGCGATTAATTTGTTGCCGGAAATAATCTCATAAATTGAAAACTCATAAAGTGAATTTATTTCAACATGCATAACATAAGAATATGTATTTTTTGAAAGGAAGAAAAAGTAACTAGAATTTCAGTATTTGCAATAAAATATTATTTTATTAACTGTAAAATTAAACAAATATATACATTAAGTACATTAAAAGCTGACAGGTTTCAACTGGTTATGGCAAGTCAGGATCATATTCTTGCTCTTTTATAGAAGGCCTTGGGATGGGAAGTTGGTGATTTTCGGCTTTATCAGAAAACAATCCTAGACTCATTTGATGGGCAACATTTGCTCTGTTTCTCTACAACACTGCCATACAATTTTTTTATGTCATTGTTTTGGTTTCAACTAAATCATGTTATAGCGAAAATGCATCTATAGATATTCAGAAAGGAGACAGTGTGTGATAATTTTTAAAAAGCAAGGATAAACACAAAGTCCCACATTGCATAGTTCACAAAAGTAAAGTTTTCTTACTTTTCGTTGACTTCTTACAGTCTGTGAACAAACTACGCACCTTCTTTTTTCACCTCTTTCATTGACATTTAGTAAAAGAAAGTGCCTTCCAGAATAATCTTTAAAAAGCAAGGATAAACACAAAGTCCCACATTGCATAGTTCACAAAAGTAAAGTTTGTCTTACTTTTCGTTGACTTCTTACAGTCTGTGAACAAGCTACGCACCTTCTTTTTTTACCTCTTTCATTGACATTTAGTAAAAGAAAGTGCCTTCCAGAAAGCTTTAAAGGTGTGGATGTTGATTTAGCTGTGAATTGTCTTTGTATCCTAAAATCTCCATAATTTTCAAAAATTCTGTTCTACAACTTTCATTTTGTATTGAAGAAATGGAGTTTTAGTCTCACATACTTTTTATCACTGAGAACATTAGCATTCAACAAAGTGATATCCATTAGACCAAAGAATAATTTCTTATACCATTTAATGGACTTTCTGAAAGATGGATGATGGGTCATTATTGCATCCCCGATACCAACACCACCCATATTTTTATTATTGTCTAAGATACATTTCGGTTTTAAAATGTTCTCTCCTGTTTGTCTGTCCTCTCGTCCTGTATAAGCTATATCTGGACTATGAGTAGTAGACAGCATGAAAACATCTTTCTTTTTTTCTTTGAATATAATTACGTTCATCCTGTTCTCCTTTTTTCAACTTTGTTTGTGGAAAATCTTTTGGCATTTCTTTCTTCGTCTTCAGAATGGTTCCACATACATTTGTTTTTACTGAATTTAAATATGTAGCAAGGGTTGGTGAATTAAACGATCTAAATACAAATTATAGCCTTGGATGGATAAATCTGTCATAAGTGTTTTGACAACTCGTTCACCATATGAACCATCGTTAGCCATCATGTCTGTGTCTTTCCCACTATAAACTAAAAAATTCCAAACGTATCCAGAATTTGATTCACAAAGTTTGTATATTTTTATCCCATAACGGGACCTTTTAGATGGGACATACTTGCGGAATCCAAGGCGTCCTTTCCAGGCAAAAAGAGATTTGTCTATGCATATGTTGTTTTCTGGTAAGTAAATTGTTTTAAACTTGTTCTGCAAGTTTCCACTGAGAGATCTCAATTTGGCTAATTTGTTAGCATCACTGTCAGAAGTGAAATGCAGAAATTGCAATATTATAAGAAACTCATCTTGAGAGATCACTCTATTGAAGAACGGCGTTGTTAGCATTTCATTTGTCGTGAAATACATTTTTAGATTGGGCTTTTTAATGGATTAATTATTCCCATTAGAATAATTAATCCTAAGAATCCCCTTATTTTTGGCACATCTACAGGTGTAAACTTTCCCGATTTTGAGGCTTTTCTCTCTGGGTATTTTCATAGAAATTATTAGTTTCTTCAACTATTATATTAAGAAAGTCATCATCGAAAAAAATTTCAAAAAAATCAATTTCGTTCACATAATTTCCAGTTAAATTTATCACTGCAGTTCCTGCAAATTCGTACGGCTTCACTTCATTAATAGTTAGAGTCCAAGATGAAGCATCCACTGTTGTGGAGGATCGTGAGGTGGAAGGCATACAATCTTTTAATTCAGTCTGATAAAATGTCAGTATCCAAATTTTTACTTTCGAGAGAGTCTTCGCTATCAGAATAATCACTCATAGCCTCATTTACCACTCCTCATCTGTTAAAAATTTCTTTCTCTTAACCATCGCAAGCTTAGCTAAATCCTCTTAACCAGCGCAAAAAACTTTCGTCTACTAGCTAAGAAAGAGACAAACTAAATAAAAACTTTTCTAAGGCGATCACATAACCGTATCTACCCCAAAGAAAAAAAAAGCACACACTTCAAATAATCTGAAACCCTCCAACGTTTACATCATATGGCGACACAGCTGACCATCATCTGAGTTTTGTTTACATTACATTTCCCACTCTTGCATCGGAACAAACTACAGGAATGGGAATTCTACAGACACAAGGTCAGCAACCTAAAGGTAAAATTAAGTTAGCTGTAGTGGACAATGAAGCCCCATCTTCTTGAGTTAAAAAAAATACTAATTTAATGTGTATAGTTGAAAATGCTAATGTGGTACACCCATCTAGTAGATCAATATAAACAGCGATTCAGCAGTGTATCACCCGTCTACTAGTGACTTTTACAACTGATGCATGTAAGACACACCCGTCATATAAAGACACTCCGTTAAGCAGCATTCCATCGCGAAAAGATTAATATTATATTCTATCCAATAAAGGCTTGTACATGCGTTTTTTACTGCTTGCTCAACACAGTGTAGACAAATGTGCCGTATACAGTTTTATTAAGCATAAAAAAACAACAGGTACTTTTCCATTATACCAGCACCATGTCAAAATATATGTTAATACAGTAGAATCTCATGATAATGAATGTCACTTTAACGAATATTATTTGGATTAGAAAAAAAAAATCCTATACTTTGCCATTATAAATTTATTCACTTTAACAAATTTCAGATTAACGAATTTTTCAAATTAACGAAATTTTCGAAGTCTTAAAAAAATACTCATTTCAGTTTAACAAATGCTGAGTTCGCAAAAAAAACAATCTTTATCGAAAAAATTAAAATTCTGAAAGAACTTTTTTATTAGTAATTGTATTACCCCACGATCTTCGCATTTTCAGTATATGGCGAAGCTGTTTTTAGATAGACACTGTGAAATTGCTCCCATATGCACATCTTTAAAATTAAAAAAATTCTTCCTTTACATTCACGTCTAATCTCTTTTCTTCTTAGTTTCTTCGGTTTTCCTTATACTCGTTTCAAAAAAGGAAGGAAGTCCAAAGAACTTATATTTCCATTAGTTCCCTTCGAATTTGTTGATAAATAGCTGTACCTTATTATCAAATTTCTAATCTGCAACAATTCATATCTGGAGTTAGATTTTTTTTTAATAGAGAATAGGAAAAGAAAGCAATTATCATTGAAGATAAAATATATATATATATATATTATACAAGCGGTAAGTGTTGGCAGAAGGAGATAGATGGCATGAAATAATTTATGATTGAACTTCTGCATTAACTACCATTTTAAAAGAAAATGACAAAATTTTGAAACTCCCTGAAAGGTCTAGTATGTGTCTCAAAAGGAAACCAATGCGACTGGGAAACTATCCAGTGATTTAAAAAAATATATACATTTGGTTTAAAGGTGTAAGACAAAACATTTGCTTACTTCAGAACCTATATTACACGATAAAGCCAAAGATGTTTCACAAATCATGAAAATCGAGAAATTTGAAGCGAGTTCTGATTGCCTCTTTTCTTTTTGTGATAGGTATCACATAGTATAGAAAAAATTTCTGGAGAAGAAATAAATTGCTGATGCACCATGAGAATAATTTCAATGCCGATTTTTGTATCAATTTCTATCAAGTGCAAATCACACAATAGCAATAAATGTTGAAAAACTGCTAAGGCAAGAGGAAATCTAAAAGGTGAATTTTGGTTCTGTTCTGTTTGTAATGTCACTACACAAAAAAAGCTAAAACTCTTTCAAACCCCTTTTAAGTTCTTTTGTGGAAATCTGCAAGCCAGATTGCTTTAAAAATGTGACAATTTTTCCATGTGATTATTGAAGGAATAGCCGCGCGTATATAACTCAGTCTTTTAAGTGGCTTAGGCGTTTAAATGAACAAGTGAGCAAAATCAAAAGAAAATTAACGCTGCTTTGATATTGAAGCTGTACATTTAATTACAGCACATTTATCATAAAAGTAGAATTTTAACCTCCTAACTGTACTTTCATTTTGAATCGTACACATCAAGGCATAAAAAAAAAAATGCCAATGTGAATTTTGGGCGCTGAATAATAGAAACGGCATATCCACACTTAAAAAATGAGGTTTCTACAATGGTGAATGTGAGACAATCAAATGACCTGATATAAGCTGCCTGGAAAAATGTAACTTTTATCCAAAGTAAAAACTGTTGGAGAAATTCCGGCTTTGTACATTTGATTGCAAAAGAGTGTACTTATTGCATTTAATTTCCAGCTGATCTTTGGATTACAGCTACAGAATATTTTCAACATACACATCTGCAAATGATTACATTGAATAGATGGAGTCGCCACATTCTCTGACCTAACTACAAATGACATTTTTGAAATTTTAATAAAAGAAGGGAACGTAAACGAAAATGAAGATGCGTGATTATTCATCCAGTATTGAAAATTGTGATCTACGATCAAAAGAAGCTTAGTCGAACATGGGACCTTTTTAAAAAGCATTTATCCCAGAAAAACATCGTGTGGAAAACATTTTATACAATGTTGAGTAATACATACTGAAGATTTTGTTTCAAGAAATTTATTGTCAATTTCAGAAAAGAGGGAAATATCTTACTTTTTTAGAAAAAAGTAACAGTAATGACATATATCAGTATAATTTTTTTTTAGCTCGCAGGTGTCTAAGAACATTATAATTTCTTTATAGTTTATTCGTTTGATTCATTTGACTGCAATCTTGCAATTTAAGGAATGAATGAATTTTATAATTACAACAAATAAATTCTAAATAGTTCAGCATTTGTTTCCGGCTTATATTCCATAAAGAAATTAAAATGTCAACAATAAGCAAATAAAATAATAATAATAATAAAAACATAAATTTAACAGATATGCATTCGAACGACGGGCTTAAATTACTGAAATGAACAAATCAAAATGGCTACTACAAATAGCTATCTATCTTTGGAAATTTTTTCGACACTATAATAATACATCATACACTCTTCATTCACACACTCATCACACATAATACATTCATACACTATAATAATATAATGTATATTTATTCTTTATTGATGTTTCCAAAAAAAATAGTATAACTTTTGTAATGTAATTTTATTCCATGTGTATCAAAATTTAATTTTTTTTTAACTTGCCATATTGGAGTTTCACTTTAATGAATTTTTCTGAATAATGAACATAATCGATGTTCCCTAGAAATTCGCTATAACGAGATTTTACTGTTTGCCATTTATTTCAACCCTGACTGTACGAAAGTTTTTTATTTCAAAAACAGTATCAAACATTGTGACTCACTACATATTGAATGCGAATCTTTTTTATTATTATTATTTAATTGTAACCATACAAAACATCTTAATTATCTATTTTTCCAATGGAAAATAAATTTTGTTAAGTTATAACTTGCATTTTTTGCTGATGCTGAGATGGATTTTACAACTTAGATGATGGTGAAGGTGCAATAAAATTGTTTCAGGGCTATAGAATTATACATAAAGTTTTTGTGAGATGCTAGCTATAAGTATTTCTGACCAACTAATTTATGATTATTAAAAAAAGGAACTGGAAAGTTACATATATTTAATCCTGTTGTTAATACTACATACTACATTTTCTGAATGTCTTCAAAAATCTTCCATAGCCTATTGTCATATTAATAATCGAATGTGTAAAATAGTTATATTAGTTATATTTCAATAAATGATATATTTATTAAATGTCAGTAAATCTTTTATATTTTTTTTTTTTTTTTTAAACCTAAAAGTAATTTTTCTCCAAATTTAGAGAAAATTTCAGACCTGAAAGTATTAAAACTGGGAAACATTAAGGTAATCAAATGAAAACTGAACAGGAGCCACAGAATGAAATGATATGGTTTATTTCAAACACAATCTCCAAATGTACGGAAGCACTTGCCCCATTGTTTCACCAAATGGTGAATACCTTGCTCATAGAAGTCCTTTGGCTGAAATTGAAACCAGTTTCGAACATTGTCCATGATTTTGCTGTTCGAGTAGAAACGGTGACCCTTCAATGCCTTTTTCAGCAGACCAAAGGTTGAATAGTCACATGCCGAAACATCCGGGCTATACGGTGGGTATTCCAACACTGATCACCAAAACTTCATCAGTTTCCCTTGCAGAGGGGCTTGTGTCCATCTTGCACACGAGTCAATGACAGTGCATGTTCTCCGTACACTACCTTCATTTACCGATGCACTTTGCAAAATCCAACTTCTATCACTAAATAACGAATAACACTCGGTTGCTTTTTTTAACTCCCAAACATGCAGATGAATAAACACAACCGATTACCTGATGGACAAAACTGTTGGCTGATCGCCAGAGCATATCACGTGCTTCTGCCTGACTACCTAGGACAAGTTCATTTCCTCAGTGGGAGTTGCCTTCCTTACATACCTACTCTACCCTGTACACAAAGTTCACCACACTCATACAAAAATAAACCAAATTATAATCACTGTGCCGTTTTCATTTGATCCACCCTTATAGTAATTTATTTAGTAAAAATAGTGATTGAATTGAATGAAAGTTGTTATTTGTATTGATGGTATTTGACTTGCCTTTTAGGAATGAGTCAGTCCAAAAAATCTAGACAAGATTACAAAAGATTTTGGATTTCCTGTTGGAGCTGCTACATTAGCAGATGAAGTTGGACTGGATGTGGCTGTCCATATTTTTGAATATCTGTGTGGCGTCTTTGGAGAAAGATTTAGCCATGGTGTAAATTTAAATATTCTTAAAGAGATGGTGGCATCTGGATTTTTAGGTAATTTATCTTATTACAATCATTGTTCTTTCTACATTAGTAAATAAATGATTTTGTGAAATTTGTCCTCTGCTAATAATATCTCATAAAATTTAAGGAAAATCAATTTTCTTTCAAAAATTAATTAAATTGCATAACTTATGCAAAATTATTCCTCCCAAAAATGAAAAATCCAAATCTGGTACTCCGAGGATTTACTTTGTATGATTACATGCTTGTAACAGTAACAAAAGTAAACAAATAATACATGTTCAAATTAAATTCGACAAGTGTTTTTCTACATGCCAAAATCATTGCTATAGTGTCTGATATGGTAATTCTACTAACACCAAGCAAAAGGCTCTCTCTAGCCTTTACCTCTGTTAACAAGTAAGGTTTGCCGCAAGAGAAGTGCCTAAGTAATGGGGGCAAAATATTTTTATGATTTATGATAGGGTATGTTCTAAATATGTATTTGCTCATAATTTATGCTTTATAATTTTTACCAAGTTAAATTTTATTATTTACTTTTTACTAATTTTGAAAATATTAGCAAAATATTTATCTGGATTTGAAAAATTATCTGTTTATTAACCCTATCTAGCCAAAAACTTATGGCAGATGTTTATCTTTACTATGGAAAACTTGTACTTGAATTTAAAATATCATCTTATAAGCATTTTGATTATGAATACAGCCGTGAGTTATGGAAGATGTTTGTTGGTTTAGGGTTCCATGTGTCATCTTTTGCCCATGAGGCCTATCAAATATTGGTAACAAAGGAATGACATAGAGGAGAATGTGAGATGAAAGACAGCACAAATAAAAAAATGTTTAATCTGTGGGGGAAAAAAAAAAGGAAAGAAAATAATCTGCAGACTGCAAAACTAAATCTGTTATGTATGTCTCCCATTTCACATTTTCTGCTAACTTTACTGCTTGATGGAAAATCACAATTTCTCTTTATTTTCAAAACCATCCTTCAGAGTTTTCATTCTTGGCAATTATAGTTGCTGAATTATAGATTTTCCCCACTCTATTCATTGGTAGATATTTTGTTTTGCTGGGCCTTGTAATGTCAATAAATGAGTATATTCTTAATAACTTTTAAAGTAAAAAAAAAAAAAAAACTATTTTTTCATGTGTGTGAGAACTTGGTTGCTTGATGGGAGATCTCATATGTCTATTTCTCTTTATTTTCAAAACCATCTTTCGAAGTTTTCATAGTCTTGGCAATTATAGTTGCTGAAGGTTTCAATAATATAACATGTAAAATTAACACACGCACGCACATGAATAATTTTTCATGTAATGCATTAATAGTTTGTCTGTTTTCTTTCTTAATTTCTATGCAAATCTTGTTTTTAATTCAATGCAAATAACATAACCTGCATTAGAGTCAAAACTATAGTATATATGACTCATCTTACAGGCTTCTACTGCACTGACACACATGATATAGGAGTCCCACATATTAAATATGGCATAAGCAAGTCACGACTATTTATACCTGCTTTAGGAATTTTATATTGATTTGAATGTTTTTAACCTTTTAAGTACTACGACAACTCTTCTATTTGAAATACCATGACGTATGTGCGTACGTCCTCATTTTAATTCCAGACTGCAATGTTCTAAACATCTTTTCTTTTTTTTTTTTTTTGCATCATAAATTGCTATTTGATTGGTTTTGTACGAGTTTTATAGCAATGATTGTTTTCACACCTAGTAGATGGCGTTACATGTCCAAAATGCAGAATTAGTTTTCCAGTTGCTTTGTTTCTTTCTTCGTCGTTCATTTGTTTATGCATTAGTTATTCTATTCAGTTGTCTTTTGTAAATTATAGTGTTTTGCTTTTGATTTTATAGAATAATTATGTCAGACACGGACAATGATTACGTTCCTAATTTTGATGGTGACATAGACTATAGTGATAACTTGAATCAAGCGATGAAGATTGGAACTTCGGACCTTATTTCAGTTTGTATAATATGAATAAACCATTATTTCATCGCCTTACATTATATGTAATTAAATTTTTCACATGTACTTAAAAATAATGACATACCTTTTGACGAAATTTAATAAATCTGGTATTCAGATACTATCACTAAATTGAATATGGTGCTTAAGAGGTTAATTATGTTTGCAAGTTACATAAATTATAAGGTTAATGACATTTTTATTAATTGAAACTTATTTGGAAAATTCAATATAAATGTTTTTCCAAAATCTGAGAGAGGGAGGCAAAAAAAATGTTTGGGAAAGGGACTGATAATTTATTGTATTTGGTAGACATAAGTTATTAGATTTGGTAAGTTTGTAATTAAAAGATGTTTGTTATAGTATTAATTAATTTTTTCATTTGCTTTATTTTCATTTATATACAGGCCGCAAGTCAGGTAAAGGATGTTTTGTTTATACGCCTGGTGTTAAAGACAGAGAAGTAAATACTGAAGCTGAAAATATTATGAAGAAATACAGTGTAACACCTGCTAAGCAGTAAGTTTCTATGAAACTCTATAGATAATTTATTTTTTAAAATTTAATGAACAATTTATTATCATCAATTAATAATAAAGTACACAAAATTTTGAAAGCATGTTGTTCAAAAAGTTCAGATACTAAGTACTGCAGCAGATAAATTTGTTTGAAAAGCAATATAAGAAATGAAATTCTTTTCATAGTAGCTTGAACTCACTGCTGACTGTTAAAAGTAAAATAATACTAACAATACTAATAATTTCCCTATCTTGTAATATATATATGCATCACTGATCTAACGATAATAATCTAGATCTTATCTAAAAATCTGCTCCCATGAATTTTGATATTGGTTGTAGATGGGTTTCAAATTTTCAAAGTGTAAATTTAAAAAATGAATTTATTTTAAATGGCTTCCACTGTATGCAAATGATCCTTTATATAAATTATTTGATGTGCCTTGTTACTTTAGTTGATGTCAATTGCACTGTTCAGTTTAATTTTGGCACTAGAAAATGGTTTTTACCGACTTGCAGTTGCAGTGCATAATATTTAATCATTTTTAAAAATTCATGTAGTAATATCACATATCGTATAACATTTAATAGTGCTGATAATTGCTCATTTGTAACTAGAATTATATATATGTATTGCTTACAATAATTTGGTTTATTATTAAAAATTATAAAAAAAAAGAACAAAATTTTTAATTTTTGATGAAACATTGCAAGAACTTATCTGCTTTTTCAAAGACAGGTAAAATTGTTTTTTTTCTAGTTCCTCAATTGTCGTTTTGGGGTTGAGATTGTGAAATAGTGCAGACTAAGTAAGTCGAGGGGTCCATTCAGATTTTGCTTCGACTTTTTCTTTGGACATAATAAATTTCCATTAATTTTTCATACATATATTCAAAGGATCAGTTTTACTGTTATAATTTATTTACATGCAATCATAATTGCATTGGTAAGAAAGTGAAAACATTCAACTGATAATAAAGAACTAAAGAAACAGATAATCGTTTTAAAAAAAGTCTGAGACTTAGATAGGGGCCCTTCCTATATGGTGACTGTAAATTAAATGTAAGAAAACATTGGAAATTTGAAACACGTAATGTTTAATTTAAAATAAAAAAAAAAATGCTTATCATAACTTTTAGTATTAATTTTCTTATGCGCATAAAAGAAATTGAAAGAAAATATTAAAGGTCATGTAAAATTTTTAACAAAAAGAAAAGGGGGTCATTTAAAAAGCTGCTTCAATTCTTAATTACATTCATCAGTCCAGATGCAATATAGTCAAACAATCTTTTTTAGTTTTTTAGAACCTTTTCCATGATTTTTCTGTAGCTTGTTCAAGTTGATCCTTGTTATCACAATTCTGTCCATTTCTATAAATATTTATTATTATTGAACATAAGTCCTTTATTGGATTTTTTTCAAATGCCTAATTTATCAGTCAAATTTCATTTACTTCGAACCATAATTTTGATGAAGATGACACCCAAATTATGGTGGTGTCTTCCTAAAAGATATGAGTGTAGCCTTTGGCAGTAAATTTTCAACTAGCCTGTCTTGGTATGTATTGTTTAGAAATTAAGTTACGAATATAGTTTAAGAATGCTATTGGATTTGTTGGATTATAAGTAAAAATAATTTGACTACCAACTATTTGGTTTCCTATCTTTGTCAGAAAAAACAAGCTAATGATTATGCTTGGATTTTGGAAATAAAAAAATGTTTGTATCCTAAAATATTAAATTTAAAGCCAAGAAATAAAATCAACCTAGGTGAATTGCAAAGAAAGATGATTGATATAAAATCAAAGCTTATATTTTAAAAGCATCACTTTTGTATTTATTAAGTTGGAGTATTAATTTCATTTCTAGACAGAATATTAAGACAGTGTATCTAGGATTTATTGTACATAAAATCCTAATTACCTGCTTTCTCTTTAGTCTAATTGATCACTTAATTCCTTGATAATCTTGTCAGATAAAAATTTTTATAAAATAAAAAAGGGACTATGGAATTTGAAGTGTTACTTTAATTCTAATTTTATGTCTAATTTGTGTTGCAAGTCCAATTTTAGATGTGCTTTGATATTTAATCATTTTACAGGTGTACTCAAGAAGAACAGCAAATGAGATTAGTCACCCCGATTTGTAAATGACACTATCATGTGTTTGCAAGAAGGCATTTTGAACAATCCTGTAAGTAGTATCATTTACTTTTTGTTTACAGACAAAATCCCTGTTTAAAATTTTCTTACTTTTATAAATAATAAAGTCCTTTACAATTGTATTAGCGTAATTCAATTTTTATTAGCTTTAACTACTGCTTTTCAACCACCTTTCAAAATCATGATAGTTTAGCTCAGCGCCTAGAATACATAGTGTGGAGATTTACTACAAAATAGTATTAAAAAATTAAATCCAATAAATGTACAACGTTGCTGAGAAGATAACGATGGGATCGCAGTGCCATCTGCTAGCTTATATAATACAGAAAGTAGCTTAATTAATACGATGCCATTAGAGCTTATTATGGTAGGAGCACCATTGCACATTTATAGGCTACAACTTTTTAGCATTTTTTAAGCATTACTGGGATAGCTGGTTTCCACACTATGTATTCTAGGCGCTGTAGCTTAGGGGTCGGAAGTAGCGAAAATACTGTAGCCACTACTTTTTACAGTAGTCAGTAGTTTGTTGTGTAGCGCACTGCATTTTTAATAATTTAGTGTAGCGAGTAGTGCAATACAAAAAAATCCGTAGTTTGTAGCGAGAACCAGCACTACTTTTAATGCTACTTCAGGGGTAGGAAATGTACCATTCTGCAAATCACGTTGCCAAAATTGTTCTCAACAATTTGTGAATCTCAGTTGCAGCATATAGCAACGATAGATTTCTTTCTCGCATTCTAGATTGCAACTTTTTGGCCCCTGTGGCCTTAGAAATTCAAAGGTTATGTTTTGTTAGAATAATATCCTAATAGTGAGCTATTGTTATTAATAAAAAATTGGATGATTCATTAAATATGTATATACATATATTTTCTCATTTGCATTGTGTTTTAATTATTAGATTTGTATTGCCCAAAGCATTGGACTATTTACTTGCATAAAGAAGTACATTGTTTAAATTTTTATAACAATAAATTTTTATCGCAAATTATATATATGTACAAAGTGGCCAAGATAAAAGAGGCCCAGTATACAGAAGTACAAATACTTACTAATTTTTATTTAAAAGTAGTAAATACAGAATATTATAAATAACAACATACTGAGCAATCAGTAGTTCACAGGAGGTGTTGTTATTCATAATATTCTGTATTTATTACTTTTAAATAAAAATTAGTAAGTATTTGTACTTCTGTATACTCTTTTATCTTAGCCACTCTGTATAATAAGCTGTATTTCCTATAATTTTTCTTATACTTGTTATTGAAGTATCATCCTTTATATTGATTCTGAATTAAAGTGATGCCTATTTAAAATTCTGTTTTGTCCTTATATGTGTTACTTAGGAACCTGATGTGAAAAAATTAAATTACAGTCGAACCCCGTTAAAACAAACTTCAAGGGACCGAAGGTTTTGTTCGCTATATCCGAACCGTTAAGAAAAATGTTAGAGTTAATGTATAACGTAGTTGGTACGTGTATATTTAATAATGATGTATTAAAAAAGGTAAAATCTATTAAATATGATCATAAAAGAATCTAGACACACGGCAGTGTATCAGCCAAGTTCACAAAGCAAAAAACTCGACACACCGGCCGTTGGTATATTTACATGAACCATTTCGAGCTGTTTTCGCCAAATTTCGACGCTCTATTACTGAAATTCTATTTGACCTACGTACTTGTAATTTTAGATGTGTAGTAAGGCCCCCTTATTTATCCAGAATCCAAAATTTTATAAATAACGCATAATTAGTTTCCGAGATAATGATATTTGAAAATGTCTGATAATTGATAATTTTACCAGTGACTCACTCACTCATCAAAAAGATTTCATATATCTACAGTACTTACAGACTTAAAATTTGGTAAGAAACTCGTTTACACTATAAGAAATCGAAAAAAAATCAAAAAATTCTGAAAATCGATTAATTACCCACTTGGGGGTGTCCATTTTTACTTTAACGTTACGTCTATTAGGCGAGATTTTAATTTGCCAAAAAAAGCGCCAAATGTTGAATCCGGGCGGAATATATCCAGCAAAATATTTGATCATCAGCCATTTTGAGTTAATTTCAGATAATTAATTTTTTTAGTAATGGTGCATAAAATTTACCTTTTTAGACACGTTGTGAAAAAACAAAAACATCTTGAGAGAATACATATATCGAAATACGCATATATTTCGAGACATCCGCAGTTGTAATTCGTCTAATTCCAGAATTAAAAATGTAAACAAAAGAGAGTCATTCAAATGACTCAAATAAATATTGATGAAAAATGATTCAAATAAATATTGATCATGGATGATCTACCATGGGTCTAGGCAGTGTAGCTGTGACAAAATATTAGCTCATTTATTCCATCAAACTTACAAAAAGGCACGCGCGAGAAAAAAAAACCCAACTGTATTTTAATTGCATCGAAAAAAAAACATGAGACAATCCATGGAGTCTTTCTCTCCTAAACAATGCAATTTCAAATTTGCTCTTTAATCATAAAATATAAAATAAACACGTGCGGAGATGTCACACTTAATCTCTTTTGTGCTAGTTTTGTTAATATTTACGATTTATTCTGATATCTATATATTTAAAACGCTAAGCGTTTTCTTTCGACAATCCGTGAGAACAAACTACTGCATCAAATTATATCATTCTTTTTTTAAATGAAAGATATTTAGACATAGATTTGTTATAGTACATTCGTTTGTTCAAAAGTTTTATTAATTAGCCGTAATTTTAAATTAAACTTTTACTTCTGCGTATGACGTCATAAAGTCGGCAATTGGATATGCGAGGCACAGAGTAACGTGAAACTCCGTGGTTGTGAGGATAAAAGAGAAATAATAAATATTAAAGGCACGTGGCTTTTAGGCCGATTTTTTAAAATTTGCAAGTATAATTTGGGTAAAAATATTTATCCCATGCACTTTATTTTTATAAGCAAATAAAAATTCATTTTTATTGTGACGTCATGGGAATATTGTCCATTGAGTTTATTTTATCATTATGAATTATAACTTTGTTGATGCCATTTTTTCATTACAATTAAATGCAAAATATATTTTTATTTGTATACATGGCGTTTAAGCATACGTATATAAAGTAACATATATAAGTAACGTATATAAAGTATGTGTGAAAATGCGCCGGTGAAAATGACGTTAGGCTTTTAACATTGATAAAACTAAAGAGGAACATTTATATGATTGTGTCAACATGACGTAATTTTTACTGATTTTTCCATTCTTAATTATAAAGATTAGAATTGGAGCCTTTATTGATTGCTCCATCTTGATAGCATACCTTGATTACATGTTACCAATTACTTTTTATTTTTTAATTATAGGTTAGACAATTTCATTTTTGAATAAAAAAATTCACAAAAGTAAAGGATTTCAGGAAAATTAAAATTATTTAAAATAGTGTTGTAGATGTGTTTTTTATTTACTATCTTCTTTTATTTACTGAATATGAGATGAACGTAGAAATATACTATTTGTGTGATACATCATAGGGCATGAAATTTTCTTTTTTGCCATGGGGAATATGGCGGTAATATTGAACTGATTTGCATTACACAGTTGTTTACGGATTGTTTGTTTGAAGTTTGCATTGGAAATAGTATTGTATTTCATTGGGGAAAAAAGCATTAAAAATAAAATATTTGAAAGAATGCTTCCTACGCACCTTCTTAAATAATAAAGAAGCTTATTTTACTGATATTGTTATAGTATTTTTTTTTGTCAAGTTTTGACGGGTTACATCTAGTTTATATTTATTATTATATTTATTATTTATAACTGTTTATTTATTATTGCATGCTATTTGTAACTAATATTCAAAAACAAAGTTTTCGCCAAATTGGCCGGGTAAAAAAATCGCGCCAATGTGGTGCGTATATGACATCTGTGCCTATTAAAATACCAATTTCTGTTGCAAATTGACAGCCAAATATTTTGTTGTAGGAAAATTGAATGCTGTCTGGTAAATAAAACAGTCACTTGTAAACACATTAAAAACCATTAAGTATAGTGTTTAAGTATATTGTAACTGTACAAAAAGTAATGAAATCCCATCAAAAACATACGTGAAAGAAGGCCAAGTTCGTTAACGGTTTCGCTAATAAAAGAAGTGAGATCTAACTGGAAACCAAGTTCTTTCGAAGCTCCTTAAATCATAGTTCCTGTCATACATAACGTTCTTCAATTGCTTAAAATGATTTGTTATGTTATTTGCTACTCAATAGAGCGACTTGGCAAGTTTTTCTCTTATTAGAATTTCTCTACTTGATTGCTCTGAACTTAAAGTTAATCACTTCCTTAACTTATCAATACCTTAACTTCGACATACTTATTCGAATACTTGATTGACTACATCTTTGCCAATGACATACTAGACTGAATTGTACTCAAAGTCAAAGATTAAAGTCGGTGGGTGAAAACTTGCCAAGTCGCTCTATTGAGTAGCAAATAACATAACAAATCATTTTAAGCAATTGAAGAACGTTATGTTTTAAGGATGATTTAAGGAGCTTCGAAAGAACTTGGTTTCCAGTTAGATCTCACTTCTTTTATTAGCGAAACCGTTAACGAACTTGGCCTTCTTTCACATGTATGTTTTTGATGGGATTTAATTGACTAAAATTGATTACATTAAAATAACACAATACTAATTAAATTAACTAACAATGAAGTCAAACAAATAAATTAATTTTCCCTTTAATTGTTGCTCACTGTTTTGATACAGAAATAATCGGTAATCTTCTGCTGACGTGATGCCGATTTCAAAAACATGTTATGAATTTCTTTGTCTAGTACATCAAATGACTCCAACACTCTTTCTTCCACTGTTAGTGTAGACAAAAACTTATTAATTTCACACATCGCTGCTGTAGCATCTGAGATTGTGGGAATTTCGTCATTTATGTGCTCCTCTTCATTAGCATCAGATGCAGAATCTTCGATTTCAGAATGATTCATTTTAATTTCTTCCACAATCTCTTCATCAGTCGGATCTTCATATGTTATGACTTCGTCATCACCTGTTTCAAACAATTGCATGTCACAAACTGAGAATGATGAAATTTTGTGCTTTTCTATCCACATCGCGATAGGTAAATTTTCATCATCCTCTTCCTCAACATTCTTTGCTTCTTCAACATTCGTTGTATCTTCGATATTCTTTGCTAGGCCTGCAAGTCGAAAACATTTTCTAATTGTAGAATCCGTAACAAACCGCCAAGATTTTTCGAGCATTATAAGTGCATCAAGAAGAGAAACGTTACATTTCACATTTTTATCATATCCCTGTAAAATTCGTAAAATGAGCTGCTTCCTGTAATGGAATTTAAGACTTCTGATGACACCCTGGTCCATAGGCTGTAGTACAAATGTTGCATTCTGGGGAAAGAGTACAATTCTAATCGATTCAAACTTGTTATCGATTTTGTGTGCACTACAATTGTCAAGCAGAAGTAGAAAATTCCGCTTTTTAGCTGACAGTTCACGATTCCACATTCGAAGCTCTTTTTCAAACAGTTCTTTAGTCATCCACGTCTTGCAGTTTGCTTCATAAGCAACAGGAAGCCGTTTGATATTTTTAAAGCATCTGGGGTGCTTAGATTTTCCTATCACTAGAAGCTTACGACGATCAGTACCACTCATATTGGCACACACAAGAAATGTGATTCTGTCTTTTGACAATTTTCCGCTATTACATTTCTCTCCATTAAATTTTAATGTGTGGTTTGGTGTCATCTTGTAAAATAGTGCAGCTTCATCAACATTATATATGTCATTCTCGTCGTATTCACGAGAGATTTCAATCCAAACTTTTTCTTTCCACGTGTCGATGTCGGATGTTGAAAAACCTCCCGATTCTCCTACAATTTTTCCGGAAGATTTGTTCCGCTTTTTTAATCTAACTATCCATTAGAGCACGAAAATTGAATTCCAAATTTACTGGCAAATTCATCAGCTTTTGACTGAAGCATTTGCCCAGAAACTGGTACATTTCGGCTTCTTTGAACGCAATTCATTTTAATAAAGCCTCTTCCACTTCTTGATGTTCAGTTTTTCTCAATTTTTTTTTACAGTTTAATTTTTTCTCGAAAGCAGAAAGTATGCTTTCTCTGTTTTTCCATATTGTTCCAGCTGTAGATTTCGATAAATCTTTTTTTCAGCAAATGTCAGCTTGGCTACCTCCATTTTGCATTTCTCTTATGATGCTTACTTTTTCTTCAATGCAGAATGTTTTACGTTTCCTCGACATGATGGACCTAATGATTTTTTAAAAGCGAATTTTTAAGTTTGAAGTCTGGAACCAGAGATTATGACGCACAGGCTCACTAGAGAGAAACATTAAAATGAGTGAACAAGTTGAAACGACTGGAATACTTGTTCTGGCGTGACTCTGAGACGATCTTTTCCCTTGTTCTCATGATCTGATTTTTACTTCTCCCTCCCCTCTCGCCTAGCACAGGTGTGTATGTGCTTGCTGTTCATGCTGTTATTTGTTCTGCTCGAGCATTCCCCCTTCCCTTTGGCTGTTTTTTCTCTTTTTTGCGTTCTCCCCCCCCCCTCACTTTCAGCTCTGACTCTCCAGTCTCGCACACAGCTGTGAACAGGAATAAGGGAAAATGACTGACGGGTGGGCGGGTTCACATCTGCAGAGTGGCTATCGTAAAAGAGAAAGAATGCAGTTGTTCCTACCCTTTAATAAAAAGACTTATCTCTGACTTGCACCATGTTTTACTAGTCGGTATACATTTTCTTATGAAATTGGAGTCGAAGTCCTGTTTTCACAACTGCGGAAAAGTAAAAAAAAAAAAATCATGGTTGACTGGAAAAAATGTTTGTTATAGACGATTCTTAAGATTTCGGAGGTTCGCTATAAAAGAATAAATTAGCATTAAATACAATAGAAAAACGATGGGACCAAAAATTTCGTTCGTTATATACCGGGTTCGCTATAACGGGGTACGACTGTATTTAAATCATTGCAAGTTAAAATCTGATTTTGAAAATTCAGTTATGGAGAAAAGGTACGCAAGACTTGAGATTGCCTAAGAGCCTGTAGATGGCTTGATCTGTCACTGATTAAATTGTAGTTATTTCTTAGTTAAAAATTTAGCTGCTAAATTGCAGTAAAAATGTTGTGTGAAAAAAAATCACAATTTTTATGAACTGAATACGAAATATAATTCAATTTCTTACTATATTACATTGATTTCTTTAACAATAAAAATATATCTCCCAATTCTCAAATTACTATGTTGTGATTTAAATAACATAGTCTCAGTTTCATTGATTCCTTCAGAAGTTTATTATTTTGTTATATAAACAATAATTCCAAATCTATATATTTAAAACAGAATGCTTTTGTCATTTGCATTGAATTATTTTTACAATTATATTTTTAAATGAAAGCTTTGTAGATGTGCCCGCACTGGCTATTTAAAAAACTATTCTCATTTTTATATATTGACTTTAATTTAAAATGTTTAATGAAATATCTTCAAAATGGTGGAAATCAGAGTAAGATTTTCTGTCTATAACATAAAATTAATTTGCCTTATCACATTCCACCAGTCATAAGTGTGATTCCATTTTACCGATTCTCTAACTTGGGCCTATAGGCCTATAAAATGCATCAGGTATCAATGCTAGGTGCAAGCTGCACCAAAAGTGGTTCCCTTGTATGTTATCTGTGTAAATAAAAAAACAGTAATCTTATGAGGAAAATGACATCGTTCGGAAAACAAAAGATGATTTTTCCTCCATGAATATAAAGCATTTTACTAACCCTGTGTCAGTATGTCATCATATTCACTGACCCGTATTCCTGTATCTAACTAGATAAAACTTCCGCTATTTTTTTAAAGTTTCTTGGTATGCACAAAATAAAATATTTCTTAAAATTACATAATTTCCATTTAATTATAATAAATATATAACGAAACGCAAGAATTTGAAAACAATTGCTTAAATGACTCTTTCGGTAATATTTTCTTATATATTTTCTTGAAAATGACATTTTCCAAGATTTTTATTCCATCAACTCTGAAATTGAAAGCTAAATCACCTGCTTATGAAAATGATATTTTTAAAACATACATTTACAAACACAAAATTTCAATTTTTATAAAGCTAAAATGGCGTAATTGTCTAGACTTTTTACTGAGATCAGGACTTCAATGGAATGTGGAGTGCACATGCAAAGTTTTGAGTATGCATTGTATTTGGAGTGTCACTCTTTTTAAAATTACATTATTTTATTCATTAGCTTAAATTGTAACATACTTATTTAATATATTCTCTTGTGTTGAATTTTGACGAGTACAACTAGTATCTTTTATAATTGTATCATTTTGTGACAAGAATTATGCCTTATTACACAAAATTCACAAAACAATTACACTTTCACTACTAGAACATTGTACTGTATTCAAGTATTTTATTGCGAGTTATTTATATATAAATTATTTTGCTATAATATGATTCTTGAAAATATTAGAATGATGTCATGTATGTGCTTCATATGATATAACCAGACATAAAAACTATTAATTGAAAAAGTGTGTTTTTGAGAATTAAAACAATCTTATCAAATGTTATTTTTTATGCTTTGAATATTATTTTTAAAAACTATTTGAAACATAAAAATTTAAATATAAATAAAAGTAATAGTATAGTTGCACACAAGGTATTATTTTCAGTTATGAAAGTGATAATCAGAAAAAAATAAAGAAAATTGTCAAGTAGAGCATTTGTTTGCTGCAGATGCAAACTTGAACCTAAATTTTGTATGCTTTTAACTTTTCTGCTGTCATTCAGCTGCCAATATTCAAATACTGTCTGTGGTTAAAACATGGAAGTAATGTTTTTTTTTATTAAAATCAGATACTCATTTGGAACAGTTTCCTTGTTAGCATTGCTTCATGATATCCTCTGATTGTTTAAAAGTTCTCTTAATTCTTATGCTCTTTTATGAATGAGAAAAAGGTTACAGGAAATGTCTGGAAACAGACTAACTGCAAACAAAAGAGGAAATATTTTTCTCCCCCCCCCCCTCCTCAATGTTTAGAAATTTACCTTTTTTTGGGGGGTGGGGGGTGGCGCAGAATTTAGATGATTATTTATTTATTTACTATTGCTACAAAATATAGCTGATTTTTTTATTATTATTAGTTTCAAAGATATTTTGGATGTAAGGAATAATTTAGATTTAAAAAAAAAAAGTGGAAATCTGCCAAAACATGGAAGTGTATGATTTCTTTCTTTTTTTCTTTCTTACTTTTTTATATCAACTCTAATATATATATATTTTGTATTTTTCTGATATTTTTTTATTTGTTACTTTTGAGCTTGAATATATATTTATATTTATTTATTGTTTTCACAGCTGGAAAGAGACATTGGAGCTGTATTTGGACTAGGCTTTCCGCCATTCCGATACACAGATACTTATGGAGCCGATAAAATTTTAGACTGGATGAAGCGATTTCAGGAACTGAATGGGCCCCAATTCACTCCCTGCCAGTTGCTCCTAGATCATGCCCAGGACTCGAGCAAAAAATTTCACATCAAAAAGTGATAAGGCATGCATTTTAGCCATGAATATTTAAATTAATGAAATTCAATTTATTATATCAAAATATTTTTTTGCCATTACTGAATCAAGTTCTTATAAATATGAATGCCTTTGAATGAACTCTTACACAGTACTTTTATAAAAAAGTTATGTCCATTTTATGTTTATGTTATGTTATGTAAATATAAGACAGCAATCATAAATTTTATATGAGAGACTTCTATGCCTATTTTGTGTAATATTTGTTAAATAAATAATTTTACAGAAAAACAAATTGCTGTGGTTATTTATTGTTAGTATACTTATATTGAAATTTTAAATGTTAAGTATATTGTGACAGGTATTTCTTTATGTAGAATTAACTGAAGAATTCAACACTGTCACTTATAAAAATTGTATTTTACCTGCATTTTAAGCAAGGTTGGCAAGTTTTTGCCGTAAGTGGAAAATAATTTAATAGTTTAAACAAACTGTTTCTCTAAAGCTTAAAATTCTTTACTATTTGTTAAACTTTAAATCGATAGATGGCGATACTGCATGCTGCTCAATAAAAATATTTTCCATTATTTTTTTTTTTTCCTAAGGAGTTATATTCATTAGAAATATTCATAAATCTTGTCAATTAGTCGTTTGATTAGCTTTCTATTTTTCATTATTATTTATTATTTATTTATTTTTTTGTCTGCATATTAATGAAATAATAATCAATAGTTATTGGTTTCTTAATATTCTGTACTATTTTTTTATATTTCAATTCATAGATTCACAAAAATTGTTTTCAAATTATGTAATTTGTATTGTTGTTATTTTTAAAGCTCTTATTTATTTTTTTATATTCCGCATTCTCTTCAATAACATTTAAGAAAATTTTAGATGTTTTTATTGGTTTGACATGTTTATAATTATACGTTATTTATTTTAAAATTATGAAGCCTACATTTTAAGTGTTTTAAATTTATTAATGTATAAAAACATATTGTTGGTCATTCTGTTGCAAGTTTAGTAAAGATTTAAAACATCTTAGCTATATATATATATATATATATATATATATATATATATATATATATATATATATATATATATATATATATTGCTTTTTATATGTTCATCACTTAAAGTTATTTATTTTTAAATTCAGAACATCTTTCTGTAAAAAAGTGTCAAACATGTCACACTGTTAAGATATAGTTGTTTATTTTTAATTTTGTAGGAATATTTTTGCAAAACTGATTTGTGATTCTTGTGAATATATTTTGTTATATTCTGCATTCTGTTAAGTTAAATTATTAACATTTTAGCAATTTTTCTTGCTTTTATTTTATTCATTATTTAAGCTTGTAATTATTTTTTTTTCACTTCACTTATGTGTGATTGTTTACAAAATATGAAGAGCAGTAAATAAAATTTTACATTTAACTTTAATGTATTAAGATTTTTTACCATGTGTTCATATACAGTGTGATTCATAAATATTGAAATCCTATCTCCTTAAATATTGCCCCTAGGTGCACATACTTCCAATTGCAAAGTTTCATAAAAAAAAGGTGCAAAATTTGATGAGATAAGTTGCAACTCCATGGGGGGGGAGGGGGGGGGGAGGTCTATTTGAAAAAATACAAAAATTAAATTTTTATATGGGCTCCCGTAAGATAAAATTTCCAATTAGGAAATTTTTCCCAACAGAAGACTTTCACATAAAGTTCTTAAAAAATGAAAAATAAAATAATTAATTCAGAGTAATTTAAAATTGTTATAACTCGAAATATTATTTGTCGAATTGAATTTTTTCTTCTTTTAATTAAACTGAAATATATGTTTTAATTTTGATTCAGCATTTTAAAAAATATTAATTAAAAAAAATTAAAAACATTTAAAATAACAATTTTAAAAAAATGCAGCTTATTTTAAACATCATATTTTCAAAAGTTAATGTTTTTTTTTCAAATTTGCTGAATTAAAATTTAATTCATATATTTGAAAAAGATATATTCCAAGTTTGAACCATTTATCTTTAACAGTTATTGAAGTTCAGTGGCGGCTCGTGCCAATTTTCACTGGTGAGGCCAGGTCCATCTTAACAAATTGGTAATTTTTATGTATTAATATTCCTTGTTTAAACATGAAAACAAATTATTTAATACTAAAATTACAAAATAATCTTATATTTAGAAATATCACGTGAATTATTTTTTCAAGTATTCAACATTACCTTCATATTTATCCAATTAATTACCATTTTAAATACCATTATTACTATTAAACTTACTCTGATCAAACATTATTTAATTGAAACACAAATCTGCAAATCATACAAGAAACATGATTTAATTGAAAAAATACATACTTTTCTTGCAGATATTTAATCCATTCACAAATTAAAATTTACTGCCTCATTTAAATAGAAATTCGACACATTGATTTTTTTCGTCGAGCAAATCTTTCAATTACTTTTACATTAAATTCTGATATTGTACTAATAAAATCCTTATGGACTGAGAGGACAGCAAGAGCATTTAATCATTCCTGTCCCATGGAGTTTCTCAAAAATGTTTTTATTATCTTAACTGTACTAAAGCACCTTTCTGATTCTGCAGTCGATGCTTGTGTTATCAGGACAATTTCAAGTGCCTTTGAAAGTTTAGAAAATTCTTCTGTAAGGTTATTGGTTTTTACAAATGTTAAGAGACTTGAAACTGTCTGAATGTTTTTAAAAGTGGAATTATGATATATTACACAGAGTTTATTCATTAATTTTCCTTTATTAAGCATACTGTAACTTTCTGCTATAATAGAGATGTTTTTCTCGAGAAAATTATCATTAAATAAACTGAATTTGTTTGGTTCCAGTACTGCAAACGCATTAAGAGTTTCTTGTTCTTCAAGCCTGTTTTTTATTTCAGTTATCATAATGTCACATGCTTCTTTAGCATTTATTTTTACTGTGTTATAGCTGCAGAATTTTATATGTTTCCTTTTGCATAAATCTTTGTAATTTTCAGCAGTTTGATGAACATCAATTTTTCCCCTGGTTTCATTAACAGCATCAGTGAAACAGATGACAGCTTGCTGCACACTTAATGAAGTGGTATTTGTCATCTGTACAACATTATACAAAATATGTACATGCTGAAATATCGAATGGAAAAAAGGAAGCAGAAAGAAAATCCTCATCTTCCAAAATTCTTTGTAAACCATACGATTCACTGATTGTTCTATCATCCCACTGCACTATGTTCTGAATTCTATCAAAACACTGATAGCTCGGACTTATTTTCTTCTATGAAACTGATGGTACATGAATGAAAGTTCCACCTGGTTTCTGATGGTGCAGGAATTCTTTTAACACATATTTCTCGAAATAAATCACTACGCTTATGTGATGGCGAAAAAAAAGTACAAAATGTGCGAAAACAACATTTGCGAAAAATAATCTGATGGATTTTATATTAGTGCAAGCTTTCTTCAGCACTAAATTCATTTGGTGTGCATAGCAATGGATGTACTTTGCATGAGGAAATTTTTCTCTCATTTGCTATTGAACTCCATTATGACACCCGCTCATAACAGCAGTGCCATCATATGCTTGCGCAACAAGCTTATCTTTTAAATTAAACTCTTCTAAATTATCAATTAAGATTTCAGTGAGTCCCTCTGCTGTTCTGTCATGAACATCAATGAATTTAACAAATCGTTCTTCGGGTTTGCCATTTTTTACATATCGTAAAATAATAACAAATTGAGAAATGCAACTTATATCAGTAGTTTCATCAGCTTGTAATGCTACAAAATTGGAAGCATCAATTTCATTTTTAACTTCATGTATATGCGTTTTATATATACAATCAAAAAGCTCATTTTGTAAAGTTTTGAAGTATTTTTAGATACTGTCGCATTGTTTAAATGATCTTCCAATATACTGTCCAGTTTTGCTGTGTATGTAACCAAATCCAAGAATATGCCTCGATTTAAAGAATCTTTGCGTTCATCATGACCCCTTAAAGCTAGTTCATGAAATCCACAGTTTTCTAAACAATTTATTGCTCGATTTAGCACATACCTGTTTTTCTCAACCATTTTATTATGTTTTTGTAATGAAATCCTGTAACCTTCATCCAGCTGTGCTACAATATTCACATTTCCAAAAGTTTTATAATTAATAACATTGTATAAATGAGTAGTACTCATTTCGTGTTTTTTTACTCTCTGAAAAATGCTTCAAGTTGCTGCAACCAGCCATGCTCCAAACAATAAACAATAAAAACAACAATAATTATTTTTTCTTCACTCGCTGAAAGTCACGGAAATTTATCGAACCACTGTGTAGAGAAATGGCGCATTTTTTTTCCCTCTTTTTGTTGCATTTCAAAATTCTTCGATTGATAAGGTCCCAGGCATTTAATTTCAAGTTTTTCTTCCAAACTCATTGTTGAAAATGGCTTTTGTAATAGATCATCTACAGAATTCCTTTTTATACCATGAATTTAAAATTATCACGCATCTTTGTTTAAAGAAAGTACTCAAAGCTTACGTAATTTAAGAAATAATTGGCAATAGTAGTAATACAAACATTGCCAAATATTTTTGAGAACCTCAAGGGTTAACATATTATAACAGAAACTTAGTTATCTTCCCTTACTTTGCATCAGGGAGATATAGATATTCTATTACCATGCTTTGCATCAAGGGCAAAATCGCCAAGTACCCCATAATGTAAAAAAATATGGAAGTTTTAGCTCTAAAAGAGCAGTAAATTGCCAAATTTGAGGGAGTGAAATACTGAAATTATTGCACCAGATGGGCCCAAATGTCTCGTGTTCAGCAGGAAGTAGCGATCAGTCGTTAAAGTGATTTATTGCCTCTTGAAAAAAAATACAGTTGCTGAGAGTCTATAATAACGGATGAGTGGGACCAAATAAAAGTGCAGTTTCTTTGCAATATATATTTTAGTAAAGTTTTTTTAAAAATATTTAGATTAAAAAATATGTATTGATATATTTTATGAACAGGAAATACTGGTGGGGTCTTGCACCAATGGACCTAAGGGACAGGCTGCCCTTGCTTATATCAATTTAAAGATGAGAAATGCTGAAAAAAACCTATGATGCAGAAAAATGTATTTAAAGTTTTAAAGACTGGCTCCTAATAGAACGTTTAAATGCTTTTTAAAAACTTCCATGTGAGTAAGCAACTCCTTCCTGTAGCTTCAATTTCTGATTTAATTTTTGCCATTGTCACCTTCTTTCTTTACTGTTTAAATGTGCCAGTTGATTTAAACAAGATTTTTCTAACATGTCGATTTAGAGTTTTTTCATAGTTTTAACCCTGACAGCTTCATATTTTTCCCCTTAAGTGCAATTACATGAGGTGTAAAATGTGCCTCTAATTACAGATGACTCATTGTTAATCTATGGCTTTAAAAGAGTTGCTCCGAAAGCAAGCAACTATCTTTTCTCGGAGCAATTTTGTCGCCTGCGATGACCCTCAAATGCATCAGGAAGCGTTGTTGTTCGGAATAACTAATCAAATGCTTGGAAAACTGATGATGGAAAAGTCATTTTTTGAAAAAACAAACCAAATGAAATGCTTTGAAAACTGACGAGTGGCAGGCAATTTTTGCCACTTCAAATTTTCCTGTGTAATAGTTTCTAAAGATTTTAGAAAATCTTTCAAAATATACATTTCATAGAAGTCGTTTCCATGACAACCACAGCTTGAAAGTTATATTTTGGAAATAATCGAAAACAAAAAATAAATAAAATATTACCTGTTCTATTTAAGATAGAAAAATGATTTAAATGCCATTTTAAGTGAGAAAAAACAGGGAATATTTTAATGCTGTAATTTTTTTTTTCAAAAATTTAAAGTTTTTGTGTCTTGGATTTTCTTAAAGAATCATGCTGAAGACCATCATCATTGTTATGCTAATTTTTGGATGTAAGGAGCATATCATGCAATCATCACGATGTATTTCAAGCATAAAAGTTTTCCTTGTGCAATTGACAATGAAGTTAATCTGAACTGGCAGCATGTCGCAGTACTGCAACAACGAATATTTCGAAATGTTAATTATTTAATGCTGTTTGTAATCATAATAGTAGGCAAGCTTCTGCGGAATATCAACCTTGTTTCCCAAATTCTCAGCCTCCTACTACTAGTTGTATTTATCATCTTGTTCAAAGACTACAAAGCACAGGATGCGTGTATAGACAGAGAGTTGCAGGTAGGCCTATGTCCAGGACAATTGATACCGAAATTGTCATTTTGGCTTATTTTACGAGTTATCTTCATGCGAGTACGCAAAATGTTGCTGCACTATTGAACATTCCACAACCAATATTGAGAATATTGTGACGAAATAATTGACATACCATACAGCATTCGTGCAGTCCATGCACAGGTAGAATCTCCGTCTAGATTTCTGCAATTGGGGACTAAATCAAGAGGATATCAACTCCTCCTTTCTGAGAAATGTACTTTGGACAGACAAATGCTGTTTCAAGCAAGATGGAACAATTAATCACCAAAATGATAATTTTTGGAGTGACACAAATCCCCATTTCATAAGAGAGGTTCTTCGCCAGTGGCAATATTCCATAAACGTATGGTGTGGCATTTTTCAAAACTCTTTGGTTGGTCCCATATTTTATAGCAGTACATTGACTGGTGACCGAATTCTAAACCTCATTTTAAATGGAATTGTTTCCGACTTTATGGATGAAATGCCTTTGGCAGTGCTCCAACGCATGTGTTGCCAATTAGATGGAGCCCCACATCACCACATTTCTCGGGCTCATGCAGACCCGAGCTTGGAAATCCAAGACCTCTAGCATATTTCTCAAGCAAGTTTAATGCAAAAATCTATATGCTGTTATTTTATATCAGAAAGTTAAGGCATTGTCTTTGATCGACTTTTAATAATATGTAAATTTATGGTCGATCCCCAACTTGCATTTCAAATGATCTGATATCGCGTCGCTCAGAGGCATGCTTAAGTCGTGTAAGTCACGAATATTGGATTTTAATATCTCTGTGAATTTTGCAGATATCAAGATTGATTTTTTTTTTTTGTTGAATTTAGGAATGGGTAATGAAAAATTTCCTAGTTGGAAATTTTACCTACAGGGACCGTATAAAAATTTAATTTTTGTATTTTTTCAAATAGACTCCCCTATGGAGTTGCAGCTTAATCTCATCAAATTTTGTACCTTTCTTGTTTTAAACTTTGCAATTGGAAGTATGTGCCTAGGGGCAATATTTAAGGAGATAGCCTATTGTTTTGATATTCATGAATCTCACTGTATACAGTTATAATAAAGAAAAAATCTATCGTTATAAATTACCTACTTATAATTTTATACTTAAAAATTCTTGTTGTAAAAAAAGGATACTTAACAGCTTTATACTTGCACTGTAAACAGACCTTTCAATAATTTATCCTTAAATTAAATATTGGTAAAAAAATAAAAATAAAAGATAATTTTTATAATTTCCACTGTGAATTGAGATTACTTTAAAATTACTCAAATTATTTAAACTAAGCTGTCTAGTAGGTCACTATTTTCCTTTGGGAATGATTTTTAAATTTAAAACAAAACACAGAAAACACAAGATAATAAAAATACAATTTTTAACAACATATTTCTTTATTAAAATCTGTATAAAATTAATTGCTGTTAAGACTCAATTCTGTTAGTTTGAGCCCAAATATAATAGGTATAAACTTATTCTATGGGTTAAAAAGATCTTAAATATGGATCATGAACAGAAAAATTATTTACATCCTGACATCTGATTGCATCAAGGTGGTATCTGGGCTTTGATTATAACACAAATCATTCCTTATTTTACACAGTTTCAATATCACTGTAGGAAATTATCACAATATTTCATTCTTTTATTGAACAGGTATAGGGTGATTCATTTGCTGGGCAGTTCCTTATTGAACAGAATAAACTCATTCTGGTGTTTACTTTTCGCACTAACACTTTTAACAATCTCTCTCATTTCCAGTTAGACAATTCTTCTGTCCTACAATAAGGATGGATACCAGCATACACGAGTATTAATACTAGTTGCTGCTATAGGACCAGTATGTCTTGGATTTCTCCGAAAACTGTAGTGGGTTTATTAGACATCACAGGTCTGTTGAAACTTCTTCTTTTTTTTTTTTTTTTTTTTTTTTTTTTTTTTTTTTTTTGGGGGGGGGGGGGGGTGGAGGAACAAGTCCTCTCCCCACATACATCTCTTCATTTTCAGTCCCCAATTCTCATTGACCTTGCAACATGCAAACTATCTCAGGTCCAGTGGGGGTTGATAAGAGACTGGGGAATTCAAAGCTCCCCATTTGCTAAAACCTGGTAGGACCCTGCCATTACTATAATATGGGGCAAACTACTTTGTTTAAAGGGGAAAAGGTAGTAAGCGCCTGCTACCCTTCCTCACCCTCTGGTCTGCCTCACAGATGTTTCTTAAGGGGCTACTTCACTCAGACAAAAACACCTGCTCGCTAATGTTAATCCTATGGAGGAAATATTTTAAGCTATCTCGTTCGCATTTCAATATTTTTAAATGATTTTTTTTTTTGCATTGGATAGCTGAGGTCCATCTCTATGCACGCTCCTTTGTACTTTTTTGGTTTTTGTGGCAGTTTTTTTTATTGAGGATACTTTCACTTTCAAAACCGGTTCTGAAAGTGAAAGTATCTTAATAAAATAACTTGTAATCAAAATCGAAAAAGTACAAAGGAGCGTGCATAGAGATTGACCTCAACTATCTAATGCAAAAAAAATCATTTAAAAATAGTGAAATGCGAACGAGATATCTTAAAATATTTCCTCCATAGGATTAACATTGGCGAGCCGGTGTTTTTGTCTGAGTGAAGTAGCCTCTTAAGTAAAGAGTCATAAAAATTTTTCAGATCAGTATCTAGGTTGGGGCTTTCAGCACAGCTGAGGGAGTAATGCAGATAACTAATGTTCCAAAGGCATTCGCCACACTATAGAATTGAGCGTTCAAATAAGATGAGTGTCCTTTTTTCTAAGAGTCGTAAACAGGGGTAAAAATGCAACAGAATAGGATTCACTTGTAATAATGCCCTTTGCTTATCCTTAAAAGATTTTAGCTTCATAAACTGACCACTCAGCATTTTTACATTGTGTGGGAATTGCTACTATAATTGGACAATAAATGAAAAGAGGGTTTCAAATGGCTGGAAAGACAGGGCGTTTAAAAACTTGCAGTATTATTGTTCGAAGCATTTAACAGAGACCACCCATGCCACAGAGTGTCCCAAATCTGAACAAAGAAAAAGAGCCAGATAAAGATAAGTGCTTTTAAAATGAGAAAAGGTCATAAAATGATGTAATAATAGATTTTAAGAGGGACCTAATTTAGTTATACTTGCCTTTTTCCCATGAGAATGTGATTTTGGATAAAGAACAGAGCATGCATCCATAATAATTTGTAAATAACATTGTTTAAACGAACAAAAACAATATTACAGAAAAAACAAAAGACAATATCAAAGAAAAAGTTTAAAAAAAAGAGAGGGTGGGGGGGGGTTACTAATGAAATTTTTTTTTTTAAATTAGGGGAAATTTATAATTAAATACTAACCAACCATAACATCTGAGTGAAATGTGTTCACTGAGATGTCGTCCAGATAGCTCAATTGTAAGAGGATTGGCAATTAAAACCAAGGGTTCTGAGTATGGAAACATTTTCACTCACTTTAAAAATTATTACTCATGTAAATCACATTAATTAAAAAGATATTTTCTTACTTAATGCTTACAAAATGTAATATATTTTACATAATTACGATGGGTAAATGTTTCAACTGAAGAGTTGAAAATGACATTTAGCATATGTCTCGCACTATTTGATTCGAGTACTTTAGAAGAGAGGTAATAATCTTGTGGTGGGTACTTTTCTGTTAGCCAATAGCAAATGTCTTTGGTGCATCATGAAAGAATTTAACCTCTTACATCTGTAACAAAAATACATACACATGTTCAAAAAATGAAACAGAAATGTCTTTCACTTATTTTATTTAAAATTCAAAACAAAGGAAAAGGAAAAGATTTGTTTTAATAAGAAATAATATCATAAACCAAAAACATTTCATTTCAACACCAAAACATCGTTATTGATTTCCACATGCAAAAATAAAAGTTAGCAATGATGGCGATTGAAACAATATTTCACAATTTATCATGTGCGGGAAAGTACCCTTCTTTCTTCCCTTATAGCTCACAAGTTTATCTTTAAAACTCTTTTCTTTTGTCTCTTTGTAGTTTTTCTTTTGTCTCTTAGTAGTAGCAATAAATAAAAATCGGTCCTTAAAATTTCTGTTTTCTTCCTTTGTTGCGCAAATCAAACTTTGAATTTTACAAGAAGGCTTATTGTAATAATGTAAAGTTATTTGTCAGTTTTAACAGGAAAAAAAAAGACATGTAAAGTATCTATTAAGGCCTAATTCTTTTATTGGGATACCTTATATTAAAAATATTTTGTGAAATGAGATTTGGAACTTTCTTGTACTTTGATCACTCTTAAGTAGCTTTCATCACAAAAAGTAAGAAGCTAACTATTGCACCTATTCGGAGGGAAACAATGCTGGAAAATTTTGATATATTTTCATTAATCGTCATAGCCCCAGACCCCAAAACCATCCTCGCCCCATTTTTTTTGTCATGCGATAACACTCGTAGTTATGAACTGACTTGAATGTGACTGAGCATGTACACAGAACTTACCAAGGTCACGACAGAGTTTGTTGGCCAGCTTCATCTGCCATCTTGATATGAAATGGTGGTCAGATAAAGATTTCAAATTCAAAAAGAAGTAAAAAAAAGGAAAGAAAAGAAATCCAAAAAGTTTTTACCCTTAAATGTTCGGCCTTGAAAAAGGGATTCTGAACAGTTTTTGCTTTGCCTCTATCTTAAAAAATGGCTGAGATATAGCAGTTTGATTTTTGCAATAGCTGACTAACTTTTTGAAATTCCCATTCGAATTCAGTATGGATGAAATTTAACTGGGAATCTTCTATAATCAGGTTCCATGCATTTTACTTTCATGTGTTTGAGTAAAATTAGCTGAATTCTTAAAAATAAGGAATAGGGTAACTAGCTTTTTTAATTTGAATCTTTCTACTGCTTTCACTTGCTAAAATTTCACAATATAAAGCAGTCATTTCTTATTGTGGTATTTACCTATTATAGGGGCCATAGCACAATCCAGACTTTAAAAAGTGAGTTTTATTGCCAAATGATATAAACAGCTATGAAAACAAAACAGATAAGCTAGTACACACGTTTAAAAAAATTGCTTCGGATTATATGCGTTAGATAAATTATTTCAATTTTTATATAATGTTGGATAAATTGTGTAAATAAATTGTATAAATATTGAAAAAAATTGCTTGTATGTATGAAACAATAAATAGGTTGCTAGAAAATACGTGTAAAAAAAAATGTCCTTCTCTTGCCAAGACTATTTTCTTTATATGGCCAAGGCCCTTATAGCGAGTATCGTCATTGTTTAATATTGATGTACATTTTATGAAAATTGGCCCTTATAGAGAGTATCGTTATTGTTTAATATTGATGTACATTTTATGAAAATTGTCAAGGAAATAGTGCTCTACAGTTTGTGGTACTATATAAAACCTTAAAATTGCTTTTTTTTTTTTTTTTTTGTTTAGGCTAAGTAACTAAAAACAGTTGAAAAAAAAAATTTTGCTTTAGGTGCTGTGTGGGAACTAAAAGGTTAATAAAAATATTTTTTGGTTTCAAGAGTTTTCTCTATTGACTCAGGGCCTTACAGCCGGTCCTTTGTCACATAAATTAATAGTTAAAATTTAAAAATATTCCCAATAAATTTTATTATTTGAGACTCTCTTGGTTTGAATGCCACTTCATTTTTATTGAACAAAATCATCTGAATTGTATAATTCAGCGACTGTTTATTTTGTGTCAACTGACTTTCTACTAATCACCAAAATACCTTGAATAATATCTGTCAAAATAAAAAAAATATTTAGTCACTAATTAAAAGTGATTTTCTGACTTTTTGCATCATGATTCAATAAAAGGCAAAAAACATTCATTATTTAATACATTTTAAAGATCTTAATAAGAAAAATATTGGAAAGTAACGATAAGTTTTTTTTTTTACCATTTTTGGCATTTTAATTTTTTGCCATACGCATATGAATGGCATTTAAGTGGCATTCGTAAGCCCCATCACCAGCGTCAAGGTGAAGTCTCGTCGATGGGGCCCCCCTCCCCCCTACAGCAGAGATGGCCAATTGATTCTCTGAAGCGCCATTAATATTTGATTACTTCTTGACAAAAATTGACTTCAAATTCCAGACAAAAAGCTTGTAATATAAGAATGTCTTTAAAATATATCAAGCACGACAAATTAATGTTCCAATTACAATTTAATGTTCCATTAATATAAAATATTTTCTAAACTTTACTAATATATTCTGATTGTCCTTTCACTTTTTTTCGTTAAATTTTTCATTTCAGTTACTAAAACACGACTTATTTTTGCATTGCAGTCATTGACAAAATAACAATTTTTTCCTATTGCAAAATAATTATCATATAGATCTTACACAGATTAAAAGTACAGTTAATTTTTTAAAAAAAATTCAGAGGACCGTGCATGCTTTTACTTAAAATTCTCGTTATGAAATCACTTTCATGTGATAGAATTCATTGAAAAGAAAAAAGTAATTTAATATCACAGAACTTGGATTTTTAACATTAAGGTTTTCATTATCATTATTTAAACAAGGAAACTTTTATTCTAAATTCAAAATACACATTCAACATTAACTGCAAAAGATTTTTTTTTTTCACATTCTTTATCCTAACAATTTGAATCGTATTACATACTAGTTCTAAATTTTGCAAAGTTTGATAGGGAATGAGATTATCAATAAATTTTAATAATTGTAACATTACTATTTATGCCATACTTGCATTACAATCAGTTTCAATTTCTTTATTCAAACCAACTGTTAATTATAGCTGACTTCGAAGATGATCTTTAAAAGGAGAAAAGTTGATGAATTGGCCAGCTCTGCTTATTACACACGCGCGAAGCTAAAATATAGCTTTATTGTTCCTTCTTAATAAAACCCCTCTTAACAATTGTTTTAAATAACTATGGGAATTGATTTCTCATAAATACAATGATCTATAAGAAATCAATTACCTCCTTCCCACACACACACCCCAAAATAAATAAATAAATAAAAATAAAAGAAAAACAAATAAAAAAAGAAAACCCCCCAAAAAAAGAAAACCAAAAAAAATAAAAAAGGAAGATTGATGCTGCTTATCTAGGCCGATGGCAATGGGCTACGGTGAAATATGTAAAGATCCTGTGGTGACAAAAGAATGGGAGGCTGATGCTAATATTAAGCCCTGATGACGATGGGCTATGCCATGATGTTAAAGATGGAAAGAGAAGAAGATGATGGACTATGATGGTGTTAAAGCACAAAAATAAATAAATAAAAATAAAGGAAAAAGAAATAAAAAAAGAAAACCAAAAAAAAAATAAAAAAGGAAGATTGATGCTGCTTATCTAGCCCGATGACGATGGGCTATGGTGAAATATGTAAAGATCCTGTGGTGACAAACGAATGGGAGGCTGATGCTAATATTAAGCCCTGATGACGATGGGCTATGCCATGATGTTAAAGATGGAAAGAGAAGAAGATGATGGACTATGATGGTGTTAAAGCACAAAAATAAATAAATAAAAATAAAGGAAAAAGAAATAAAAAAAGAAAACCAAAAAAAATAAAAAAGGAAGATTGATGCTGCTTATCTAGCCCGATGACGATGGGCTATGGTGAAATATGTAAAGATCCTGTGGTGACAAAAGAATGGGAGGCTGATGCTGATATTAAGCCCTGATGATGGTGGGCTATGATGTTATAGATGGAAAGAGCCTGTGAGATGACAAAGAGGAGAAGATGGCCATGATGGTGGTAAAGCAAAAATGTCATGTGAAAAACAAATATATTTATATGAAGTTTTAAACGACTAACACCTATTATTTTTGTTTATTTATTTATTTTATTATTATTATTATTATTATTATTATTATTATTATTTTTGCTTTTGCTTTGTTTTTGTAAGTTTTAACAAAATAAGTGTACAGTTTTTTTATATTTTTGCTGTTTGAACATTGTTATTGTGCTATCATTCTGAATTGATGGGCTTAAAATGTTATATTTATAAAACAAGGTCTGCATAAACTATAAAATTTCAAAGTTATTAATTGTAACTGGGATTAATTTAAATATTAACGAGCCGAATAGTTAGTTTTATCATGTATTTATATATACTTAAAAAGACTACATGCATACATAGAAAAAGTAATTTATATATATGAAAATGGCCAAATGAATTAATTTAAAAATGGATACTTCACAACTCTTTAAAAAAATTTAGTATATACAGAAAGGGCCGCTTAAGTAATGAATCATATATATAAACTAAATCATAATATAATAATATAAATATCAAATAAGAAAAAAGATGCTATGAGGCCGACAAAAACTATGAACCATTCGAAAAGCAAATTTAGAAAGATACATGCAAGCCCACTAACCAGCATTCATATGAGACATTATGTGTTACTTATTTTTAAAATATCTAACTTATGCTAAATTATATTTTTTTATATTTATTTTAACAGTTGATTATGCTATACTGTCTTTATATTTTTAACTTTATAATGTAAAATAATTTTTTCTTTTCATCCTAAAAATAACTGTTATTCTTAAAAGAAAAAATGGTGTACAAAAGAAGTCAAAGTATAGCAATACACAAAGAGAAATAAAAAGATCACCGCATTTGGCTATAAAAAAATGTAACTTAATTCAGTAATATTGGCATCCTTATAGCGGAAAAATACCAACTTGACTTCCCAGTAACTCACTGCTCTGTAGCTAAGTTTTTTTTTTTTTTTTTTTTTTTTTTTTTCTAATTAAACATATTGTTATCATACAATCTTTATACAAGCTGTTCTGTTAATGGAGGAAAAAAAGTTGTAAAGTCATTAATAAAAAACAGAGTCTTTCAAGCGACTAATGAACTTACATGTATCTATTTTTAGCAGTTAAAATGATTTCCATATTTCAAAAAATAGACCGAAAATTAAAAAATGCATTAAAACCGATTTTTAAATACAGTTGATAAAAAAATTGCAACCTTTGACATGAGATTATATAGGGATTAATGATTGCAATCTTTAAATTTTACTGTATTAAAACTCGGCCTCGTAGCAACAACAGCAAAAGGCCAGGGCCTTTCGCCACCAACTTACCTTCGACTTCTTCCACCAACTCTGGGATGGTTGGGGAGAAGTCGTACTTACTTGATCAGCTCCTTCTTGAGCTGGTCCATCCTCAGCTTCTTCCTCCTCAGCTTCTTCTTCCTCCTCCTCAGCTACTTCCTCTTCATAGTACTCCAGGTCCATTCCATCGTAGGCGCTCCATGATGCAGCTCGACCTAAATAGAAATTAAAATTAGGGCACCATTCATCAATACTCACTTCCATACATACCTGATCGTACTGCCGAGGAGCGAAGAATGACTGGAAGGAAACAGCACTTGAAACAGCCATGGCAAGATCAATTTCAGCAAACAACTGTGGAGCAAGGAGAGAAATTGATTAGAAATGATATTCAAATTTGATGCTTATGTATTATTGTATTTGTTTTTTCCAATAATGATCATACAAATAATTGATTATTGTTTTATTGATACTAGCTTCATCCCGGCTTCGCGCGGGTGGACAATGTGTCGACTACAATGTAGAGTATGGATGAATAGGTAATTTTAAAAAATTGTTCTAAATCTAATAAAAGCGGGAGTGAGACAAAATTGCACTAATTACAAATTTTAAACTTTAAATAAAAGTGTGTAAAAATGTGATAATTTGTTTTCTATTTATGTACATAATGAAACTAATAAATTAATTTTAATATAGCAGAACCACTTGGCTTTGCCGAGTTAACCTTGGCCTTCCGGGTAACATAAGCAAAAATATAACATCCTAAAAATACGCCAATCACAATAATGCAATCGCGTCCATAAACCGTCAAAATGACAATCAGAAAAAAATTTTATGTTATTTTGACGCAATCATACTAAATCCCTCATCTTTATAAATAACTTTTTAAAAAAAATTCCCTTTCAAAAATGTCTTATGCAAAATATCTAATAAAAAATCAGCAATAGTTGTCTTATTCGTCTAATCTGCCATAATCGGGTTCATATCCGATGTTTAACGCCCTTAGTGGGTGAATTTCTAAAATCGCTCAAATACGTGTTTAACTATTTTTTTAGTAGATTTGTTTTCCTGAATTTCATGCTCCTATATAAAACTGCCAACGCACCTCATTTGTCACGTTAACGTACAATTTCCAACTTTTTTTTTTTACTTAGTTTTTGTATGTAAACATGGAATTTTGTAATCGATTTTTCACTCCCTTCCTGATAGTCGAACCATAAAAATTATGTGCAAAGATGTATTTCTGATGACAATACAATATTTTTTTTTTTCCCTTAGAACTTAATTATAAATTATTAATTTATTTTTGAGGCATTTTTCCATCAGCCCGCCACAGATGATCAATCGCCAAATACTCTTTAGGGTTCAATTGTATATGGAGTTACAATAACAGTGGATTTAATGATACACCAAAACCACGCTCGCCAAAAAAAGACTAACTGGCCATGAAGCTGCAACAACGAAGTATTTCAAACAGCATCAAAGAGAAAATATGTATAAATTAGTATTGTGCTAAAAAAAAAAAAAAAAAAAACAGAGTGAAATGTTTTCTAAAAAAAAAAAAAAAAACACCCTAATACTTCATCAAATATTTCACTAAAGTGAATTTCTTTGTTTTGTTCTGTTTTTATGCACCATGTAGAATAATTAAAATAATTAAAAAATACCCAAGGGGTAATATACCACAAAATACCCAAGTGCTTATTTAGTTTTAAAATAGTTTAAACTAACAATTGCAGAATTCTGGAAAAACATGAACTTCATTTTTACAGATTTTCTTGTTATAATCGAATTTTAGAATGATCTACACAAATTTTTAATTGTTTTTATGTTAAACACTTAATATGTAAATAAAAAGCTCATTTTCAGCTGATTATGTCAGGTTAGGGTTTTTTTCAGTTAACATGGGTTATGTTTTGGAAAGTTTTTTCAAATTCTTGCTTAACTGGCTGCCACTTTGTAATAAAGTGATAAAATGAAGTAAAAATTTAGCCATGTTTACTTTTTTTGCATACTTTATTAGACTTTATATAGAGAAAATTTCAAAACATAGATTTTTTTTTTTTTTAGAGGACAGCACAGTATGTTGTGGCTATCACAAAACTTTCTTCTATATAAATCAAATCATCTGCAACAAAAATCAAGTGACAATCTATTCGTTTTTGAGATATAGCTATCGGGAAAAAGATAGGATAAAAGCGACACCTGTTGGACGGTATATACTCAAATGGGAAAGTACAGGATGCAATAAGAATCTATTTATATCAAGGTCTAACAGAAAAACATTCAAGTTTGGTGAAATTCTGCGTAATTCCTGAGACATGAAATCGTGAAAAATGCAGCATAGCAGAGTCACTGTTGGGCGATTTACACCAAAACCTAATCAGCACCAATTTATGTCAAAGTCTAACTGAATCTGACATTTGATTAAATTCGGCGCATTAGTTTTTGAGATAGAACGCCCCTAAAATTTGTGTCACATATAGGCACAGATAAAGAGATATTTTCTAAAAACAGTTGTGTTCAGGACCTTCCCGTTGAAAATTTTTCATGAATCCTGTACTTTCTTTTAAAGTTAGAGATAATAAAAATAAAAAGTAATATATTTTTTTAGAAAATACGTTTTAATCAATCAATAGTGTCATGTTAAATAAATTATGATTATATGTTGAGAAAGCAATGTAGAAATCCAAAAAAGATAGTTCAGATGCTTTTTTTTTTTCCTTCCCGTTACCATATCTTAAAAAAGAAACAGAGCAAAAATTGTAATTTATTTTAAATAGATTCACTAGTCCGCGCTTTCGACCAAACGTAAAAAAAAAAAAAACCGGTGAATTTTCTATAATCAGGTTCGATGCTCACGCCAAATTAATGTATTGTAAGGGAATTTTTTTTTTTTTTTTTTTTTTTTGTAAAAATCAAGAATTGTAAGCCATGAAATGAGACGTGAGTTTCAAGGTAAACATGGAATGCTTATAAAAGAGTGTATTGACGGAAAAAAAAAAAAAGAACTAGTCGGATGTGCCAATTTTAAAACTTTCTTGTATCTCATACAAATTTCACATACATTAAAAACGAATTTATAACGAAATTTATAACAATTTCTAACTTAATATAAAGTTTTATTAAATTCCGTGCATTGGTTCTTGAGATATAACTATCGCTAAAATCGTGTAAATCCTGAGGAAGTGCCATCTGGTGGGAGATTTACACCAAAACCCAATGAATAACAACTTATGTCAACGTCTAATGGAATTTGAAGTTTGATGGAATTCTGTGCAATATAGTTCTTGAGATATAGCTATCGTGAAAATCATGGAAAAAGTGGCATAGCAGCGCCACCTGTTGAGCTGTTTACACCTAAACATAACAAACATTTATTTATGTCAAGGTCTAACAGAATCTGAAGTTTGATGAAATTCTGTGTATTGGTTCATTGAGATACAGCTATCGTGAAAATTGTAGCATAGCAGCACCACCTGTTGCGCGATTTAGACCAGAAACTAATTAGCACCCATTTATATCAAGGTCTAACTGAATCTAAAGTTTTGTTAAATTCCGTACATTAGTTCTTGTATTTGTCAGACTTTCGGAAGTGTTTCTGAGTGTATTAATTATTGTGTATTAATCGGTTTCCTTAGCCCGGAATATAGTTTTTTTGATGTTGTCAATTCAAGTAAAGATTTTCATGTTCAGCAAATATATTTTACAGAGAAGCATGGTATAGATAAACAGCATTTACATTAACATTAAAATTAATATTATCGTTTTGCTCTTGCATATATAAATTTAGTTACGCAACGCAGCTGAAAATGGTTGATTGAGAATGGATAACCTCCTAAGAACCTATATTCCGGCTTGAGAAAACTAATTTAATACTAGCTGACCCCCGCCCGGCGTTACCCAGGCCCGTAAAAAAAAAAAAGAAAAAATCATGTTTTTATTATTTTATATTTTTAAACTAATTTTGTACGAAATTATATCTTAAGATGAAAAATTCTCGAAAAAAATATTGATAAAAGCACTCATTTCCTTGTTTTTTTTTTTTTTTTTTTTTTTTTTTTTACGTAGGTCGGGTCGTTTCATAGTTTTAAAATAAAAATTTCTTTCTGTCCGAACTCTTTAAAATCTTTATTGGTGATAAATAAAACGGTTTTAGAGCACGTGTAAAAATTTCGTGAAAAAATATTGTTATCTAGTTGAAAACGAAATGTTTTCTTCTCGCTTTTTTGTTTGTTTTCGCGTCGGCTCCTTTAACATAGCAATAAAAAAAATAGTTCTCATCTTCCGAACTCTCTGACATTTCAATCGGTTATAAATATAACTGTATGCAAGCTCTCTTTAAAAATTTTGCGAAAAAATATGCATATTTAGTAGGGAAAACATGAGTTCTTTTAAAAAAGGCTTTCAACCTCAGATCAAAAATATATTAGAAGGTTATGTTTTCAATGCAATGGTACATCTCCATCCGTTTTCAATCAACCCTTTTTAATCCCCCTAGGCTACACAGGCTAATCAGTCAGGTTTCCCGTTTCTGAGGGGAGAAGCCTTAAAAAAAAAAAAACGTTGACGCTGGAAATTTGACAGAATGTGCTTTTCGTGAATTTCGTTTTAAATACAGGGTGTCCATAATTAAACGACCCTACTTTAAAGTTGTCTACAAACGAAACTATTGGTCAGAAAGTTGTGAAATTTTGTAAAGGACATAATGAAGGAATGGGAATTTGTTTAAGAGAAAAAAAAAATAGTTCAAAATTTCGCCGCCAGCGAGCGTTTTTTAATGAATTATACATTCAGCATACATTTACGATGGGTAACAAATTTTATTACAACAAAACATGTTGAACAATACTTTTTTTCGCTACATGTTTTTAGCATTTCCCAGAACACATACTGTCAGCTGTGGAACATGCTATCTTACGATTCCAGATGGTAGCTGAAAATGATGGCCGTCATGTGGAACATGTGTTGTTGCAATAAAATATGTAAACTATCGCAAATGTATGCTAAATGTGTAATTCATTAAAAACGCCATCTGGTAGTGAAATTTTGAACTATTTTTTTTTCGCTTAAACAAATTCCCATTCCTTCATTATGTCCTTCACAAAATTTCACAACTTTCTGACTAATAGTTTCGCCTGTAGACAACTTTAAAGTAGGGTCGTTTAATTATGGACACCCTGTATATAGATAAAATCTAATAATTATTAATGGTGTTAATTTATCATGCGTTTGTCTTCAAAGCACGCGTTTGTTGAACATGAAATGAATAACATCCTAAAAACCTATATTCCGGTTTGAGAAAACTGATTAATAAATAAACTATAAAAACTACTCGGAAAATCAGTGGCTGTAAAATATACTTGGTTTCATTTATAAAAATAAATGTTTCCTTAAATCTCGAAAATATATTAGTTTCCGTGGTTTCTAAAGAAAAAAAGCGCTTTTCGATATCGTGGGTAACTCGGAAGAGGATTATTGTATATTATCGCTCGTGGTTATATTTTATTTTCATAGATTAAGAAACATTTGTCTTTTTTTTTTAGAGTGTATACCTCTAAATTCTAAATCTAAACCAGTTTAGGAATTAGCATTTGGTCAACGATAAGAAAAGACACTGTAAAAAACAAGTTTTGTTCCTTTTGGTATATGCTCCATTTGTCGAATATTCAACAGTGATCACGACTCATGTCACAAAACGCATATACTAATATATAAATAAACAGATATAAATAAATTATATAAAAAAAAAATCCCTGACGGCTCGGCCTACAGGCACAGGTAGATTTCGAAGACGCAGACCGTGGGGCGCCTGTTTGTTGGGAATTGCGGAAGAAATGACCTTTTTGCCATATGCAGCAGTTTGAACCGCCCACTTCGAAACCTAACTTGTTTGCAGGCGGAGCCGGCAGGGATTTTTTTTCCCCCTATAGGGGTTGGTTTTATAAAAAACTTGTCAATATAAAAGTTTTAGATAATAGTAAGAGGATTTATAATAAATTTAAGCGGATTTGATATCTTATACATTTACGAAGTTATGATTTTTTTTCTTCTGAAACCCCCCTCCCCCCCCCCTTTGGAGCCATTTTTAATGATATCAAAAATCTGTTATACATAAATTTTCGGCCCCTTTTCCTAAAAGTAATAATAATTTTAAACGGAATCGATACGTATCATAATAATTATAAGACGTTATGGGTTTTTTTCTGTTTTCACAAAAAGCCCCCCCCCCCCCCCCCCTTGTTTGATTTTGCCCATTAACGAAATTGACCGAGATTTTATGCCCCTTTATTTTATGTATCAGTTTGGAAGAGATTTGTGAAGAATTATTAGAGTTATCGTGTCCATAAAAAAATGACATAGATAGATAGATATAAAGTTTTGAACTGAGGGTGGTTTTGGGTTCTGGGAGTCATGATCGGTGTAGATATGCAAAAATTTTTCAAAAATTCCAACTTAGGGGGAATGTAATAGGTAGTATTTCTTACGAAATCTACCTAAAAAAGACAACTTCGAGTCTATTCTGATGCGACATACCTTTTAAACAATTCAACTTATAGTCGGGAAAGCAGCGTCCAATTTTTTGCAATCCATTTCAGTATCGATGATTTTAGTTTATAAGATAGATTAGGTTGTGTAGATATAACAGAACTGCTATTCAGCTATAGCGCACTAACAATACCACAGCAAAATAGCACAAGACCGCTGTGGAGCGAAATTAATGGTATACCGATTACGGATGTTACCCGTCTAGAGTGGCAATCATCCATAATCGAGATACCATCCATTTCGCTCAGCAGTGGATTGTGCAACATCCTTCGTTGGTTTGTCAACAGGCTGGCAGATTCATTATCTGTAACATCTATATCAATCAAATATACAAATCATTTACGCGAAAATTTGCTGCCAAAAAAGGACTGTGCCTCCCATCTATGCTAATAAAAGAAAGTTTTTCTGTGTGTGTGTGTGTCTGCATGCGATGGCTAGCGAAATCTAGCGCACCTAGAAGTCTGAAAATTTAGGTGAGGATGATGCAAGACCTCTCCTGATGCACCTGAGTCTCAGAATTTTAATAATTAACCAAGATATTAATTAAAAACTGATCAATAACTCATCTATTTATTTCTTTGCGAGCCGGATTTCAGCACTCGCGCATGCTTGCAACCCGATTTACGGCAGCGAACGAGAATGAAAAATCATTTGAATGAAGAATGCGTTTATTTCACAATTCTGTTTTAAGTTCTATCGACTAAACCATTTCGTTTATTTAAAAACGAAAAACATATTCTGAAAGATCGCACTCTTACGTCTCAAATGCTACAGTCAATTCGAAAAAAAAAAATTATGTTAACCTTTTGAAAAAGGGTCGTTTTCCCTCTTACGACAACGCTCCTCAAGAGCGCAATTGCAGAGATACAGACAAACCAAACATATGTTCTGAAAGCCGAAGCCTTCTTCTAATCGACGGTATAATTAGTTTTAAAAAATACGAATTTTAATCCTTTCAAAAATACCGGCGAACGCAGGTCATTTCGCGCCTCACGAGACGATTTTTTTTCTTAGGCTAAAAGTTACTAAACGTTCGTATTTCGACACAAACTTTTTAGAGCATCTCAGTAGACCAGATTTACATCACCTTACAACAATTTCGAAACGTTCGGACGAGAAGAAATATAAAAAAAAAAAAAGAAAAAAAAATCTGAGAAAATTTCGACGAAAACTGATAATAACGGGGTGTTTCAACGCGGTCACGCTCGGCTTCGGGTAATGTTTTCACTATTTAATATGCATATGTTTTCACATAATTTTATAGAGGACTTGGAAACAGTTATTTATAAACGACTAAAATTTCAGAGAGTTCAGACGACAAAAACAATTTTTCTTTTATGTTAACGGATCCGACGCGAAAACCAAAAAAAAAAAAGGAGAAGAAAACATATTTATTTTACAAACAGTAACAATATTTCTGACGTAATTTTTACACGGGTTGTAAAACCGTTATATTTATAACCATTAAAAATTTCAAAGGGTTTGGACAACAAAAGCTATTTTTTTAAAAAACTGTGAAACGACCCATGTGAAACAAGTTGGAAATTGTACGTTAAACGTAACAAATGAAGTGCGTTCTTACTACAACTAGTTTTACAATGTAAAACAAAAACCTTCGTAATTATTTCAGTGAAATGAATTATATCGTCTGTTAGGAACGAAATGAGCATGCCTTTCTTTTCTCTTATCACGCATGCCACGTTTACAGATGCGAATTTTTTCCGACACCAGATAGCGCTGCAAAATTCACGATGGAGATTCTTGTTTTGCGAATGATTACTTCCATGGTTTAACATTTCTATGATTCACGATGGACGAATCTCTTGTGTTTATTTACTTTAATGGATATTGGAATAAATTGGCTGTTAACCTAATTTTAACTGAAGTTATCTTAGAATCTATACATTTTTTAATGTAACCCATCTCTCAAACCTCAAACAAATAATTTTTTTGAACGATCTTTCTAAAAATATAACTTTTATGCAATTTTATTCGAAAAAATAATTTTGAATTAAAAAGGCCGCTTGGCATATGAAAAAAAAAATGGTCAGCCCGTATTTGTTTTCCTCAGACACATATGCTTGCGCTTTTATTATATAGATTATGTATGAAAGGAGTTAATAGAAGGAAGAAAACTTTTATTAACATCTTTTTAAGTTTCGATTCGATTTTCATAAAATTTAAAATGACTCGACAAAATTCTGCAACGATTCTATATATTAAATTTCAAACCATTCGGTTGGGTAGTTTTTGCGCTGTTATATCCGGACAGATGGACGGACCAGACGATGACTATAGGTGATACATATTTATATAATTACGAACGCACCTAAAAAGAAGAAAATGTTTTCTTTACGGGCACTTTCATCACTAATTATCAGTATTTTTTCGCAATTTTGTCATTAGAAATATGAATTCATACAAAATCAAATTAAAGATATAAAATAACAAATTGGGGTTTATTTGAGGTTTTATCACGGACCCGGGCAACGCCGGGCGGGTTAGCTAGTAAACAAGTAAATAACTAGTCGGATGTGTCAATCCCAAAACTTTCTTCTATCTCACACAGATTTCGCACACACTAAAAAGAATCAGCACCAATTTATATCAAGGTCTAACTGAAACTCGAGTTTTATTAAATTCCGTGCATTATTTCTTGAGATATGACGATCGCTAAAATCGTGTAAATGCTGCATAGCTGCGCCACCTGCTGGGCGATTTTTACCAAAAACTAATCAGCACCCATTTATATCAGGGACAAACTGAATATAAAGTTTTATTCAATTTCGAGCATTAGTTCTTGAGATAGAGCAATTGCGGAAATCGCGAAAAAGGCTGCATAGCAGCGCCACCTGCTGGGCTATTTTTACCAAAAACTAACCAGCACCCATTTATATCAGGGACTAACTGAATATAAAGTTTTATTAAATTCCGAGCATTAGTTCTTGAGATAGAGCGCCCACAAAATTTTTGTTACGTACAGACATAGTCACAGAGACAGACATTTTCTAAAAATAGTCAAATCGTGTTCAGGACCTTCTAAAACGTATAAATCCGTCGAAAATTTTCATGAATCCAATACTTTCTTCTTTTAAAGATAGAAGAAAGTAACAATGACAGTTCCGAGCGGAACAGGTGTCGCAGACGGACCGGAGTTGGCAACATTTTATTTTGGCGCTACACATTTTTTTCCCCCACATTATATTTAGTTATACGCACATTTAATTTTATTATAAAACACACATTATTTATTATAAAACCCTAGGTTGCCACACGAAGCAAAAATTGCTGAGTTACCAAACCAGGCAAAAAAAATCGCCATTTCAGTTTACCGCCAAAGTATATGGCATCTTAAAGTTAATCTTTCGTAATCAGATCCGTAGCAGCCAAATAGTTTATTTGTGCAATTCTTATTTAACGCAAGTGGGATTTTTAGCACTTTCCAACATAGTTGAAAAGTGTTTATTATGAATTGGGTTTGTTCGTCCGTGCTCTAACTCGCGTAAATATACTGGGATTGCCACGTTAGTTGATATACATTATTAAGGCTTACCATTAGGATGTTCATTATTGAAAATGAAGTGTGTAGCATTTATATTTCATTTACAGGGGTACTTAAAAGTATTCCGTAACATTGTGGTCTATTGGGGGAAATCACTTGTGGTGGTATTTTAATGGTGTTACACTATTTGAAACATAATTAAATTTATATACATTATTCAGCGGCGCTAGAAGATGTTTACTATAGAATATGTCATATGTAGCGTTTACTTTTTGCCTAAGTGTGCAGGGTAATAACTCAAAAGTATTCCGTTATACTGTAGTCTCTGAAGAAAAATTAATTGCGGCGAAAGGGTGACCATCTCAAGATCAGTAAGTCATAAAAATAAAAATACGTAAAGTGTTTTTCTTTATCATTACTGATCTTGAGAAGGTCACCGATTGCGTGTACGAAACTTAGTACGTCTGTTTATTTAAAAGATTTTTTTTTTATGAGCCTTTATGTTTACTGTCATCGCTTTTCGCCTACATATTTTTATTTTAATAATAATCAATGATTTCTTATATAATTCTATAAAACCATTCTCAAAATACTTGGTACGATCCTTCCGCGATACATTAGCCGATGAGTCGTAAAGCAAATTTAGATGAATGTATTATTTAATTAATGAGACAAACAAACCTGCTACCAAATAGAAATATCTAGTTATTAATTAAATAATGCATTGTCTACATCATTTGTGTATGTTAACAACTTTCTTTCCCCGCACCACATCGAGAACTCTTTCAGGTTCATGTGGCAAGTTATCGCGTGGTGTAGTCCGGAAAGCAGCGTCAACTTTTTGCAATCAATTTTAGTGTCGACGATTTTGTTATATATATGATAGATTAGATGATACAGATAAAGAAACCACCAGTGAGCTGGCATACACCGGCGGAAAGTGTTGTCATAGCAACATCCCGCGTCTCGCTGCAGTATAATGAAATGAATGGCATCTCGATTACTGATGATGCTTTCGAGTGGGAGTAACATCAGTAATTGGGTTGCCATTCATTTCACATTGCGTCGGAATGTGTCATGTTTCTATTGAACCCCCCCTCCCCCCATTGGTGTGGCATCTGACTGGTTATCTGGTGTCATACCTAACCTATCCTTATATACCAAAATCGTCGGCGCTAAAATGGGTTTCAAAGATGGGATGCTGCCTCCCAAACAACGAAGATTGCACATATGTACACTACATGAGTTCAGCTAATTTTCCTAACCAAATAGATTCACCAAGACATTATAACAACGCTAACCAATTGAAGGGGTCGGGGCAAGAGAGTGCCAAGCCACATTTTTGAACTTCTGAGATATTTCAATTTGAAAATTAGATCCAATACTCAAATCAAGATATATAACAAAGTTTTTTCGCCAATGTCTTAGTAACATTTGCGATATTCTGAGTAACAATAGGACATTACTTTAATGATATTACTATTACGTTTTTTGTAAATTAGCTATCTTCATTGGGGGCTGTAAGGATCTGTGGCAAAAACGAAACCTGTCACATAGGCTGCCACCAAGTGACATTAGAAACAAATTATATGTTGGAAATTATAATATACAATATTAAGCAACAGCTAATATCAGTGTTAGATTTATTTCACCAAAAATGTGTCTTGGCACTTTCTTCCCCGATCCCCTCAATTTTATTACAGTACTAGCGGCCCGTCCCGGCTTTGCACGGGTAGACAATGTAATTTGTTTAGCAGATTTGTTTTCCTGAATTTCGTGCACCTACATAAAACAGCTGCTGAGATATGGCGAAATGACTTTCGAATCCCCCTTTAACCACCTTCGCGGGGAGGAGGATTTCTAAATTCACTGAAATACGTGTTTAATCATTTGTTTAGTAGATTTGTTTTCCTGAATTTTGCGCAGCAACATAAAACAGCTGCTGAGATATGGCGAAATGTCCTAAAATTTTCGAAACCATCCCCTTTAAAACCCTTCGGGTGGAATTTCTAAAATCACTGAAATGAGTGTTTATCCACTTTTTAGTAGATGTGTTTTCCAGAATTTCACGCTCCTACCTAAAATTGCTGCTGACATATGGCGAAATGACCCAAAACTTTTGAATACCCCTTTAACCACCTTCTGGGGGAATTTCCAAAATCGCCGAAATACATGTTTAACCAATTTTTTAGTAGATTTGTTTTAATTAATTTCGCCCTCCTACTAAAAGCTGAAATATGGCGAAATGACCTAAAAAATTCGCCCCCTCCCCCATTTAACCACCTTCTGGGGGGAATTTCCAAAATTGCTGAAATACGTGTTTAATTCATTTTTTAGTAGATTTGTTTTTCTAATTTTCGTGCTCCTAACTTAAACTGCTGCTGGGATATGACGAAATGATCTAAAACATCCGACCCCCTTTGAGGGGAAATTTCTAAAATCGCTGAAATACATGTTTAACCAATTTTTTAGTAGATCTGTTTTCCTTAATTTCGCGCTCCTACATAAAACTGCTGCTGGGATATGGCGGAATGACCTAAAACATTCGACCACCGCCCTTAACCACCTTCAGGGGGGGAATTTCTAAAATCGTTGAAATACGTGTTTAATCATTTTTTTAGTAGATTTGGTTTCCTGATTTTCGCGCTCTTACCTATAACTGCTGCTGAGATATAGCAAATGACCTAAAACATTCGACCCCCCCCCCCTTTAACCCCTTCCGGGAGGGGAATTTCTAAAATTGCTGAAATACATGTTTAATCATTTTTTTTCCTGATTTTCGAGCTCCTACCTGTAACTACTGCTGAGATATGGCGAAATGAGCTAAAAAATTCGACCACCCCCCTTTAACCCCTCGGGTGGGGAATTTCTAAAATCGTTGAAATATATGTTTAATCAGTTTTTTTTAGTAGATTTATTTTCCTGATTTATGCGCTCCTACCTATAACTGCAGCTGAGATATGGCGAAATGACCTAAAACATTCGATCAATAATTTTTTTTAGTAGATTTGTTTTCTGGAATTTCAAGCTCCTACCTATAACTGCTGCTGAGATATGGCAAAATGACCTAAAACATTCGAACCCCCCTTTAACCCCCTTTGGGGGGGAATTTTCAAAAATCCCTTCTTATTGCTTGCCTACGCCATAGTAGCAATCTACAGTCCAAATTTCGTGACCCTGACTTTAGTAGTTTCGGCTGGGCGTTGATGAGTCAGTCACCCAGTCACCGTTTCCTCTTTATATAATAGTATAGATATGTTTTTTGAGAGGCAATAATAAGAACATTATATCTAAGTAATGGTAAAATTAAATGTATTACGATTTTACAATTTAAATTTGGCGATAAAAAATTACTGGAGTCCGTATGCAAGTATCTCCACAAAGCAATTGCGCCAAGAGATATTTCCTTTATTCCCCTGCCCCTTGATTGTATTTCCTGGTACTGATTACTATATTGCTATTCAAAGGATAAATGATGGGGTTAGAATGACAGTGGAGTAAGTCAAAAAATTTGTAAAATCGAGATAACCATATTTTCACTGAACGTATATTAATTTCTGTTCAGTGCGACAGTCAAATATGTCATAGTTCACTTAGGGAGTCGCTAGAGGGCAAAACAAGTTGGACCACCCAATGCAACGGCATTACGACAAGTTTCACAAAATCCTTCTTTTCTCAAATTACTATATATTGACTTACTCCACTGTTATTCTAACCCCCTCAAATATATATTTAAAAAAAATTGTAATGTGTTATTTTTTTTTATCTTCCATGATCGGTGTCTACGTCAATGGTTGGCGGCAAATAAGGTTAATCTTCCATAATAGAGCGACATGGGAAAAGTAAGAATCAAACATGAGTATTACCGGTAACAACTTGGTTTAAAATTTATGGAACTAGATAGTTTACCACAAAAAACGCACTCTGTTGCGCAAAACTACACAAGCTGAAATACGCCAGCTGGCGTTCGACCTGATTACGGAAGATTAACCAGAACATCAACAAATATCTTCACGAATATAGACATACCATGAAAATGGTCATGGTGGCAGCTTTAGTAAATTACAGGCAAATAAAACTGATACGAAATATCTAAACCTCTAAAATGCACAATGAAACAGTAAAACTTGTTTCAAATACAAACATTTATACTTTTATATGTGCATTTTCACAACCATGCTCTAAAAAGTAAACTACTGGGAAAAAAAAAAAAAAAAAAAAGCAGACCAATTTCGACTGGACACCGACCATGAAAAATTACCATGTAGTAAAAAACAATTAAGAGTTTAATACCGTGCCAGTCTGCCCCCCCCCCTAGTTAAACGAAATTTAAGTTACAAAAAACACACTCCAGTTGGACAAAATAAACATTTTATTCAAAATACATTATTGATAAAAAAGGACACATATTTAATACATAGAATACAAATTTAAGACATTTTAAAATATCGAATTAAAGACTTTTTTTTACATTATTTACACATATCTTGAAAATAATCATATTAACGCAAAATTTAACTATTAACTAATTAGCACTCATTAACTATTTAAGTTTTTTAAAACAATTGCCACTAATTCGTATTAGAAGCTTATATCTTACAAATGCTATGCATATAGTAAAAACTCACGGTACTTTTCGGTTAACCGGGCGCCAGTGATATATGTACAACTACATATATAAATATATATGCATATACATACATATATATATATATATATATATATATATATATATATATATATATGTGTGTGTGTGTGTGTGTGTGTGTGTATGTATACATGTGTATATATCACTGACGCGCGGCTAACGGAAAAGTACCAAATTCACTTCCTGCGTTTAGTGTCTCCAGTATTTTATGCGCTTGTTTAAAATAAAGTTCAGAAAGATGCACAAATAACGATTAATTACTCTTCTTTAATGGTAAAGTTCGACTTTTAAATGAATAGCGAACGAATACCAATTGAATAGAAACGAATTGCAATCGATTAGCTTTCAATATTTGTCTAACAGCCATCCAATACCCTGAATTAAAATTCTAGAATTTTAGTTTATATTTATTTCATATTTGAATTTAGTGGAATCATTTAATAGAATATTATGTACTCATTTCATAACACTAAATTCAAATAAAATTATAATATTAATGAAGACAGGGAAATATTTGTTAAAGTTATCAAATTTAAATTAATAATGCATGCTTGTGCATTATATATAACGCAACAAAATAACAGTAATAATTACATTCAATGTAAACGAGTATAAATTTTTTTAAAGTCATTCATACAGTATCCTAAAATTTCGTTCGCTGAAAAAAAAAAATTACAATTTATTCTTATTATTTTTAAATTATTCTATACAAATAAAATTCTAAACAATCATACTCGAAGATAATGCAAAAAAAAAAAAAATAAATAAATAAATAAATACATAAATTAATAAACACCTAAACGAAATAAAAAATATCTTACTATTAGGATTTGGCGAAAGACGGGTGAAGTTTGTTGGCGATAAAAATTTATAATTTATCAGTAAAAAGAGCTCTATAAGTCCACACGACAGTCACGAGTTTTTAGCTTGAAGTGACGTTTGAGGGAACATGTCTCGCTATTTATAGACGGCTGCGGATCAGAAGCTCGTTGATTGGTTATAACTGCGTTACGTCATCAGTCATTATGTTCTGATTGGTTGCAATGGATTCAACGTCATAAAACTTCTCACGCGCTATCCCATGACATCTCACGCGCTATCCCATGATTACGTCACACTTATGTTTGCCGTGAAAATCAGCATGAAAAAGGTCGCCAATCGGATAGAATGGCGACCAAATTCAAATTATAAATGCGCCAAATTAAATTAAGATAAAAAATGCATCTTAAAAAGTAATTTTTCTGCACAATTGAGATTTATACATATTTATAAGACAAAATTTAATTAAATAATACTCTGTTATTGTTATTTGTTACACAATTTTGTTTTATATTACAAGTTGTAACATATACGTTTCGCCGTTGAAATTATGGCTATATACAAATAAATTGTGTATTTTAACATCGAATCGAAGCATCTACGTTCAAAATAACCCAGTTTTTTATGATAAATCATCATTTTACTATAATTAGACTAGTACTTTATTGAAAATGAATCGTTTTCAGTTGATTACATAACAGACATTTTGCCTCCTATTGTGAACACGAATGTATGGATTTTCTGAATGTTTCCCTTTTAAATGTTGAGCGATTTCAAAATTGATCGCCCTGTAAAGGGTTAAATTCTGCAATTTTCACTTTTAAATTACCATTATAACTTAAAGTAGTTGAAATAATTGCTTAATAGTCTTCGTTACTAATTACTTACCGTTATAAAGCATACGGACAAAATTCAAATGTAAAAAGCTTTAAAAATTACAAAATTTCGATAAATTACTACTTGAAATGTAAAAATTTATAATGTGCATTTGTTTTTATGAAATCTTTTGCACAGAACGAACAAATAAACATTGAAACACGTCCAGATTTAAAAAAAACATTTTTATATATCTCGAGCTTTATAAGGACGCCATCTTGGATTTCCGTTAAAACGTGAAATTAAAATGTAATAATTTTTATCACGCGACGTGTTTTAATAGATTTAAATAATTGTATAAGAAAGATTATGGCATTAAAAAACGCATAAAAAGTAAATAAGACATTTATCATAGCTTTTGGGATAAATTTCGGTATGTATTTGAAGTTATCTCTGCTATATTTGCTTATTGATTGAATTTCAAACTAATATTTCTATTCAAAATTACAATAAAATGAAGTTTCAATAACTGGAAAAATGGTGGAGTAACCTAAAAAGCGAAACCTTAACCATTTTATTACACTGACTTTATCCCATAAGACATTAATGTCTATTTCAAAAGCATATGAAATTTAAATTTTTGCGGCCGCCATCTTGAATTATCTGAAATTTATTGCAGCCTATGTTATACGAAATTGTATATACAAATCTAGTGATATCTCAATAGTAGAAATATGTTTGCTAGATCCTAAACTAGCAAGAAAATTTAATTTGAGCATCATTTCTTGGCACCATTTGGCATTTTCCGAAATTTTGTATAGCCTGTGCTACATTAGCATAACATCATGAAATTAACAGATTTTAACGGTAAATTAAATCAATGTTAGAAAAAAATCCAGGGATACTTCATTGGTGAAAACTTGCTAGTTAGATCAGAAATCCTAACGTGTAAAAAATTCAATTTTGAACATTCCCCGACCATTTGATGTTTTCAAATATTTTACGTAAGGCTTATGGTTGCATTAACGTTATATCATCAAATTAAAAATGTTAACGGTGTTGAAATCTTCTTTTATTGATAGGATAACTTAAAAATTTCTGTCGTGAAAATAAATTCCATGAACAAATTGAATATAGATGTTCAAAACCTTTAATTTTTGAATTTTCTTAAAATTTTTTCGTTAATGTTATAGTGACATAGCATCAGCAAATTGGGTATATTACAAGAGATTACAACTGTCGATGCATTAAATTATTATTGCTGTGAAAATATCTGTTTCCTTTTTGTAGTTCATAATGGAAAATATTCAGTTTGGGAGTTGGTTTGGATATAAGTTAGGTTTTTAAGAAAAGTCAAACGTTTGGTAAAAAACGAAAAAGTATAAACCACATTATTCATGTTGTTTAGATAAATCAAACTCTATCTCATTTCCGAAAATATGTTATATTTCAAAAACTAGCAGTGTGAAATAAATTCAATTTGACGATTAACGATCTGGCGTTTTACGAGTTTTTGTAGAAATGCACGATTGCATTAACCCTTTTAACTACTATGGCAAAAATTGTAGCATACCTATACTGTGAGTCGCTTGATCGAAAGATAAATAAAAGGCTCGATTAACTCATAGGATACTGTTTCTGTACTGAATTTTCAGTACAGGACTATTATAACAAAAATTCACCTATTTAAATGTTTCCAGTAATAGTACTAGTGCTCTAAACGAAACAAAATTTTGTAGTAGCTATAATTAAACTGAAATTTACTATTTTAACTATGAAAAATGAAACTAGTCGGATGTGTCAATCCGAAAACTTTCTTCTATCTCACACAGGTTTTGCATACACTAAAAAGAATCAACACCAATTTATATCAAGGTCTAACTGAATCTAAAGTTTTATTACATTTCGTGCATTAGTTCTTGAGATATGAGTATTGCTAAAATCGTGTAAATCTTGCAAAATGCAGCATAGCAGCGTCACCTGTTGGGAGGTTTAGACCAAAACCTAATCAACAACAAATTATGTCAAGGTCTAACAGAATCTGAAGTTTGATTAAAATCCGTGCATTAGTTCATGAGATATAGTTATCGTGATAATAATGAAAAAAGTAGCATAGCAGCGCCACCTGTTGGGCTATTTACACCAAAACGTAATCAGCATCTATTTATGTCAAGTTCTAACAAAATCTGAAGTTTGATGAAATTCCATGCATTCGTTCTTGAGATAGAGCTATTGCGGAAATCGTGAAAAATGCATCATAATAGCGCCACCTGTTGGGCGATTTTTACCAAAAACTAATCAGCACCAATTTATATTAGGGACTAACTGAATCTAAAGTTTCATTAAATTTCGTGCATTAGTTCTTGAGATAGAGCGCCTACAATATTTTTGTCACATACAGACAGACAGACATTTTCTAAAAACAGTCAAATAGCGTTCAGGACCTTCTAAAACGTATAAATCCGTCGAAAACTGGAAGTCGAAAATTTTCATGAGTCCAATACTTTCTTCTTGTAAAGATAGAAGACTTGTCTTTTTTAAAAAGTAAAAAGCAGCGGTCTGCTAACAGCAGTTAAGGATTAAAATAACATCATCCAATTACACATGTTAACGTTAAATGGCATCCATCACTGTTAGGAAATGTCAAATATTTCTTTGGTCAATTAGTTTGATAGCTTTTTTTTGGAGGGTACAAATTGAATTTGAGTCACCCAAAACATTCACTCGAGATTTTCAGATAGTTTAATGGTCTATTATACGGACATAATGTAATGAAATTGTGGGTGTTAACAGCAACATCTGTTGTTACTGTTATGAAAAATATCGCCAGTGAAAATAACTTAAACATCTGAAAATATACTCATATATTGCAGAAAAAATTAAATTTGGGAGTTAGTTTAGGTATAATCCTTTTGTTAATGTGGTTCTAAAAAAACTATTTCCCCCCACTCAACAACGCTAAAATTTCTGACATATTCTCGAACTCGTTTTTAATCGTGTAGGTATGTAATTGGCAGGTATGACTACTAAGGTGATTTGAAATCGAATAACGTTTTTAATTTTTCGATAAATTCATTACATTTTTAATTATAAGCAACTGCTGTCGCATGACGATTTTTTTGAAACCACCACATTTGACTGTATTTTTTTTTTTTAAGATACTGTGATTTTATCTAAAAATGGAAACTATTATTTCTCATAGATTCTGAAATAGTACACCTGTCAGTTTTATACGTTTGCGAATAAAAATGAATTCAGGAATGTGTCAGAAAGTTCCCAGTTTTAAAAAGTTCCTTAAAAAAAAAAAAAAGCAAAACGATAAGAGAAAAAAAATATTTTTGATAGTTCAAAATTTACTGTGGAATAAATCCGAAGTCGTATTAATGCTTCAATTTTTTTTTTCAGCTTATGTTAATCATCTTGTCGAAAGAAATTAAAGGATATTCTGCTTGTAAATTATATTTTAACTACTGTCTGTGTTATTGTTTAAGAGCTGTGGTTAAATAAGCTAAAAGCAGATTAAAGTTTTAGATTCTGTACGTCAGTTTTAGATTCTGTACGTCATTTTTGTTGTTTAGGTAAATTGACTGCTACTTAGTTTGTGAAAATAGATTCGATATATACAGATTTTTTTTTTCATATAATGATTAAAGAACAGAACTATAGTTTCAGGATCAATTAATAATCAAGTCTCATCTTCAGGTGATTGTAGCAAGAGAGTAATTATCAAAGCAATGATAAAAACACGTTCAAGCAGAAAAAAGGGTTAAATGTAGTTAACTACAAATATCAATACTTGTTTTGAACAGTAGCAAATACAAATTTAATTTTTCAAAAGTAGTCACTACTTGTGTACTTTTAAGAAGACTAACTTTTTTCAACTTCGACTCGCTAAAACATTTATATTTATTAGCTTGATTCAACTAATTGTTTTGAAGTTAATGTGTTCAAACCATATCTCCCTAGAAGAAAATTCAATACAAATGCTCTTATTACTCTAGCCAGTAGTTAAAAAACTATTATTATTATTATTATTTTTTTTTGGCATACTGCATCTATTTTTTTTTTAAACTGTAACTACAATTACAAATACTTGTTGGGAAAAATAGTGATTACACACAACTTTTTAAATAATCTTTAGTTCACTACTTTTAGAAGACCAATTTTTTTGAGAGATTGTTATTATTATAACTCTCAAAATTACGCAAATAAATAATACGCATTTATTCATAATTATACACTGCATAAATTTTATTCATAGTCCTTACAGTAATTATTCCATCTTGAAATACAAATGCTGCTTACAATCCCCTGATTACCGAAAAGATATGAGAAGTGTGTGTTTCCCCCTTTGAAATTTTACCAAGGCCTCGAAATTGAATAAAACAGAAGCATACCTAACCGTTTTTCAGCTACAATTAATTGCATTTAGGAAAAAATGTGAAAATAAAACAAGAGCTTCTTGCTGCTCTAATGAAGCACTTTAGTAAAATAAAAAATAATTCTAAAAGCAAACTTTACAGAATCACAATAGGACTTGGCATTGTTTAACATATTTTAAGCAAAGATGCATAAAAATGATTTTCTAAGAATTACTTGAAATGTTTGCATCCAAATGATAATAAAAAGAACATTTAATGTACAGTTTTCAATCATATCTATTCGAAAATAAAACAAGGACTTTTGGCTGTTTTGACAAAGCAGTTTACTAAAAAAAAATTAGAAAAACAACCTTCACAGAATCATGACATGACTTAGGCATTGTTGAAACATATTTTACAGCAAAGATGCATAAATAGGATTTTCAAGATTTTGATTGAAATTGTTTCATCCAAATGATATTATTAAAAATGTCCTTTTTAATAAGTATAGTGAATCTCTTCGAACACACACTTTTGCTTATGTAAGATGCTTTAGCTGTTTAAAAAAGGGATATTATGTTGTTGTGGCTTATCCTCCAACTGTCTGACGAAGTCAGACAAGATCTAATAGACCGCTAATCTTCAGAAAATCAAGAACCAGAAGGGGGGAAAGCACAAAAGTCCTCCCTGGAAACATCTAAGCAGTCCAGGATGTGTTCTGCAGAGGCCTGTTGAGCTTGACATTTAGAGCAGACTTCAAAGATATTTCTGTCCTCAAAGAACGAGAGACTTTTCGTGTGTCCACTTGCCAATTTTGAAATTGCTGTTCGAGAGGCTCTGTCACAGTTGATAGAGAACAAAGAGCCCGGCTCTTAGACAGCGTATCAGTGGTGGCTGGGAGGGACCTTCCACTCCCTTCTCTAGATTGATGCTCTGAGTAGGTAAGGGCTGAAGAGGAAGACATAGATTGACAACAACCCTCCTTGGCCAAGCGATTAGATTGCTTATTGCCATAAATGTCTACGTGGGATGGAATCTACTGAAAATGAACATCATGGAGCTTTGAAATAATTTTAAGTTTAAGAAGGATGGAAATACTAGTTTTATCTCCAACTGTAATTCAATTGTGAAGGTGTTGAAGGGAACTGCGACTGTGTGAAAGAATCCAGAGGTCTCCGAAGTCCCGCTCTCTGAGAATAGCCTCGAGACCTTGTTCAATTGCAATAAGCTCGCTTTTAAAAACTGAAAAGAAATCAGGGTTACGGAGACTGATGGACAAATGTTGCCCTGGTTTCTTCAATGTAGATCCCACTACCAGTGTGGTCGTCCTTGATGATTTCGTTAATCCAGGGATATTATAAACAGGTTATTAATATACAATGTGAGTAAGATACCAATTAAAACCATTGGGCACCTTAAAAGCAGGTTATTAAACTGTCAAGACGCATCGTTAAAATGAGGTAACGAAAAGTTAAAAATAATTATCAAATGTAAACCAAAGTTTTGAAAAATAATATACATTTTTTATTCATGTTATTTATTGATGTTTATGATTTTATATAAAGCATTAAAATTAAATTTGTTTCAATGGTAAATGGATTACCTTTTCATCTTGTAATTTAGAATATATTTTTTATAAGCTGATTTGAAAATTATTAGAAATCTTTAAGAAAATTCATGGCTAATTTTTAACATTTAGTTTGCAAATGAAATTGAAACATGTTGAGTGAATACAACAAGGGGAAAAATAGGTTCCTGAATTATCTGAAATAAAAAGTTTTGAGAGAGTAGTCTCACCTTTCTAAAAACTTAATGTCAGCACAATGAAGTGTGGTCAGCAGAAGAATCCATTTTCCCTTTTTTATAGCACAAAATGGAGTGAACTGTGTATATTACATTGCAGAAGTCTATCAAAACACAGTAGCGAAATTTCATATTTTCCCACCGGCTTCTGCAAGTGTCGCACAATACTGAACCTACTTCTAGGTTGAACTGTGATTTAGGATTAAATTGGAATCACAATAGTAAAGTTCGATTCGACAGCAAGATGACTTGCATTGCTGTCATTGAAAACCCTTATGCAGATGATCTTCTGCTACAACAAGTACAGTTGCTCATAGATGAGAGCTGCTGAAGAAATGTACTTTAGGCTGTTAGTCAGTGTGATCTCAAATTCCCCTCACTAATGTTAAACTCATGGGCAAGGGTTGCATTCTATTTTTAAAATATCTCCTAAAGAAATTAATAGTTTTAACTTCTTTTATCTGTGCACTGTTCTTAAAGGATGTCCATTTTTTTTTCTTAGTTGTCAAAATATTTCTAAAATATATACTTAAATTTATTTGAAGTGTTAGACTCTTTACACAGTTTCGCTAAGATTTTAACACACAAAATTTTAAATTAAGTATATATTTTGACAACTAAGAAAAAAAAAGTCCTTCCGGCAGCTTTCCTGTATCTTCGTTTTAAAACTTTAGCTAATGTTACTCGAAACAGCAAGCTAAAATGCAAAGAACCCGATTACAGAAGATTCGTTAATACTGAATTTGAATAAGAAATTTGCCAAATTAGTCAACTATAGCCAAGTTAGCACCATTTATGAAGACTTATTTTTGATCGCCAAATTTGGTGATATTTCGCTAAGTGTCACCAAGTTTGGCGAGAATTTGGTGCTAATGGATATGAATAGTTTTATGCGTATGATTGGAAGATGATTATAACAATGAAAGATAATAATTTGTGAGAAAATGTGTTCACTAAAACTCATAAATTAATCGTTGAATTTTTGTAATGTGCTGTCTTGTTTCAAAATGTCTGCCACCCTAGAATTTCAAAGAGGTAAAACAAAAAAATGCTCTGGAATCCTTGTATCAAGGCCTAATACTTAAACAAAAAATAAATTAAATTTTTTTGTATATTTATTTTAGTTTTAAATCTTTAAGCGGCTGTCATTTTGAAACAAAATGGTGGACCAAGCTGGCCAACGAACTCGGTGAGCTTAATACACACAGTTAGTTTAATCTAAATTGCTTTATAAATACGAGTGTTATCATATGACATAGATTATATATATATATATACATATATATATAAATCAACATTTCAACGGAGGGTGGTTTTGGGGTCTGGGGGTCATGATCAGTGAAAATATACCGAAATTTTCTGGAATTGCTTTCCTCCGAACGGCTGCAATAGGTAGCTTTATACTTTTTTGTATTGAAAGCTACCTAAAAGACATCTTTTAAGAAGAGTATACAGAAGAAAGAAGTTAAACATATTAATTTCCTGTGAAGATATTTTAAAAATACAAATGCATCACATGCCTAACATTAGCATAAGGAATTTGAGATCTTGCTGACCTATAGCCATAAGTAGCATTTGGCTAGAAGTGAAAACCTTTATAAAGCAATTTTTCTTTCTTATTATTATTAAATATGCAAAATCCATCACAGGTACTTATATTCAGATGTTTATACGATAAGAACGTGAAATCAAATATTTTATTACATATTTGCTTTAGTGACTTTTGCATTAATAAAGTGCTTAGAAAGAGAGTAATAAATTGCCAAATCAATAAAAATTGTCATTCCTTGCCAAATCATTTATGAATACCACTTTTTCCTTCAAAACTGTCAAAAATTACGTTACATTACGGTCTATAGGGAAAAAACATTTACGGTTTATTTTAATGATATTGCACAATTTCAAACATATTGAAATTGATATGTATCACTGAATTGCACTACAAGAGGCTTACTATGGAATATGGTGGGCATAGCACTTACAGGTCCTTTACTGGGCTAGGTTTCATGTCCGAGAAAATTCGATTAGTGGGTCACTGTCAGGGCATAAAATAACATATAAAGTAGGCGACACTAGTGTCGCCCAGTGGGAAATTATTGTCGCCCAGTGACAGGAAATGGTGCCGGCAATTTTTGAAATAAAAAATTTTGAATAACAAAAGCTGTCTTTGTGCTTCGGATATTATAACTGTCGACATTTGTTATAGCAGATACCGAGTGTAGGCAGGGGCAGTACGATACAATATGAGGCAGACTGGGATGGCGGGAAGTGCCGTGTGACCTATGGCCTATGGGAAACATGTCGTTGTTGTGATCTTTGTGTTTCTGCTTGAAAGATTTATTTTCCGACAATCCATCTAGTGATGGGATTCAAATAATATAACAACCGGTTCGCTTCACGAATGATTTTTGATGCATTAACAATAAGGGAAAATTAAGCATCACACATATATTATGAAACACTTTACATTAAAATAACAACATAAACTTTGAATTTTAAGTATAATGGGGAAAAAAAAATATCCTGAAACATGCTTTCCTATAAGGACGTAATTTGTTTAATAAATATTAGGCAATCATGAAATCCTGATCAAAATTTCTAACAGAAAATGAATCAAAACCTAATAATACAATAACGATAATGCAAGAATAGCAGAAATTTAAGAAATGTTGAATAAGCATGCTATATAACCAGAGAGTTATCCTAGATTGCCGATTTAGATACCCAAATTCATCAAATCTTCAATATTTTAATGTTTTTTGTTAAGTTAAATTGGATTCTCACAGGAATGAAGAATTTTTTTTTTCAAACTAAACATTATTTTATTAAATGAATCAATTTACAAAATGTCACAGTGTTATATTTTAAAAATGCTGTTGTGCAGATGCACATTAAGAAAAAGTAAATTAATGTAAATACGATTTTCGCATTTGAAGTATTTTAAGAACCAGTTCGCCGAACTACACACAAATTAACAACTGGTGCAAAACAGCCGAATCCCACCACTGAATCCATCCACCTTCATCCAGTGCATCCTGGCCTCAAGAAGAACTTAGAGTTGGAGCCCCACTGTCTTCGGCAGCGTATTAAAAAAATGGATGGCACAATCTCATTAGCATTCTTGGATAAAAACTTTAAAATCACACAATGCAGAAAAAATAAAATTGCTAATAGAGCTTGCACTGGATGTTTATAATGATAGCCGACAGTTGACTCTCTCTGCTCATTTTTGGCTTTCGCGGTTTTTATCGAAAATTCACATTGACTCACAAATTGCCTCTTACATGGACAATGGTTTAGAGTGTAACTTTTCTTCTTTTAATCCATCTCCAGCACTGTTGCGGTATAGAAATCCAGTAATGTATCGCGAGATGCTTGATATTGTTGGTGTCCAAGTAAAAGAAAATACAGACACGCAGTTGCAAAAGGCTGATTGTTTTTCTATCCAGATAGATGGTTCCGTTGATAAATATGGAGTTGATAATAAATTTGTTACAGCACGATTTATTACAGAAGAATAAGAAATGAAATCAGTTTTTCTAGGAGAATGTAAATTGAGTAAGCGAGTAGCAGAAGGCCTCATGGATTCTGTCAAAATCGTATTTGAGAACTTGGGCATCTCCAACAGGATAGATGCTTTCTTAAAAGCAAGAAGACCAACAGAGGTTGTTAGTGCAGCCCGCCTTGATGTTGGGAACCTTCTTGGTAAAGACAAAATTGCCGATTTTACCGATGATGTGGTTGCTTTTTACGCGACTGAAAAACTGCCTCCTCCATCAGATATGACCTCATCAACAGCAAGACTCTATCATTACTTTAAAGCGTCTCAACCCCACTCAGGTTTTAACAAATTGGTACAATCATATGTTTCTTTAACACCTCACAGCGCTGGCCCATACATAGAACGCTTAAATCTAACAAACAGTCGGGACTATCAAAAGAAGCATTAAACTCAAGAACATTTATTGCTCTTAATGGAATTGGAACAGCTTTTTATGATCCAAGACCTGCTGTTGCAAGGTTCCTAGAAAGCAAAGAAAGAAAGAGAAAACTTCCAGACAAAGAATTCTAACAAACACAAGAGTTTGTCAACAAATTCTTTGCAATTGATAAGATTTAAGATTGATAAGATTTTGCAATTGATAAGATTGATAAGATTTTTGCAATTCTTACAAGAAAAAATTTAAAGATTTTAACTATTATTCTAACATTTTAAAACCATTATAAAAATATTAAAAATTTTAACTCATTAAAATATAAATAACGAATCGATCTCTTGTTTAATTCCATTATTTCAATAAGAAAGTCCTTTGTATAAAAAATTTAAACTATTGTAAATATTTCTGTAGTATTTTGGAAATATTTTACAGTTAGAATTTGATTCTTTTAAACATGAAGAGTAAAATCGATTTCCTTGTTTAGTTCTACTCTTTTCAAAATACGGTAATTTCTGAAAGGCTAAAGATGTTTAAACACTTGAATTATTGTTCATTTGGCATTTTGGAAACATATTATAAAATTTAACATGGTGTTTTTTTATTTAATATTTTTAAACAGCAAGAGGAAAATCTTTTTGATTAGTTTCACTTTGAGTCTAAAACTATAGTTACGAGAAATTAAAAACAAATATTTAATGATTCAGATCAAATTTGCTTTTCAATTTAATAATTTATTCCAGGCTCCAAATACCAAATTGGTAGATGTAATACTGTTATGTATAAAAGTCAAGTGTAGAAACAGTAAAAGGTAAGCAGCATTTTAACATAATTTTAGCGATAAATTTCATACATAAATTTTTAATTAGATACAGAAATTTGGTAGGTTGAATGTTATGTTTGACTATATATATGACTAACATAACAATGGTTAACAATTAGTATGAACTGTGAATGTAGACTTTCTTTAATGCTACCTAGCTATAAATGAACGGGTTTACATGATTCAATGAAAACATCATTATTTACTTACCAGTTACAGAAGAAGTAAAATAGACAGAATTAATAAAACAGAATTATAAAAATCGATATTCTAATTATTTGGTTTGCAGTTATCAGGGGGGGGGGGGGGCTGAATTTATAGATATATGCTTGGGACAACAGATCAAACCTATTGTCGCCCAGTGAAAATTTCTTAAAATATGCTCTGGTCACTGTAGGTGCAAGATTTTCTTTTATGACAGATGCATAGCCAAGGATGGGGTCGTGAAGTCCCCACACCCTGAATAAGAAACTTCTACTGAATCATGCAAAAACAGTAAAAGCTTTGAATATGGAATTGCAAAGGAGCGAAAAAAATTCAGTTTTAGAATATTTTCTATATTAGCAGATATAAGCTATTCCTTTCGCCTGAAACATGGAAGTTTTCTGTTTAAGACAGGATTCAGTTATACTCATAAACAGGTTTCGTTTTCATAGATATCCTTTGTTAAAACATCCACTCTTTAATACACCTTTGGAGAGCATTACAGTAAAACTTGTGAATACGTAACCTGTCTATAACAGAATGTCTTTTCAAACGGAAAAAAAAATCAACTTTGGACGAAAAAATACCATACGATTATACTTGCTAAGATGGAGACCTGTCTAAAATGGAACCATTTTTCCAATCCCTTTCGACTCCTTCTTTGAGAGGTTTTACTGTTTGACAGTAAAACCTTTGAAAACAGAATTCACTATTAAATAGTATCCCGATGATGAAAGGATTATACAAGTATGGCAGCTAAGACGGAATTTGCTTCCGATTTTCAACAATTCTATTTCATAGATTTTACTGTAACTAGATAAAGCATAAAACTTCTTCAACACTGACTTTGATGTTGCCAACATGTACTGAAAAAGACCAGGGATGCCATTTTAAAACTTTCTTGAGAAAGGTGGTTCCAAAGATTTTTTTTAAAACTTATTCAAGTATAGTTAAAATATTTACAAAAAAAAAAAAAACACATATCAAGGCATGTTTTATACATTTATGAAAATAATCAGATAACATTACAGATTTAATGGAAGCAATTTAACTATGTTTACTTGAAAGAAAAGTACCATAATACGAGATTTTCCATTTTTGTTTCTTTTCTTAAGACTTTAAATTAAATGTTTATTTTTTCGAGAAATAATACCACAATTTCAGTATTAATATTTAAAGTTGGAGAGCAGCCGTGACAGTCTTACAGTGCAGCCAACATAATGTTATAATCAAATTTTAAACTCTTCTTTTGTAAAATTTTAGTTTTTCGTGTTGTGACAGTCTTCTTCCAAGTTAACAATATAAATATGTACAGTATAATTATAACAATTATATGTCAAATACAATGTTTAATATAGTTTCAGATGAATAGAATGCCATTATGATAAGAAATCTGTTGTTAATAAAACATTTGCACTTTGGTAAGTAATTCATAAATAAAAAAAATAAAGAAACCTGTAGCAATTAACCCAATAAAGGAAAATGACGAGGACACATTTTCGCAAAATTATCTGCAAGTTCATCAAGACTAAAAGATTTTACCCATTTCTTTTCCACAGACATTAACAGTAATTACTATTTAATCTTTCATTGCTGATTATCAATCTGATGTATATTTTCACATGTTTTAAAACTGAAAAAAATCATTCATTTGATGCTGTACTAATTGGGAGAGTTAAAGAGACTTTTATTACTTCAGAAAAGGCTGTTGGAAGTTTCTCAAAGATATTGAGTGCAGGTAGTAAATCATTTTCTCCTTTGGAAAGTGCATCCATCACGTATTTTTTGGAAGTTCTTAATTGGGATAAAAGATAAATCTTGTCAAAGTAATTATGATAAAGCTCTAAAAATGTGATTTTTTTTCAGGTTCTAAGAAAAATTAATTTTCATTATCCAACGCTTACAAAAGTTTTTGATTGGCTAGTAAACCTTTTGTCGAATTTATTCAGCTAGAATTCTGTCAGCAAGAATAAAATATCTTCTTTTCATTTTGGTTTCAAAAGAAAAATTCTGTCTTGTTGAGGTATACTTGACATAAAAAGAAAAAAAGCCTGTAGTTTGACAGGATTTTTTTCTTTCTTTCAACATATGCTGAATCCTGGAAACTAACATTATGTCAGTGAACAAAATCCTGGGATTTTTTGAAAAGTTTGCTCCATTCTTCTTCAGAACAAGCATTATTTAACTCATCTCTCACAATAGATATGACTTGCTGCTTTTGATAAATTTAGGTTTTCTGATTGTAGTTGTTCTGAAAGATTACATGCTAAACCTAAAATGTTTTCGAGTATGTACAGATACACAATATATATACATGCTTCCAATTTTGTCTTTAAGCCAATAGCTTCAGCAGATGCTTTAATGTGAGAATCGTAAATTAAATCCAAAACCATAACAATAGCTTCATATGTATTTGTAATCTTCATGAAAGAACAGTGCCAATAAAACCAACAAGTCACTGTGTTTCTTTTTAGAGTAAAATAGTCTGGAATCAAAGTTCTTTTTGACATTCAATGAACAACAGATATAGGATTGCTATTGCATATAAAATTATACAAGTTCTGTATAATATAAAAGAATTATTTTAAATCCAGTATGTTGCTTATTGTGATAATAAGAACAAAGTCTATGAGCATAACAATGAATAAAGCATGAATTTAGTGCCACTTCTTTTATTTTAGCCCCATTAGCCTATCCATTCATAATGCTTGCTTCATCATAGCACTGTCCCACACAAATTTAAAATTAAGGCTATAGCTTGTCAATAATTCAATTATAAATTTTCTCAATGATTCAGCACTTAAATATCACATATGATATGCACCCACAGCACATTCTCTAATGCAACCGTTATGAACATATCTAAGAATTAACTACATTTGCTTCTTTTTAGAGCAATCTTTCATTTCGTCCACTAATAGTGAAAAATTCCCTGCTTACTTTACTTCAGATATTATTGTATCCTTAATTTTTTTATCCAAAAACTGTTTTTATATCATTTTGATATTCATGTGATGTATAATGACCTTAGAGCCGTGACATTTTGGCTTTCAAATTGTCATTTTCTTCAGACATTGTTTCAAGAAGTTCAATGAAATTCTCTTTGTTGTTGCTTTCCGACGACTCACTACGTCCTAAGTGACAATCCCAGTCGTCCTAAGAAACTAGCTACTCTGAATAATGTTTTGATGTGCTTGCGGTTTTCTGTAATTTCTTTCAATCTTGTGGTGCACAGCTCAGAAGCAATAGATAAAGTTTTATTATCAGATATCCTTTTAAAATTACCCCAGGCACTCATCGATGATAAATGTCTCTCACTTTGATATTGTTGGAAGATCAAGGCTCCATTTTTAAAATCATTTGTCAATAAATGTTCGACATCCCATTTTCTCACCTTTCAGCAAAATGTTTTCTGAAGAATTTCGGCAAGAGAAACAAACTATCTTCCCTTTCTGAATATTCAATCCATTCATGTTGCTTATACCAATTCAGAGAAAATCTGCACCCATTTGTTAAAGGATAGTTGATGGATGATTTCAAGTACTGGTTCTAAAGGTGAATCAGTTTTTATTTTTCTTAAATGAGGTTTATTTAGCACCGGTTCTATATTTTGTGAACCTTCTTGATTTTCCAATAACCTGGAATTGGTGGCTGAACTTTGACCAAAAGTTTCGTTTTCGTACACTTCAATTTCTCTGACATTTAAATCAATTTCTTTATATTTGGATTTCTCAAAAGAAAAAAAAATCTAACAGTTTTTGATTTTTTTTGTTGTATTATCTTTAAACTTTTAAGGACAGCAAAACACTAAGTTCTAAGTACCCTTGGAATAAAGATCTATTCAGAGTTTCAACTTCATCATCACAGAAAAACATTGCTGTGAATAATAAATGCTTTGGTAATTTTTATCCCCCTCATACTACGCTAAATTGTAACCCTATTATCCTGATTGGCTATGCATGAAATTTTCAGTGCTAGCAGAATTTATCGCTGCGGATTTATCTGCCAGTTAAAAAGAATTTATATAAATATTTAAACTATGGTTTATTTTTAAAGGTATAATAAAGGTAATATATAGATATATGCAGGTCCAGATTTTCCCTAACGCCTAATATTAAATATTTTTTCTTAAAATAAGTATAAATTGCAATTACAAAAATGTCATAATATATAAATATAACATTAAAGTAAAAGATAATTACTTTTTCATTGAGTAAGCATGATGCAGACAGACAGTCTGGTGGCTTTGGAGATAACTGTGTGATGTAAAACGCTTTTGTTTTTCAGGAAAAAATTTTGAATAATAAAGCTTGCAAACTGCTTTTATCCTCTGAAATCAATAATGAATTTGTATCTTTCGAGCATTTCATTTTATATTCTAACTAGCTGAACTGCCCAGCGTTGCCCGAGCCAGTGATAAAACCGTAAATAAATCCCAAATTTATATTATTTTATGTATTTTACCCGATTTTGAATGAATTTATATCTTTAATGACAAAATCGTAAAAAAAAAAAAACATTTACTTCTTTTTTCAAGTAGGATCGTTATACAGTTAAAAAAAAAAAATAGCTTTTGTGGTCCAAACCCTTTGAAATTTTCAATGGTCATAAATATAACGGTTTTACAGCTTGTGTAAAAATTACGTCAGAAATATTGTTACCTGGTTGTAAAATAAATGTTTTATTTTCGCGTCAGGTCCGTTAACATTAAAAAAAAAAAAAAAATAGTATTCGTTGAATACAAAACATTTAGTAACTTTTAGCGTAAGAATTTTTTTTTTTCTCGTGAGGTGCAAAATGACCTGCGTTCGCCGGTGTTTTTGAAAGGGTTAAAATCCGTATTTAAAAAAAATAATTATACCGTCTATCAGAAGAAGGTTTCAGCTCTAAAAGCATGTGTTTGATTTGTCTGTATCTCTAAAAATGTACTATCGAGGGGCGTTGGCATAAGGGAGAAAACAAGCCCGGGAAAACGACCCTTTTTCAAAAATGTTTTTCAAAGGGTTAACATAATTATTTTTTAAAAATTGATTACTGCATTGGAGACATAAGAGTGAGATCTTTCAGAATATATTTTTCGTTTTTACATAAACCAAACGGTTTAGTCGAAAGAATTTAAAACAGAATTGCAAAATAAACACATTCTTCATGTAAATGGTTCTTCATTCTCGTATATCTTCGTTCTCTGTGATAAATCGGGTTCTGGGCATGCGCACGTTCTGAAAGCCGACTCGCAAAAAATAGATGAGTTATTGATCAGTTTTTAACTAATATTTTTGTTAATTTTCAAAGAAATAAAATTCTGAGTGCACCAGGCCAGACTTTGGACTATCCACACCTAAATTTTCGGACTTCTAGGTGAGCTAGATTTTGCTAGCCATTGCAGACAAACAAACACACACACAGAGTAAACACACACACAGAGCAAAATTTTCTTTTATTAGTATAGATATTATATTCTAATATGCTGAAAAAATATTTCTTAACTTTTCATTCATATTTTCGGATTTTAATCAGTTACGGATTAAATTCAAATAGAATTTTCAAGTTGTGCAGGATTTTAATAAAGTGTTATTTTAATTAAAAAAAACTACAAAGGGGAGAAACAATCCCTTGAAGTTTTGTTTTTTTTAAATTTTCCCTTAAAAATTACTCACTTTTCATGTGATTAATGAAATTCAGTTATGGTGGTGAATTGGATAGTGCTTAAAGTGTCAAATTAATGCTAATGTTTCTATTTTAATTAAATTTGGCAAGTTATTTAAGCTTTTGTATAACTACTGAAAAATTTACATATTAATGAGTACTTTGTATTATTTAAGATGGGCTCTCAAAAAAAATTTTTTTTTTTCTCAACAACGCGAATTTTTTTGACAAATGAATGGACTTATCTTTAAACACAAAAGCATGAAATTGACAGGCATGATTATATTGAAGGGATTTGGAATCGAATAGCGTTTTAAATTTTCAATAAATGTATCGCAGCTTGAGTTATATGCGATTGCTGTCTCATAACAGCCTACCTCGAACTGTAGTGTCTGGAAATTCGCACAAACTTTGACAGCATTTTCTGAAAGGTCTTTCACCTTTATCGAAAAATGGGAAATGCTATTATATTTTATAAAATAAGATCGATAACCAATTTCATGCACCTAAGATTAACATTGGCTTTGTGAATATATTAGAAAGTTAAGAGAGTAATCTTTTACGTTATTTGGCATATTTTGAGGCTATTTTACTCTGAATTATGCGATTACGTGTCTTTTGTCATCATGCCTTTAATATCACAACTGATCTTGCACGTTTCCTTTCACATTTTTTTTCTTTTACTTGTAATGGAGGCTACACTCAGAAATGTCAAATTCTTTGGGGGGGATCCAAATGGCACCCCTGTTTAAAATACCTGCCTTTCACTAATTTCATTTAAAATACTAAAAAGAAAAATAAATAAGAAGAAATAATACCATAAGTCAACATATTTTATTTAAACATTAAAGAATTGTTTCTGATTTATACATGCGAAATATAAAAATTGCTATTTATGATTTTTAAAAATGTGGCGATATTTGCACCAAATATCTAGTACTAATAAGTTATTACAAATTTTTTTCTTTCAAATAGAAAAAAATCCAGATTTTTTTTCCAGTTTGATTAAATTGAAATATGCTTTATTGTACTCTAATATTAGTGTGTGCGTAATTTTTTTGCTCCATGTGTTCTAATCCAGCAGAGGTCTATGAGGATTTTTATCTATTTTTTTAATATAATTTAGAAACGGTTTGAAATTTATTCTTGGTAATATGTCACAATCCATGTCACCTTCATAAGGTACCTTCTGTGAAAATTAGAATGAAATACGTCAAATATTTTTTTAGTCATACTTGTCGAAGAAAACCAATAGCATAGAGGTAGTGCACCTGTCTATCACACTACTGGTGACCAGTTCGATTCTGGCTTCTGGGCAAGGTTTATTCAACCTTTTATCTATTTGGGGTCAATAAAATGAGTACCAAGCTAACTTGGGAACTAAACACTGAGGGCTCCGCATTAGGCTGACCGGGATATATGCTGCATAGCACCTCAGGATCCATGGTCAAGAAATCAGGGCTGGGGACTGTAGGCCAGAATCCTTAACAGATTGTTGCGCCGCAGATTTAATTTAGTTTATATTGTGCTGTCCTCTGAAAAAAAAAACATTTTTTGAAATTTTCTCTATATAAAGTCTAAAAAAGAATTTATAAAAATTGAACAGGGCTAAATTTTTACAGCTTGTTTTGACTAAGATTTTGAAGTTGAGCATTTTCCATTTTATCACTTTATTACAAAATGACAACCAATTATACAAGACTTTAAAAAAACCCTCACTTTTCTAAAAAATGACCCATGTTACCTGAAAACAACCCACACCTGACATAATCAGCTGAAAATGAAACATTTTATTACATATTAATGGTTTAACATATAAAAAATTATGTAGATCATTCTAAAATTCTATTATAAAAAGAAAATCTGTAAAAATGAAGCTCATGTTTTGCCAGAGTTCTGCAATTGTTAATTTAAATTATTTTAAAACTAATTTTTATTATTCTAAATGGTGCATAAAAACAAAAAAAAAATGACTTTAGTAAAATATTTGGTGTAGTATTAGGGTGGTTTTTTTTTAGGAAACATTTCACTGTGGGTTTTTTTTTTTTTAGAGGATAGCACAATACTACTTGATGAAAGGTTTTAATATATCCCATAGCTATATCTGCCCCCAAAGTAATATTGCATTATGTATGAGTCCTCACTTAGCTCAGACAAATATGGAAAAATATTGCTTGTGTAGATGAAACAATGAATAGGTTGCCAGAAAACATCCGTAAATTCTCTCACCAAGGTCATTTTCTTTATCTTGCCATGGCTCATATACTGGAAAAGTACCATAAATATAATTGCATTCAATAATAAAATATTTTATGTTAATAATAATATATTACAATGTTTCATAACAAATTCATAAACTAATTTTTCATAACAATTTTTTATAATGTTTCACAAGAATAACAACTTTTTAATGTTACGCCTTATATTATAGGCCATATTTCTGCAATTTCTTCGAATAAATGATCAGGAACATAATTTTCTCTAGATATTTCTCTCCACATTAAATTCTGTAAGGTAGGATTCAAGGTGATGGCGAGCTGTGCCTCATTGTTTTTTATTGCACCACTCAGCAGAACACCACATTCTTTCAACATGTTATGTATGAATGAGCTTGAACACCCTTTATTAGATCAACAAAATTGTACATGATTCACAGTAAGGGGCTGTCCATAAATGATGTCACACATTTTTTCAATATTTTTGACCCCCCTCTCCCCCTTTGTCACATTTCACCATATCCCTTCCCACCCTCTTGTCACATGTCACACTATATTACATAAATATATACTTGCAGTTCACAAACAAAGCACTACCTTATAGATCATATTTCAAATTTTATTTTTAAACTTTAACTATGTGTTTTAATGATATTTGTGAGCATAACAGTAAAAATGATTCGTGCACTTATTTTGTATGAAATAAGATTAAAATTTACAACAAAAAATATAATTAATATACAATAGTAATAAAATATTAATATGAAGGAGCATTTTTTTTTTTTTTAAAGAAAGGAATATAAGTAAAAACAAATCACATGAAAGTTGTTTTAGCCCCGATTAAAAAATACCCTCAAATTCTGGTAATTTCAAATTAACTTCAAAATTTAATCTGCTGATTTTAAATGATTTTATTTAAAATCAAAATGTGTGATGTCACACTTCTTCTTATCCCTCCCACCCCCTTGTCACAATTTCATGAACCCCCTCCCTCCCCTCCAAGCGTGACATCATTTATGGACGGCCCCTAAAGTGCTTATATAATCAGCCTTTTGAAGCTCCTCTGAATTGTACTCTTTCGAGCAGTCAGTGTAGAATGTTGATCCATCTTTTACATGTTCACTAATATTTTGCATGAATGTACTATTTGAGATTTGAAGGAGGAAGCATTCATCATTTTCCTGGCATATGCCTCCAAAAATCGACTGTTTTGGAAGTATCATGCTTCTGTTTTTTTTTCGACATTACAAGCTTTCATTGGTCTCAACAATTTTATTGGCACCACCAATTTGCCTATTAAATCCTTGTTTTCGGTGTAGGGAACAAACACACTTCTCTCATTCTCATGTAAACCCATATATAGTTGTTTTTTACACCATTTTATGGATGTTAATTCATCTATCCAACCATACATAAACCTTAGAGTAGTTTCAAACAGTATTGTTGAACCATTAAATCAATTTCCAACACGGAGGCTTTTTTTCTTTACTTTTTATGTTGCATCTCCATATAGCTTCATCATTAGTAACATACAGATTCCTATTATAGTCACATGATAAAAGAAAAAATTACAAAAATTCAACAAAAAAATCTTTTAGAGTTGGCTTTAAAAAAAAAAATCTCTTTGAACTATTCTCAGTTCTTCTTCAGAGTATGTTTGTAATGATAGGCCTTCAGATTGCAACATGAGGCTGTACACAAACTATACACTATTTTTCTTTATTATACATTTCACATTGGGCCACTGCATTGTGATGCACAGTTTTCTTGTTTCGATGAATTATTCCTGACATGTGTACCCTTTCTAGAGTGTTCATTCACATCACTATAACTTTTTTTAATGCTGTTTCATTCATCAAAAATTATTCACTTATCTTAAGGCAGTGTTTTCAGTTTTGCAAGTGTTTTCAGTTTTACAAGTGTTTTCAGTAACTGGCTTAGGATATCCAAATGAAATATTAAAGTCTCTTTGAATAACTCCACGAAATGACTCATAAGACACTTTATATTCAGGGTTTTGAGCTGTATACATGCGATGCAACTTTGCAATATTCAACTCTTCAGGCAAGTAAATTTGTTCTGAATCCTCGATTGAGTAATCGGAATTGCAATATATTAGTGAATTGATGAAATCTTTAACTGAATCCATCAGCAAGTTTGTGGGGCCTATTTGCATGTTTTCCACGCATATCAACCGGTGGCTGATCAGTTGAAACTAAAGCATTCTGGATAAACTGGATGCGTCGTGGCGTAATACCATGTAATGAGATAAATGCTTTGAAACACACTGTAACATCCTGGGCAACTTCACTGTTTAGCACACGTACTCGATAAGCATAAGATGCTGAATTAGCCCTTGCATGATCCTCGTCATTTCGGGGCCGTCTGCGCTTCACTGGACAAACAGTGATAAGACTACTTAAGTAGATATTTTGCTCATTGTAATTTCCTATTTTATTAAATTTGCGTATAATTCTAAATCGTTCACTTTCAGGAATAATATCAAAACATTGATAACCCTTACGGGTGAATCCAAGAGTTCACCCCTGCTTGGCGTCCGTTTGTATTGGCGTGCTAGCGCGCGCGCGATAGCGGACTGACTCTTGCAACCCTCATCATTTCTCAATCGTGCCAAATCGTCGATAGTTAGTGTAGCTCTTTTATTGTTGGAAAGGCTGAGCAATGATATTTTTTGTGATGACACGTTTGTTACGTATGACGTATTTGTTACGTCATCAAATGATTATTCGACTTTTATTTGTATTTTAATGATATTTAATGATTTATTAGTTATTTAAAACATGTTTTTTTTAATACAGTTAAATAACACTTATGTCATTAAATGGTTATGTCATGATATTCATCATCTGCTTCTTTATTTAAATCTTGATTTAAAAAAAAAAAATTATGTATGTGAGTGGCTACTCTTGTTACTTTAGAACAGTGTGAATTGATTGCAGTTTTCATGGAAGTCTCATGTTCGCGAAGCGATCATACATGCGGTATAGTGATCGCCGCATTTACAAATTTCGTGTATTTTTGTGATCTCTATACAACGAGGTTGCTGCATCCAGAGATTTTTTTTTCGGTTTCATGTTCGCAAGCGATCATACGTGCGGTACAGTGATCGCGACATAAACGAATTTCATGTATTTTTTGGGATTCCGATACGACGAGGTTGCTGTATCCAGTGATGTTTTTTTTCGGTTTCATGTTCGCAAGCGATCATACGTGCGGCACAGTGATCGCGGCATTAACGAATTTCGTGTATTTCGTGGGATTCCGATACGACGAGGTTGCTGTATCCAGTGATGTTTTTTTTTTCGGTTCCATGTTCGCGAAGCGATCATACGTGCGGTACAGTGATTGCGGCATTAAGGAATTTCGTATATTTTCGTTTTTTCAACTTCACATTAATCGTTAACTTTTATGTAATATCGATGAAAACGTTGTTTTTTACTGCTCGTATTATCTTTTTTATATGTATCTTATTAAATTTGTCAAATAAAATATTTTATTTCACTCATAAATGCAGTATCTAAAAAAATAAACTCTGTAGGGTTTAATTTAATAATTCTGTATTTAAATTATGTATTTTGTCCAAATTGTTTTGAACGAATAAAATTTTACTCTCGTATAAATGCAATCTATTTTTCAGGGACCTTTTTATTGCTAAATCCATTACTTTTCCTATGTGTAACTATTTAAAAATTAAGAATGGCAACATTTTACCACTTGCTCAGTGGCGCACCCAGGATTTCGCTTTGGGGGGGGCTAATGCATTTTAGAAGTCTGCACAGGCCCGGCTCGGCCTGTACCCGGCAAAATGAAGGTAAACTTTAAAACAGACCGGGCCGCCAGAATTAGAAGATTTTTGATAGGCCGTGCCGGACCGACTGACAAAATAAACGGGCTAACAAAAAAATTTAATGGGGCCGGATACGGGCTTCGGACCCGTGATGACATGTAGATTTTTACTTGTTGAAACTTCAGTTGTTTTCATGCATCGTCATAATCAGAACATTTGAAAGATATACGTTTAACACTCTTTTTTTAGTCTTTGAATAAAAATCAGTTCATCACTGTCACTATCACTACCAATTTAAAAATTAATTTTACGTTTAACCGGCCAAAAATTTAACCGGCCACCGGTTTAAAAATTTAAACGAAGCCGGTAAAATGTGATGATAACGTTCGCGAGAATAAGTATAAATCTTTTTCACGAAGTGACGCTAGTTTAGCAACACTATAAATAGAGTAATATAACATGTCAAGCGTGGAGATCGACATCGGATGTTTACATCGTGTCTGAGTCCAAGTTTTATTGTTTTAGCAGTCTCGGGCCGAGCCGAGATCAGGCTTACATTCTTTTATATACAGTCTAGCCGGGTCGGAACTGGACTTAATTGTGCCTAAACAGTTTGTTTTGTCAAAATAGTAATAGAAATAATAAGTTGCTGTTAACGGATTCAGTGAAAATATGCTTTAAATGATTCTCAAAATCCCAGTTTAACAACATGAAACTCTCCGAAACATTTTTTTACTTTTATTTTTAACTGTAAAGGCATAAAATTGACAGGTCTGACTTTTGAAGCGATTTGGAATCGAGTACTGTTTTCCATTTTTTGACAAATAAATAACCTATTGAGATATAAGTATTTCTTTTTTGTGCGATAGGTGTTTCTTCTTTACCGTGCTATCGCGTCCGGAAATTTAATTCAAAACGCCAATTCTGATATTATTTTCTGAAGATTTTTTGCATTTATCAGAAAAAGGAAAACGCTATTCGATTACATAGTTTCTGAATAAGAACACCTGTCAATTTTATGCATTCCTAAAGAAAATTCATTTCATAAATGTGTCAGAAAGTAGCGCCATTCGATTTGAGAAGAGCCTTAAAAAATTACGAAGAAATATTTTCAAAAATCTACTTTTTTATACAGCTTAAAAGTTATGATTTTTTAACCCTCTTTTTCTCTTTTATTCTAAACTACATTAATTCTTAGATTGAATCTTTATTTGAAGGCTGAAAAATCTGAGTAATCATTAATGTTGCTTTTCTGTTTTTTCTGTCTTGTAAATATATAATAAATTAAAATATATTGTAAAATTTCTCCAAAAATGTGTATGCAATATTCTTTAAAAGAATCTTAAATTTATGTTAGTAAAATCGGAATTTTTTTTTAATACAAATTGAGCGGACTGGATAGGCCATGATTTAACTGATTTTGGTCACTGGCCGGGTCGGGCCTGTTTTCTTTAATTTTTGTACTTGCTGGGCCAAACTTTTAACTTTTGCAACGGGCAAGATAGATTTCGTTCGGGCCTGGCCTCGAAATTCTGGCCTGTGCAGACCTCTAGTGCATTTGCATGACACTCACGAGTCGGTGATCAAGTGACCATCTGCATTTGCGCACTGCAACAGTAGCTGAAATTTACTATAATCACTTCTAATATCCATCAATGATACAAAATTTGTTAATTATTTATGGATATGTGCAGATTTTTTCCTTTTTTCCTTTATACTTTACGATTACTGAAAAATGTTACAAAAATGCTTTATTTTACGATATAAAGCTGACATATTCTGTAAAATAATATTTTATGTAATGTAATAGTACGGTATTCGTTGTAGTGCAGCAACCTAATGAAATTACGATGACTGCTCTTGTGCGTCTCTGCTTTATCATTAGTAATTCGATATCATTTGAATTTGAACATATGCTAAAACGTATATTATTTATCATAAATGAACAGAATGAAACATTTTGTGAAGAAAACAGAGGAATATAATTTTATAATGAAATAGTTAGCCTGTTACTATAAATAGAACTTTGATATGAATGACAGAAAATGTTACCTACTTATTTATTTTTCAGTATCAACGGTTTTTTGCCGCTGGGTATTTACAGGAGGAAAACTAGTCTTCTATTAATTAATTAATATTATGAACATTCAATTCATTTTTAAAACTTTTTTTAATTAAAAAAAAAAGAAAAGAAAACTGCCCTGTTAAACTGGCATTGACCTCACGGGGCTATTCACACTGATTGAGTATATTATACTCTTATTTCAAAGAATAATTCTGCATGATATTCCCATTCAGCTAAATTAAAGAGGGGGGAGCTCCCCAATTCCCACATTTATACTTAACCAATGAACTTCCAAATCTAATATCAGAATAAACAGGTATACCAAATTTGCAGCAAATCGGATAATTCTGCATGAAAAATCCATTTATATAAATTAGGGGGGAGTGATTAGTCCCTGTTCCCTCTCCCTTTATGCTCAACCAATGAACTCCCAAAACAAATCCGGAAAGCGCCTCATCAGAATGAACCTATATTCAAAATTTGAAGCAAATCGGATATTTCTATCAAGAGTTATCGCGTTACGTACATACATACATACGCACATACAGAACCTGTGAGCACATTAGCTCTCAGGCTTTGATCGCTTGTGAGCTAATAAATAAAGAGAAAACTGCCCAGTTAAACTGAGGGCATTGAGCTCACAGGCTATACACACTAATTGTATATTATACTCTTATTTCAAAGAATTTGAAATAAACCCTCAAAAAATAAAGAAATTGACTGTATATTAACAGGGGGATCATCCCCTGTACCCCCTTATAATTAACTAATGAACCCCCAAAACTAATCAGCGCCTTATCACAATGAACCTATAAACAAGAAGCAAAGCGGTTAGTTCTATCAAGAGTTATCGCGTTACGTACATACAGAACCGGTGGCCATTAGCTCTCAGGCTTTGATAGCCTGCGAACTAAAAACCGTTAACATGAGAATTTACATCTATTGTGAATAGGAAAACAAGTCAATTTTATAATATGGAGTCTTTCTTTGGCTTGGATACAAAAACAGTAGAAAATGCTAAGACGGAGTTGCAATAAATCGGTGAGAAATTCCACTTTAGACAGGTTTTCGTCTTAGCTGGTAAACTGTAAAGGTATTTCTTTCGATGGGACCATGGAATGTTTGCGATTAAGATAATATTCCGTTATAGATAGGTTTCATTTACGCTGGTTAAACTGTATACGTAAAACTTGTGTAAATAACCTCATAATGTTTAACTTATGTAAATGAAACTTGTTTATAACGTAATATTGTCTTGATCACAAACATTCCATGGTCTCAGCAAAAGAAACACCTTGAAAGTTTACCTGCTAAAGCAAAAACCTGTATAAAACGGAATTCTTCACCTATGATGTCGCATCATATATTATTCAATTTTAGTAATTATTCCCCTCTCATTTAATTCCCTTTTCCAACTTTGTTCCCCTTTTTCCATTATTTTAGTGCTCACTGTTCTACAAAATATTTTTCATTTCCTTTCCCACCCTTTGTTAAATTCAGTGTAACAAATTTCTTTCCGTTTATTCTAATATCCTTTTAATTCAGTTACTCTAAAAATATTTCTATACTGTGCTGATAATGTAAATGAAAACTATTACATCTACCCTGTCAAATAGCTAGCATAAGATGCCCATCTGCCATCTCCTTATTTGGTCACACAGATCTGTTGCTAACTGATTTCTTCATACACACCCTTTTAATTACAATGATTCCCATGCGCAACCGAATAATTCTGGTCCAAAAATATCCAACGTACATATCAAAGTCATAACAAATTCTAAGGTTCGCGGATTCAAGAATGCGAAAAACTCTCCCGAGCCCCATTTGTGCGGTTTTGCATTCCCATACATGTTGGCTACCGCCGAAAAAATTCATTAGGATGATTTATGCCAAAAATGGCTCTGTTCTCTAAATTTTTAATTGTCTTTATGCTCTGTTTGGAGAAATCATCGGCGTACTGTAACCTTTGGCGAAAATGTAAATTCATTCGAGTTCATGTCATGGTACGAGAAACAATCAATTATATCTCTGACCATCAGCCCACCAACATGTAATATTCTTACGAATTGTGTTACGGGCCCGGGTGCCCCTGCGCTGCCATGGGCAGCCGTAGCCACGGAACGTTTCCTGTACTTGTGCAATTATATATAGAACCTGGGATTAATTAAAATATCTTCATCTACTCATGTCTGCCTGTTCTTCCAAATGTGCCTATTCTTATTTTCTTCTGAATTTATAGATTTATTGGAAAGTAATAATGATTTTTTAGTCATCGAAATACTCGTCTTATGAAAACCACTTTACCATGATCAAGAACTAATAGTACATCACCGATTCATTGCAATTTTGTCTTAGCATTTTTTACTTTTGTTTGTGTCCATGATTCAGTAACTTAGTACCTTGTTCGACACAGGAGGGAGGGACAGACCGTGGGATATGCCCTCTCTTGGCTGTTAATAAATTTGAAACTTTATGCTTACGAATATACTAGTGTAATTATCCTTAGAAAGAAATTAATATGTATGCTTACCATTTTAGTGATGAAGTGCTGGTGAATTATTCTAATCTTAGATGATTTTCTCGAGCTTTGATGATATAAATTCTCCAAATATAACATTTAAAACTATGGCTATTTTTTATACATTGAGTTAAATGTTTTAACACAAATAATGCTAAAAAAAAGTGTATAACCAGAAGTACTAATAAAATAGAGGTGCAAGCATTTCGCCAGCCCCCCACCACTCACATTTTTTCGAAAATATTACCAATCGTTTATACCTCGTTTGTACCTCATTTGTACTAGATTAATAAAAGGATTTTAGTGGGGGTTGGGGAGGCTGGAGAAACGGCCTCAATGTTTTACAAAACGGATAGTGCCAAACGTTTATACCTAATTTGTACCCGTTTGTACCAACAATCATTTCGTTTGTACCTCACTTGTACTAGGGTAATAAAAGGTTTTTAATAGGGGGGCTGGAGAAAAGACAGCTTAACTCAATGTTTTACGAAATGGATAGTGCCAATCGTTTATATCGACAATATTTTCGTTTGTACCTCATTTATACTCTAAACTCCTCATTTACACTCTAAAAATCTTTTATTACTCTATAGAAAGAGTAATAAAAGATTTTTTGTGTAGGGCTGCCGCTTCTCCAGCCCCCCCCCCCCCACACACACACTTCAATGTTTCAGAAAATGGATAGTGCCAATCATTTATACCCCGTTTGTACCAACAATCTTTTCGTTTGCACCTCATTTGTACTGGAGTAATAAAAAGATTTTAGTGTGGGGCTGCCATTTCTCCAGCCCCCCCCCCCCACTTCAATGTTTTACAAAATGGATAGGGCCAATCGTTTATACCTCGTTTGTACCAACAATCTTTTCGTTTGTACCTTATTTGTACTAGAGTAATAAAAGGTTTTTAGTGTGGGGCTGCCATTTCTCCAGCCCCCCCCCCCCACCAACTTCAATGTTTTACAAAATGGAATAAGGCCAATCGTTTATACCTCGTTTGTACCAACAATCTTTTCGTTTGTACCTTATTTGTACTAGAGTAATAAAAGGTTTTTAGTGTAGGGCTGCCATTTCTCCAGCACCCCGCTTCAATGTTTTGCAAAATGGATAGTGCCAATCGTTTATCGACCTTGAATGGGTCGTATTGTCCATTACACAGATGTACAACGTAGACGAAATACCACCCTCGTTTGGACTTGAATCCGCTTGACCGTGCTAAAAATATGGATGATGGATGTGTACTCAGAACTGAGAGAATCAGAGTACTGCTATAAGTCTTTACGCTTAACGTATGTCGAAAACGGCAAAAAAAATTGAGAAAAAGTAGAAATGAGATACAAAAGCTTTAAACATTTTCTAAAGACCTTAAAAAAAAAAAAAAAAAAAAAACTTTTTACAATTTTATAGAAAACTATATAGTTACTTCATTATTAAGTTTCAGGGTCTGGGGGGGGCTTCAGCCCCCTTAGCCCCCCCCGTGGGTGCGCCAATGCACTTGCTTATTGTGGGTTACAATACGATAAATGTAAGTAAACAACTTAGAAATCGCCAATGTGGCATCATTTTTTAAAAGCGCTAAATGGTGGCTTGAGTAAGGATTAGGTCGAGATCATTGGTTCTCTTTTATTTTTCATAAATGTATTTTGATGTTATTTTGCTGTTTAAAGGTTTAGATTAATTATTTTTGCTTTTATTTTGATTCTCGCGATTTCAATTTGCGTGGTTTTCGGAACACTCCGCACAAAAGCAGGTGAGTTTAATTCTTACATAGCCATTCCAAAAAGTGGATTTTTTTTTTAAACAAAAAATCTGTGTTTTTAAAAACGTTATTTTGACATTATTTTGCTTTTAAATGTTTTAAAATATGTATTTTTGCTTTATTTTGATTATCGCCATTTCAATTTGCACGCTTTTGCCTCTTGTCTTCTGGAGGTTGCCACTCCGGGAGACAACAGGCAGAAACGCACAAATTTGGCAATTTTTTGAAAACGCGCCAAGCAGTGGTGAACCCTTGGATCGCACCACGCTTACACTTACAGTCTTTGCCTATCTCGTGTGTTGAAGCACGCAAACACTTCATTGTGTCCCTCATTCTTCCAATTCTTTTTCGTTTTTCAGTCGGTTTTTTCCCGTTTTCTTTATTAGAGCTCGTGGAATATTTGCTGTCCATTGTCAATGCACAATCCATAATCAATGCGACAAAGGGAGCATTTTGTTTACAAACAAACATGCATAACGTTTCGAGTAGCGTTGCCAGATTTTTCAAAAGTTATCAATTTACTTCTGAGCTTTAGAGTACTTTTCTAAAGGAGAGAGTGGCGACTGGTTAAAGACGCTTTCAATCTGACGTCAAACTGACTCAAAACAAACGTTCGCTTTGTTGTATTTTCTGAATGTTTTAATACTTTATATGTAGAGGAAAAATTTTCTACGATTTATATTAAATAAGAAAATAAACGTAGCAACCTTTTGTTTAGATCTAGACTAGATATTATTACGCTCGATCGTAGGATGGACACGGAGGCCCCGGGAGTTTCGTTTGCAAGGTGGTTTGTTTAGAACAGAGTATGCACCCTGGCAGCGGAAGGTGGAAATAAAGGACTTTCCGGCGCGTGCGCAGCACTTTTAAAACCTTATTATCATACAAAATCGTGTTAAAGATATAAAATCATACAAATTTGAGTTCTGTTTTAATTTATTATCACGGACCCGGGTGGGTCAGCTAGTACATAATAAAACAAGATACATGCCCAGATTGGATGTTTCTGCAATAGAAAGGGCGAGGCTAACAGAAAAGACAGGCTACCGCGGTGCATTCCACTTATCTTTTTTTACAGACTGCTAGAGTGACGTGTTGCTCTTTTCGTACACTTGCATTGGTGGATTTGAGCATCACGTGACTCCCGCGGTCTGTAAAAAAAAAGACGCGTAAAGAACCGCGGTAGCCTTTCTTTTTCGCTAGCCTCGTGGAAAGGGCAGTTGGCGTCACTGTTGGTTCAACGAGGCTAACGAAAAGACAGGTTACCACGGTGCATTCCACTTATCTTTTTTTACAGACCGCTAGAGTGACGTAATGCTCTTTACGGTTGGTTAGCAAGAAAAACATGTTTGTTCTTTATGACTCCTACTATACACATGAAACGGGGAATTTCGATTGGTGTATGTTAAACTGGTCTATAATATGATTGGACTACGTCGCCATGACGGTTCCTGCGATGATAGCTACGACAAAAATGAAGTGGTTTGTTTGTTTATTGAGAACATGCATCTGACTTGCGTGCTTGACATCAAGTGCCCGCTTATAAGTCATCGTCAATATACAGGGACGAGATAGCCACAAGGAAATTTACAACACCAGAGAGTTACATCCGGGAGCTCCACAAAGTGTGTGCAATGGAGCTGGCGGGAGTCGAATCCGCCGACCTGACTCCTACGCTCACAAGCGATTAGCGGAATGGTGTCTTAACAAAAGAATATAGAATAGATAAGAAGTCTTACTTCGACCTTTGGGTAAAGTCGGTAGAATTATTTTTATTGAGAACATACATCTGACTTGTGTGCTTGACATCAAGTGCCCGCTTATAAGTCATCGTCAATATACAGGGACGAGATAGTCACAAGGAAATTTACAACACCAGAGAGTTACATGCGGGAGCTCCACAAAGTGTGTGCAATGGAGCTGGCGGGAGTCCAACCCGCCGACCTGACTCCTACGCTCTCAAGCGATTAGCGGAATGGTGTCTTAACCACTCGGCCACGGAGGCCCCTCGGTAGAACATTTTCAGGAAAAAAACAAACTTTACAGGGTGCGCCGCCAATAACGCGCATGCGCTAATCTGTCACATACTTCTCACCCTTCGTTCCAACCCATAGAATATCTTCTATGGTTCCAACCAAACAACATTCCACTGTTCCCGCTCTCTTTTTTTTTTTTTTTAAAGAGATCGTATATTTTGCAGAATTTCCATCGCTTCATAGCTATTTATTTGGCTATTTATTAATGGGGGGAAAAAATGTAAAATATTATTCCAATTGACACAAAAGACTAAAATTTTAATAATAGTGGAATTTTACAAATATATCTTTTTTAAAAAGTCCGAGAAAGGTTTTAATAATGTTAGAATTCATTTCAAAACATCACTTATACAAATTATTTTTTTGTTGTATTTCCTTTTAAATATGTGTGAAATTAGTATATTCACAATATCTACTAATAATCAAATATAGATTTACAAAAGCTTTGTTTTAAAAAACAAAATATAATTTCCCTCATTTCGAAAAAACAATAAGCTTTCACAAATTAATATTGTTTTGTGATACATATTATTGGCTGATTTAAAAAAAAAAAAAAAAAAAAAAAAAAAAAAAAAAAAAATACCTGTCTTTGTCATTTAATTAAAATTAGAAAAACAAATTTAAAGGATATGGTGCAAAAATGGAATGATGGGGTTAATAACAAAGGCGAAGTTATTCGTTTCAGAAATACAAAAGTGAAATATGCTTTACTTTTCATAAATCATTCTTATACATACAGGAAAAAGTATTGTTAAAATATATGAAATGGATCTTCTAAAAATACAAACTTTGTTAACGATTATAATTCCACTTGCAATAAAAAAGAAAGAAAAAAAATCGCTGTGGTGTAATTATTTTTTCAATTAAGTTGTAAATAATCATTTACTTTAATACAACTTAAGAATGGGGGGGGGGGGAATGCAAAATATTATTCCAATTGACACAAACGACTAAAATTTTAACAATAGTGGAATTTTACAAATATATCTTTTTAAAAATTCTGAGAAAGGTTTTAATAATGTTAGAATTCAATTCATGGTTATTAAGTATGGCTAAACATGAAAGAAAACTTTGTTATTTTAAGATTTTGATGTGAATTATTAGTGTACATTTATAAGGCGAGTTTTCACTGAATAATTCAAGAAAAAATTATCTCATCATTATGCATATTTGTATTTAGTTATGCATTATTAATTATTTTAATTATTTACTTGACCTTTATTTTTAATTTTTTTATTTTATTTAACTATTTTACTTTATTGTAAGCATTCATTATAATTTTGAGTACATTGTTAAATTCAAATTATTGTTTAAAAAATGTAAACAGTGACCAGAAATCCGCAAAATTCTAAAATCTGCATAACCTCCGGTTTTAAGCTATACAGATTTAAGGCAGTCTAGTGTATTATTGGAGTAATACCTTAATGAAAAATTTAATAACTTAAATTAACTGCAAATTTATAGACACAACACACATAGGTATAATCTTATCTATAACAATTTAATAGTAGAATAATATTTTAAGTTTTAAGTAAATCTGAATTTGTTTGCAACAATTTATTTTTATTTAAATTATTTTGAAATTTATCTAGGAACTGTAATAAAATTAATAGAAATGTGTATATCTATGCAGAGAAAATAAAATAAATACATGCACAGTGCACAAACAATTTTAATAAAAAAAATCTGATTTAAAAAAAAAAAAAAATCCGATTTAAATCAAATAAATCATATTTTTTTTATTATTTTTTTAAAAATCATGATTTTTATCAACCCTGTCCCCTAATAATCAAATATAGATTTACAAAAGCCTTGTTTTAAAAATATATATATCATTTCCCTCATTTCGAAGAAACAATAAGCTTTCACACATTATTGTTTTGTGATATATATTATTGGCTGATTTAAAAAAAAAAATACCTGTTTTTTTAGAAATATTTTAGCTATTTAAGTATTCAAATTTAAATTGTAAATATTATTTGATGTTTTGAAAGGAGTTTCTACTTAAATGAAGTAATTATCTCCGTAATTTAGAATAACAGAATAAAAAATGACGAAAAGCAAAATGACCGAAAAAAAAGGTTAAAACCACCGGTTGGTTTGCGCTTACTCCCCTGTAAAGTTGTCTATCGCGCATTACTGTTCATTCTGCCGACTTGACTCGATGCGTTTTACATTACGCCTATGGGAGTGAATCTTCTTTACGGAGTAAATATTCTTTGTCTTAACCACTCGGCCACGGAGTCCCCAAATGAAGTGGTAGATTGGTTGATGAAACTATTTGTTTGTAAACATTCGCTTTCCTTAATAGACTTCGGTTTCTGTCAGTGTTGAATTCAGGGGGAGGGGGGTGACATCCTCCGGAAGATTTGACATTTTATGTTTTTAATGGTTATAAAGTGCAATGCCCCCCCTATCCCCCCCCCCCGGAGTCACAGAAATCCCTCTCGGAGAAAAGTGTCTGAATTCAACACTGGTTCCTGTGCATGAGAGTGACGACATACGAAACGATACTCATATTGTGCTTAGTCAGACGCGTTTATCTAACTATAGCAAGCCCACATTCCAGAAATTGGTGATATTCTCCTAAACAAGTGAGACAAAATAACGAACATTAAACCAATCAAATTTCATACCCGTGTGTCGCCACTCTCATTCTCATATCGCGACCAACGAAATACACGGGCGATTCATGACTTTTTTTTCTTTTTCTTTTTATACTACTAATCAGGCATAATCTGCCGGGCATGAGTGCCTAGCATGACGAGTTAGTACTTGCGCTGGGCGATATTCCCTTGTTCGCATCGCTGCACTGCTCTCTAGTGGTTTGCTACAGTTTTCTTTGTTTGCTGGTTCAAGGTTTCTATTTAACTTTATTGAATTGGAAAATTTTTAAAAAAGCAAAAATTAAAGAAGAGAAGGGAATTGGTCTCGTAATTTAGAGCCTTGATCAAGTGACGAGAGATTCAGGACGGAGTGGGTCATCTTTACACAGTGATTGGTACATTGTTTTGGCCCATCGTTCTGTGCCAATAGCCGTGTAAAGATGATCCAGCCGTGTGACGTTTTAAAAGTCATACACTGGCCGTATATTTCACTGGTCGCGCTCATATCGAGGCACCATTAAAAGAGTGAGAGAAATAGAGAAACATAAACTTGGCGATAATTGCAGCTTATCCAAGTTTATGACCAAAACATTCTCAACCAATCAAATCTTATTTACCGTGTGTCTCTTATTGTTCAAAATACACTTACACATGATGTTTTTTATAACATACAGACTTATTTTGAACATGGTAGATAAAAATAGAATCTAATTTGGAAGAACGTGATATATGGAATATTGTTATTAAAATTATTATTAATTATAAATTCACTTAGAAGTTCTATAAATTCAAATTTGGGCAAACTTTACCTTGTTATCTAACGTGTAACTCGTGAATGACGCATGAAAGATCAAACTGTACAAAAAATGATCATTATGAACAAGTTATATTCAGGCACTAGAGAGTTAAACTTTTGCTCACCAGGCGTATTAAAGTACTATACTTGTGAAGCTGAATTTGAAATGTGGAGCTCGCAATCACTTTTTCAGATTATTTCACTCAAGGGGTCTCTCAATTGAGTGTAATCTCGTACAATCCCTTCTGTAATCAGTGTAATCGTACTGTAATCAATTCTTAATCACGTCATCACATATAATCGGTGGTAATCGAAGAAATCATAATGTAATCACATGTAATCAATTGTAATCTATATAATCTTAGTATAATCAAGTATAATCTCGAACTGAAAATCTAGTTTGTACCCTAAGCCGCGCTTTTCATGAGTAGCCACTATTAAGACTGAACTTGGAAACACAGAATTTTTCAAGGGAGAGCGTTTTGGTTTTATTATTTGTTTTTGTGGTTTCTGCTTCGTTAGAGATTGCGAGTGCAACACACGCTGAATTTTTCTTTTTTGCATCATCCATTCCGATTGTTGAAGAGGAGATTCATTCAGTTACGTTAACTTGCCCCCCGCCCCCCCCTACTTTCGAAAATTTAAATTTCAAAGATACCAGGAACAAGGGCGGCGCCAAGATTTGCCCGACGGGGGGGGGGGGGGTCTCCCCAATAGGGGCCAACTTGGTAATATATATATATATGTTGTAGGCTAATTGGGAAATCCGGCTCTTTGCAAAGAGCCGGTCTAATTGAAGAATCATCTCCCTTTTCCCAATCAGCCTGCTATTTTTCCGGCCTATTGCAAAGAACCTAGACAGCTCTAGGCTAATTTGAATATGGTCATTTATTTCTTAATCAGCCTGATAATGTTTAGGCTTATTGCAAAGAGTCTAGATAGCGTTAGGCTAATTGAAAAATGGCCATGCCTATTTAGAAAATGACCAGCTCTTTGTCAATATATGGTGTTGTACCCAACTCTAACCTGAAAATTCCATTCGAACTCGGCCCCACCAGTGGCTGAGAGGTTCTGCTCTCGAAGGTGGTAGACGGGAGGTGCTGGGTTCAAACCCCTGTCGCGCTCGTCGACCTAACCGTTCGGAGTTTTCCGTGGTTTTCTTCGAACCTTGCGTAAATACCGGTTACGATCCCTTAAAAAGACCCCCACGGAGGGTACTCCCCCCTGGGCCTATATCCCTCGTGTTGATAATTGGCCGTCATAAATCAACCCGACTCAACCCAACCCATTCGAAGTCGACCCGAACCAGACAGAAAAATTCCATCGAACCGTAACCCGATCTTAAAAGGAAAAATTAATACCTTCGAGTCCCAACCCGACCCGAACCAGAAAACTGAAGTTATCCCGAAACCCGAGCAGAACCCGACAAAAAATCCATCGAACCGTAACCCGATCCGAACCCGACAAAAGAAATTCCTTCATGTCGCAACCCGGCCCGAACATTAAAAGTCGAAGTTAACCAGTAACCCAACACGAACAAAACATAAAATATCCATCGAACCGTAACCCGATCCGAACCCCAAAAATACATTCCTTCGTGTCGCAACCAGAGACGAACCTAAAAATCGAAATTAACCCGAAACCCGACCCGAAGCAGGAAAAAATGTCCATCGAACAATAACCCGATTCGAACACGACAAAATAATTTCCGTCGTCATGCAACCCGACCAGAACCTGAAAATTCAAGTTAACTCGAAGTCCGACCAGAACCCGACAAAGAAAATCCATCGAACCGTAACCCGATCCGAACCCGACAAAATAAAATCCGTCGCAACGCAACCTGATCCGAAGCTGAAATTTCAAGTTAACCCCAAACCCGACCCGAACCTAAAAATTTAAGTTAACCCGAAACCCCGACCCAAACCCAACAGAAAATTACCATCGTGCCATGACCCGATTCAGATTAAAAAAATCCGCTGAACAGCAACCCGATCGAACCCGACAAAATAAATTTCTTCATCTCGCAACCCAACCCGAACCGGAAAATTGAAGTTGACCCGAAAGCCGACCGAAACCAGACAGATAAAAATCCATCGATACTTAACCCGATCCAAACCCGAAAAAATAAATTCCTTCGTGTCACAGCCCAATCCAAATCAAAAAATTTAAGTTAACCCGAAACCCGCCGCAAACATGAAAATTTAAGTTAACCCGAAACACGACGCACACACACACAAACCCGACAAAAAATTACCATCTCCCCGAAACCGACCCAAACCAGACAAAAAAAATCCATTGAACAGTAACCCGATCCGAACACGACAAAATAAACTTCTTTGTCTTGGAACCCGACCCGAACTTGAAAATTGAAGTTAACCCGAAAGCCGACCCGAACTTCAAAATTCAAGTTAATCCGAAAGCCGACCCGAACCATACAAATAAAAATTCCATCGATACGTAACCCGATCCGAACTCGAAAAAATAATTTTCGTCGTCACGCAACCCGATCCGAACCAGAAAATTGAAGTTAACCTCAAACCCGACAAAAAAATCCATCGAACCGTAACCCGATCCGAACCCGACAAAATAAATTCCTTCGTGTCATAACCCGATCCAAACCAGAAAATTCAAGTTAACCCGAAACCCGACCCAATCCAGACAAAAAATACAACGTACCGTAACCCAATCCAAACCTGACAAAATAAGTTCCTTCGCGTCACAACCCGATCCAAACCAGAAAATTAAAGTTAATCTGAAACTCCTCCCGAACCAGGTAAAGAAATCCAATGAATCATAGCCCAATCCGAACCCGAGAAAATAAATTCCTTCGTCTCGCAGCCCGACTCGAACATGAAAATAGTAGTTAACCCGAAACCCGACCGAATCTGAAATTTATGCTAACCCGAAACCTAACCCAAAACTGAAAATTTAAATTAGCCCGAAACCCTACCCGAACTCGACAAAATAAATCCTTTGGATCGTAACCCAATCCGAACCCGACAAAATAAATTCTTTCGTCTCGCAACCCGACTCGCACCTGAAAATTGAAGTTAACCCGAAACCCGACCGAACCCGAAAATTTATGCTAATCCGAAACCCGACCAAATCTGAAAATTTAAGTAAGCCCGAAACCCGACCGAACCCGACAAAATTAATCCATCGGACCGTAATCCAATCCGAACGTGAAAAAATAAATTTTTTCGTCTCGCAACCCGATCCGAACCAGAAAATTGAAATTAACCCAAAAGCCGACCCGAACCAAACAAATACAAATCGATCGATACGTAATCCGATCCAAACCCGACAAAATAATTTTCGTCATCACGGAACCCGATCAAAACCAGAAAATTGAAGTTAATCCGAAACCCGACCGGAACCAGACAAAAAAAAATCCATGGATCCTTATTCCGATCCGAACCTGACAAAATAATTTCCGTCATCTTGCAACCCGACCCGAACCTGAAAATTGAAGCTAACTCGAAACTCGACCCAAACCCGACAAAAAAATCCATCGAACCGTAACCCAATGCGAACCCGAAAAAATAAATCCCTTCGTCTCACAACCCGAGATGAACCAGAAAATTTAAGTTAACCCCAAAACCGATCTGAACCTGAAAATTTAATTTAACTCGAAACCTAAAAACAAAAAATTATTTTGTCAGGTTCCGATCAGATTACGTATCGATGGATCTTTATTTGTTTGGTTCGGTTCGGCCTTCGGGTTAACTTCAATTTTCTGGTTCGTGTAGGTTTGCGAGACGAAGGAATTTATTTTGTCGGGTTGTGATCGGGTTACGGTCCGATGGATTAATTTTGTTGGGTTCGGATCGGGTTTCGGCTAACTTATATTTTCAGAACTCATATATTCAGAATATTTGGGTCGGGTTTCGGGTTAGCTTCAATTTTCAGGTTCGAGTCGGGTTGCGAGACGAAGGAATTTATTTTTAGGGTTCGGATTGGGCTACGGTTCGTTGTACTTCTTTGTCTGGCTCGGGTCGGGTTTCGGGTTAACTTGATTTTTCTGGTTTGGATCGGGTTGTAACACGAAGGAATTTATTTTGTCGGATTCGGATTGGGAATGGTTCAATGGATTTTTTTTGTCGGGTTTCGGGTTAACATCAATTTTCTGATTCAGATCGGGTTGCGTGACGACGAAAATTATTTTGTCGAGTTCTGATCGGGTTACGTATGGATGGATTTTTATTTGTCTGGTTCGGGTCGGCTTTCGGGCTAACTTCAAATTTCAAGTTCGGGTCGGGTTGCGAGACGAAGAGTTTATTTTGTAGGGTTTGGATCGGGCTACTGTTCAATGGATTTTTTTTATGTCGTTCGGATCGGTTTAGCGCCAACCTAACCGACAAGTCGTTTATTTTAAAAACACTAACCTCGAGTATTTTTTTAAAAACTAACCACCACCCGACTGTCGAGTGGTGGGCATAAAATTGGTTACCTGACTCAACTCCGAAAATCAAAATATTTTCCCCTGCAGAAATTAAATTTTAACGAAATTTTTTTTTGCCTACCTGAAATTCGAAATACTTCTACCTTAATCCGACTCCCCCCCCCCCCCCCAAAAAAAAAAAAAAAAAAAAAAAAAAAAAAAGATCTGTAGTTTAATACAATTATGAAAAAATAATCTACAATCATTTTTCTAATATCAATTCTACCTATTATGTAGGGAAATAAACATGTAAAAAGACTTTCTTATTTAAATATTTAGTTTTTCATTTGAAACAGCAACGTTAGAGTTTTATTGCAGAATCAGACTAACCCCAACACGACGCAAAAGTATCAAAATTCAACCCGAAACAATTACAGTCAACCCGACCCGAATCCAACAGCAACCACAACAAAAAGATTAGCTCCAACCCGAATCGCTGGTCTATTCGGGTTCAGGTAAAATCGGTTTACCCGACCCGATACAGGATTCTAATCTGAAACAATATTCTGGACAGTTTTTTTGAAAAAACCGGTTAATCCGAGCCAGACACGCAAGAATCAAACTCAACCCGAAACTGAAACAGTTGTAGTCAACCCGGCTTTCAAAGAAACAAGTCAGTACCTATATTACCCACGAGTTGAGTTTTTTATAAGCTAGCCCCAGGTAATTTTTTTAAAAACTAACCTGCCCCGACTCGGGTCGGGTCGGGTCATGGGCAGTTCCCTAACCCGATGCAGGATTCTACTAGTAGGTCAATAACCTCATCCCAAGCCTCTTCACAGTGGAAAACTGTGAAGAGAAAAAACAGGAAATCATGTCTCAGCCCATTAATAACTAATATGAAGGATTCCAAACAGCTACTCCACTATGTGGAAGAGGCTATGGAGTCCGACAGCTGTGACTCGGATACAGATGAAGAAAATACTGTTTTTGAAGAGTTTGAGCCAACATGATTCTATTTTGTGCTGCGTTATTTAGATATTTTATACTTTTTTTGATAAATGTTACTTTACGGAATGTAAAGATTTGTTTGTGTTTTTTAAACATTATTGTGAAGTAATTTTAGTGATTTTAATTACATGTATCATCCTATTACTTTTTTCACTAAACTGTGTTGTTTTATTTTATTATTTTTTTTTTGACAAGGTTTTGGATAACTTCTTGATGTAATTTTATGTTCTTTATTCACTTTTTCTTGGCGCAGCATGTTCCAGAAGGGACTTTGTGCCATTAAACCCAATTCAACCAACCAACCAACTAGTAGGTCAAAATATTTTTCCCGACGACAATTGATTTTGGATCGCGGATCCCCCTATAACACCGCCCTCGACGTCGAATATGATAAATCTTGAACCGAACAAACATCCGAATCGGGTCCCCGCTGCCTTCGGCACAGTATACCATTTTTTAAATTATATCGCGCTAACATACAAAATAATAGAAAAAATAACGACTACTGTAGTTTCGCAACTTGTAGCAGGCTACTTCCGACCACTGGTTATACCCAACTAGAGCCTTGATCGTGTAATAGGTAAAACTTGCGGCCTGCAAATTTTATTTAAAAACAACCCGAACACCGAGCCGAGCCTAACAAAAATATTTGGTCCACTCGCCACCCGATCCGAAAACAAAATACTTCCACCTGAACCTGAAATGCTTCATTTTGAACCTTTAATATTTCAATTCAACCCGATCCGAAAGCCCCAATCGGAGAAAATTGATCCAAAACTTAATGTAATTATGGAAAAAAGCCCTTAATCATATTTCTAATATCGATTTTGTCCTTTATGTTGAAAAATAAACATGTAATTATTCATATTCAAAAATATATAGATTTTCATCTAAAATAGTTTGGGTTGTATCGACCCGGACCGAAAATTCCGTTTAAAACCAACCTGAAACCCAACCCGAACCCCCACGAAAAAATTTATTTTGAGCCAAATTCGACAAAAAATGTTCGTCGACACAATACTCGAAACAAAAAAAAATAATTCTCGAAAAAATTAATAATAAAAAATATATAGTTTTTCATTTTTGGGGATTAATTTGAGAAATCGGGTCAACCCGAACCCTACCCGGAAGTGTCAAAACCCAACCCGAAACAGTTAAAGTTAACTCGACTCGAATCAATCCACAGTTAAAATATACAAGTCCGACCCGCAACAAAAAGACTAGCGTCAGTCCGATTCTGATACGATCCAAACCACGAACCGAGTCGGGTTCTGTTTGCCCCACACGATGCAAGATTCTACCCGCAACTCGAGGCCGATAAAAAAATTTTTCGACCCGAACGAGAAATATTTCAACCCAAGCCGACCCGAAATCAAATATTAAATTACAATTTTTAAACAGCAAAATTAAAAGTGTCGGGTCGGGCAGGTGCAGATGTCCTGCCGAAACAAAACTAAGAATATTATGATGACTTTGTTTAAGTTAAACGAAATGCATCGAGATGGGAAACACGGCCATCTAACAGATAAGCTGACATAAATCGTTTTCTTTCTTTTAGGTAGATTTTGTAAGAAATACTACCTATTACATTCGCACCTAAGTTGGAAATTTAGAAAAAATTTTGCAGATCTACGCCGATCATGACTCCCAGAACCCAAAGCCACCGCCAGTTCAAAACTTTATATATATATATATATATATATATATATATATATGATACATCCCTGTCGAAAATTGGCACATTATAGACGATCGCTATTGCTGTCGACTAGGACGTTCTTTCCACCAGACAATCGTAACATCTCAGTCCGAAACCACTAAAATTACCTGATAATCATATCGAGGTAGCCGCAGTCGAGATCGTTGTAATGTAGTCATGACACCCGGACAGGGCATCACTTCGAGTCACTCACCATGAAGACAAATCTCGAAGTATATCACATCGGAAATCTTAGTGTATTTGCAGTCGTAAAAATTGAGCAGAGGCAGTGAAATCCAGAAGAAATTTCCCAAAAACATTAAAAAGAAGACTTAATAACTTAATAGATGAGCAGTGGCTTTATTGTGATCACAGGGATGAAAGCAACTCCACCAACTTTCGCTTCATTAAAAACTGAACACATTTGAAGATCTTGAAGGATTAGTAGAGCTTGAAGAACATACTACCGATGCATTAGTGTAGACTCCCCAGTGACGGCAATTAGATGACAACCACTAATTCGTGTAAATTCTGTCTCCGAAGCCAGTGTAACCGTATAAATACTTCAAAATGTGGCCCAAAGGTACAAAACGCGCGAACAAGCTGGTCCACTCGCATCCATGTTCGGAGGGCGCTAGGGGGATAAAGAAGGCGGAGCTTTCTCGCTAATGGATGAAAAAATGAGGCCACGAAGACGTGTCTCTGACGTATGATTAAAACTCTTTAACAGAAGCGGCAAATTAAAAAGGTAAAAAGGCCTTTGGGCGCGAAAACCGCTTGGAATCATGGGATGCCGAATGAATTAAATAGAAATAAAAATGGTATTATAAAAGTTCCAAAGAATAAAAATTAAATGTCTCAAAAGAAGAAATTAGGCAGGTGCGTTTAGAGGAAAAAAAATCTTAAAATCATGAAATATTTAAAATCGCTGCATGAATTCTGAATAAATGTTATTGAAAAAAGAACAAAATTTACTATATTGGGCTAAAAGGTAAAACTGGGGGGAAATCGCAGCAAATCGAGAAAAGACTCCAAAAGTCGCATCAAAAATCGCAAAGGACAAAATTTACTACATTGAGAAAAATTTAAAACAAGAGATATTTTTTTTAAATGTCACAAAAACGCCGCAAAATGTGTTAAAACTCCAAAAATTGCAAAAAATTAAAACATTTCTGTACGGATTCAGAATAAACTTTATTGGAAAGAGGACATAATTTACTATCTTACGTCAAAAAATTGATTACAATCGGATTTCTTTTACTAGTGGCGAAAAATTACCATAGATTCAGATAAAAAAAAATAAAAACGGAAAAAATTGCAAAAAATTTAAAAATAGCAGAGGACAAAATTTAGTAAAGTGAGCTAAAACACTGTAGCCGAAAATCTCTCACGAATGTTAAAAAATCGGCGCGAAACGCGAAAAAACGCTAAAAATCGATTGAAAATAGAGGAAAACAAAATGTGCAAATTAGGCTAAATGTTTTAGACGAATTCTTCTTACGAATGTAAAAAAATTGCCACGGAACGCAAAATATTGCTAAAAATGGCATTGAAAATTGTAAAATCTTCAAAAACCGCTGAGCAGAAAATGTACTATATTATACAGTTAAAAGTTTGAAACCGATTTTGCATTTTCAAATTGATTATTTTACCACTAAATCTCATTATTTCTAAATCAAAATTTTATAGAAACAACAGTTAAAAGGTTAGTTTAAGATATTAAAATTTTAAAGTATTAGTGCAAAAATCAGTTTACGGCAGAAGTTTAAATAAGATGAGTATGCGCAATGGGAGCGTAAGTGAGTTCGAGAAAAAATATTTTTTGAAAGGATTAATATTGGTATTTCTCCTAACTAAATATGTCGTTTATAAGTAAACGTATACTTAAAAAACGGAAACGGGTATGTTTTTTTTTTTTTTTTTTTTTTTTTTTTTTTTGTATTTTGTGTTTCGAAGCGGATGCAATTTTTTTAAATATGCAGAAAAAAACTAAAGCCGCCGATGTGACTTTTCGGGAAATATTTTATTTTGAAAAGGTTAATATTAATATTTTTCATACGGATTACACCGTTCGAAAGAAAAATAAATGCTAAATAAGTGATATATATATATATATATATATATATATATATATATATATATATATATATATATATATATATATATATATATATATATATATATATATTCATATTTTGATCCGTAGTGCGGAAACAGATGTTTAAACATTGCAGAAAAATGCGAAAGCACCCGAAACGCATCGTCCAAAAAATAATTTTTTTGAAAGGGTTGATATTCATAGTTTTTAAAACGGATAATCGTGTCGTAGAGAAGAAGGTACCTGCTTTAAGCGGTTTTTTTTTCACTTATTTCGAACGGTCGAGTGGATGCGGAAAGTAAAAGATGAGAGACGCGAAAAACGACGAATTTGAAAAAAAGAATTTGATTTAAAGGGTTAATATTAATATGCTTTAAACGTATTGCACCGTTATATAGATAAAAGTACGATGATATGGCGTATATTTTTTGCTTTTTCGTATCTCCATTTGTCTAGCCGACAAGAGCCGCAAAAGACTGAAAAAAAGTACGGTTAATCGGTTACTTCCCTGCTTTGAAAACTGTGCAACGGGATTTCGGCCACCTCATTGTGACTTTTTGAGCCATTTTACGATATTTATTAAGGTTATTAGTTAATATATATCAATTAATCCACAAAAAATGAGAAATCTTAGCCGCAGCTGCATTAGGACCTGCTTTGGACTATCCTCACCCAAATTTTCATACCTCTACATGTAATAGATTTTACTGTAGCCATCACGGGCACACAAACATCTTTTTTTTTATTAATATAAATTATTTCTGAATGGATTGAATTAACTGAGTTCAAAAGGAAGCACTAATGATATAATAAATTATAAAGTACAATCTACATCGGCGTTCAATGCATTCTTTTTCCTTCATTCTACTTTTGTTAAGTAATCAGTTGTTTAAAACTTGTTTTAACACCAATTAATAACATTTACTTATTATATCAATCGTAAATGTAATCAGAAATATTCTTACATACTATATTTTCCAAAATAGGCTCAATAATGTCAAAATAGTAATAGGCTTTGAAAATTGGAAAATTCACGCTAACCAGTGTGAAATGCATAACTTTTTCTTTATTACAATTTCAATTAAATTATTTTTTCTATGAGGTGTGGGATGTAATTTATGTTTTACATTATATACAGTAAAAATCTGCTAAGATAAACTCCCAAGGAATGGGTAACGTTTTTGTTTTAGATAGGTTTTAGTATTAGCAGTTATACCGCTACTAATTTGTTTGGTATTAATTCACTCGGAATCACATTTTTTTTTTTTCGTTTAAGAATTTTATTATAAAAAATTATGTTATAGACAGCTTACGTTATAAACGATTCCTTTATAGACAGTTCTTTTTCGCAAGTTTGACTGCATTTAGCTTGCGAGAGATACAGATTATTAAAAGATCTTAGCTCACAAAAAATATTTCCTAGCCCCCACCCCCCCGTGACATTACTCGCTGGTTACGGCCTTGGATGGGGGGCTAAGTTAACGCTAGCCCCCACTCTTCCGAATATCCAAATTTCAAATATGCCAAAATTTAGCTCTCAATTAGCTCTAATTTTTTGCTCTCTAATATTAGAATTTGCTCTGCATTCGGTATCGAGATATTTCAATTACAAGAAGGGGGGGGCATCCCCCCACATTCGTATATCGAAGTTTCAAATATGCCAAAATGTAGCTCGCAATTAGCTCTAATTTGCTCTCTAATATTAGAATTTGCTCTGGTTATGGTGCCGCGATATTCCAATTAGAATGGTGGTAGGGGGAGGGGGCTAAGTTAACGCTACCCCCCCTCCGAAAATCAAAATTTCAAATATGCCAAAATTTAGCTTTTAATTAGCTCTAATTTGCTCTGCATTCAGTATCGAGATATTTCAATTACAAGAAGGGGGGCAGCCCCCCACCCACATTCGAATATCGAAGTTTCAAATATGCTAAAATTTAGCTCTCAATTAGCTCTCTAATATTAGAATTTGCTCTTGTTATGATATCGAGATGTTTCAGTTACAAGAACACCCCCCCCCCCCCCACTTTCGACTGTCGAAATTTCAAATACGCCAAATTATAGTTCTCAATTAGCTCTAATTTGCTTTCTAATATTAGAATTTGCTCTGGTTATGGTACCGCGATATTCCAATTAGAATGGTGGAGGGACTAAGTTAACGCTATCCGACTTCCGAATATCGAAATTTCAAATATGCCAAAATTTAGCTCTCAATTAGCTGTGGGGGTCCAGCCCTCCCCCCGCATTCGATTATCGAAGTTTCAAATATGCCAAAATTTAGCTCTCAATTAGCTCTAGCTCTCTAAAACAAGCGTAGAGTGACTGATTTTTTTTTTTTTTTTTTGGGGGGGTGGGGGTGGGGGCACAAATGTTTATTAAAAACATACATGCGCGCACGCACACATTCCCATATACATATACAATGGTATCTTGGTTGAAAACGGCATCGCAGGAATTTTTCACATTGGGTAAAAGGAATTCAGTTGCGATCTTCTAGCCCCCTAGACCTAAAAGTTTATTTTTCTTAAACATTTTCGTCGTACAGCAATTTTTGAATTTTTGGCGAAATGTTTATGTGATTCTTAGCGTTTTTTCGCGTTTTGCGACAATTTCTTAACATTTGTGTTAGGACACAAGTTTCAATCTTTTAACACAATGTAGTAAAATTTGTCCTCTGCCTTTTTTTAATTTTTGTGTGATTTTTAGCGTTTTTTATCTTTCTGAAGCAATTTTTTAAACATTCGTACGAGAAATTTGGTTTTATTTTTTCAGCCGATATAGTACATTTTCTCCTCTGCGATGTTTTAACTTTTTGAAAATTTATTATATGATTTTTCGCGTTTCGCGGCGATTTTTTTGACATCCGTAAACGGAATCTAACATCAATATTTTAGTCCAATATTGCAAATTTTGTGATCTGCGATTTTTAGATTTTTCACGAATTTTTTATGCAATTTTAAGCATTCCGCGGCGATTTTCTTAAACGTTCGTAAAATACATCTGTTTTCAATTTTTCAGCCGGATATAATAAATTTTGTCCTCAGTGATTTCTAAATTTTTCTTAAATTTTTTATGTGATTTTTAGTGTTTTTCCGCGTTTTTTGGTAATTTTTTAACATTTGTGATGCGTATCTGGTTTCAACCTTTTAACCCATTATTGCAAAATTTGTCCTCTGCGATTTTTAAATTTTTCATGAAATTTTTATGAGATATTTTGGTGTTTTTTCGCGTTTTGCTGCGATTTTTAAAGATTCGTAAAAAGGGTCCAATTTTAATCTTTCAGACCATTGTACTAAATTTTGAACTGTGCGATTACATTTTGTACTCAATTTTGTACTTACTGATTTTAATCGTGAATTTTTCATGTGACTTTTTGCGGAATTTTTTTTTTTTTTTTTTCGTTTTGTGGAAGTTCTTAACATCTGTAACAAGAATCCAATTACAACCTTTTAGTCCAATATAGTAAATGTTGACTTATTTTCAATAATGTTTATTCGGAACTCGTTATAGCGAATTTGAATTCGTTCGCGAATTTGTTATGCGGGGTTTGGCGTTTTTTCGCGCTTTGCAACGATTTTTTTTTTACATTCGTAAAATTAATCTAGCTACAATCTTTTAACCTAATATAATAAATTTAGTTCTCTGCGATTTTTAAGTTTTTCGTGAAATTTTTTTCAGTTTTTACACATTTTGAAGCGATTTTTCTAACATTCGTAAAATAAATCTGGTTTCAGTCTTTAAATACGATACCGTCAATTTTGTTCTCTGCAATGTTTTAATTTTTCGAAATTTTTTTTATGTGTTTTTTTTTTTTTTTTTTTTTTTTTTTTTTTTTTTTTCACGTTTTGTGGAGATATTTTCACATTCGTAAAAAGAATCCAGTTTTAAACTTTTAGCCCAATAGAGAAACTTTTTTTTTTCTCTTTTCAATAAACTTTATTCGGAATACGTACTATGATTTTAATTTTTCATGCGATTTTAAAGCTTTTTCGCCTTCCAAGGCGATTTTTTGACATTCGTATCCTGCTGCAATTTTTTAACCTAATGTAATAAATTTTGTTCTCTGAGATTTTTAAGTTTTTCGGGATTATTTTTTTTTTTTGCACATTTTACGTTTTTATGTTTTTTGCGGCGATTTTTCTACATTCGTAAAGGAAATCTGGTTTCAATCTTTGAACATATAGTAAATTTTGTCAACTGTGGTTTTTGAATTTTTTTTTTTTTTTCACGTTTTGTGGAGATATTTTCACATTCATAAAAATAATCCACTTTCAATCTTTTAGCCCAATACAGTTTTTTTTCTCTTTTCAATAAAGTTTATTCATTATCCGTAAAATGATTTTAATTTATCATGCGATTTAGACTTTTTTTTTTTTTTTTTTTTTTTTTTTTGCGTTTCGCGGCAATTTTTTAACATTTATTACAGGAATCGGGTTTCAATCGTTTAGTCCAATATAGTAAATTTTGTCCTCTGCGATAAAAAAAAAAAAAAAAAAAAAGGAAGAGAGAGATTTTTGGCGTTTTTTCGCATTCTGTGGCGAAAGGAATCTGGTTTAACTATATTGTATTAAAATTGCGTACATAAAAAATTGTACACGATTTTCTGCGGTTTGTCGCGGTTAGCTTCAATTTTTTAACACTTGTAAAATGAATTCGTTTTCAAGCTTTTAGACTAATATAGTATATTTTGTCCTCTGCAAGTTTAGAATTGCTCCCGAATTTTTTGGTGATTTTTCGCTTTTTCGGCAAATTTTTTACCTTTTTTTTTTTTTCTAAACGGAAAGAAGTAACTCTGTTAAATTTTGCATTCCTGCGTTTAAATTAAAGTTGGACGAAAACACAATCGTCGTAACGTGAACTACGATGCTCAAAATATTAAACTAATTTGGGTCGAAATAAAAAAAATTAAAAATTCAAGGTTAGTTTGATTTGAGACCAGATCAGGTGTAGCCTGCACGGGTGTACACTGTTGACAGCAGTTGGACCCCACTACTAGGTTCATTTAATTCGAGGTTCACTTGGAAAAAAAAACGACCGAGTAAATGAGGAAAGCTCCGCTAGATCATTTTATTGAAATTAATATTTTTGTAACAAATATAATAAACAGCACCACAGCAACTGTATCTAACGCCTGGTGGGGGGGGGGGGGGGGGACACCACCCGCGTTACGGCCCTGATAATAAATAAAAGACATTTATAAAACTTTTAAGACATTTGAAATAAGTTTAAACGGCACTTTTAAGAAGTAATTAATCATGTAATGTATGTGCACCTGCAAAATTGTATGGAAAATTGCACCTTCGATAGCAACGGTTTTGCTTAACAATGGTATTTCTGGAACGGATTACCATCGTTTACCAAGGTACAGCTGTATATTAACTTTAAAACAGTTCATTCAAGAAGGCTTTTATTTTGAAAAAAAAAAAAAAATCACAACCATTGCATCTTAAAAATGCGGAGGTATAGTAGAAGATTAAGTGCTGTCAATAAAAAAAATAATAAGCAAGAGAGGGGACGTCACCCACCTTGAGGACCCGCTTGTGGCAGAGAGAGGGGAACATATTTAATAACTAAATGAAGGAAATATTAATTATTTGTTATAATCTTAGTGATGTGGGGTTGCATTCCATTGATAAATAACTCCAACGACACAGCTTGGAAAAGCAGGATATTTATGACTTGATTAAATTATAATTAAAGTTACAACAAATGAAATGAAATATAAATTGCGGGGAAACAGAACTCCCGCTTGATAAACACAACAACATTTTCTAAAATCTACTGACGGAATGAGAAGAAAAGAAAAAGTACATGTAGATACTAACCGCAGACCATCGGAAAAAACAGCTGACACATTGAAATTGTCCGCAGCTGTAATAGAGTGATAGTTCAAACTTTTGTTTAATGAATGTTCGTATCAGGGTTTTACTGCACAACACAATTTTTGCTACCAAATTCATTACTTCAAAGAAAAGGAGTTTAGCTATCTATACTGATCTGACATCTGATTAAGTAAAAAAAATGAAGAAATATAAAATGAAAATTAAAGTAGTTATTTCATTTCCATTTTGGGTCAATACAAGACAGGTCTTAATCGACTGTATCAACATATTTTAGAAATTGATGTTCAGAAAGATGGAAGGGCACGTCCCCCCTCATCCCCCGAGGCTACGCCTATGCTATATTAGAATTTGCTCTCTGCTTCTGGTATTATTTCAGTTACAAGGAGGAGCCGAGTGTTAACTTAGTTTTACCCCCCCCCCCCCTCTCCACTTTCAAATATCGCAATGGCCAAAATCCACGTTTTTAAAAAATTAACTTTAAAATCAAATTTCCACTTGATCATTTAAAAAGAGTTCAAATTCATTTGCATACTATTTCTCTACGAAAGCGAATTTTTGCATGGGGGTTCTTAAGTTTCGTAAATACTTTTAGCACACCTAACAATTACATTCATGCTAAAGATTTATGCATTCATACATTCGACGCCTTTTTTTGGAACCCAAACCCAACAACTCTAAAAACCCGAGCCCGAGAATAAGCAGCAGAAAATCATTACTAACATTTTAAAATTGTTTAAAGATTTATTTTTTTAATTTAAATATATCTCGTTACATAGAAATAAATATTAATCCTAAATACTCTTTTACGTTTCGTAATTTTTCATGTCCCTGAAAATTTGTTTAAAATAACAAATTTATTATTTACTCCCACCCACTGGCAGAAATCAACATTCTTATATTATTTGTACAATTATGGCAAAAAGACGTGAATTCTGTTTCCCAGTAATTTTAGAAAATGACTTCAAACAGAAAGGGACGATAGACAAAGGATATCCCACTGTTTTAGGTAGATTTCGTAAGAAATACTACCTATTACATTCTCACCTAAGTTGGAAATTTTGAAAAATTTTTGCAGATCTACGACAACCATGACTGCCAGAACCCAAAACCACCCCCAGTTCAAAAGTTTATATCTATCTATCTATCTATGTCACTTTTTTATGGACACGATAAATGGAAAAATTCTGCATAAATCTTTTCCAAACTGATACATAAAATCAAGGGGCATAAAATCTCGGTCAAGTTCGTTAATGGGCAAAATCGAACCAGGGGGGGGGGGGGGGGCTTTTTGTGAAAACAGAAAAAAATCCATGATTTTTTAATTATTATACGTATCGAATCCGTTTAAAGTTATTATTACTTCTAGGAAAAGGGCCGAAAATTTATGTATGATAGATTTTTGATATAATTAAAAATGGCCCCAAGGGGGGGGGGAGGGGGTTTTTAAAAGAAAAAACATCATAGCTTCGTCAATTCACAAGATATTAAATCCGCGTAAATTTATTATTAATCCTCTTAATATTATCTAAAACTTTTATATTGACAAGTTCTTTATAGGACCAACCGTTATAGCAAATAAAACAAGTTGGAAATTGTACGTCAAACGTTACAAAGGAGGTGCGTTCGTACGCACGTTTTAGAATTAAATTCATGATATCCCGTACGTAGAACGGGTTAAACAGCTAGTTAAGTATATATTTTATGACACTGTTCATACAAATATCTTAACTAGTTATATAAATATTCAGATATATATGTATCAGCTAGTTATATAAATATTCAGATCTTGATGATTTTTAATTATGTGAAATGAATTATATCGTCTGCAGATTAATTTCTGTAATAAAATAAGTATCTCGGTCGCTTGACGATTTAACATCCATCGGAAGCTCCTATAACAAAAAAGCACCGATTTAAAAAAAAAATCAAATTTCTTAATAAATATTTTTATTAATATTTCCTAAAGTTTTGATTCGATTTTAATAAAATTTAAAATGTCTCGACAAAATTCTGCAAAGATAATATATCTTAAATTGCAAACCATTTGGTTGGGTAGTTTTTGCGTTGTTATATGCGGACAGACAGACAGACGGACGGACAGACAGACGGACAGACAGACAGACAGACGGACGGACAGACGGACGGACCAAACGACGACTATAGGTGCTACGTATTTATATAATTACGAACGCACCTAAAAAATTAAAAACAAAAAAAATCCCTGCCGGCTCCGCCTGCAAACAAGTTATTTTTCGAAGTAGGTGGTTCCAACTCCCGCATTTTTTCGAAACTGATACATAAAATCAAGGGGAGTAAAATCTCGGTCAAGTTCGTTAATGGGCACAATCGAACCAGGGGGGGGGGATGGGGGGACTTTTTGTGAAAACAGAAAAAACCCATAATTTCTTAATTATGATACGTATCGAATCCGTTTGAAGATATTATTATTTTTAGGAGAAGGGCCGAAAATTTATGTATGACAGATTTTTGATATAATTAAAAATTGCCTTAAGGGCATGGGGAGGGGGGGGGGCGGTTAGAAGAAAAAAATTCATAACTTCGTCAAATCCCAAGATTTCAAATCTGCTTAAATTTATTATAAATCCTCTTAATATTATCTAAAACTTTTACATTGACAAGTTTTTTATAGGACCAACTCTTATAGCAAAAATAAATAAATAAATAAATAAAAAATCCCTGCTGGTTCTGCCTGCAAACAAGTTAGGTTTCGAAGTAGGTGGTTCCAACTACCGCATCACCGCAAAAAGGTCATTTCTTTCGCAATTCCCGACAAACAGGCGCTCTACGGTCTGCGTCTTCGAAATCTACCTGTGCTTGTAGGCCGAGCCGTCAGAGTTATTTTTAGGTGCGTTCGTAATTATATAAATACGTAGCACCTATAGTCGTCGTTTGGTCCGTCCGTCTGTCTGTCTGTCTGTCCGCATATAACAACGCAAAAACTACCCAACCAAATGGTTTGCAATTTAAAATATATTATCTTTGCAGAATTTTGTCGAGACATTTCAAATTTTATTAAAATCGAATCAAAACTTTAGGAGATATTAATAAAAATATTTATTAAGAAATTTGAATTTTTTTTTTAAATCGGTGCTTTCTTGTTAGAGGAGCTTCGGAAGTTTCATCGTCAAGCGACCGAGATACTTATTTTATGACAGAAATTAATCTGCAGACGATATAATGGGGAAATTTTACACGGGAGGAATACGTTTTCTTTTGTGTGTAACTGATAAAGTTTATCTTGAAATCCTCAAAAATTCCCTCAGAATCATTAAAGTAATAGAAAATAACTTTGAATTACTGTTTTTAATAATGCAAAAACATAAACAAAACCACGTGATACAAAAACGCGACGTGATTGGTTGTGACGTCATTTGCCGCTAAACTGAAATGTTCACGCTTTGCGCGTTTACCTTTTCCCATTGCTTTTCCTATTTGCAATCTTGTTTCATTTGTTTCTTAAAATTTATTTAACGTTATCAACTTCAAATTTGTGAAAAAGTAAGATCTAACTTATCTTAATATAAAATATATCGTTTATTTTTTATTTTCATTAAAATTTTGATTAGAAAATGTCGATTTCGGCCGGAATTGTTAAAGGGTAATCGGGCAATCTCCCAAAAATAGATGCTCTTTCCATGTTTTCTTTTTTAGGAAAGAATTCTGATTTCATGGGTGCAGAAATACGAGGAGTTAAATCTAAAAGGTATATATTTCTGTTCTAGATTTACTTTGATTTATTAAAAAATAATAATGATTAAAAGCTAAAATAATAGTACGCGATTCTTGGTTGTTGTTCCTGAAATGAATTATTTTCTTATTTCATCATATTTCAGTTTAAATGAAATTTTAATTATTTTATACAATACTGATAAAGTATATTTGTTATAAAATAAAATATTGAGAAATAAGAAAGGCCTTTTATTTAGTTAGTACTTAATATATATTTTCTGAGTAAAAATTTTCTCTGTAAACTTTAAAATATTGCATTCATTCTTTGACATTCCTTTTTGCTCCATCTTTCAAAAGTTTCCATGAAATTAAAGTTTTTTTGTCATGGCCTTCCTTTCTTTATCCTAAAGCATTTATATGTTTACTTATTCATATTTTTCACCCCCCAAAAGTTCAAGTTTATTTTTGTTTGTTTTTTTAATCCACCAATTTTTGCTTCATATTTATATTAAAAAAAAAAAACTATTTTTACTTTCTTCTATCTTACAAGAAGAAAGTATTGGATTCATGAAAATTTACGACTTCCGGTTTTCGGCGGATTTATACGTTTTAGAAGGTCCTGAACACGATTTGACTGTTTTTAAAAATTGTCTGTATGTGACAAAAATTTTGTGGGCGCTCTATCTCAAGAACTAATGCACGAAATTTAATAAAACTTTATATTCAGTTAGTACCTGATATAATTTGGTGCTGATTAGTATTTGGTGAAAATCGCCCAACAGGTGGTGCTGCTATGCTGCATTTGTTGAGCTCTATCTCAAGAACTAATGCACTTATTTTCATTAAACTTCACATTCAGTTAGACCTTGACATAAATGGACGCTGATTACGTTTTGGTGTAGATATCCCGGTAGGTGGCGCTGCTATACTACTTTTTTCATTACTTTTACGATAGCTATATCTCAAGAACTACTGCACGGAATTTCATCAAACTTCAGATTCTGTTAGACCTTGACATAAATAGATGCTGCTTACGTTTTTGTGTAAATAGCCCAATAGGTGGCGCTGCTATGGTACTTGTTTAATTATTATCACAATAACTATATCTCAATAACTAATGCATGGATTTTCATCAAACTTCAGATTCAGTTAGACGTTGACATAAGTTGTTGTTGAGTAGGTTTTGGTCAAAACCTTCACTATATTATTTCTTAATATTTAATAATATCACACAACATAAACATAACATTAAACAATATTCTTTTTCAAAACATTTCTATAGCCAAGGGTGTTTAGGAGAATTTTAAGGGAGGTTATAACCCCCTAAACTATGAATTATCCAATATATTTAAATTTCTGTATATTAATATAGAGCAAACATTTTCCTACCCCCCCCCTTTTTTTTTTCTAGCTATGCTACTATTGTAAAAATACTTATTAAAAATTCTGAACATGCTTCGCTCAGAATGTATGATTTCAGTTAAAATTTGTTTTCATAAGTGATTGCATTTTTTTTTTCATTAATAAAATGATACATTAAGGATGGATATCAAAATTAGAGGTTTCCAAAAAATTGCATTATGATTACTGAATAATGAATATATACATTTCATATATGAACTATCGATTACTTGAAGACACTCCTTAATATGCATAAATAAAATGAATGACTATATGTATGATACATAAATATTTCTTTCTGTTTCATGTGTGTTTATTCTCATTCATATATTCCAAAAAAGAAAAAAAATACATTTATTAAAATATTATTTAGATTCAATCAATAAATAAACATACAAATGAAGAATAGCAGATTATAAGTTTACAAAAACATTTCTATCATGTTAACATCATAATAAAATAAATTCGCAAACGCTCACAATTTCATATATGCTAAAAGTTGGATACTATATTCAGGAAGATTAATCATTTCAGAAAAAGTTAACAGTTTTTTTTTTTTTTTTTTTTTTTTTTTTTTTTTTTTTTTTCCCGGAAACAATGAATGCAACAATTTATTATTCAAGAAAACAATACAAAACAAATAAAAAAATAAAAAATACATGTAAGCTTTCAGATTACAATGAACTTAAAAAAAGACAAATCCAATTTTTTAAGATCTGATAAATACGTGGCACCTTTGTATTGAAATATTGTGCAAAAAAAAAAAAAAAAATGTATACCTTATTCTATAAAATACAATATTACTACGAGTATTAACTTGTACCGATACTTTATTTCTACATCGAGATCTGGAAATGAATTTCTTAGAAACACGATGGAATAAAAATCTCACATGGAATTCACAGTATTATTTATTCATTATAGCAATTTACAATACTTTTAATTTGTTATACTAATCATCTCTAAGAAAAGAAAAAAGCGTAAAGCAAGCCATCCCCCATAGAAAATAACAGGGAGAAATACAGCGAGGGTTTGTTTACATGGCTAGTGACGTCAGAACAGCTTTTATCACGTGACGCGGCATTTTTCCGCGACGACAAAAACTGCGTTTTAAAAGTTAATTTAATGAATTATACAAGTTTCAAATATATGTAAAAACGTATGTATTACGTATTTCTGAGTGTAATCAACCGTAATCTGTAATCTATGTGTAATCAGTTATAATCACAGTAATCAGCTGTAATCATTGCGATTCCGTAATCTCGTACACAATTTTTTCTATTGAGAGTCCCCTTGATTGAACGCCTTTAAGGAATTTAGTTTTTTTTATAATTTAAGTATTTAAAACACTTACCACCAGCAGTGACGGATCTAAGGGGGGGTCAGCCGGGGCAGCTGCCCCGGGTGCAAGACTTGGAAGGGCGCAAAAATGAGGAATCATAAAAGATTGAGAATAAAGGAAAATTAAAAATTCACATGAAAATATATTCAATTTTATTATTTTCAACGGTGGTTTACTTTCTTTGATTAGGGATCAGAAATAAAAAATAATTAATTTATATTACATTATACAAAATATCACATTGCCACCAGTATTTTTAAGAAATTTTTATTTATTTTAAATTCAAAAATTTTGTGTTATTTCTTATCCGACACCGTTTTATATGAGGCTAACTAAAAAGACAGGCTACCGCGGTGCATTCCACTTATATTTTTTTACAGACAGCTAGAGTGACGTGATGCTCTTTTCGTATACCTGCATTGATACATTCGAGCATCACGTGACTCCCGTGGTCTGTAAAAAAAGATACGCGTAAAGCACCGCGGTAGCCTTTCTTTTACTTACCCATCATACGTAGTATAGGGTAAGTCTTGTAATCGTTTTGAAAATCGAAAATTTTTTTTTGACGGATTTACACGTTTCAGACACTGGAGATTCCGAAAAACATATTTTTAGAAAAAAAAAATTTGCCGTCCGTCTGTGTGTCTGTGTGTCTGTGTGTCTGTAAACGCTCTATCTCCCGAAAAAATTGAGATAGAGACTTGCAATTTGGTATGTACTTAGTATGTAATAATGGGAAGAAGCCTATTTCATTTCATTAACCTCGATTAACCGGAACTATTTTATTCGGACCCTCGAAATATTCGTTCTGATAAAAGGTATATAAAAATTTTCGAAATTGTTTATTTTAAGAAATGAATATAAAAGACAATAAAAAAACATAAATTTTACATAAAGCATGAAGTCGATCGGATAATTAGTTGCCGAAATATTTGGAATCCTATTTTCCACACTCTTCGATTTTTCATGACCCTGTATTTCATCCAAATTTCACTTCAAAGAGATATTTTAATTGGAAATTTGACGCTTAATCAGATGCAATAAACCGCTAGTTAATAGGATTATTATTTTTGGAGTTATAAGGAAAAACCTCTTTCAAGCAATTCAGTAATCGAGCCTTTAAAGTTTGTGACGTCATCAAGCCACGATTTTATTTGAATTGCAATGCATTTTATAAGTAGTTTACACATTTTTATTTTAATATTTTACATTATGCATATCCATGATGGGTAAGTATTACGGTGGCCCCCAACGACTAGTTTCGTTAGCCTCGGTTCTATGTTGTTTTACAGCGTGTGAAGTATTTTATTTCGGTTATGTCTAAAAGAAATTCGGGTGATTATTACAGAAAGAAAGCTAAAAAAAGAGAAGAGGAGGCTTCACAATTTGTTGTTATCTTGGCTGTTATACAGCACGAGCAAAAATCCATTATATTGTATAACATGTAAATTATTTCCAAGCGTGTTTCCTGAGCATAAATTGTCATTTTTACCAAAAGAAGAAGAGTTTACTAAGTGGGAAAAGCTTAGGGAGAGAATTCCCGAACACAAAAATTCTTTGTTTCATAAAATAAACTTTTGTTCGTGGAAAACGCTTGAAAATTAACTTTCTAAAGTTTGAAATATTCATAAATATTTTCAAAATAAAATTTTGGAAGAGGAGACTCATTGGAAATCCATTCTGTATGTAGTAGTTGATATAATAATGTATTTGGAAAAGACAGGTTGCTCTCTAAGAAGATCACATGAAAATCTTGATTTCTCTAATCCTAAATTCAGGAATTTCTTAAATATAATTGAGCTAGTATCACATTATCATGCAGATCTTCGCGATCATATTAACCGTCATAAGAGAGGTCGAGTTAGTTATTTTTCACATGGCATTCAAAATGAATTTCTAGAGATTATTTTTGCGAAAATAAGAGAACATATATTTAGTGATATAAAATAAGCAAAATACTTCTCCATCATGTTCGATTCTACTCCTGGTGTAAGCCATTTAGATCAAATGTCACAGGTTATTAGATATGTAAAGATGATTGAAAATGGTCCTGAAATAATCGAAAGTTTTATTGACCTCTTCAATGTCAGCCAGAAAACTGGGGAAGCCCTTACCGAACTCATTTTACAGAAATTAGAAAATGATGGTCTAGACATAAATAACTGTAGGGGTCAATCCTATGATAATGGCTCCAGTATGTCTGGAAAATATAAAGGAGTCCAAACCCGAATATTGCAAGCAAATGATTTAGCATTTTTGTTCCTTGATCTGCTCATACCCTCAATCTTGTTGGTGTAAATGTTGCCAAAATTTTACTAAAAGCTGAGACTTTTATCTTAAATTGCCTTTACAAATATTTTAGGGCCTCAACTAGTATATGGGACATTCTAAGAAAACATGTTCCTCTTTCACTAAAATTACAAAGTACTACTCGGTGGTCATCAAAACGTGAAGCTGTAACAGCAATTTATAAACATATTGGAAAGATCATAAATGTTCTAAAGGAATTGCAAACTGACCCATTAGCAACTCCTGAAACAAAAACAGAAGTTTCTTCACTACTCTTTAATATTACCAAATTGAATTCATAGTGATGACATGCTTCTGGCATAAAGTGCTGACTCAACTCGATATAGTGAATAAACTTTTTCAAAGGATAAGACATGACAATTGACATGTCTGTAAAACACTTAAATGGTCTCATTAAAATGTTAGATTCAGAAAGGGCAAGTATTGCAACTAATGCAATACAGGATGCAAATGGTATAGCTACTGATATTGGTATTGAGGAAAAATTTAGGGAAACGAGGAAGACAAAAAAGAAGAGCTTTTTTGATGAGCTTCGTGAAGATGAAAGTAGTGCTATTTCTGATGAGGAGAAATTCAAACTATAAAGATCGTTGAAGTAGTGGACAGAATCCTAACTGAATTAAGAAACAGATTTGAAGCTATTCAAACTCTCAATGGCATGTTTAGTTTTCTTCATGGAAGACATTTCCTAAAAATGTCAAAAGAAGAATTACAAGCGCAAACTGAGCAGTTGGCAAATATGTATATAAACGATATAGATAAAGAGGAACTTCTGGAAGTCGAAAGCTTCAAATATCATGCACTGGAGTTAGGCCAAAAGATGAAGTCAAGTTCGGCTATTGAAGTGATAAATTTATATGGACTTCACGATGCTTATCCACATCTAACTACTTGTCTAAAAATATTACTAACACTACCTGTATCCGTCGCTTCTAATGAAAGAAGTTTCAGTAAATTAAAATTTATTAAAATATACCTAAGAAATTTAACAAACGAACAACGATTATCCAATTTATGTATAATAAATTTAGAAAATGAGATAGCTTGCAAATTACCTTATGACGACATAATAAAAACTTTTGCATCAAAGAAAGCTCGCTAAGTAAATCTTTAATAGGTATTGTAGATGTTAAAACCGGTAGATTTTCTTTAATTTTTGTATTGTGTAACATTGTACTTTTTATATAGAAAAAATGCATAGTAAAAATACAGATTTTGAATATTGAGTATTAATATTACTTCCTTCAGCAATTGTTTATGCAGATTTTATTCTGATGTTCTTGGGAGGAGGGGGGGGGGGGGGGGCGCAAATCTACAAGCTTGCCCCGGCTAAAATTTAGTCTAGATCCGTCTCTGACCACCAGCCGAAACGTTTTCTTAATTCGATTCTTATACAATGTTTACGTTGAAAAGACCTAGCAGATGTCGCTGCGATCAATCTCCTATCGTTTAGCATCGTTGTACATTTATCAGATTCAATTTTTTAGTGCTATTTTGTAGTCGGTTTCCATACTATTTATTCTAGGCGTTGTACTATTGTCCCATGGATTAAATAATCTGTGCTATGGTCCATAGATATGCACAAAATGCTCTTAAAGCTGTAAAAAAAAAAAAAAAAAAAAAAAAAAAAGTTTTATAGCTTCCTGAGTTGCAATCTTTAAAATATTTTTCCCCCAATGTATCAATATAATTAAAATGCTAAAACTTCAACGTATGTTTTTCAATTGACTCGATATTTTTAACTGTCAAGACTTTTGGTTTATTTCATACAATTAAGGATAGGATTTTCCGTAAAATAGATTGACTATTAATGACCATTTACTTAATATTAAAAAAAAATAATAAGAAGAAGAAAAAAAATGTTAGAAAATAGACATTTTTGCATATGTCGTGAGAATTTATTTATTTTTTTAAATAATTAATTATTTGGAAATCTAATCCTTACATTTATAGAGCACATGTGGAAAAAAATTGTGAAAATAAAGAATTTTTCAAGATATTCAAAATTGTAGAAGAACTGTGGTTCTAATAATAATCTTAAGTAATTTTCTTAAATTATTATTATTATTATTATTTTCAAATCTTATCATAGGAAATGATTTTTTCCGCAATTAAACCGTTTTCCTTCACGAAACCATTTAAAGGGACAATGGAGAATGGAATTTTTGAATGGAGAATAAAAACTTTACATGCATTTAATTCACAACAATGATTTTCAAACTTGAGCGCACGATTTCTCCAAAAATAATTTAGATAGAACCTCATTTTTTTTTTCAAACTTATTAATGTTGTAACAATGAACAAAATGAACTAGAATCTTTTAATTTGGTCAATAAATTAAAAAAATAATTAACTGTAATTCATCGAAAAGCGCATTCAAAATGCGTTTTTAATTTAATTACAGTTAATTATTTTTCAATTTATTGATTAAATTAAAAGATTCTAGTTCATTTTGTTCATTGTTGCAACATTAATAAGTTTGAAAAATTTTGAGGTTCTATATAATTATTTTTGGAGAAATCGTGCGCGCAAGTTTGAAAATCATTGTTGTGAATTAAATGGATTTAAAGTTTTCACTCTCCATTCAAAAACAAAGAATGACGATTGCGTTTTACTTTATATCTTCGTCAATAATTATCGCCTCTGAAAAACATTGGTACCTTTTTACTCAGAATAAAATGCACTATTTACTGACATCAAAACCTTGAAATTGAATTTTTGACCATTTTAAAGGAAACCTGTCCCCTTAATAACTTGTCAAAAAATTATTAAAACATATTCATATAAAAAAGTTCTACAGTTACCGAATTTCCTTAAATTAAAAATTTGTCTTATGCTTGAAAAAAAAAAAATGGTACAAGAATTCTTTTTTTTTTTTTTTTTTTTTTTTTTTTTTTTAAATCTGATAAAAAAAAAAAAAAAAAAAAAAAAAAAAAAACCAAAGGTTACGGCAGGAAAGAATAGGTAAAGAGACACAAAAAGGTAAATCATAATATAGATGAATACTCTGAGAAAAAACAGAATATTAAATATTAAATTAGATATAATATTTATTGACGAATAAATATCTTTATAAACATATTGCAGAATCGACTTATTTACTACTTATTTTTTATTTGAAGTCTTACAAAAATATATTAATATATGAAGCTATAAAAATATTTTTTTTACAGATTTCTCTAACAAAAGATTTTTGTGTAAATAACAGCCATTAATTTCTATAATGTTTTTAAAAATTTTTTTTAAAAATTTATTTCTTTTTTGAAAATAAGTCAATTTTTGCATATTCAATGTTTTTTTTTTTTTTTCAATTCCTACTATTAGCTCACACTCTCTATATATTTATATATCTTGTTCAAATTTTCAATCGTTAATAAAATATTTTCTATTCATCCACTCAAGTTCAAATACATTTTTTAAAAAACTTGTCGTGGATGACACTTGATGTTAATACAGTTTTTTCAAATATTAATTCATTAATTAAATTTAATTAATTAATTTTAATTTTATATGGGAGAAAAAAATCTCCCATTGTTTTCATAAATGAAATGAAAGATTTTCCTCAAATTAGTGATGCCACAAAAATAAAATACCGCAACGATGATTATAAAAAAATTTTCAATAAAGATAAAGTGCTGCACGGGTTTATTTTATATATTTATGATTAAAAAGTAGGAATTGACTTAAATTTTTTTCTTATATTACTTGTTTTTGTTCAAATTATAAATTTCAACATTCTTTGCTTTTTATTTATAATTTTAATGATATTCGTGACCGAATAATAAATGCCAGCGGGAAGCTACATAAGGTTGAGATTTTTCCCCGTTCTCCACTGTTGAAAGAGGAGGCGAATTTTCCCCCAAGTTTTGTTGCTAGAAGTCGTCCTCTCTCCAGATGCTCAATTAGACGACAAGGTAAAATTTATCCGAATTTAAATATCTAAATCTTTGAAACGAGTTTAGAATAAAAAAAAATTTCTCTAACACTGTACGACTCAATATATAAAGAGCTTCAATTTGTCCTGAAAAGATTGCCAGAGGCGGATGACATAAGCCCTAATTGTCGGGTTGGCGATTTTTGTCATCATGATTTATACTGAATTATAACCCTATTCCTGTCTGGAACGCTTTACTTCTGTCCACAGAGTACTTAGTAGAATTGAAGTTTTTACAGTCTTGTTTCGAGTTTGAACGGAGCTGCATCTTCGTATTTTATGTGATTTAAATAATGTTAAAAAGCTTTTAAAATGTTAGAAAACTACAATAATCCTTTTCTGTAGATAGTGTACTGATAGATGTATATAAATATTCAAAAATTAATAGCATTTATTATTACGCCAAAAATGTAACTCTACATTCGGCCCAAACAACTGGCGGCTTGCTTTGAAAATCTCTCCCCGTCCAATAAATACAGTCCTTGTTCCACGTGCAGCCTCTCTCCGTCCAATGAAATCTCTTGTTTGGGACTAATGATTTGAGCGATAACCGGCTTTATATTGCAAGCCGTTTTTACAACCAATCTTTCGGTTTCAAAATATATTTCAATTTTTCTTCTTCTTCTTCGGTTTCTTTTTTCTTTTCTTTTCGTTTCTTTCTTTCTTTTTTTTTTTTTTTTTTTTTTTTTTTTTGAGGTTTTATTGATTAAACGTTTTCAAATATTAGTTGAATCCATTACTGAATTTTCATAAAGACGTTTAAGGTCGTTAGCAGTCTCATCGTGTGAGTCATCTTATGAATGGAATCAGTTATCTTTTCTGGCTCTACCTGGCTAACGGTTTTTATTAATTTCTTCATCGTTTAATTTCTCACAAATTTCGATCTCATTATCTACTGCTTCATATTCAGATAATGTTAAATTTTCCTAGTCGAATTCTTCTTTGAAATTTAAAATCCTGACATCATGTACCCGTTGTTATCATAATCCTGTGTTGTAGATTTCAGACTAGGATTGCCAGTTTGTCCTCTTTTTTTTAATTCAGAAATTCCGAATTCATTCTGGAAATTCAGAAAGAAGAATTTTTACTCTTTATGTAGTCACAAAATGTCTGTCATTAAATACAGCAATAATTATTTATTCGAATTTGCTGGTATAAATTTAGAATTTCTGAATAAAAAAAGGAGAGCAAACTGGCAATTCTGCTTTAGACACTAATCCTTAATCATGAATTTCAATAAGGAGACCAAACTAACACAATTTGTTTTGGGTTTCAATGTAATGAGATCATATGATAATTATATATTTTCTTACCTGTTACTGGATAAATGGGGTTGCTTTTGTAAGTAAAAAAATAGACAGCGATCCACAATTATCTAGAAGTACCACAGATTTATTTAATCTTTATTTGTTTTTGAAAAAATATATTGAATATAATAATTTTTGTAATTCGAATTAACCGATGTGATAAAAATAAATTCAAATTAACGAACTAATTTTAACATTAGTTCTAATGATGTAACGCCGAATACATACCAGGTTTTATGAGGGCTACGTTATTAGTTCGAATTAATCGAGTTTGAATTAAATTGTCACGACTATACGGATAGGGTTGTCCGTTTGGCCTCATTTTTTTTTCAGAAATTATTGCCTTATTTAATGACAGACATTTTACTTAAGGCAAAAATTCTTCTTTCGTAAATTCTGAATAAAAAAGAGAGACCAAACAAAGAACTTATACGAGTGTCTGGGGGGGGGGGGGGGAAGGGGAAGAACGACTTCTAACAGCAAAATGTGTAGTAATTTTTGCCTTATATATCTTATCATAGCAGATAAATTGTTGAGTAGTTGAATAATTTAGGCATCTCATGGACTATCTAGGCTAGAGATATTTTTAAATAATATACGGCGCTGGAATATTTATGGTGTAAGTTTGGTTTTGAATTTGAATCGTGTTGATTTGAAAAATACATTATATGTATCCTTAAAAATTTACATGATACATTACGCTGTATCATGTAAGTAAATAAAACAGCTTTTGAGTACCAAAGTAATAACCAAATATTACCGCATACTAGTTTCGGTAGCCTTCGGCTACCGTCATCAGTGCCCATATAACGGCATGTCAAACACTTATTGCACCACCCTGTAATACACCACAATGCATTTAAGAAAACTTGATTATGCGAAAATAACCTGTACAATGAGAGCTTAAAATAAATTTTACTGACACCAGTAATATTATACAGAATCTTTTTAATTATAAATAAACGACCACAAATAGATTGACGATTCTTAGACTGGTGCGACCTATGGCGCATTAAAATCAATGAAAACAAAACTGCTGCTGTTTATTTCTCTAGAAAACTAACATATCCCAATAGAATAACCATTAATGATATCACTATACCTTGGACTAATGAAGCAAAGTACCTGGGGGTCACCCTTGACCAAAGACTTTCTTTCAAAAAACATATCCTCACCATCAGGGGGAAAGTCGCTGGAGCTACGATTGCACTAAAACCTCTTCTTAATAGTAAAATACTGGATATCCATAACAAACTTCTCCTCTATAATTCCTGCATTTTACCAATTATCACCTACGCCTGTCCGGTCTGGGGCTATATCTGCAAATCCTCCATGAAAAACCTCAGCCAACTTCATAACAAAAATCTGCGTACTGTCAGAAATGCCTCTCGCTATCTCCGTAATAGCACTGTTCGCAGAGACCTCAAAACTACCACATTAAATAAAAGAATCACCCACCTTGCCAAAAAATTTTACGAAAAATTATATGACCTCCCTAATGATATAATCGCAGAATTGCCGGATTATGACGCATTCGAACCACATCACCGCAAGCGTCCAAAATATTCTTGCATTATTGACTATGATCATTAGTGCTCACCATTCTGCAAATTTCTCTCTCTTACTTTTATATATCTTATTCCTATGCTATACAATATAATAATAAAATATAAATTTAAATTAAAAAATTTTGTAAATAATAAATATGTTTGTTCTTTTTAAGTGCTATTTTTGTTAAAGCTTAGCTTTGCCTGCCTTTTCCACCTGGCATTTATGTACTGTTTTTGAACATGTTCCGAACCCTATTTTACACTTTCTCAACTTTTTTCAGTAGTTAATTTTAACTACAGCTATACCATTTTACTTTTTTCCATTTATTAGACTCTTTCCGTAATCTCTATAGCTTTACTTTTTTTATTCCCATTGTTTAATTTTTCTTCTATTTTTAATTGTTCTTTCTTGTGTAGTTAATACTACATTTAACTTTTCCCAACGGCTCAATATTTACAAGACAGGTTACTCACATATAGACTGGGCGTAAAGTTGATCGCAACTCGGAAGCCCCTTAACCGACATCAACTGTTCGGCAACTGTTCGGCATAGATTGACGATAGTATAGTTCCGGGTGTTATTGATTCATCCACGATGACGACGGCTTCGCAAGCCGAGAAAGATGCGAGTATGCTGATAGAAAAGCTGCAAAGGATTATCGACGGTGCGGAACCATCCACGTTTCTCCAAGAGTTTGAAACATTCCCGACCCACCACGAGCCGGCGAATATTGCTCTCCGTGAACTTTTTCAAGGAATAGATGACGAAATACGAGCCTTACAACTCCGGCCAGACTTCACTACTAATGATGACTGCAAGCAGCAGGTGAGAAGCTTATTCCAATCTGGTATTTCTCTTTTGGGGGAGCCATATAATGTTAGTCTTGTTCTCAATTCTGGTTTACTTAAATTCTTTAAAACTGACATAATGAATAACCTAACAGCTCTTAGAAGTACTAGCCCAATTCTCCATGCCCCACGCGGTGACAAGCGTCGCCATAGCCAAAACTGACGCTGGCATAGAACTTAGTAACAAATTTAAGAATCTGTCTCCCGAGGTTCACCTGGAAGCTATGGACCAGACCTCCACTCCAAATTCTGATCCTGCGAATGTCATATCTGGTACAAAAAAACCAGAAATCCACCCTTTCTTTGTCGAATTCCACGAAATTGATTGGCGATTAATCGCCCAACAAATTAAGGAAATAAATACTGACAATCCACCCTCTATCTGCCTCAAAGGAGAGTTACTCAAAATCCAATGCAAAACTGAAGACCAATTTCGGGCAATTCAAAAATTCTTGTGCGATAAATCACTAAAATTCACGACAATTCAACCTAAAGATCAAAGACCCAAGAAAATTTGCGTCAGGGGTATTCCCCCAAACACTGATCCTACTCACATCATTGATGAGCTAGCCTTACATGGGTTCACCGCCACTCGTGCGGCCATGTTAAGAAACAAAAAAACTGGTATGGGGATGCCTTTATACATGGTTAATGTCCTCCCCTGTAAAGACTTCGACAAAATATACGACATACATGAACTATGTTACATCAAAGTTGATATAGAGCATTTTCGTAATTCTAATAACCCTAAACAGTGCTATCGTTGCCAAAAATTCGGGCACGCCAGCGAAATTTGTAACTTCGACCCCAAGTGCTGCAAATGTGCAGGCCTCCACCTCACTGGTAATTGCCCAACACCCGGTAGGATTACCCCTACCTGTGCAAACTGCGGTGCTGCGCACCCGGCCTCATACGGCGGTTGTCCGAAAAACCCCAAAAACTCTAAAAAACATATTCCACCTAACTCTAAAAATGACAATTACACACCCACTACTAAAAATATCCCCAGGCACATCACCTCCAAAAACGCCCAAGATCTTTATGAAATAATGAAAGAATTTAATTATGTTGAAAAAGCAAAAAACTCCCCTGTCACCACTAACATTACTACACACCTCGACTCAACTTCTACTTCACAAACGGAAGATATACAGGAAACTACTTCTGTTATTCCTTCCACCTCCACTGACAACAACACCTCCCCCCACCCTACACCAACTTCCTCCTCTACCGATTATGTAGAATCCTTTAATAACATGTTCGACATATTCAAAGACATGAAGGAACTCCTTCAAATTACCAAACTATTAAAATGCATAAAACAAATATCCACAGAAACACAAAAGTGTAAAAACCCATTCGAGAAAATGATTATAATAATTAACGAGCTTGATAATTTTGCCAATGAGCTCAACCTAACCAATCACACATAATCCCAAAACACTTTCTCCTCACATACATTTGCAATTCTCATAGACTCTTTCTTGCACTGTAATTTCACTTTGTTATAAATTGCTTCTTTTTAACTCTTGTGTTCTACTGTCATCACATTTGACTGCAACTATCTGGGGATACACTGCCATTACCATTTATACCTACTTTTACGAGTTCATATTCGTGTTACCAGACTATGACATTCGCGATCCTTTTTTCAGTTTGTAACCCCGTTATCCCGTCCTTGTTGACGATTCGACTTTGGGCTAACACTTCCCTTTTGAATTTTTAATTTAACTAAATTAAAAAAAAAAAAAAAATAAAAAAAATAAAAAAATTATATACTTAATGTATTACATTAAACGTAAAAAAAAAAAAAAAAAAAAAAAAAAAAAATATATTAACTGTATGTATTTGTTAATACACTTATACTTTATATTATCCATATATTTATTGTATGGCCTTGAAAAGTTGCCTTTTTTTTTAGAGATTTTTCACTTTGCCTTTCCAAAATACATTCGCTATCGTTGTGTTCGAACAGTTAACATTTTTATTTTTCTTAGTCATCTTATTTACACTTCTATCGTAAATCTTAAAATTTAATTTTCTTCTTTTTTTTTTATTCGCGATCTCGCACTAGACTAATATTATTGCTAGATTTTTATTCTCTCTACTTATCATTTTCTATTCTCATTAATTGCATTGCTATTCATTAAACTCTTATTTAACTCTTGTTATTTAAATTTTTTTTTACTCATTATAATGGCTCTCTCAGGATTAGTTATACGACTACTCATATACTGGATGTAGTTTCTCGCAAACTAGGAAATCCATCAATGTACTCTTCTGTTCGCTGTTCGCATTTGTACCAAACTCCATACAACGTTTTAAAAGTAACGAGTGAGCGCTTATACGGCAGTAAGTTCTCCTCGTAGTTTGAACAATAATGATACGGGCAAAACGGCAAAACGAGTTATTTTGATAATCGAATGATCTGAAAATTATTGCAAAATATAGATGACAATTTTCATGATGATTAATTCTCATTCGCCATTCTGAGATCTAGGAGAAATTACATAAATCTAAGAGGATTCAAATATATTTAGGGAACGCTTCCTTAAATCTAAGGAATTATTCGGAAGATAGAATAACTCCATTAAAATTTTGGAAATAAGATCAACTTTAAGCCACTTTTAATTATTTCTAGAGTAGCGGGATAACTTTCAGTCAAATCAGAAAAACAAATGACTCAAAACAACACAGGTATTTATCAATCTTCCAGTTCTCTTTTAGCTCAAGGATTCCTATAAGATTAAATTTAGGTTGATAGCATTTTGTTGTTGCCATCTAAAGTGATAATCACGGGTTAGATACTGCTGAAATATTTTTGCGTTTTTCCTTCCTTTTTCTTTTCTTTCTCCCCCCCCCCCCCTCAGATCTTCCTCCTTAGCTAAAAATAAATTTCCTCTTAATAACAGTTTGTACTATAACGTAAGAAAAACAAATATTTAAAAACTATTTTTTTCAAAAACACTTCCATGAAATTACAATATGTTGAACAGCTATAAAATACATACCATCGCAATTTTTAAATAATTTTCTTTTGACAATATCTTTTAAAAATTGAACCATATTCATATTCATATACCATTTTCTGTCAAATATTTAATGTGTCGACATATTTTGAGATCATATCTCATAATTTTACTATCGGTATCCACATAAACATTTAAAAATGTATTTGTTCGAATTCACAAAGAAAAAAAAATAAAAGCGAAATTTTGGGCGGATCTACTCAGTTACACAAATTTGAAATTTGAACTCCGCCCTAAACATTGCTTTTTCTTTTTCTTTCTTATTTTTTTTTTATTTATTTATTTATTTTTGAAAATATTTTTTTTCAGAAACGCTTCCATGAAATCACAGTAGGTTGAACAGCTATAAAATACTTATGATCGCAATTTTTTAATAATTTTCTTTCGACAATATTTTTCAAAAATGAAACCACATTCATATTCATATACTATTTCCTGTCAAATGTTTAATGTGTCGACATATTTTGAGATGCATATCTCATAATTTTGTTATCGATACCCACATAAACATTTAAAAATGTATTTGTTCGAATTCACAAAAAAAAAAAAAAAAAAAAAAAAAAAAAAAAAAGTAATAATAATAATAATAATAATAAATAAATAAATAAAAATAAATAAATAAAAAAAAATAAATAAATAAATAAAAGCGAAATTTTGGGTGGAGCCACTCAGTTACACAAATCTGAAGTTTGAACTCCGCCGTAAACATTGTCGTTTCTTTTTTTACCGCTTATGATCAGAAATTTTTTGAAGTAATTTTTCATGACATTATACAATTTCAATCATCAATATTTATACTACGTTATTGAGGTATGTAGAATTTTTACAGGACGTAATAGAAATGGGGAGACACATTATATTGTCTTTGAGCATTTGTTCTTTATATACGTTTTCAATTACATTAGGAATTTTACACATTTATCAAATTGAGAAAAAATTGATATAGAATGTAATATGGATGTTGACATAAACTTTAATTAACTAGAAAAAAAAATTACAGCATCAAACAATAAAGTTAATCAGAAAATCACTTATGTCCCTTTTTTTCTCTATCAGAAATATGTGCAAGATCACAGTGTAAAAATTGTAAACTGTAAAAATGCAGTTGAACTTCTATTTAAGAACTGTCCCCGTTCTTGTAAAAAAATTGTAACACCGCAATTTCGCTAAATAGAAAATCAACAAAATATATTCCTCAAAAAAAAAAAAAAAAAAAAAAAAAAAAAAAACAGAAAAAAAGAAAGAAATACGCATCCTTCTTTACGCTGCTTTAACTACTACATTTTAAAGTCGTAATATTTGCTGGTTCTGTTTTTTTTACATATACTAATTAATTATTCTGTTTTAATTAAAAAAATAGCTTAGCTTTAACATTTTATTATTCGAAGTTTACAAAGCTTTAAAGAAATTCGAAAGTTCGCATGGAATACAATTAAAAAAAAATTAAACTCGTTCACCCTATTATTTACAGTTCTCAAGTGCTTCGAACGTTTTTCTGAGAACACCTTCTAAGAATTTCAATCAAATAGTTTCGACAAATATGGGATTTCTTTCCTTGCAATTAAAATAAATGGATACAGGGCCGGCCCAACGGTATTTTGGCGCCCGTGCGAGTATCCGTCGGGCGCCCCCGCCCCCCCCGCACCCCCGAAAAAAAGGAAATACTCTTGGATTATTCTTAACTTTTTATATATTCGTTACTTTTAAACATACTATTGCTAATTACTTATGATATTATTTAAAGAATACATAAAGGCATTAAAAAATTCAATCCCTTTTTGTATTATAAAATGTCTTTTAAATAATAAAATGTCTCAAAAGGAAAATTTTAATTATACAACAAATAACAGTTTTACTATGTAATATTACGATCTCAGATTGAAATACGATATAATAATCTGGGGACGCGGACAAAAACGAGGTAAAGAGACTGATTCCCAACAGACAACCAATTGCCTAATTGCCTGCCCCCCCCCCCCCCTCCTTTGAGGGACAAGGGTAGAAAATTAAAAAAAAAATCATCCGATCTGATGTTTATATTCTTAGAAAGCATATTACCAAAATTTTATCTTCAAAAGCCATCATAGATTCTGGATAACTTAAAAAAAGAAAATTTACGACAAAAAGTTTTTATTTCAATTTTCTCGCAATTTTATTTTTGTTACATAACATCTTCCTCAAAGCTCTTCCATTTATACAGAATTTCAAAGATCTGATAAGGAGAAATTTACTCACAAAAAATACACTTTGGAACTTGAAGCATAGGTCTACGTGGCAGAACCACAAAAAAAAGTTTCCCGTATTTTAAACTACAGAATTTATTTGTGCACTGATAATTATGCATGGAAACTGAAATTACCCCACACGCTTAAAGCCACAGTGAAGTTGCTAAAAATTCGTCCTTCCTCAAAGGATGCCTCTGCCAAGATGTTCTTATTACCTACTCCTGACCAATAGATGACCAACAATGGACCAACAACTGACAACTATATCCTGGTTTGCGCGAAAGAGATTAATTATCACTTCTTAGAAATACTTATATTGGTCATTTCCCTACTCGAAATGTCCCCTCTCTCACCGGTTCTGACCATAGCACATAATATTTTACAGCTTTGTTGAAAGACTACTAAACTGGAATTCTTAGAACTGATTTTTTACCGTCATCCTCGTGATAAAAAAGATAACTCTCGCTCAGATTCGGAGCCTTCAGCAATTATTTAACTTTATTTCTTCTGGCTCCCTATTGCTCCAAGCCACATAACTGTTTTTCCTTTGACTCCTCCTCCCTCACACACACATTCACTTATGTGTGTACTCGTTTTGATTACATTAGTTCTCAAATCAGAAATAATTGTATTTGTTTGTGTAATCTTTCAAATATTTGTAAATTAAAGTTTGAGTAATCAGTGTCATAACATTTTCACTTGAATTTGAAGTTTTGGGGTGGGCCGTGCCCCCCTCCCCTCCCCCCGTCTAGTTACGTCTATGCTTTTATCCCATTCTTCTTTTAAATTTTGACAAAATTCTTTAGCTATATTTTGAAGAAAAAAAAATGTGTGATGGCCGGGAAACAAAATATTTATAAATATGATTTTACTTTATATTCATAAACATATTTTTCTAATTTTACTTTCTTGAAATACAAATTTATATATCTATCCCCTTTTAAATGTAAATTCTTTAAAGAGAATTATCTTTTTAAAACTTTTCTAAAATATTCTATCGTCTAATTTTTTTTTTTTTTTTTTTTGCATGCATTTTTACATTTGATATAGAAATTATAAATATTGATTTGACTAAGAGATTTACAGAAATATTTATTTAAAAAAAATTACAAATTTTTAAAAGAACATACTTTTTTTTGTTTATGAGTACTTTTTACTACCAGGAACAAATTTTAAAAATTTCACTTTAAATAAAAAATTCCGAAACCAATTTAAAGATTACATGGATGAAAAACTTTGTACAAAGTTTCATGGTTTTATCTTTCATATAAAGTTAAATATGAAAAGTCTTGATAAAAAAATATTTCCCCGCTCAACAACACATAACTATAGCTGAAAAACAATGTACAAAGTTTCATATTTTTATCCTTCATATAAATTTAAATATATCAATTTAAATATAAAAAGATTTGAAATATATTTCCCCGTTCAACAACACAAAACTATCTGACACATTTTCTGACTCGTTTTTAAGCATAAAAGCACAAGACTTGCAGGTATGTTTTTTGATGTGATATGAAATCGAAAAGTTTTTTTTTTTTCATTTTCTGTTAAAAGAATTGCATCTTGAGTTATAAGTGATTTTTGTCTCAGGACAGCAGTTTTTTTCCTTTCCTGCACTGTCGTGTCCGGAAATTCGGTGCAAAACGCCAACTTTGACGGCATTTTTTGAAAAATCTTCTACTTTTACCGAAAAACTGAAAAACGGTTCGATTACATTAGTTTTTTAATAAGAGCATCTGCCAATTTGACACGTTTGGAATAAAAAATGTGCTAAAAAGCAGCCAGTTTGGATTTTGGCCTTACACAACGAGTTTTTAAATAAACCTTCTCTCTCTCATCGGAAAAAGCTGTTCAGAATAGATTGAAAAAAAAAAAAAAAACAATTTTAAATCATTGATATGTTTCTTAAAAATAGATAAATATGAAAATTAATAAGATGAACTGACCTCACAAAAATTTTACAATGCATTGTTTTCTTCAATGTTAATAACATCACTCTTTAAGAATAACTTTCCATCGACTTTGATTTTTTTCTAAAATTTGAACTGGAAAAATGTTTTTTTCTAAAATGAACTAAATTTATCTCCTTTATTTCCTGAAGGAAAAAAAAAGAAAGAAAGAAAGTACGGACCAGGAAAAAATAGTTGCATACTCCTAATTTCATATCAATAAATGTTTTGACTTTAAACTTATTTGTGGTGCATTTCACATTGTCTTGTTGACGCAAGGCCAAGGGAAGGGGGGTGGGATGTCCTGGGTACAAGAGTAGAAGGGGGCGCCAAAAGAAGATTTGGTTCGTCCTTCGGTACAAAAAACAAATAACGAAATTTAGGAAAAAATGTCACGGAATCGGACGACCCAAAATAAAGATATATTCGTTAATTTTATACTCTTTGTTTTGAACAGGGCGTGATTTTTCCATTAAGGAACTGCTTAGGGGCGCCAGCCCCTAATCGGAATCGGACGACCCAAAATAAACATATATTCGTTAACTTTATACTCTTTGATTTGAACAGGGCGTGATTTTCCCATTAAGGGACTGCTTAGGGGCGCCAGCCCCTAATCGGAATCGGACGACCCAAAATAAAGATATATTCGTTAATTTTATACTCTTTGTTTTGAACAGGGCGTGATTTTCCCATTAAGCGACTGCTTAGGGGCGCCAGAGAATAATATTTGATTAACGAATTCATCTAAGATACCTGTAAGATTTATACACTGTCCCAATTATATTTGAATTGGTTCAATATTTCGGACATTGTGATGAAGAAATTTGTTTTTGTGTGTCTCTGTAAACAAACTATAAGATTTACCTACTTGATTAATGAACACACCCAGATCCAAGGTACTTGTAAGATCAATACACTGTTCCAATTAGGTTCGAAATGATTCAATTTTCGAACATTATCGTGTTAACAAGATGTGGATTATATATAGATAGATAAAAACGAAGCGATTACAGTAGGTACATTTCTAAAGAAAGCAATATAAAAATATGCTTCCTAACAATTATTTCATATTTAAAATAAAAATTAGGGGAATGGATTGAAAACTTCTCTGTATACATTTATTTTGGAAAAGGATTGGAGAGGGCGCCAAAATGCTTGCGACTGAAAAATTCCTAGTTTCGGCCATATATTGAAATACTATTACACTATTATTGATTTAATACAGATTAAATTAAAAATAACTAAATAAAACGATGTGCTGAAGTTAATTTTTTAATAAGATTAATTACATATATAATTTTTATTTAAAGAAATTTACCACTCATTTGCGTCTTCGACAAAAGATTTGGCTCTCCGATTATATCCTTTTTTTCATCATGGTTTTTACATTTTCTTTCTTTTTTTTTTTTTTCGGTGCCTTCTTGATCCTGTAATAATTTCCCGATTTTTTCATGCACGGCATTTTGAGTATAATCTTTAAATTAATATTGTTTAATACAAAAAAAACGAGAATAAATAATTTGTACGATTCTCTGCAACTACAAGATGTTACCTGCCAAAGGACACTTGCCACTATCGGCTGCATCAAATGGACAGTCCTGAGTCGACCGACTAACGGGAGAAGAAAGAGTTCAGAATCGTAAAAATGTCAGTAGTAATTAATTAACCTCCCTCGGATGTAATTTGAGTGTTAATAGCCTCGTTTTCTCAGATAAAGGAACCGGACATATGGTCTGTATGGGAAGATTTCAGTGTCCTTGAACTGTTATTTAAACCCAAGGTAGACCCACTCCCACAGACCGCAGCCTGGAAAAAAATGAAAGAAAAAAGAAAAGAAAAAAAAAACGCGGAATCTAAAATTATTTTTTATCGGTGATCTTTTTACTTTTGAGTCGTGTACTACGTCGTACTACGTCGTTTCGCGACTTGGCGCCCCGTGCGGTCGCACACTTCGCACGCCCCTTGCGCCGGCTCTGAATGGATATCTGAATATTTGTAAATAGGAAACCTGATTGTGTCATAGATGAATATAAGAAAATATAATGATTTTGATGAAAAAATAAGAAATAAAGAAATGAAAGCAAAAGAAAATAAATAAGCTTATTCCCTGGTTGGTAGAAAACAATTAGAACTTTAAAAATTTTTTATCAAATAAATTAGTTAATGAGAAACTTCTCATCGGTACTTAACCTTCGTACCCTGTTTAAGTTTTACTCAACGTTGATAAAACATATCACACCAGAATTTGTTTTTGATAATGATTTAACATAATGATTTAGCATTTATTTAACTTGCTTTGTGAAAATAAAATCTGGTTCGACCCATTCAGGGTAGGAAGGTTAAAGGGTTTTTCTAATGTTTTTTTTCTCTCCCTTATCAAGGTTCCAGAAAAATGTAATTTTATAAAAGAGAAGTTTGCTAAACCAAACTTCAATTTTATGGTTTTATATCACAAAATAGCTCAATGCATGTTATGTATCTTTCTCATATTGATATATATTGTAAATTAATTGTTTATTACGTAAACTAATTTTTTGTGCCTTCGTATCATTAGATTGTGACAAAAAAAAAAAATAATAATAATAATAAGTAAGAAAAAATGAGTTTGATAATTTATTTAACTAAATAGAAATATTTCATAAAAAGTACACAGAAAAAACACATAACCTACAAATAAATAAATACATAAAAGTGTAGTAAAACTGGCTTATACGCAGATTTTATTCATGCGCCAAAGCGATTAATTAAAGAAAAAAAAATCTAGGGAACTAAGAGTTTTAAAGAAAAATTTAAAACAAAATTCTTTCTAATACCAGTAAACCTAAGTGCAAGATTTTCGCATTGTCATTTTTGAGATGCGTTTATTCATTAGATTTTAATTAAATGCAATTTTAATTCAAACATTGTATTTTAATGTCATGTGTGTATGCTATTTCAAAAGTTTGAAAAAAAAAACCTTTTAGAAAACTACTCCATTCAAAGTGCGCTTTGTATGTACATAGAAAAGGGGACGGTGACATGAAAAATAGATGATTCATTACCAGATGATTCAAATATATAGCTGGCTAAATTAATTGTAGATTAAAGAAAGTGTAACAAGTGAAAAATTTAATCATCCATTAGAAAAAAATGACTAATTTAATTAACGTCTTATTTGTTGTTGTTTTTTTATCAGCAATAACTGTGCCTTAAGTTATCGTAAAAAAAAAAAAAAGAAAAGAAAAAAAAAAAGAGATAAATTTCTGCTTTTGTGGAAGTGGGGAGGGAAGTAAATATACCATTGAAGCGATCACAGTCTTAAAACAAGTATTGTGTAGCCATCCTAATTTTTTTTCTTCTATATCATTGTCAAATATTAATTTTAATAACGCAGCTACAGTTCAACAGTTATAAATATAGAAATATGCTGTTTTTTTTTCAATTTATATGGTAGCAGTTAAAAGTTTAATTATAATTTCAAATATAAAAAATTGTGCATTTCTAAACAATAGACAGGCTTGGACTGGCCCACCGACCCATCGGCCCGAGGACCGGTTCGCCCTCACCCAGGGAAAATGTCTCGCCCCTAAGTCGCTCCAATATTTTCCCCTGGCTTTACGCATACACTTTGATTAGTGTACGAAATTTCGAGGATTTGCTCAGGGATCAGTGGCGCAGCCAGAATTTGGTTCTAGGGGGGTTTTGAGTTTATAAAAAGATGGTCGCCGGTTATATGAATCATCGATTAATGGAATCAGTCTTTTAACTGAATGAAATCATAATGCTTTTCTCCGCAATTACGTTGGTTATGATTCATTTAAACAGTGTTTACAATATTAGAGTTACAAACTATAAAATGCACCAATGAAAGAACACAAAACTAGGTTAGATTTATAAAGTGTTTAAAAATGATGAGGGGAAAACTTAAAGATGGAAGAGCACAGTACAGCAAATAATTTGTACATAGAAAATAACAGAGTTGGAATCCATTTGTTCAATCAAAAATACACAAGGTTTTATTACAGGAGAATCACGAATTCTTATTCCTAACTTTAATAATAATGAGGCAATTTTAACAAATTTTTCAATAGACTTACTTACCTTGCTTTTGCCAAATGTAACAAGTCATTTAGAACTTTTAGGGCTAGAGTCTTGAAATTTTATATGAATGTTACTTAAAAGACGTAAATGCTCCCCAGAATTTATTTTTTCAATTCGAAATTTAAAAGAATGCAAAAGAAGCATTCTAAAATTGCCATTTATGTGACACAATTGGTATGAAAACTTGGAATTTGGCATGATGATTACTCTATGTAAATGCTTCCTTATAACATTTTAAAAAACATTTAAAAATTTAAAAGGACGAAATGAGCTGAAAACTTTCTAAAAGCGTTCTAAATTATGATTTAGTTGAAACTGTTAGTGTTAGAAACGAAATTTAGTATAGAGATTACTTTTAAGATGGAAATGCTTGGCATAGAGAATTTATTATAAATGGGAAATTTAAAGGTGTGAAACAGCTGAAAGCATTCTAAATTACGATTTTTTAGAACCTCACGTCATATAGGGCCTTTCGAAGACGATCTCTTTTCTATGCTAAAAGTAACTAAACGTCTGTATTTCGGCACAATCCATTAAAAGCATCTTGGAAGATCAAAATTACAGCGCCTACAAAAATTTGGAAACGCTCTGATGAATAAAAGTATTTTAAAAAAAAGAATTTTTCGATGACAATGAAAAAAGAAAGTTGGGTATTTTGGCGTGGGTTTGTTCGGCGTCGGCTCATGTTTTCAGTATTAAATGTGACTAAGTCTGTGACTTAGTCTTTTTTGACGTGACTCTGTGTTTCTGTGACTCTGTTCTCTTCGACTTTAGTCAAAGACTTAGACTTTTTTCACGGAATTTTAAAAAGGGGTTGGATACAGTTATATTTACAATCAAATAAAATTTCAGAGAGTTCGGACAATAACTTTTTTGTGTTGTTATTTTAAAGGACACGTAAAAAAAAAAAAAAAAAAAAAAAAAAAAAAAAAAAAAAAAAAAAAAGACGCGAGAAGAAAGCATTTCTTTTACAGCTAATCAATATTTTTCCACTGTCTGTAAAACCATTATATTTATAACCATGGCTTTACAAATTTGATAAAATCTGGTAGCCAGTAAAAAATTCTAGTTACCAGTAAAAAAATATAACCTGCTCCCCTCCGAAGTCACTAATTTTCAAAAGCACAAAAGTTTTTTATCAATTAATTGAGAAAATTAATAAGACTATTGTAGGATTATTAGTTACATAGTTTATAGAATAGTTACATCATTTAAAAAGATGGTATAAACAAAGTTTTCTAATGAAATTTATCAAAATTATTTATCTATGAAAAAAAATGTAAAGGCTGCATTAACCGGTATGTTCAGGAAATGCTGATTGCCGAAGGTTTCAAATGTCTGGATAAGTGAGTGCTGCAAAATCTATATCTGATGAGGGGGACATGGATGAAACAGTGAAGAAGGAAAATAATTTCAGCCTATTTTCGTGTCGAAGTCAATCAAATAATTATTTTTTATTAATTTAAAATTTGCTTTTGCTAAACTTATTTTTACCTAATTAAAAATGCCGAAAATGAGAAAAAATGCCATTTGTGGTCATTTCTTAGGTCAATTTTTGTACAAAAAATTATAATAATAATAAAAAAAAATCAGGTTAAATGACTTGGTGGCTAAATAGAAAAACTAGGTCGCCAGTGGCGACCTAGCTGCCACTTTTTATCTGGGCTTTTGAAACAGATAAAAATAACACAACTTCTTAATTATGATACGTATCGAATCTGTTTAAAGGTATTATTACTTCACCGATTTTTGATATTATTAAAAATGGCCTCAAGGGCGGGAAAAATAGGGGTTTAAGAAGAAAAAAAAAATCATATCTTCGTCAATTCACAAGACATCAAATCCACTTAAATTTATTATAAATCCTCTTAATATTATCTAAAATTTTTATATTGACAAGTTTTTTATAGGACCAACCCTTATAGCAATTAACCAAAAAAAAAAAAAAACCTTTGCCGGTTCCGCCTACAGACACAGGTAGATTTCGAAGTGGGCGGTCCCAAATGCCGCATCATGGCAAATACAACTGGGGTTATTTTTTTTTAAACTATGAAACGAGAGACCCTTACAAGGAAAAGAAACAAACAAACAACAACAACAACAAAAAAAAAACAACCAAACAAGAAGGTGTCTTTTAAAAATGCTTTTCTGTCTAATAATCAATATTTTTTAGTGAAAATTTCATTTAAAAATATAAAATTGATATTAGATATATAATCATACAAATTTGAGGTAATTATCATGAGCCCAGGCACCGCCGGACGGGTCAGCTAGTATAATTTTAATGACATGCAGATAGCATTCGTTAAAATGTAATAAGTGTAAATCAATGCATAACTAATTTATTGCTGATCAATTTAAATTAATGCATGGTTAGCGTAAAATTGTGTGTAATTATAGATAGTATTTTTCTAAAAAAATGCATTTAACGCCTTTTTTTTTTTCAAAATCCATAGTCACAGGCAGGTCTTAAATTCTAGGAAAAAAGAGTACCGGAGCTCTAATTTACAGCAGTAATAACAACCATCAACCCAAACACCCTTTCATTAGAAGGAGGGATGCATTATGCTTGTTATCCCACCTGCATATTTATATTTCATACATTATTTGTAAAATTTAAAGCAATTTTGTCTTTTGTAAAAAAAAAAAAAATAATAATAATACATTTTGACTGTATCTATATTCAATTACACATAATGAAATTTAATAAATGAGTAAAGCAGAAAATAAGCAAAAAAAAAAAAAAAAAAAAAAAAAAAAAAAAAAAAAAAAAAGAAAAAAAGAAGAGCCAAAAATAGAGCCAAAAAATAATAATAGAACAAAAAACATTGAAATTGGAAATGAGGAATTTTCAGAAAATCCTACTCGCTAAGAATGTCTTTATATGAACTAGCAAAACATAAAACTGGAGCTGTGTGCCTGTGAGCTTCATCGCAAATTTACAATGTTTTACAAACACGAGTAAATTACAGCGACTAAACATAACAATACCACGAGTAAAAATACGGTGCGGTTAATTCTGGCATTTCTCATCGCTGTTCGAAAACCATTGAGACGTAAAGCAATTGAGTCTACATCTGTGATCGCTAGATAGATATACGCTCCAACGTGTACGACACGCTACGTCACATATGTAAGCGCTTTGGTAGGAAATGACGCAAAGTATTGGTGATGGGAGAAAAAGGAAAACATAATTTAAGATTCGATTTTTCAGAAATGCTCTTCCGCTGAACACCGGAGCGCAATGTTTATGAACTCCGGTGAAGTCTGACCAATATTTAAACATTGACTAAAAACAAAGAAGTATCGGGGCCGAGCTCCGGTAAGCACCGGCGCAAATTCAGCACTGCTCACAGGCATGTATCTATAAGTCAATGAAATCACAATCAGTGCTTCTGTCCACCGAGGGACAGGATGCAATGCCTGCTCGAGAGCATCATCATGTAGTTATCAGCCGAAGTTATACTTTCCTGATAATTAAATAAAATCTCAAGATTATCGTAAATGACAGGTAGTAGTACATATACGCTATAAGCAAGAACCCGAAGGCTCTCATCCTGTGAAGAAACATATCGGAGGCTTGAGGCTTCCATGAAAAAAAATATTTTATTTGAAGAAAGATAATTGAAAAAATGAGCCGGTCCCCCCCCAGCACTCAGAACGTCTATATCTTTACATCATGAAAACTCAAAATCGAATGCCTTTTTTTGAGATGGCACAAATTTTTCCGCGTCGACCCATAGCGTACAGAAGAAAATTCGTTAGGTAGAAACACATTCTAATTTTTTTTAACGCAAACCGCCAAACCAGATTACCATAGCAGCATCTTTATAACAACAGAAAACTAACTGTCCGAACTTAACATCTGCAGGAATTTTAGCATGTAGATGTATCGAGAAATAGACATTGCATTTTATCTTTCTTTATTTATTCTGTGATCCAAAATGTATGCATTAGGAAGGCACGCAGATGCCAAACTGAAAATGATTTCATTTCTCATATGAAAACCGCAAGCACATACGAAAGAAAGAATTTAGACATGTACATTAATTGAAAAAGGATCACTTCAAGCTGCGATAAAAGAGTTTAAGAATTATTGAATTTTAAATAGAAAGGAAAGAGATTTTCTTTTCACAGAAGCGCGATCGAATTAAAAATAGCTAAAAGAGGAAACACAACTAATTTATAAAATTTTAACGATAAATATATGAATCTCCATCATAAGCAAGACGTCGTTGCTACATTACCAACAAATGAAATATAGTCTTTAAATTTGTGTACAGACCCCCTACAAAATAAATGATTCGAAAGAAACACCGATTGCAAAAATCTGCTCACAATCGAAAATAGCTTATTATAAGTCTAAGTACTTTTTTAAATTCTTACTTTTGCAAAGATTTTTGTCCTGGGTACGCACATAGCTTGGTCTTAGATATAACTGAGAGCAAAAAACGCAAAAAAAAAAGCCGCTTGAAACTGAGAGAGACTTACAAAGTATGTTTTTTTTTTCCTCTGGAATTCGATGGTCTGTTATTGTTTCGAACGTGGAACAAAGACAGAAATGCAATTAAGAAACCGACCACTGTATACTATATAACTCAAAGCGTCTGTGTGAGAGTATATGACCCTTCTTTTACTATAACACGTCTCGACAAAGTCACGCAGTCCAAAAATCAAGTTTTGACATAGCCGAATCAAGTTTTGACATAACCGATGCGTGTAATATGCGCTTTCACAGTTTTAAGTAGAATTTTCGCCGTTTAATTGAATCACATTGTTGAATAGAATTTGATTTAAGAAAGCAGCGGATTCTGCCAAGGCGGAAAGACCAAAAAACTTAATTTTAACTTTAGTAGTTTTGTTTCATATAAGCTGCAATTATAGTAATTTTTTTTAGCTTGGGGGGGGGGGGGTTAACCCCCCTTGGCTGCGCCACTGTCAGGGATAATCATCAATTAATAGACATATAGCACAAGAGAGGGTGTTTTACATTATCATAAAGATATTGAGCATGCATCGAAGGAACTTGCAAGATTGGAAACCAAAGCGGACATGTTTGCATACGATTGAGGGGAAAAAAACTTGCGCTCAGGGAGAGCTTTAGTCGCCACGGCCGCAATGGGCGTTATTCGTTTCATCGCTTCTTAGGAGGCAATTTTTTAGGTTTTAACCTCAGATCCAATGTCTTACGTATTTTCCGCCCCGTAGCTTTTATAGTACCCAGAGGTGTTGCCCGACCTTGCTCCCCTTTAACGCTGTCCTTGAATGTATCTATAATTGAAACCATGCGTTTTGAAAAATAACCTGATAAAGGAAAGAAATAAATATTAGAAACCTAAGATGTTTTGTGTGGATTTTGTTGCTGATTGTAAAACATAATATTTCTTTTCGAGTAACACAACACTGATACCATGCGGAATTCCGCGGCCAACGTTTTTTGATTAAAAAAAACCTATCACAATTTTCGGATAGCAATCTTTGCTTTATTTAACGATATACTTCCAGTAAATAAATAAATATTCGGCAATTAGCGCATTTTTACGAGTTAAACACAACTGTTGACATGTTCAACGATCAGCCAACCGTTGGCTCAGATCAGGGGTGCAAAAATCTAGGCACCAATGGGCCGATTCCCACCACTAAATTTCTAGTATTCTTCTCCTAATAAGAATACAGATAAAATTTAGGCAAAGTATACTAATAAAATTTGACGAAGAATATTAATAAATTTTAGTGGTGGGAATCAGCCCATTGGCGCCTAGATTTTTGCACCCCTGGCTCAGACTCAATATTAGCTGGTGGTCCAACCAACAGACTAATGTTTGCCCAATGTTGGCCAGACAGCCAAACTCCATCGCGTTGGCCATCTCAAGAAAAGATCGACAATTAAATAAAACGATGATTACTATAAAGAAATTATGGTAGGGATTTTGATTAAAACACGTTGGTCGCAGGTTGCAGGATTACGATCCCTGGGTGACTTCTGTCAATTATGGAAACTTAAATATTTCTCTCGATCTATAATTATGATAAGAATTTTACAAATCGTAGGAAGGGTGCGCTGAGAAGAGTAATTTTACTCAATTGTTGTAGTGATTTAAGGTTACTAAAGAGACTATTTTTGATGTACTTTTTCTGTAGAAACCTTTTTATACTGTAATACCAATTCACCATTTTATGGATGCATATAGTATTTTTTTAAGGATACAAAATACCTCTTTCACTCTTGTCTCTCCTTATACCAAGTGTTGCATGTATAATATCATTTTCACAAGCGTCATTTCATCATTGAAATACCGCCCACTATATTTCATCATTCAAATACTCCTATAATATGTGATACTTTTATAAAACAATAAAACAATCATAAGCTTTAATTTTCCCATTTTCCATTTCCATACGGAAAGTACATTTTTTTCTAGATATAAATATTTTTGAACGACGTTTGTATATTGAACTTTTTGTGTGTGTGCGTGTGTGTGATGAAGCATACACCTGCAGAGATTATTTAAGATGCTACTTTGCTAAAGAAAAAAAAAAGCTGTAATAAATAAACAGCAGTTGCTGTCAGATTATAACAGAAATCACTTTTATAACTGACTTGATAACTAATTCATATTGAGTTAAAGAAATGTATTTTTTAAAAAGAAGTTACAGATTTTAGTACTGGTATTCTTGCATCTTAATAGTCATAAAAGTAAAATTTATTCGCATAATAGTTTTAGAGATATTTGTTAAAATACCAACGGTAAATGGTGAAACGCTTCTGAAACTTAAGAAACCAAGTTATAAGCAATTTTTAATCGTTAAGTCTGGAAGCATTATTAATTAATTTTCTTTAAAAAAGAACAAATTAGTTAAAGTTTCTAGTTAAAATAGAATCAATTATTAGTACATTTTACTATTATTATTAGCGCAGTTTTGCCAGTAAATACAACTGTTGGTCAAATGGCACCTCAGATCTTCAGTTCAACGATCAGCCAACAGTTGGCTCAGAGTTGTCCAACCAACAGACTAATGTTTGCCCAATGTAGGCCAGACAGCCAAACTCCATCCAACGAAGCTAGGAAAGAATGTACTAATGTTATTCCGACAATTCTGTGTTACTTGCGCAGGTACTCTTGAATGAAAAAAGAATTGTATAAAAAAAGGGAAGTGTTGATCAAGTCATATCTCACAGCGAGATGGCGGCGGTTAAAAAACCATAAATATCGTCAGGCTTCTAATAAAGTCTGAAATTGCCAACGAACAAAAGAAAGACTTTTTTTTTCTTTTGGCGTTAACCCCTTCGCGACGAGCGTCTTTTACAGAATTTTTAATCTTCTACCACTGGTTTTTCAAAACAGAAATTTTCGCCTCATTGAATCGCAGAAACGCTGTCATTAAATAAGGCAATGCTTACAATAAAAATTAACTGGTGGGAATAATCAAGGATTCTGAGCATCTTTCTTATGCTTCACGTATACGTGTCGCTCGTCCCCAAGGAGTTAATGGACACAACCATGGATATATCAAGTTAGATTAAGGTATTAATTTACAATCCTGAAGAAAAGTAATCACCCCTACTAATTCTGCTAAAAATCGTTACAAAAAATCTATAGCTACAAATCGAATAGAAATAATGTACACTAACTAGTGCTATGTATAAATTATGTCTACCTGTTAAAGATCATACTTTTCAAACAATAACACCCATTTTTGAAGTCCTATTTGAGTTCCTTGGATCCGGACAGTCCAGGAAAAGGTACAATTTATATAATTTATCTTAAATCTTTATAGAGCTAAAAGAAGTTAAAGTTAGACGATGCTAATGTTAAATCCATTTGACAAATTTTAAATTATATCGTCATAAATTCGTATTTTACACATGCACATAGCCAAGACGACCAGAGACAACACTGTTCTCTGATTGGCTGAACGAATTTCGTCACTACCGGTGAATGTTTGTGTTTTGTTTACATTCTTATCAAAAGTGAGTTGATACTATGGACGAAATAGGTGATTGAAAAGATCTTTTGCCATCTAAATTTCGATAAAGTTATTACACGTACGTACGCTTCCGAGAAAAATTTCCCTTGTTTACTGTGAATAAAATTATCATGTGCAGAGAACTTCCAAAAGTGGATTACTGTCTTCCAGATAGGTATAAATATGTCGTGAAATTTGCGCAAATTGGTTTCGAAAGAATCTTTGCTTTTTCTCGCGAATATGATGTCATCATTCTAGATTCAGGAAACAAAAAGCAATAAAAATATTAAATATGAGTGATGCACCGAATACTGATTTTAGCCGAACATCAAAGACTAAATATTAATGCTACATATTCGGTACAAATTTAAACGAATATTCGGCCGAATACGGAATACTGTAAAATGATATATTGATACAAATTATACATGTGATTTAATTATTTATAATAACAAGGAGAAAGAAGTTTGTCTGAATGTGTATCTGTGTGTTTATCAAAGATACACAGTCTGAATGTGTATCTGTCAGCTGTGTTATGAAGAGATCGCTGCAAGCAGAGTTAAAAAAAAAATGCACCTCGAAACCCGATTTTTGAATTTTTTAATAGATTTTTTTAATTTAATTTTTTATGTGATTTTTAGAAGGTTTTTACATTACGAGGTTACATTAATAAAAAAGAAAACGGTTCATTTTTTTTTAATCCGAATATAGTCAGTTTTGTCCTCTATCCATTGTTTAAAATTTCGTAAAATATCGTCCCTATTTCGTAAAATTTCTTCCATAATTACTCGAGATATTAATTAAAAATATCCTGAAAATGCGATACTTTTATCTCAAAATGGAGAAAAAGATAAAACACATGCTTACGATATGAAATAGCAGAATATGAAATTTGCTAATTTTCACTAATTTGCGAATATTAAGAAAGATATTTGAGGTATCGATTTAAAACTCATCACACATATGTAGATTAAGTTTCTGCATCCGAAAATCCCATTCTTTTAAAAATTGGCCGGTAATTTTTCTTAATTTTTGCAAAAAACTAACCTAGAATCGGCTTTGTCTTTCATTAAATTCTGTTTTCTGGGTCCATCCCTCTAGCTAGCGACTTTCTGAAAAGGAGAGAAAATAAACCAAATTACAACAGAACAAATAATATAAAAACAATTTTTTTAAAGTCAATTCCTACTTAGGTCAAAAATAATTTTTTTTTCCAGCGATCTACACGCTTCGCCACTGATGGTATTTATTCCTAAATTTATATCCTGCTAAATATCTTATATAAGAGGAATTTTTGAAATGTATTAAAAATTAAATAAAAAATAAATAGCTAAAATATAAAAAAATAATAGCTCGAAAAGTATTTCTCACAAAATTGTTAGACAAACTGCGTTAGAAAGGTAAAAAATTGTATTTTTCTTGATATAAATTTCAAATCTAATGATTATGCCGTTTTTAAAATATTGATTTTCAAAAATTAGCAAACTTCACAATGAAGTATCATAGCGAAACTTTCACGCGTAAAAAGACAACGGGGCTGTTCACGGACGCAGATCAGGCGGCGCGCGGGCGAAAGGGACTAAAATATGGAGTCCATATACTTTTGAACAGAACTGTACATAACCACATACTACATAACCATATTTGCATATAACAATGCATATAACCATATTGCATATAACCATATTGCATATAACCATATTTGCATAACCATATACTACATAACCATATTGTACATAACCATATTTGTACATAACCATATACTTTTGAACAGAAATGAAATGGAGTGAGTCTATACTTTTGAACAGAAATGAAATATAAGACTAAAATTAATTAATTAAATTTAATTAATGAATTAATATTTGAAAAAACTGTATTAACATCAAGTGTCATACAGTACAAGTTTAAAAAAACATATTTGAACTTGAGTGGATGAATAAAAATAATTTTATTAACGATTGAAAATTTGAACAAGATATATAAATATATAGTGGGTGTGAGCTAATAGTAGGGATTGAAAAAAAAAAAAAAAGTGCCATTATGCGTGTTCTGGCTGGGAAAGATGGAACTAAAAGACCCGTTCCGGAGGTTCATTCGAAAAGAGGTGTATTTACATTAGAACGAAAACGCCTGGCAGTGGAACTAAAAGATTGTTTTAATCATTCGAGGTTTGTTTGGAAAAATCGACCAGCGGAGTGGACGTAGCCTGCTAGTTCTTTAAATATACAGAATTTTGCATAAATAGAAAAAAAAAAAAACCTAGTCTCATTTTAACCATATGGTAAAATAAGAAAACTGTCATTTAAGTTAAAAATAACCAAATATTCGGTCGAATACTGAATATTCGATTATCACTCATGGTTTTAATCATTCGAGGTTCGTTTGGAAAAATCGACCAGCGGAGTGGACGTAGCCTGCTAGTTCTTTAAATATACAGAATTTTGCATAAATAGAAAAAAAAAAAAAAACCTAGTCTGATTTTAACCATATGGTAAAATAAGAAAACTGTCATTTAAGTTAAAAATAACCAAATATTCGGTCGAATATTGAATATTCGATTATCACTCATGGTTTTAATCATTCGAGGTTCGTTTGGGAAAATCGACCAGCGGAGTGGGCGTAGCCTGCTAGTTCTTTAAATATGCAAAATTTTGCATAAATAGAAAAAAAAAAAAAAAAAAAAAAAAAAAAAAAAAAAAAAAAAAAAAAACCTAGTCTCATTTTAACCATATGATAAAATAAGAAAACTGTCATTTAAGTTAAAAAACCAAATATTCGGTCGAATACTGAATATTCGATTATTTTTAAATGATATTTTCCCTATTTTTGGTCATTTACGTAATTTTTTTTATGTACAATTCATCATTTAATATTTTATTTGATGAAGCTGATGGTTAATGAAAACATATCTGAATTTTATTTTTCATGTAATCTCTCTCTTTTACTCTTAATTAATTTTCAAGATTACTTAAAGAATACAACATATATATATTTAAAATAAGTTGAAACTGGTGTGAAACACTAAGAACTAAAATAACTTCTTAAAACACCATCAAAAATTGATGGTGTTTTAAGAAGTTATTTTAGTTCTTATATATATATTTCACCAAGAAGTGCATCATTACATGGAATAATGTGTTAAAAGGGCGCAGAATAAAATTTTCTTACATAAATAAAATAAATACTAAAGATTTTCTGATTGGATAAATTTATTTATTGATGAAGTTTTAATTTCGTTTTGGAATATTAGCCGAAAACAAATGATGAACTATTTATATTGATTTAGGTGCAAACGGGTTAATCTTTTGTAATCGGGCTGCACGCGATATAGATTTAAAAATAAGTCATGCTTGAAAATTATTTTGAAAACGATAAATAATCAGCACACTGAGGTACAGATTTCAAACAAATTTTATTTGAAAGAACACCCCCCCCTCCCCCCTTTTAATTCGGTGGTGCAAAAAATTGAAATTGTTCGTTTACATGTATATTAAATTTGCGTTTTGTTTTGTTTTATTTTATTTTATTTATTTATTTACGGATTAAGTTTTAATTTATTTATGGAAAATTAGCCGGAGACAAATATTGAACTTTTATATTGCTTTAAGAATTCATTATTCTTCCGTAATGGAACCTGCACGCGATTTCGCGATGGAGATAGATTAGAAAAACTCACGGTTAAAAATTAATTAAAAAACTACAATAAAGGAGTAAATTACATTTGAAAGTACATCCCCCCCCCCCCCCCTATACGACGGTGTAAAAATTGAAAATGTGCGATGTTTAGAAGTTTAAAAAACTGTAGTAGCGAAAATTGTAAAACCGAAATTTAATCGCGAGGTGTTGCCAACCTCAAAATAAGTTGGAAATTGTAAGCCAAACGTGACAAATAAGGTGCGTTCGCATTATAACTAGTTTTATAAATATTCAGATATTGGTAAAATAGCTGTTGCACTGTTATGAAAAAATGCATAAATACAAAATTAATTTTATGTGCAGATTTTCATATTATAGATATTCATTTTATTTTATGAAATTAAGTTTCAATACAGTTTTACGAACAATTAAATACAATTCTGTTACTTTAAAATTGTACTAAGTGCAAATATCCAGTACAAGATAATGTAAAAAACAAAAAAAAAAATAAAAACAAAAAAAACATCGTTATTATTTCACTGAAAAAATGAATTATATCGTCTGATATTATGGTATGATTAATTTCCGTAATAAAGTACCCGTAATAAAGTACGAAAACTAAGTTGGCAACATTTTATCTTTTGTTGACATTTACTGAAAGTTCCAATGGAAATATTAAGCCTAGCTTTGAAAATTTCAGAACTTGAATTACATATTTAAACTCTTTTTCAATTTAATATCTATTTCTCCGGAAACATCTGTCCAAAAAACTGTCGGTAGATTATAGGATTGCTACAACTAAGCAATTTTAGTATACAAATTCTGTTTTTAAATTTAGAAATACGGAAATAATAGGACTCCATTTTAAATAGGACGTCATCACCATGGCAACTTAGAATCATTATCTATCAAGGATATCATTGAATTAATTATGTATGATATGATTTAATAGAAAGAAGTTAAATAGGACGTCATCACCATGGCAACTTAGAATCCTTATCTATCATGGATATCATTGAATTAATTATGTATGATATGATTTAATAGAAAGAAGTTAAATAGGACGTCATCACTATGGCAACTTAGAATCATTATCTATCATGGATATCATTGAATTAATTATGTATGATATGATTTAATAGAAAGAAGAAAACTGTTATTAATATCATTTTAAGTTTGGATTCGATTTTCATAAAATTTGAAATGACTCGACAAAATTTTGCAACGATTATATTTATTAAATTTCAAACCATTCCGTTGTGTAGTTTTTGCGCTGACAGACGGACGGACCAGACGACGACTATAAATGCTACGTATTTATATAGTTACGAACGCACCTAATGTCGTCTCGTTATGCACGGACACGTTTGTTCTTTATAATATAGATACTTTGTTAATAGTAAAATTAAAAATTATTGCTCCTTTTTCAAAAAAATTAAAAAAGCAAGAATATGATGGAAGATTGTAGAGAAAACATATATTGAAGTTCAATTTAATCAATAATACAATACTTTTTATACGTAAGTTATGAAAACAACCATTATAATTTTCGCAAAAATAGAAAAAAAAACCCGCCATAAAATGCTTATAGTAAAATTTACAAGTAATAAGTACAATAATGATTTTTTAAATGATATATATATGTTAATGAATTATTGAAAAGAGAAATGAAGAGGCTTAAAAAACCAAATTCTGTAGAGATTACTACCTTTTTACTTACCCATCATACGTAGTATAGGGTAAGTCTTGTAATCGTTTTGAAAATCGAAAATTTTTTTTGAGGGATTTACACGTTTCAGACACTGGAGATTCCGGAAAACATATTTTTAGAAAAAAAAAAAAATTGCCGTTCGTCTGTGTGTGTGTGTCTGTAAACGCTCTATCTCCCGAAAAAATTGAGATAGAGACTTGCAATTTGGTATGTACTTAGTATGTAATAATGGGAAGAAGCCTATTTCATTTCAATAACCTCGATTAACCGGAACTATTTTTTTCGGACTCTCGAAATATTCGCTCTGAGAAAAGGTATATAAAAATTTTCGAAATTGTTTATTTTAAGAAATGAATATAAAAGACAATAAAAAACATAAATTTTGCATAAAGCATGAAGTCGATCGGATAATGAGTTGCCGAGATATTTGGAATCCTATTTCCACACTCTTCGATTTTTTATGATCCTGTATTTCATCCAAATTTCACTTTAAAGATATATTTTAATTCGAAATTTCACGCTTAATCAGATGCAATAAACCGCTAGTTAATAGGATTATTATTTTTGGAGTTATAAGGAAAAACCTCTTTCAAGCAATTCAGTAATCAAGCCTTTAAAGTTTATGACGTCATCAATCCACGATTTTATTTGAATTGCAATGCATTTTATAAGTAGTTTACACGTTTTTATTTTAATATTTTACATTATGCATATCCATGATGGGTAAGTATTACGGAGGCCCCCAACGACTAGTTTTTTTTTAAGTTTCGATATATTATATTCCTTGTTCTCTGTAAACCTAGACTTTTTTTTTTTAACGACATATTTATTACTTCAATAATTTTTTTTTTTTTTTAAAGATTTCAAAAAAGTTGTAAAGGGATTTCTTAAAGATTTAAAAAAAGCTGTAAAATAAATATTATTTTGAAGAATACGTTATTTCAAATATAATCCTGAAGTAATTAAACATGCCACTAGATGGCAGCAGCAAAAGTTGTGTCACCAGTCTTGTTCTTGTATCTCATTTTAACATTGCAATATGAGATAAAGATTTTTTGATTTTTTGAGATGTTGTTAAAGCTTTATCTTATCTTATAAAATGTTTTAGTAGATTAAAAAAAAATATATATATAATATAAGATTGGATGCTAAATTTTGAAGTATGATATTTGAAGTGAATGCAGGATTTAGCAAAGAATCACTTATAAAAGTAGCTTTAAAGCTTAATTTCTAAGGAAAAAAGTACCGGAGCCCTAATATTCTGCGGTACTAGCACCCGTAGAGTAACCCCCCCCCCCCCTTCGCCACCACTCAAATCTGCATATTTATATTTCATACATTATTTTCAAAATTTAAAGCATTGTTTTTTTATTTAGCAAAATAAAAAATTTAAATACATCTATCTCCATATACTTAGCTATCAACAATTTCATTTTTTAGTTATTACTACTTCCAAATACAATTACTACTTTGCCTAATCTTAATTAATCTCAGAATTCTATGATTAAATGAGCTCAGGATTATGATTCGGAAATAGTGTTAACACAAAAAATTAATAATTCGCAGCTATGCAGAATAGAAAAAGACTGATTTTGTTTACTCTTTATTCTGATCAAAATAGCATTAAAATGATTTGAAATGGAAATAAAATTTTGAATTTAAGACAGATTGAGCTCGAGCCTGTCCAAACCCGAAGACTGATATACAAATTGAGCCTGTTTCATCTCTATCTCTTACGTGAGCGGCACATCACTTATAAATGTTTTGATACTAAAGCAGGCAAAAGATTGGAGATGGGAGGGAAAGGAAAGGGTAATTTAGGATTCGGCTTTCGGAAGCGTTATTGCACTGGACTCCAGAGCGCAGTGTTTATGAGTTCCGGTGAATTCCAGCCAATATTTAAATATTTACTAAAAACAGAGAAGTGCCGGAGCTGAGTTCCAGTGGGCTCCGGCGCACTGGCAGATTAAGCCCTGCACGGAGGAATCGTTTAAAAATTGAACAGTTGATGACTGGTAGAGGGTAGATATCTTTTATTATCTCATGTAGACATTCTATAAAATTTATAATTAAAACACATTTGAAAACCCAGTTTTTAAACGACTTGGACCACGTCAGTCATTGCTCTTTCATGGCTTCAGTCAGCTTCAATTTCTTCCTTGAACGATAGGCTTTGTAACCAGCTTCAAATAATCTTCTGCGGTTGGTTCTTGTGCTCAAAGCAATGCTTTGGTTACCCAGTGTAGTTTTCAACTGTGCTGAAGAACTTTTTATGCTATTTCTGGTCAAATTCACTAAAACTCTATCACGTTTTGAAGAAATCAGTTTTCTTCCACATCATTCAAATCTGTTCGGTGTTCCATTTACATTCCAATTGATGTTTTTCTTTATCCTTACTACAGTGTTTCGAGACACAGAAAGACTACTGGCGATTTCAGCTCGGGTCAAGTTAGAATTTTGCAAGGGAACCTGAATATGTACACGTTTTCTTGGAGAAATATCTTTCTTGGTACACATTTTAATTGCTACTGTAGAAAATATCTTGAACAGTGTTATTTTTCAGTTAAAAACTTGCATTTTATATAAAAAAGATTAGAGAAACATTTAAAACACTAACGCTAATAATTACAAGTGATATTATTTGGTTTGTAACAGGCAAGTAAACAATGTAAACAGAACAAAATTTCTGGATTTCGCAATGATTAGTGTTGTCACTCACCTATCGAAAATATATACAAAACAATCGCGAAATATCTTATTTACATTGAAGTCAATACTCAGTGTAATCCTTTGAATAGCTTATTACACTACTAGGATGATTTATTTTAACACTTTACCGACCGACCGTCGATTAATCGGCGTTTGCTCCCCAGCGCTTACCGACCGGCCGTCGATTATTCGACGTTTGCTCCCCAGCGCTTACCGACCGGCCGTCGATTAATCGACTTTTGATCTTTCTGTTAGATTTGGTTAGGTTAAATTGACAAGTAGCAAGCAGCAAGCATTCTTTATTCAGATAATCGGTGTTTTTTTATAAGCTTTAGCCCTTTAGAACAGGTTTCGCTTGTAAATACTGCAACGTCCCATTACACAAAGGTGACTGTTTCGAGCGCTATCATAGTTTAATAAAATATTAAACAACTTCTTTTTTCGACAAATATTGTTATATGGATTGTGGTATATTTTATGTAAATAATAAACTGAAAACGATTGTAATAGATAAAATAAATATTGTTTAACACTAATATGATTAACCCCTTCACGACGAGTGTCCTTTACAGAATTTTTAACCTTTTACCACCGGTTTTTCAAAACAGAAAATTTCACCTAATTGAATCCCAGAAATGCTAAGATTTAATGAGGCAAATCTTACATTAAAAAATAACTGGTGGGAATAATCGAGGATTCTGAACATCTTATGCGTCACGTATACGTGTCGCTCGTCCCCAAGGGGTTAAAGTAAAAGATTTTATTAAATTTCGTTACCCTAGAATAACACGAAGCGTACAATTTTACCAGAGTTTAAGAAAAGCGCATATATTCCCGCGCGTCAGTCTAGGCCGAAACCAAGCCGGTGTCTCGGACGATCTGCGGCTGACCGGGCGGTGAAAGGGCATAGTATGTTCGAACCGCTACCGGTCGGTAAAGTGTTAATATAATCCTCTTAGAAACAAGGCTTTGGGAAATTCTATCGAATGGGTCTAATAATTTGGCTAATACTGTAGTTGATAACAAAGACAGGGTTGCCACTGGCGATTTTTTTTACGTTCTTTTCCTACTATATTTTCAAAAAATATTGTTGCGGAATATTTCTCTAGACTCTCTGAGAGGGACTGTTCAGACGAGGGAACCAGGTCTGTAGAGCATGGATGTGCTTCCCAGTCACTTTTATTAAGGTCTTTAAAATAATGGTTACAGTCTGGACTCCGTGGACTCGAGCCACCGAAAATGAGACTAAGGGCGGCACAAAGGTAGATACAAAATAAAATAATAGAAGATGAACAAAGAAACGTCATAAAATAGCCTGACTGCTATTAGTTATGCTATCAGTTATGAGTGTAAGATACGCCAAAGCGCGACTGGATGCATTGAGGAATAGGAATCCGTTGACTGAGAGGGAGAAAAATAAAAATAAATAAAATTTAATAATAAGTTTTAGGTTTTAATTGATTATATATACGATTATTAAAAAGTTACAGAAACATTCTTTAAGCAGTTACTAGGATCTATTAAGGTATACCAGCGGAGTCTCGTCCGATACGCTGCTTGGTTTATTTAGGAAGAAAATTTCATTTAGAATCCTGCAGAAAATGTATTTTTAAAAACTATGATTGTTGATTTATTTTTTTAATGTTGATACTCGGAACTAAAATCTGTATGTTCTATCGATATCGAGTCGAATGAGACAAACCGCGTCGTGATCGGACCCATACAACCCGATATAATTTGAAATGAAATAACAAAATCCTTAGCATTTTATTTCTTTTTCTATATAAAAATCGGGATTTTGCTAAAATAAAAAATTATCGGTCGAATTCGAAAATTTTTTGAAACTCTAAAATACCAGTTTACTTTAAGCAAGGATGCATACTTTTCAGATCCAGAAAACCGATATTTAAAAAAAAAAAATACTGGGCACCGAAATTTGGCAGTATAAAAATTTCCAATCTTTCGGTGAGTAGACTCAATGTCTCGAGTGACAGTCAGGCGTTTCGGCTATGAAAGGATGCGTTAAAAAAACGAATCAATTAATTAAAAAATAAATTATATTTCCGCTTCTAATTATCCCATCGTTATGAAAATTAGATATTTGGATTCGTCGTTGTAAAATACGTATATATGCATAATTTTCAAATCCATAAATGCAATATTTCAAAAAAATTTAATAGGGCCGTAATTCTTCTAGTATAAAGAAATGTGGTTTCCATCCACCTACGATTGAACACCAACGAATGGGGTTCTCATTGTAAACCAGCTGTCAAACAAAGCACGTGGAAGAAGGCTCATCGATCACGATCAAGGCGCTCGGAGAAGCGGTAGAAAAAGTAGAACTCGTAGAAGGAGCACTAGGGTTGCAAGCAGTAAGACAATAGGTGAGTTATTCTTTCCCCAGCCCTCTTGATTCTTGTTAATTCTATTGCCTCCTTTATTCAACGTTCAAAAAAGTTTAAGCATGCGCAGAAAGATCGATTTTGCGCTGAAATGTTTCTCTTGTTACTTTAATATATAAGGATTAAAAAGTTAAAGATTATTTACGTACAGTTTGACGGAAAAACATTTTCTAGCCAACTGCTTGCAGGAAAAAGAGGGCGACGAAGGTGGCAACGTTGGGTGAGAGGATAATTATAATTAATAGTGGGGAACAGTTGCCTCTGCGCCACACTCACAACTGAGGGAATTAGAGAGCTTAAACTTATGGAGATAAGCTACAAAAGGACCATGGTCGTGAGAAAAGCAGTAACAGAAGGATAAAGGGGAGGAAACTAGAGAAACTACCGAGATAAGATTATGGGTAAATCTACTCTTATCCTGCTGTATAAGTGAACGCCAAAGATTATTGTTCGAAAAACATGGTACGAATAGAATATGAAAATAATCGCCAGTGGAAGCTCCTGCAATAATAGTCCTTCCCAAACATTTCTTTATCACTGACATGTCAGGCTATCTATAAGTCTTAGTTTAAATAATAAAAAATACATTCAATTAAAAGGTTGTAGTGTAATATATTATCCACTGTGTAAAAGCAGCCAATAAAGCATTTATTTTCAATTCTTTTACTTACCCATCATACGTAATATGGGGTAAATCTTGTAATCGTTTTAAAAATCGAAAAACTTGTTTTTCGGTGGATTTACACTTTTCAGACACTGGAGATTCCGAAAAACATATTTTTAGAAAAAAAAAAAATTGCCGTCCGTCTGTGTCTGTGTGTGTATGTGTGCCTGTAAACGCTCTATCACCCGAACAAATTGAGATAGAGACTTGAAATTTGGTATGTACTTAGTATGTAATAATGAGAAGAAGCTTATTGAATTTCAGTAACCTCGATTATCCGGAACTAATTTTTTCGGACTCTCGAAATATTCGTTCTGATAAAAGATATATAAAAAATTTCGAAATTGTTTATTTTAAGGAGTGCATATAAAAGACAATAAAAAATATAAATTTTGCATACAGAATGAAGTTGATCGGGTAATTAGTTGCCGAGATATTTGTAATGCTATTTTCCACACTCTTCGATTTTTCATGACGCTGTATTTCCTTCAAATTTCAATTCAAAGATATATTTTCCTATGAAATGAGACGCTTAATCCGACGCAGTAAACTGTTAGTTAATAGGATCATCATTTTTTGAGTTATAGGGATGTTTCTATTACGCAATTCAGTAATAGAGCATTTAAAGTTTATGACGTCATCAAGCCAAGATTTTATTCGAATTGAAATGCATTTTATAAATAGTTTACACATGTTTTATTTTCATATTTTATATTATGCATATCCATGATGGGTAAGCATCACGGTAACCCCCAACGACTAGTTTTTGTTTTGTGTTGTTAAATTTTCAAAATGGTTTCCGTTATCTGTCCAATTAAGCAAAATTACTGTCTTACTTATCCGATGAAAAATAAACGTGTTTTATTGGTTGAGTACTGTTCCGTACGTTCTGTCCCAATTAAATGGTATCCCAACTAATAGGATTCCTGTGGATACCAAAGTAAGCGGTATATTTATAGATATTACACCAAACAATTTATTCTGATGTATTATCTTTTTAACACATTCGCTGCCGGGTTAAAATTACCGAATTGTATTATATTTCAAAAATTCAAATTCATACCAGAAAACACTAACAGCAATATTTATTTTAATTAATTACAGACGTTTTGTGATAGCATTAAAAAAAATTCTTCTTTCGTAATTTCTGGTACGAATTTATAATTTTAGATTTAGAGATTCGCTGCCAACCACGCGCAGGCACGTGATTGGCAGCGAATGGATTAAAGTAAACATTATTTGTCAAATGTTACAAATATTAACCTTTTATACGGCCATCGTAATTAAAATCATTAAAATTGTTAAAATTAGCTTTCTATTTAATCGTACTAAATGCAAAATCATCAGATGTAGAAGAGATTTTAAAGTTATAATTAATCAAACATATCACAATTTCTCTACGTACTTACCATAATTTGTGCTTTATTGCAACTACACTGCTCAAAACAATTAATGGATATTGCAGTTTTAGGTGGATTTTGTATCTGGGAAACTTTTTAGCTGATTGATACATGGTCGACAGACATAGTAGGTTATATGAGAATAAATTACACATGTTTGGCAGAAAAAAATGCATTTTATTGCGCATTTGTGTACAAAAGGAAAAAAACACAATTTGTGCATATGAGAAAAAAAGAATAAGAAAAGGTGTTTTCTTCAAAGAAAATCATTTTAAGTAGGGGATATGGTTTCCACGGGCGGCCAGCAACGTTGAACACCTTTGAGGCATGGACTCAATGAGGCTATTAATGACGAGTTGGGGTATTCTGCCCCACTCTTCCAGAAGAGCTCTTTCCAGTTCTTGGAGAGTTTGTGGGGGTTGTTGGCGGCCAGAAACTCGTCTTCCTAGAGCGTCCCAAACGTGCTCGATTGGATTCATGTCTGGAGAACACGCTGGCCATTGCATTCGAACGATTCCTTCCTCGAAAAGGAAATCCTCCACCAGGTTTGCACGATGTGGCCTGCAGTTATCGTCCATTAAAATGAAGTTATCTCCGATTGCTGCAGCGTAAGAGACTACAATAGGTCTGAGGATATCATCCCTATATCGGCGACCAGTCAGAGCTCCATCTCGAATGATGCAGAGATCAGTGCGCCCGTCAATGGAGATGCCACCATACACCAACACTCCTCCACCGCCAAATCTGACACTTTCGTGCACGAACGCAGGATTATTCCTACTGCCACGGTCCCTCCAGATGAAAATACGCCTATTATCCGCATGCACAGAAAAACGGGACTCGTCAGAAAACAGAATATTGCTCCATTCATTTCACCTCCAGTTGACATGCTCGGTTGTCCACTCCCTGCGGTCGCGACGATGCCTGGATGTTAATCTAACACATACCATCGGGCGGGGAGCATACAGACCTACAGCATGGAGCCGGTTTCGGACAGTCTGAGTTGAAATCGTGGTGCCTGTAGCCGAGAGAAGGTGTTGTTGGAGAAGAGTAGCGTTCATGTTTCGGTGTCTCCGAGCTGTTAACGCTAAATACCGATCTTCATTGGGCGTTGTTGCCCGTCTACGACCTTGCCCTGGTCTTCGGCCTGCACATCCACTCTCCAAAAAACGGTTCCAGATCCTGGAACTGACACTTTGTGACACTCCAATGGCTTGCGCTACTTCGGCTTGAGTTTGGCCCCCTTCTAACCTACCAACAATTCTCCAAGATTCTGAATCTGTCAAATGACTTCGCTGAGACGTCGTACTCATCGAAACAAAGCAATCACTGAATGCCGATCATCCTTGTCTTCATTCTCTTTTATCCAGTTGAAAGTCAAATTTCATTCGTTGCCGCTGAAGCGACGTTTTTGACGTCGAACTCAAAATTTGCATACTCCACAGTTTGAAAACCAGAAAAATTTGCATTTGTGATTCTCTTCTTCTATTTTCAGCAAAAAAAATTTCGTTTATATCTTTAATTTATATAAAACTTCAAATATCCTTTAATTGTTTTGAGCAGTGTATATTAACCACCTTTAAAATAATTAAAAGCAATATTTTGCCTTATTAAAACATTTCCTTTCAAGAACAAAAAGTTATGTTCGAATAAAGGTACTCGGATTTTCTCTGCAGCATCTTTCTTTTTTCTTTTCTTTCTTCTTTTTGTCAATTTTCTAATGCATTATTGAGTAGACTAATGAAATGAATTTTAATTAATTAAAAAAAAAACTCAAATTAACTTAAAATATTTCGTTTAATTCTTACAACTGGGATTCCATTAATGACATTTAATGTTATTAATGTAGTGTTATGCTAATAAAATTCTTTAAAATTAGAAAAAAAGATTAACTTTATCTTAAATTACGTTTAAATGCGAGTTTGTAAAGAAAGAATTGTTTTAATTTCTAAAGTACTTTTACTATCTGCTAATTGAATATATTTAATGTTTTCAAAACTTTATTTAGACATTTATTTTTTGATAAGTCACTTCACGTAAAGTGCTTAGCTTCTCTTTTAGAATTCTAAATGGATTTAATTTTCGTTCTTTTAATCTTAAAATCTGCAGAATTAACATTGATTTAATTAAGCCCTTTATTAATTAATTCTTTCAAAAGTTGCTTTATCTCATCATTAACTTATTTATCTGTTATTATTATTTTTTTTTTTTTGGTGAAAATGAAAAGTGACGTTTTATTTTCTTTTGAAAATTTGAGATAATGCGTCCCAGATAACACAAATATATCGGCCTATCTCTAAATGATATTCCTGAATATTATTTTTTGACATTTGTCAATGTTGGATAATATTTCGCCAACCATGCTCATAGTTGTCAACCTTGCTCATAGTTGCCAACCTCCCAATTTTTTGAATACCAGTAAAATCTTACAAAAATTTTCGCTTTATTAAATTGCAGAAATTGTACGAATAAAACAAATATTTTTATATAAAAATATTGGTATGAAAAAAATCGGGAGGTTGGCAACTATGCTCGCTATTTAGCAATACGAAGACGAAAGCACACCTTACCAGGAAACCACGCCATAGTGTAATACCGTAATTTCCGGCGTATAATCCGCGGACCAAACAATCATGTTACGATCCAGAAATTTTATTTTGTAAAAGCTAACTTACTAAATCTCTGTAAATATTTTACATCAATAATTAAATAAAATTTCTGGGTCTAAACATGATTGTTTGATCCGCGGATTATACGCCGGAAATTACGGAAATGAAAAATATCTAAATAAGCAGCAATCGAAAGAGCATAATGAAATGTGTTTTTTAACACATAAATCATTTGCCATCGTCTCCTCGTTATCGAGATATAAAGTCTTGAATTTTGCTAATTGATTTGTTTAATTTAGGGAGAAAAGGCGCTGTTCTGATTCAGAAATTTTAATAATCAGATTAATATAAAATACAAAACATATTTAGATATTGTAATATAAAATTGAAAGAAGCCCTAAAAAAATGCTATTGACAAATACGGTACTGAACCAAAAAATGACTGAAGCATAGAAAATAATGGCACCAAGAACATTTCATGAACTTAAATCTAGTGCAATGATTACAATGATCAACCTCCTGCGAAAAATAAAATTGCAAGGGCGTTTCAAATGCAAGTGGGCGCGTTTGCACTAACCCAGACTTGTAACAAGCCAATCATTTCGGATTATTGCTGCGTACGAAACTGGAAATATACAAGTGACTGGAGATTAATGATGTTGTTACGTTGAAAATGTTAACGACTCCTTCTTCAATCGTATCGACTCCTCCTTCCATCGTATTAAATCAATAAATTAGCAAATTTTAAGACTTTATACCTCGATAACGGGGAGACGAGGGCAAATGATTTATGCATCAAAAAACACGTTTCACTATGCTCTTTCAATTGATGTTTATTTAGATTTTTATTTTATTATTACACCAACGGCGTGGTTTCCTAGTTAGTATAAAAAAACACATAGTAAGAAGAAGTGAAGGCTGTTAGTCAGTCAATTCCCCAATTCCCCTCGCTAACGTTAAACCTATGGACATGTGATGCATTCGTATTTTTAAAATATGTGTTCAGGAAATTTATATATATATATATATTTTGTGTACTTTTCTTAAACGAATTGTCTTTTTTTTTTCTTAGTTGCCAAAATATTTCTAAAATATGTGTTCAATTTAATGTCTTAAAATCTCAGCGAAACTGAGTTAGGTTTTAACACTTCCTATAAAATGAAATATATATTTCAGAAATACACTGCTCAAAACAATTAAAGGATATTGCAGTTTTAGGTGGATTTTGTATCTGGGAAACTTTTTAGCTGATTGATACATGGTCGACAGACATAGTAGGTTATATGAGAATAAATTACACATGTTTGGCAGAAAAAAATGCATTTTATTGCGCATTTGTGTACAAAAGGAAAAAAAACACAATTTGTGCATATGAGAAAAAAAGAATAAGAAAAGGTGTTTTCTTCAAAGAAAATCATTTTCAGTAGGGGGTATGGTTTCCACGGGCGGCCAGCAACGTTGAACACCTTTGAGGTATGGACTCAATGAGGCTATTAATGACGATTTAGGGTATTCTGCCCTACTCTTCCAAAAGAGCTCTTTCCAGTTCTTGGAGAGTTTGTGGGGGTTGTTGGCGGCCAGAAACTCGTCTTCCTACACTATAAAAAAAAACTGCTGTAGTTTTACAGCAAAAAATGCTGGCAATATGGGTGCCAGCATATTTTGCTGTAAATTTACAGCAATTTTGTTTTTCATCGGTAAACAGCAAAATTGTAATTCTACAGTATTTTTTGCAGTTAATTTTTCAGTAATTTTGTTTTTTAGATTTTACAGTAAATTTGTAAATTTTAGAGCGTTTTTTGCTGTTAATTTTACTACACTCTTAACAGCATAGCTGTAAAATTTTTAGATTTATTTTTTATTTTTTGTAGATATATATTTGTATTCCCCCCCCCCCCCCCGTGTATTGTTTATATTTATTTTGAATTTTTCTAATGATACTGAGACATATTCAAAAGACTAAGGGCACTAAGTGTTATCTTTATTCTTACTTATATCATTGTTGTAATAACATTCTTATATAATCAATTCTATTATACATATGTAAGATACAAATTTAGCACCATAAAGCAAAATAATAAATAAAATACACCAAATAAGTAATAAATAGAAAATTGCAAAGCATTATAACTCATTGTAAAGAGTGTTTTATATGCCAAATTCAAGTAGAATACTGTACAATATACATCGAGAACATTCTGGATGCGAATTATTTTTTATTTTTAGATAATGGACAAAAACAAAATGCGATCTGCTGCTATTTGACGCTGCGGTAACAGTAAACAAACTCTTGGAATAGTTTATGAATTAATAAAATAGTGTATCCAGATTGCTCATAATAAATAAATTGAAAATTGCATATAACATTTTTTAAATAAATGCACGTAAAAAATAAGCTATAAAATCTGAATATCACCGGCCAAAAATCAGCTTTAATTGTAATAAGACTGTTATTGAATATTTATAGCAAATTGAATATTTATACTAAATATTTAGTCAACTACAATAATACACTACAATAATACACTAAATAAATAGCACTATTAAAATAAGCACAAAAAATTAACCTAAACTTTTGGAGAATAAAATAATTACATGATTTAGTTTAATAGCTATATTAAAATACAATCGGATAAAATGAAGTTTTGAAAAATATATAACAACGAACTAAAGCATAGCTAAAGAATATAGGGATCTTCGTTTTATTTTTCTTTTAATCTGATACTAAGTAAATAATTATAAAGTCATGAGAAAATGCTAAATAAATTACTTAAAAATTAGATAAAATGCTAAAATAATGTTTTGTTACAGTTGAAGCCAAAATATTTAATCTTTATACAACGTTTGACGTGAACGTTTACATACACGTGGTCAATTTGTATCTTACATTATATGAGAACTGATTATTTTATGGTTATTAAATCAATGACACAAATAAACCTAAAAATAAAACTTACCCTTAATTTTTAAATTATTTATCCAGTCTTTATGCTCTAGTTTGTGTAATCCAAAAACGACATTGTGAATTGCAGTAATAAGCACATATGAAGAACGACGCTAACATCGAACTACACTAATGCTAATAATACCCTGCTCTGCTCCCAACTTCACACACACCTGTGCGTATCTCATTAGGAATGCGGTTCGGGTGCTTTCGTTGATCTTGAAAATACAGCGATTTGCTGTAAATCGGCATTGAACTTACAAAAATGCTGTTTTTTAATGCTAGTCAAGCAATTCACAGCAAAATCAGCAGTATTTTTTCCCGTTTTTTTTTACAGTGTAGAGCGTCCCAAACGTGCTCGATTGGATTCATGTCTGGAGAACACGCTGGCCATTCCATTCGAACGATTCCTTCCTCGAAAATGAAATCCTCCACCAGGTTTGCACGATGTGGCCTGCAGTTATCGTCCGTTAAAATGAAGTTATCTCCGATTGCTGCAGCGTAAGGGACTACAATAGGTCTGAGGATCTCATCCCTATATCGGCGACCAGTCAGAGCTCCATCTCGAATGATGTAGAGGTCAGTGCGCCCGTCAATGGAGATGCCACCATACACCAACACTCCTCCACCGCCAAATCTGACACTTTCGTGCACGAACGCAGGATTATTCCTATTGCCACGGTCCCTCCAGATGAAAATACGCCTATTATCCGGATGCACAGAAAAACGGGACTCGTCAGAAAACAGAATATTGCTCCATTCATTTCTCCTCCAGTTGACATGCTCGGTTGCCCACTCCCTGCGGTCGCGGCGATGCCTTGATGTTAATCTAACACATACCATCGGTCGGCGAGCATACAGACCTACAGCATGGAGCCGGTTTCGGACAGTCTGAGTTGAAATCGTAGTGCCTGTAGCCGAGCGAAGGTGTTGTTGGAGAAGAGTAGCGTTCATGTTTCGGTGTCTCCGAGCTGTTAACGCTAAATACCGATCTTCATTGGGCGTTGTTGCCCGTCTACGACCTTGCCCTGGTCTTCGGCCTGCACATCCACTCTCCTAAAAACGGTTCCAGATCCTGGAAATGACACTTTGTGACACTCCAATGGCTTGCGCTACTTAGGCTTGAGTTTGGCCCCCTTCTAACCTACCAACAATTCTCCAAGCTTCTGAATCTGTCAAATGACTTCGCTGAGACATCGTACTCATCGAAACAAAGCAATCACTGAATGCCGATCATCCTTGTCTTCATTCTCTTTTATCCAGTTGAAAGTCAAATTTCATTCGCTGCCGCTGCAGCGACGTTTTTGACGTCGAACTCAAAATTTGCATACTCCACAGTTTGAAAACCAGAAAAATTTGCATTTGTGATTCTCTTCTTCTATTTTCGGCAAAAAAATTTCGTTTATATCTTTATTTTATATAAAACTTCAAATATCCTTTAATTGTTTTGAGCAGTGTATTTTGACAACTAAGAAAAAAAATAGAATTCCTCCAAGAAACACACAGAAAAAAGAAGTTGATAATATGTATTAATTTCCTGAGGAGATATTTTAAATATACGAATGTAGCCTACGACCATAGGTTTAACATTAGAGAAGAGAATGGGGGGGGGGGGTTAATTGACTAACAACTTTAATGGCTTAAAGCCTATAACGGCAGTTGACAAAAGGGATGCAATACATCGAAGTTGAATTAAAGGGGGAATTCCTTGGCGAGTTCCCTCGGATACTTGGATTAAATGCATTAGTGCTAAGTCGCTCATCCTAGTCGATCAAAAAAAGTATTAGTCGGCGTTCGTTTTTTTTCTTCCGTTTTTGTATTAGAAAGAATCACTTTAATTAAACAAGGTGTAATTTTCATTATATTTTGAAAAAATAAATGCATATTTCTAAATCGTAGGCACCTAGATAAAAAAATATTATTAATTTTATAACTATTATTTATTTATTTTATAAATTTGATCACACATAAATTCATATTTAATACTTTTGGAAATTTTTCCACAGAAAATTTCGCACGCCTTGCATTAATAATAATCAAATTTTTATTTGCTTAATAGGCGTATAGCCAACATAGTGAAAAAAGTTCCCAAGCCGGGAGTCGAACCCGGATCATCAGTATAGCGCATTGACGTTCTACCAACTGAACCACTTGGGAACGATACTCAGCTCGGAACTTTCTCACTATAACATGTTGGCAAGGCTACAAACGCAGCACAAGAATGAATATTTTTCGTGAGTCATCAACCCTGGGGCAAACACGAAATCAAAGAAAATCCAGCATCGATAATTGAATAAATTCATATTTAATACTTTTGGAAATTTTTCCACATAAAATTTCGCACGCCTTGAATAATGCTGGATTTTCTTTGATTTCGTGTTTGCCCTAGGGTTGGTGGCTCACGGAAAATATTCCATCTTGTGTTGCGTTTGTAGCCTTGCCAACATGTTATAATGAGAAAGTTCCAAGCTGAGTATCGTTCCCAAGTGGTTCAGTTGGTAGAACGTCAATGCGCTATACTGATGACCCGGGTTCGAGTCCGGGCTTGGGTACTTTTTCACTATGTTGGCTAATACGCCTATTTAACAAATAAAAATTTGATTATTGATTATACATATTCATTATTTCTAAACATTTCTGGTGATGGCACTTCAGGTGCGTACCGATATAGATAGCATTTTGTCTCTAATATATATGTTTAATTTCTTAAAAATTGAAAAGAAAGAAAGTTTTAAAGTTTTCACTAACTTTTGATTGTTCAAAGGTAGTAGATCATTTACAAAGGAAAATATTTAAAATTCATTAAAAATATCAGTTTTCACATTATGTATATTATTTTATTAAAGACAAGTTTTACGGAAAAGAAGAAAGGCGATCATTTAAAATAATGCTTTCGTGTTACTGAAAAAAAATATGCAAAATTAGAGAACTATTTATGCTTACAAAGTTCATTTAAGTTAATCTAATTTCAGAAGTTTTGGAAGGATTGGTAAACTTTTGAAATTACCAACATTTTATGGCCTTTGTAAGTTCGAAGCTTTTTGCGACAAAAAGTAATTTGTTTTGAATGTCGCCAAGTTGTTCTGAAATCGTATTAAAAGTGCTGCAACTTCAGCCGTCTTTTATAAACATTATTTAAGTCTTATAGCTCTATAAATAAATGCTCTTCGTCTGAATCAGCCATACTCAAACTTCTTAAATCGCGGGCCTCAAATGTATGTTTGCGATGTTAGGCGGGTCGCAATGCATTTCATAAAAGAAAAAACAAAACAAGTGGGCAAGTCTGATCGAAGATAGCTCAAAGGGTTTCGTTTAATATTCCTTTCAAAACACTTTATCCTTTCTTTAATAAATCCAAATAAATTTCATTTAGCGAAAAAAAAAAAAAAAAAAAAAAAAAGTCATTTTTTATGAAGTAAAAAATTACCCGTCTATTTTTTCTTTTTTTTTCGAATATCTAAATCAGCCCGATAGCGAAGCCCGCTATTATATTCTGTCATAATAATATCTATCTTGCGGACTAAATGCAATATTAAAAAGAAAAAACAATGTACCTTGTTCTTTGCATAACCCTGTACATGTATTTATTTATTTTCCACAAACTTCTATAAGTCTACTAACTATTGTTCAGCAGGAAAATGCGTAACGCAATTAAAAACTAGTCTAAGCAATTCACTCCCATAATATGCAATACTTACGAATTCATTTGTGTACCCTATATATGATCAACCGAATGTATTCACACCATATACTATGCAAAAATTTAGTTAAACTTAAAAACACAAATCAATGTTTAAAACACACTTATCACACATAGCCTGTAATTACTGCACGTATACTGTAACCGATATATTTTATGTGTCCCTGTAAATGAACGATAAACGCAATGCACACTATACTTTTAAGTAGGCAATTTATAGTGCACCTCAGCAATGCATGTAAATTTCATAATGTTTGAAATAGTGAAACATCATTAAATTACACTGCAAACGATTTTCCCTCGTAGAACAACGTGCAACAGAATTCTTTTGTTTGTCTCTGTAAATGAATAATAAATGCTTTGCACCCCATATTCTACAAAAAGCATATTTTAGTACGATTCATAATTGTATATCAATTTTATCATGTTTCAAACGGCGTAGCATCATCAAAATGCACTCGAAACGATTTTTTTTTTACCATTGACCGTAATACACTGGGATACCTGGAATACTTTTGACTCTCCCTGTAAATAAAATATAAGTGCTACACTCTTCATTTTCAGTAAGGATTCTACTATAGTAAACGACAATTACATTCAAAAAATTTCAGCGCAATCCGAGTATATTTATGCGAGTTAGAGCACGGACAGACAAACCGAAAACATAAATACTTTTCAAGTAGGTTTGAAAGTGTTAATTAGAAATTAAACTGTGATAAATGAAACAGAGGTCTGTGAGACTGTTAACAGCAGTTAAGGGGATAGTGGATCTTTATTTGAGAAAAAATTCTACCCAGAAATCGAAATGTATATTTGTATGTAGTTTATTCTCTAGTTTATATTGAACCATTTGCGAAAAACTGCATGCAGTTTCGATGATTTTTCGCAAAGTTAAAAGCGTTTGAATTTTGCACACAAACAAATTATTGTAGTAGTAAGAAACTTTAAAACTGTTTTTCTCAAAGGAGATTTTTAAAGGTTTTTAGATTTGTAAAATGATATATGCATCGTAATTTTTGTTGAAATTTCATTAAATTGATAAGGAAGAATCCTGATACTGTTTACAAAGAAACTGTGTATGGATTTTAAAATTTAACTTAAATAATGTAATTAAATTTCATGTATAACTTATTAAAAGGCAAAATTTTGATGAAAATCGAGATGCAGTTCAGAAAAATATCTCTCAAAAATTAAATATTCAAGGGATTAAATAATTGATACACACATTTGTTTGTAATACAATTAAAAAATAAATAATTGCAAAATCAAGGAAATATCTCAAAAATTAAGACCCGGGGAGCATTTTAAAATTTGTTTAAAAAATTAAAATTTTTAAAATTTGTTTAAAAATTAAAAATTTCAAAAACATCTTAAAATTATAATAAGATTGCAAAATTTTTTAAGGTATTCTATAAATTTATGGTGAAATGTATATATACACAAAATTTCATATATCTGTGATAAAAAGTAGAAATAAATAAATTTTAACATCCACTGTTCCCTTAAGGATTTACTATATGAACATTTTTACATGCAATATTATCCTCCCTCTGCCCCCCGACGAGTATATTGCAATATTAACATTTGACTACTGTTAGCGGTCTGTCATACCGCTGCTTTTTTCAATTTTCAAAGTTTAACTCGTAATTTTCAGTTTAACTATAGATACTAATGAAATTTTGTTTCATTTGAAGCCCTAGTACTATTGCTAAAGACTTCTTAATAGGTTACAATAATCCCGCATATAAAGTTTAATACATAAACAGTATCCCTTGAGTTAATCGAGCCATTTATTCATTCTTCGATTAAGCAGTCTCAGAGACCTCTCACAGTAGTTATGCGACAATTTTTGTCACAGCAGTTAAGGGTTAATAAGTTACTAGATTTCACCCCTTTCTCAGTCTTCCCAAGTATAACTGGAATGATCAGAAAATAGTGAAGCATACGTAAATGTTTATTCTAACGGATAACTATTTCAATCGACCTTCTCGTAACAAATATCAGAGCCTGATTAAGCCAAATGGAAGCTATGGTATTCATTCAGAGCGCCTTTCCTTTCATCGTATTGATACAAAAACTTACATTTTCGATACCTTCTAATACAGAAATGAATTTATAAATACATATTTCGATAAATATCCCCTACTGGGCCTGACTATCGTATTGCACTAAGGTTCTCAACGAAACAGAATTTCACTGGTATCTAAAGTTAAACAGAAAATTAGAAATTATACTGTTAAAAATTTAAAAAAAAGCAGCGGTCTGTGAGATTGCTAACACCAACATGATATATTATCCGCCCATACCCCTGACGAGTATATTGCAATATTAAACATTTTAATGAGTTGCTAGATTTCCCCCCCCCCCCCCACCCTCCTCACCAATCTTCCCAAGTATAACTAGAATGATCAGAAAATAGTGCAGCATACGTAAATGCTTATTCTAAAGGATAACTATTTCAATGGACCTTCTCGTAACAAATATAAGAGCCGAATAAGCCAAATCTAAGCTCTGGTATTCATTCGGATCGCCCCTCCTTTTCTCGTACTGACACAAAAAATTACATTTTCGATACCTTCTAATACAGAAATGAATATAGAAATACATATTTAGATAAATATTCCCTACTGGGCCTGACTATCGTATTGTACTAAGGTTCTAAACGAAACAGAACTTCACTGGTATCTAAGTTAAACAGAAAATTAAACTGTTAAAAATTAAAAAAAAGCAGCGGTCTGAGAGACTGCTAACAGCAACATGAAATATTATCCGCTTCCTGCCCCCGACGAGTATTGCAATATTAACCCTTTTAATGAGTTGCTAGATTTCCCCCCCACCCCAATCTTCCCAAGTATAACTGGAATGATCAGAAAATAGTGCAGCATACGTAAATGTTTATTCTAAAGGATAACTATTTCAATCGACCTTCTTGTAACACATATCAGAGCCCGATTAAGCCAAATGGAAGCTCTGGTATTCATTCGGAGAGCCCCCCCCCCCTTTTCTTATACTGACACAAAAACTTACATTTTCGATACCTTCTAATACAGAAATGAATATAGAAATACATATTTAGATAAATATTCCCTACTGGGCCTGACTATCGTATTGTACTAAGGTTCTAAACGAAACAGAACTTCACTGGTATCTAAGTTAAACAGAAAATTAAACTGTTAAAAATTAAAAAAAAGCAGCGGTCTGAGAGACTGCTAACAGCAACATGAAATATTATCCGCTTCCTGCCCCCGACGAGTATTGCAATATTAACCCTTTTAATGAGTTGCTAGATTCCCCCCCCACCCCAATCTTCCCAAGTATAACTGGAATGATCAGAAAATAGTGCAGCATACGTAAATGTTTATTCTAAAGGATAACTATTTCAATCGACCTTCTTGTTACACATATCAGAGCCCGATTAAGCCAAATGGAAGCTCTGGTATTCATTCGGAGAGCCCCCCCCCCTTTTCTTATACTGACACAAAAACTTACATTTTCGATACCTTCTAATACAGAAATTAATATATAAATACATATTTAGATAAATATCCCCTGCTGGGCCTGACTATCGTATTGTACTAAGGTTCTAAACGAAATAGAACTTCACAGGTATCTAAAGTTAAACAGAAAATTAGAAATTAAACTGTTAAAAATTTAAAAAAAGCAGCGGTCTGTGAGACTGCTAACAGCAACATTATCCTCCTCCTGCCCACGACGAGTATTGCAATATTAACCCTTTTAATGAGTTGCTAGATTTCATCCCCTCCCCAATCTTCCCAAGTATAACGGGAATGATCAGAAAATAGTGCAGCATACGTAAATGTTTATTCTAAAGGATAACTATTTCAATTGACCTTCTCGTAACATCAGAGCCCAATTAAGCCAAATGGAAGCTCTGGTATTCATTCGGAGAGCCCCCCTTTTCTCATACTGACACAGAAAATTACATTTCCGATACCTTCTAATACAGAAATGAATATATAAATACATAGTTAGATAAATATCCCTTACTGGGCCTGACTATCGTATTGTACTAAGGTTCTAAACGAAACAGAACTTCATTGGTATCTAAAGCTAAACTGGAAATTACATGTTAAACTGTGAAATTTGAAAAAAAAAGTAACAATCTGTGAGATCGCTAACTGCAGTTAAGGGTTAAACTGGAAAAAATAATTCTCTCTCTCTCTCTGACGGGAGATAAAACATTATCAAATTTATAAGATTGTTTCAGTAAAATATATGAAGGGCGTAAATGCGAAATTCACTCTCCACATAACCTAGTTTTTAGAAAAATGCAAAAAATTGATTATTATTAATAAACATGATATATTGGCACAATTTGCTTTGTGTGATATATTTGTTGTCATAAAAACTAGTTGTACATAGTCCTGAACCTGTAATAATTGTGGTAAAGCTAGAATTTAAATTGAAATATGGAAAATGCGAGTTTTGCAGCAAACTTTTATGGGTAATGTTAATTATAAACCAAAATAGTTATGAATTTAAAAACAACAAGAACAAAAAAATAAATAAATAAAAAATCTGAAAGTTAGTTTTCATTATGTTATTTTGGAGGGTAATAAACAACAAAAGTCGAAAAACCTTCATTAAAAATAACTTGTGCAAAAATTTTACTATTAGATATGGCTCAACTTCTTCACTGTCATCAAACTGGTGCAACATTTTACACTACTTCTTACTTTTGTATTTCTCTGATTGGTTGAATTGGAGAGTGAATTTTGCTGCAAAACAGTTGTTGGATAATGTAAGTTATGCATCAAAACGAGATTTTCAACATTTTTTTTTTCAACTTTAATATATTTTTTATGGTTCAAATCACTATTACAGTCCGATTCGCCTTAAAAAGACGAACACGGTGATATGAATAACTCAATACCTTAAAAAAGTGGATAACGTGACTTTTGCATCTACACCATTCATATCATGTAATGGTGTGCTTGCACTAAGAAAGCTTTTTCTCATTTAAAGTTTCTCTGCCTTTTAGTGTTTGAGTGTTTGATACAAATCGAAATGATCTTAAAATGGAAGTTCTCTCTAACTTCTTTTAGAATTGTAATCTTAAAACATTGTATTTTGTGTCTGATAAATGCGGCATTTTTCTGTTGTAAATATATATATTTTTTAATCATTATTTTATGTGTTTACTTTTGTTTATTAATAAAGAAACATGTTTATATTTATTATCTGGGCATGTATATCAGCAAAAATGATAGAAAAAAATTGCGAAATATTTATAACTATTTTAAAAGTCTTGCAGAATAATTCTCAAGATTTTAAACTTTTTGTGTTGGGGGGGAGGGGGGGAGTGGAGAGAAGAGAAGGAAAGCGGACATTTCATTTGGGGGGGGGGGGAATTAAAAGGGACCGTGGACTTTTATTTGATCAAAAATCTAAATTTATTTTTGTGTGTATTATTATTCTCCAGTTTGTATTGAACCATTTGAGAAAAACTGCATGCAGCTGCGATGAATTTTTGCAACGTTTCAAGCGTTTGAATTATTTACACAATCAATTTTTCGGTGCTTTATTAAATTTTATACCTGTTTTTCTCAATACAGATTTTACACGTTTTTTAGATATTTGAAATGCTCCATGTGTCTTAATTTTCATTTAAAATTCATGAAATTTATAAAGGAAGAATCCTGATACTGTTTACAAAGAAACTGTGTATGCATTTTACAATTAGACTTCGTTAACATAATTAAATTTGATTTATAACATATTAAAATGCTAAATTTTGATGAAAATTTGAATGGAATTCAGAAAAAAATCTCTCACAAATTAACTATTCAAGGGATTAAGTAACTGATAGACAAAATTGTTTGTAATATAGTTTTAAGTGATCCAAATGCCTAATCGAGGAAATATCTTAAAAATTAAGACGCAAGCAGCATTTTAAAATTTGGTTTAAAAATTTCAATTTTTTTTAAATCTTAAAATTATTTTAAGATTAGACATTTTTTTAAAGGTATTCAATATACTTATGGTGAAATGTATATATGCACAAAATTTCATATATCTATGATGAAAAATAAAAAAAATTAATTTTAACGTCAACCGTCTCCTAAATTACCACTATATAAAAACATAAGTAAAAATTTGCCAAAAATGTCAAAATATTGAAAATTCTCTCCCTTGGATTTATAAAATCAATTTTTTGTGGAAAAAAAAATGTGTGGGTGTGTGGGGAGTTTATATTTGGGAATGGAAAAGAAAATCAAAATTGTTGAAAATGGATTAATGGATTTTGTGATTTATTTATGTTGATAACTTACCTAGCTTAACCCTTAACTTCTGTCACAGAAATTGTTGCATAGGTACTAAGAGTGGTCTCCAAGACCACTTGATCGAAAAAATGCATAAAAGGCTCAATTATCTTGTCGGAAATTGTTTCTATACTGAAATTTATGCACTGGATATTTGTAATCAAAATTAACCTTGTTTGAGTCGTCAGTGATATGACTGAGTACTGTTTTCTTTTGCTAAACATGCTTCACAAGTGGCTATTTGTTCTGTATCAAACATTTTCATGTCAGAATAGTACTTAATGTGAAAAAAAAAAGCATTTTTAAAATGATAAATATTGTTTCTGTTGTAATTTTGTATTTTCATACTCTTTACTGTACACAAAGTTATAGAAAATTACCTTTTTAATAATTCATGAAAAGTTAAATATTTATGACATATCATGTAATTTCCACAATTTGATATTTATTTTGAAATGATTTATAGAAAAATCTAAGATGAGTGCCTCAACCATTATCGTATGATTACGTTCAGCCGAATTTAAATTTCCAATCTTTAAAGTCTCCTTGCCTGGAGTCCTGCACAGGTCGGGTTGTACCCGACCCGAGCCCGCAACTTCCATTTGAAGTCAACTCGCAATCTGACCCGAACCCGACATATTTCAACCCGCATCCGACCCGAACCCGAAATACTTCAACCCGCAATGAAATAAAAATAAAGCATGTTTTAATGCTATTATGAAAAGTAATGTACAATTATATCTTTAATACCAATTTTATATTTTATGTAGTCAAAACTATATTCTTTGATATTCTCAAATATAGTGGAACCTCTGAATAGCGGACATCTGGAGATTGTTGAATAGAGTCCTGCATCGAATCGGGTTGTTTCTTTTTTTGTTGATTTTTCTTTTTTTTGAGGGGGGAGGGGGGGGGGGCTTCGGGATGACTTCCTTTCTGCGTCAAGGGTTTACCCTAGGAAAATTCTTCCGGGTTTAAGTTTTTAGTTTGGTTTTTTTTTCAAGTCGGATTGTTGAGATTTTTACAAAAAGTTTGAGCAGAACTTTGTTTCAGATGAAAATAAATACGTATTTGAATATGAATGAACATAGATTCAATATACTGCATGAGAAAAATTAAAATGTATATATATAAGAAATGTAGTCATTCTTTGTTTATGGTGCAGTTAAGAACCATTTTTTTCTTTTCCCAGAATATGAAAAACATTAATAAACATATTTCGTTTATGATATACACAAAAACACATGTATTCGTATTTGTGATAGTTTATGCACACATACACATGCTACGTGCGCGTAGATTTAGACGTGGCCCGTATTCCAAAGTATAAGCGTACAAATATGTAAGGGTCAGGAATTGAAAAATGTTCGCTAAATAGAAGTGTCCGTTTTTCGGGAGTGCCCATTTTGGAGGTCTTATTGTATTTATTTTTTTAACCTACAAAATATTGTTGACATTTGTTTGAAAAAGCGGGTCAACCCGAACCCGACCCGCAAGAGTCAAAACCCAATCCGAAACAGACACGAACCCGAAACAATGAAAGTGAACCCGACCCGAAGAAAACTAAAAGTCAACCCGACTCGAACCCGAACCGCAACAAAACAATATAGCACTAACCCGATCCAACCCGTTCGTGTCGGATTGGGTGCGGGCAAAAGCGGGTCATCCGACCTGATGCAGGACTCTACCTGGAGAAATCTAAAAAGCAGTAACATGCCCGATGAAACAGATTCACTTGATCGTAGAGAATCGGAAGCGATTTTCCTTTAATTGACCATACTCTATAATCTTTAAACCCTAACATAAACGAAATGATACATATGTATATACTCCCCCCCCCCCCACCCATCGGAATACGAACTAGGTTTTGGACTTCTATAAAGCTGTTAATAATAAACTGCTGCCTCTTCCTTACGCAAAACTGCTTTGCCAACGACTGCAAGCTGTTTTGGTGTTTGGACTGATACATGTTTAACATCATTTTGTTTCTTAACGTAGTTTTTCAGATCAGTAGAGCACTTACTTTACTGCTATCTGCTATCACTGCTATACTGCTAATCCACAGAATCTAGATCTGTGTTGACCTGCTGTCGTAACGCTAATATGGACAATTTATAGATCAATAAGCAGAATCGCTTACTCACTCTTATGTTAACTGATACCGTAGGTTGGTTGGTAAGCGAATTACAGTACAACCTAGGAAAAAAGGAACATGTACCTAACGTAATAATGCGTTAAAAGGAAAAAGTTTCATGGTCTTGACGGCATACGTAATACTACATAAATGTAAGTGCTAAAGCGGAAACTAAACTTAAACGGATTTTTTTCCGGTCGCTTACGATTCAGTTTTCACAGGTCTACTGTACATACCAGTTACGATTGTCCGTTAGCTTTGTTATCCCCACGTTCCTCTTTTATTCATTCAGTCAAATAGTCTTTGTGGATATGCGTAGGGATTGTATCAGACACCCCTCACTATCTCCTACACAGAAAAAAATAAAACCCAATTTGGGTCGAAAGATTCTTAGGTATGTGTCCAAATTGGGTCATGCCTGTTTTGTTTACCACTGTGTATAAAAAAAAAAATCAACCAAAACAGGCATGACCAAATTTGGGCACATACCTAAGAATCTTTCGACCGAAATTGGGTTTTATTTCTTTCTGTGTAGATATCTAGTGTTTGCATGCAGTCATAAGTTCATTCCGATATGCAAATAACGAGTTTACAAGAAAGTTAAACGCTCATAAGTGCAAATAACCAACATTTTGCCTTAAAAAAATAATAATATTCATTAAAAAAAACAGCATTTTCTTACGCCAAAAAATATTTTTGCACAAGAAACATTAACAGGTTAAAAAACTATTAAACGTGAACATTATGCAAATTTTTAGCATATCAGTCCCGCACTTTGGACTAGTCCCGCACTTTGAAGTCACATTTGAAGTCACATTCATGAAGGAATTTTGACAGTTCCTGCTGCCATGGCGCCGAAAGCGTGTGGGCTTTTTGTAGCTAGTTGTGAGAAGATTATATTTCTTCGGGATTAAATTACCGAGAAATAGGTAAACAAATTTAAACTTTTCTAGTGTTCGTCATATAATAAAGAAGAAAACAGAGATTGGTACGACAACAAATAAGCTGCGAACTGTGAGTCCAAGAAAGCTAAATGTAAAGCAAAGGTGGGTCATCATAAAGTAATCTACAAAATACATCTTTCTAAGTGCTCGAGAATTGGCTGTTGATATCGCTTCAACTTCGGGAACAATAATTACACCATAAACTTTTAGAAATGTTCTTCATGATGCAAATGTACGAGGCCTCAAAAAAACAATTTATCAGTGAAACAATTAAACTGAAAAGACTTGCTTTTACCAAAACGTATGCCGGCAAACCACCTGAGTTTTGGAAAAATGTTATTTTTTGTCAATGAAAGTAAGTTTAATATTTTCAGCTCAGATGGAAAGAAAACTCTGTGTCGAAAGTCAAATATGTTCCTTCAGATAAAAAAAAACTTGAAACCAACTGTAAAACATGGGGATGGTCATATAATGATTTGGGGATGCATGTCTTTTAATGGAGTTCGTGAAAAGGCCTTTATTGGACGCAATATGAATGCCAAACAATATATTAACATGTTGCGAAATAATTTATTTAATACTGATCTGAAATTTGGGAATTGTGTATTCATATTATTTTAAACAAGATAATGATCCCCAACACACGGTGAACATTACGAGGTTATGGTTGCTGTATAATGTAAAAAATCGATTGCAAACGCCACTACAATCACCAGACCTCAATCCTTTTGAAAATATGTGGCATATTTTGGATATGCAAATATGAGAAAAGAAAATTTCTAACAAAATTGATCTTAAGCGAGCTCTTAATGAAAATGGCTAAAAATCAGCAGCGAAATGTGTCAAAAATTAATCGAATCGATGGCCGGACGATTACTCTCTTATTGAAGCAAAGGGTATGCATACTAAATACTTGTACTGTTTTTACTTTTAAATATTTACTATAATGGATCCCAAACACACGGCGAACATTACGAGGTTATGGTTGCTGTATATTGTAAAAAATCGATTTCAAACGCCACCAGAATCACCAGACCTCAATCCTATTGAACGTTTGTGAGATATTTTGGATATGAAAATATTAAAAAAAGAAAATTTCTTACAAAGCTGTAGGCAAGATCTTAAGGAAGAATAACTAAAAATCAGCAGCGAAACGTGTCACAAATTGATCGAATCAAAGGCCAGACGATTACACTGTGTTATTGAAGCAAAGGATGTGCATACTAAATACTAGAACTGTTTTTTTACTTTTTAATATTTACTATAATGGATACCAAACACACGGCGAATATTACAAGGTTATAACGTCACCACAATCACCAGACCTCAATCCTATTGAAAATTTGTGACATATGCAAGTATGAAAAAAGAAAGATTATAAAAACGCTGATCCTAGGCAAGATTTTAAGGAAGAATGGCTAAAAATCAACAGCGAAACGTGTCACAAATTGATCAAATCAGTGCCCGGACGATTACACTCTGTTATTGAAACAAAGGGTATGCATACTAAATACTAGTACTATTTTTTACTTTTAAATATTTACTATATTTTATCCTAACTGCTAGTGTGCAAATACGTTTTTGGTATACGAAATGTCACTTTTTTATAGTTTCATATTTTTAAATATAAATATGAAGATAAATATTATATGTTTATTTGTTTTGTAAATATTTTTTTATAATTTTCATTCGTAGTTCATTTTGTGTTTTATTTATGTATTGCAACCAATTCACCTGGTGTGCTAATACTTTTTCTGCTCACTATCTATCGAACCGTGTGGATATCCTTGAATTAATGATTTTGTCAATGCAAAATTTATTTTTAAATATTATTGTTATTCATTATCCGCAATTATTGGATTAGCCTTTTGAAAAGCATCTGCGTATTCAGCTAATTCTCCTCGTCATACTGTCTTTGACATTTAACTGCTGTTAGCGGTCTCACAGACCGCTGTTTTTTTTTTTTTTTTTTTTCAGTTTTCACAGTTTAACTTGTAATTTTCAGTTTAACTATAAATTCTAATGTAATTTTGTTTCATTTGGAGCCCAATACTCAGGGCTTAATTTCTAAGGAAAAAAAGTACCGGAGCCTTAATATTCTGCAGTACTAGCACCCGTAGAGTAACCCCCCCCCCCCCCCCCCCCGTCACTCCAATCTGCATATTTATAATTCATACTTTATTTTCAAAATTTAAAGCATTGTTTTTTAATTTAGAAAAATAATAAAAATTTTAAATACATCTATCTGCGTATACTTAGTTATCAACTATTCTACTTTTTAGTTATCACAACTTCCAAATTTAATATTCCTTATTTTAATGATAATTAATCGCAGAGATCCGCGATTAATCTCCGGATTATGATGAATAGAAAAATACTATTTCTGTTTGCTCTTTATTCTGATCAAAATTGCATTAAAATGATTTGAAATGGAAATAAATAAAATTTTGAATTTAAGACAGATTGAGCTCGAGCCTGCCCAAACCCGGAGACTGATATAAAAATCGAGCCTGTTTCATTTCCATATCTTACTTGAGCGACACATTACTTCACTTATAACTGTTTTGATACAAAAGAAGGTAAAAAATTGGAGATGGAAGGGGAAGGAAAAGGTAATTTAGGATTCGTTTTTGGGAAGCGTTACTGCGCAGTGTTTGAGCTCCCGTGGATTCTGGACAATATTTTAAATATTTACTAAAAACAGATAAGTACTGGAGCTGAACTCCGGTGGGATCCGGCGGAAATTAAGCCCTGCCAATACTATCGAAAACTATCGCTAGAGATTTCTGAATAGGTGAATTTTAATTATAATTTTACTGTACATAAAGTTTAGTACCGAAACAGTATCCTATGAGGTATACGAGTCTTAAATTAATTGGTGATTCTCGTCTAAATAAACATCCACATTTAGATACTTCTACTACAATTATTTAATAGAATAATAAGCGGAGATTCTGACTCTTTTTTTTTTTTATCATCCTTCCAAGCGTTCCAAGCTAATCAAAACATTTTTCCGCCAGCGATGCTATGGTAACGGCTTTTAATCAGCTGCCACTGAACGAAGAAATATATCTATTTTTCACCTGCTGGTGGTTACCATAGCAATTGCCATAGATCCTTCGAGCAAGAGGTCTGAGAGACCCCTCACAGTATCTATGCTACAGTTTTGTCACAGCAGTTAAGGACTGATGCATTTTTCACATCCGTAAATCTCAAATATAAGTGTAGTTGAACTGCATCTGGAGTTCTCTGTCTATGATCTTAAAAAGATCTACTCCTAATGTATCTAAAAAAAGGGATTTTGAAAAATTTGACGTGAAAGCGTGTCGGGTGTGCCCTGAAAATGTTCGGTCATGTTCAATATAAATATATATATATATATATATATATATATATATATATTATTTTCTTTTTACGAATAAGCGGAAATATTTTTCAATAGAGTATTTTAAATGATGTTACTTAATTTTGGAAGGATTTCGCGTAATAAAGTTGCATGTCTTGCAAAGTTTTCCTTGTGAGTTCGTAATTATATAAATACGTAACACCTATAGTCGTCGTCTGATCCGTCCGTCCATCCGGCTGTCCGCATATAACAGCGCAAAAACTATCCAACCGAATGATTTGAAATTTAAGATACATTATCTTTGCAGAATTTTGTCGAGACATTTCAAATTTTATGAAAATGGAATCGGTGCTTTAGAAGGTATTAATAAATATATTTATTAAGAAATTTGAATTAAAAAAAAATCGTTGCTTTCTTGTTACAGGAGCTTCCGAGGTTTAATCGTCAAGCAACCGAGATACTTATTTTAGTACAGAAAGGAATCTGCAGACGATATAATTCATTTCACGGAATTAAAAATAATCAAGATCTGAATATTTATGTAACTAGCTGTAATACGAACGCACCTCATTTGTCACGTTTGACGTACAATTTCCAACTTGTTTTTAATTTCAATGTTTTAGTACTTTTAAGGAGTATGAGCGAAAAAATGGAAATGGTTATATATATATATATATATATATATATATATATATATAAGGTAAAATTAATATTTTTAGAGGAAAGTTACTACTTTGTAAGGAAAAGTGTTAAAATAGAATATGCAATTTCACAAAATATAGATATGTTTTACTTAAGAAATGTTATTTAAAAAATTTAAGATCTGTTTGTATATATAAATTTTAAATATTTTTGCTTGTCTTTGGCTGTGCTGACACATTTTGTTTGTGTTATATAATAGATATATGTGGCAGCGGTATAGATCAGTTAGAAGTTTTCCTTGATCATAATTTAAATGTATCTCGGAAGCTTAACCCATTAACGTCAAGTCTTATAAATAGAACATATTCATTTTTCTCCGCATAATCAGTTAAAGAATCTTCTTAGTTATTTTGTGTTAATTCGTTTATCTCAACACCCTACCCAGCCTCTTCCATTCCGTTGGAAACCTGTGTATTTTAGTCTTCACGTCTGACTCTGGAGTAGAAGTCTTCCTACAAAGTGCTACAATTGATGTGTACGTACTAACAGTAGTACCAGGACTTAATTCAAGCCGGAGCACACCGGAGCCCAACGCCGGTACTTCTCTGTTTTTAGTAAAAAAAATAAATATTGTCGAGAATTCACCGGAGCTCAAACACTGCGCTCCGGAGCCCAGTGCAATAACACTTCCGAAAAACGAATCCTAAATGACCCTTTCCTTTCCCTCCCATCTCCAATCTTTTGCCTTCTTTTGTATCAAAACACTTATAAGTGACGTAATGTGTCGCTCACATAAGAGATGGAGATGAAACGGGCTCGATTTTTATATCAGTCTTCGGATTTGGGCAGGCTCGAGCTCAATCTGTCTTAAATTCCAAATTTTAGTTCCATTTCAAATCATTTTAATGCTATTTTGGATAAGAATAAAGAGTAAACAGGAATAGTATTTTACTATTCTGCATAGTTGCGAACTATTCTTTCTTTCTTTATTTTTTTGAGTTAACGCTATTTCCTAATCCTGAGATTATTTAATCGGACTTCTGCGATTAACATTAGGATTAGGCAAAGGTTTCTATTTGGAAGTAGTAATAAATAAAAAGTGGAATAGTTGATATCTAAGTATACGCAGATAGATGTATTTAAAATTTTTATGTTGCTAAATTAAAAAACAATGCTTTAAATTTTGAAAATAATATATGAAATATAAATATGCAGATTGGAGTGTCGGCGGACGAGGGGAGCGAGGAGGGGTACGCTTCGGGTGTTAGTACTGCAGAATATTATGGCCCCGGTACTTTTTTTCTTAGAAATGAAGCCCTGAGTAGTACGTACTACCATTTACAAGAGCAGAAGGAATACATCATCCTATATTCTTGTAGTAATAGAATGTCCTTTTGTGTCTCATGCAAAAAGATTATATAGCTTTCTAAAAGATTATTACTTTCGTAGTTAATTTCTATTTTATGGCGTGTTCTAAAAGCGTTTATCATTGATATTATGAGACAAAATTATAGAAATTCTTGTTTATTGACGTTCTAAACGATATTCTAAAATATATAGCTTAAAATAAAATTTAAAACAAATTGGGCGTTTACGGCTTAATTTTAGGTTCAAGTTTGAATTGGAGGAAAAAATGTTGAAAAAAAAAAAACCTGATCTTGAATTTTACAGCACCAATTGGAGTAGAAACTTCTTGAGAGCCGCCCCCCTCCCTTTTTATTTTATAACCCTTAACTGCCGTTAGCGGTTTCTCAGGCTTTTGCTCTTTTCCATGTTTGCAGTTTAACTTGTAATTTATAGTTTAACTATAGATACTAGTGAAATTTTGTTCCGTTTGGAGCCCTAGTACTGTCGCTAGAGAATTCTGATCCCAAGTTTCCTAAAGTTTACTACATAAACAGTATCCTTTCAGTTAATCGATCCTGTTATCCATCTGTCGATCAAGTAAGTGGTCGCAGAGACTGTTCACAACATTTATGTAATAATTTTGGTCACAATAGTTACAAGTTAAGTGGACTAAGTATCTCTCATTTCCACTAAATATGACAAAATTTCCAATTTCTGATGTTTATCATAAAATGAACCTTTTCCAGAACATTGTGCCTAAAGCGCTTGACGATTTAATAAATAGGTAAGAGATATGGTTAATACATTTTAGGAAATTTAATCATTTTCGTGTAAATGAAATATTTAAACTCTAACTTCATATCATAAACCGTATCCTTTGAGTTAATCGATTCTGTTATCCATCTGTCGATCAAGTGGTCGCAGAGACGGCTCATATCATTTATGCAACAATTTTGCTCACAATAGTTACAAGTTAAGTGGACTTAGATTGATTTTTTTTTTTTTTAACATCTTTGAAATTATTGGTTTAAAAAAAATCAACTTGAATACATGCGGTTTTCAACAGATTTATTCCATATATATCCATTTTCTTATCTAATCTTTGTATCAAAAATCCGATATTTAGGTTTGTAGAATAAAGTACCCTGAGTATAAGATAAGAAAAATCTAGTTTGAAATACCAGAATTTTAAAAGAAGAAATTTCAAAATTGTTAAATATAAATTTAAAAAATCTATTTTAAAAAAAAATAATATATTTTATTAGCAAATTAAGGACATCGAAAAATTTCAAATATAGTTGTTATTTACAGAATACATTTTTTGGTACCGAGTTCCCATAACGTAAATCGTGTAAAATATAATGCTTTAAGCCATTCCTTACCAGCGCGCGGAAAATGAAAGCTTTATGCTGTTTCCTAGAATTGAGTGGCAGTGAATTGTTCATTGGTTCAGATTTTATAAATATAAAGTTTAATGCATGGAAAAAATATATACAATATTGGGATTTCATTCGAATAGTTCAATTTGTTCATAACTTATTCTTTATAAGAGCCAAAAACTAAAAGGAAGTCTGATAACAGCCCTATCAGCATATTGCACAAAAGCATAGCTGAGCATAGGAGAGACATCTGAAGAATTAGTATATTAACTCTCTGACTGCTCAATTCTTTTTTCAAAATCCTTTCGACCAATATATAATCGACCTTTATCTCCTATACCATTACATATTTCAAATCATCCTGTATATGAAAAATGTAATAAATTTATCGTTTTAATATTCAGTCTTTGACTGTGGAATTTTTAATACAAAATTGCTTCAAAAATTGTAAATTACACTATTTTTTCTACAAATGTCTTGCCCGTGGAAATCGCGGGATAAGCAGTCAGAGGGTTAAACGCTATTGGCGAAAGGGTTAAGTTTCTGTAAAACATATCATGATTATTTTTGTAGGTTTTTGATCAATCGTCCTATTTTTTTTTTCATTTTTATGATTAATTTACAATGAATTATCGAATAAGTGGACTGAACTATTTCAATTGTAGGCCTTGATATCCCCTGAACATTATTGTTTGAAACTAAAATAATAAACGCAGTTTGTCTGTTTGCATACGACGTGATGGAAAGGCATGAAAATACTTCAAGGGAGGGAGGATGAAGGAAATGTTTGTTTGTTTAAGAGCCTACACTAGTCACGGGAAGAAACGCTCAAGCTAATGCTAAGTCTATGAGAAGGTTCTATCGCGATTTCTCGCTCGCATTTTAATATTTTTAAATGATTTTTTTTTTGCATAGGATAGCTGAGGTCGATCTCCAACGTTGTTAGTTTTTACTTTTTCGATTTTTGTTGCAGTTTTTTTTATAAGCAGGCGTTTTCAATTTTTGATTTGGTTGGAACCGGTTCTGAAAGGGAACGTTTCCTTATACAAAATAACTGGAACCAAAATCGAAAAAGTAAAAACTAACAACGTTGGCTAACTATCATCCCTTAGCAACCTAAACTACCTAACTACTTAACTAACCTAAACTACCTAACGTACTCAACAACCTAAACTAACAACCCTCAGCTATCCTATGCAAAAAAAGCATTTAAAAATATTAAAATGCGAGCGAGAAATCGCGCTAGAACATTCCCATAGACTTAACATTAGCTTGAGCGTTTCTTCCCGTGACTGATCTTAATGAGTCTATGGCTGGTATATCGGACAGACTTCCGTTGTCCTTTCTTAATTATAATACTATGAGATTAACAGATTCCATAGGATCGGTGTTCCATAGGATTAATGTTAAGCCTATGGAACACTTCTATTTTCTACGGATAATTTCATAAAAATAAAGAATGAGTCATTTGAATTTTTTTCTATGCAATTGCTTAAATGTATCAGTCTTTATAGCCATTTAAAATTTTTATTAAAAATTTAATTTATTTGGTGTAAAAGTACTCGGAGCATGAAAAAAAGATTGAGCTGACCCTCAAAGAATTTGCAAAATTGCTTGATATTTTTGAAATTTTTAAAAACGCGGTAAAACTTTGTTTGATTTATGAAGTGACATAAAAATGTATTGTTCATTTCCTTATAACGGTAGTTATTCTCGATATAAAACAATATTTTCATTTTCAATCTTTTCATTTCAGATGGTGATTCCTTTTTCCACAAGAAATGGCTTCCTGTTGTGACGAGCCAAGAAGGAAAAGTCGTTTGAATAGAGATGTTTTGAAAAGTTCTCTATGTATTTGTTTTTTTCATGCCTCTGACAGTTTGAAGAGGACATCTTTTTTTTTTTTCTCTGGATGATAACGTACGAATGTTTTCAATGCTGACCCACATTCTTAATGGATATCTACAGCCATGGAAAATATTATAAAGACAAGCGAAAAGTCGCCAAATGTAGGAGCCGCTTGGCTAGAAAATTATGCAAATATTTGGAAGATTAAAATGCTTTAAACAGAACATTGCCAAACAAACTCTAGGTTAAAAATTTGAAAAATCATTAAAAAGGCATGAATTTAAAAGGTTTTAATAGTTTGCTACTCTGAAAAAAATTATAAGGACACGCATTTATTTTGAAATCTCAAACAAAATTTTGCATATTTGCTAATATCATATGAATGTTTAGAGTAGCCTAAAACTGTTGCGCAGTAAGATTGTCCAGTTTCTTTCGTTTTTCATCATGCTAAAGAGCACACATCTATCTGAATTTGAAAAGGGAAGAAATTATTGCTTACAAAAAATGTGACATGAGTGGACGGGAAATTGCAAGGAATAGAAACAGATCTAAAACATAAATTATAATTTTTTAAAGAATGCAAAAGATTATGGCAAGAAGAAGCATACAAGTTGGCCTGTTTCTCTGACTATCCGCCAGAAACGTGCAATTGTGCATCGAGATTGCTTAAAAAACAGTTTCACTCAAATTAACACAGAAATGAATCTGCTACATTAGTCGAACAGTGTGTAATGTTCTGCAAAAGAATCCCAATGTTAGGTATGTTAAACAACTGTCACGTCCACCACTTGCAAAACTACGTAAGAAGCTTAGATTGGAATTGAGTAAGAAGCACGTTTCTTTTGGATCTCGCTGGACAGATGTGGTACTTTCGGACGAAAAAAAAATTAATTTGCACGAACGAGATTAGTTTTTTGGATTTGTGGATGGGATCGGCAACGTGTTTGGATCCTTTTTAATTCGTGGTTATTAAATTGGAACTTTACTTTCGGTGGTAGGGATCGGCTATGTGTTTTTGTGGTTAGGATCAGCACTGCTATTTTAGATGGTTCGTATCAGTTATTTATATTTGGTAGTTGTAATCGGATGTGTCTGTTTTGGTGATTAAATTCGGCTCCATGTTTGTTAGAGTTTGAAATAGGCAGTTTTTGAATGGTTTGGATCTGCTGTATTTTTGGGAATTTTGGGATCGGCTGTATTTTGGGGGATTGTGGGATCGGCTGTATTTTGGGGGATTGTGGGATCGGCTGTATTTTGGGGGATTGTGGGATCGGCTGTATTTTGGGATCGCCTGTATTTTAGGGTTTTTTTGATAAACTGTATTTTTGGGCATTGTGGGATCTGCTATATTTTTGGGAAGGGGTGCAAAAATCTAGGCGCCAATGGTCCGATTCCCAACACTAAATTTTATTAGTATTCTTCGTCAAATTGTATTAGTATACTTCGTCTAAATTTTATCAGTATTCTTATTAGGCGAAGAATACTGAAAATTTAGAGGTGGGAATCGGCTCATTGGTGCCTAAATTTTTGCACCCCTGCTTTTGTGGATTGTGGGATCAGCTGTATATTTGATGATCGTGGGATCGGCTATATTTTTGGAAATTTTGGGATCACCTGTATTTTGGGGGGTTTTGGGATCACCTGTATTTCTGTGGGTTTTGTAATTGGCTGTGTTTGGTTTTTGGGATCCCTGTATTTTTGGGGGTTTTGGGATCACTTGTATTTTTAAGGGTTTAGGGATCGGCTGTATTTTTGGGGATTGTTCGATCGCCTGTATTTTATGGAATTTCGGGATCGGCTGTATTTTGAGATCGGCTGTACTTTTGGGGGTTGTGGGATCGGCTGTATTTTTGGGGATTCTGGGATCGGCTTTATTTTTGGGAGTTTTGGGATCAACTGTATTTTTGGGGTTTGGGATCGGCTGTATTGTTGCGATTGTGGGATCTGCTGCTTATTCGGGAATTTTGCGATCTGCTGTATTTTTGTGGATTGTGGGATCGCCCGTATTTTTGGGAAATTTGGGATCGGCTGTATTTTTTGGGGATTGTGGGATCGGCTGCATTTTTGGGATTGTGGGGTCGGCGTACGTTTGGAAATTTTGGGATCGCTTGTACTTTTGGGGGTTTTGGGATTACTTGTATTTTGACGGGTTTTGGGCTCACCTGTACTTTTCTGGGTTTTGTAATTGGTTGTGTTGTTTGGTTTTTGGGATCGCCTGTATTTTGGGGGGTTTAGGGATCGCATGTATTTTTGGGGATTTGGGATCGGATGTATAGTTGGGATTGTTCGATCGGCTGTATTTTGGGGATTGTTCGATCGCCTGTCTTTTGCGGAATTTTGGGATCGACTGTCTTTTGGGGAAATTTGGGATCTACTGTATTTTTGGGGAATTTCGGGATCGCTTGTATTTTTGGGGAATTTCGGGATCGCTTGTATTTTTGGGGAATTTCGGGATCGGTTGTATTTTTGGGGAATTTCGGGATCGGCTATATTTTTGGGAGTTTTAGGATTGCCTGTATTTTGGGGGATTTTGGGCTCGCCTGTAATTTAGGGGTTTTGGGATCGGCTGTATTGTTGCGATTGTGGGATCTGCTGCTTATTCGGGAATTTTGCGATCTGCTGTATTTTTGTGGATTGTTGGATCGTCTGTATTTTTGTGGATTGTGGGATCGCCGTAGTTTTGGTAATTTTGGGATCGGCTGTATTTTTGGAATTGTGGGATCGGCTGTATTTTTGGAATTGTGGAGTCGGCGTATGTTTGGAAATTTTGGGATCGCCTATGTTTTTGGGGGTTTTGGGATCACCTGCATTTTGGGATTACCTGTATTTTTCTGGGTGTGTTGTTTGGATTTTGGGATCGCCAGTATTTTTGGTGGGGGTTAGGGATCGCCTGTATTTTTGGGGATTAGGGATCTGATGTATTGTTGGGGACTGTTTTTATCTGCTGTATTTTTGGGGGATTTTGGGATCTGCTGTATGTTTGGAAATTGTGGTATCTGCTGTATTTTTGGGAATTGTGGGCACGGCTGTATTTTTGGGGTTGTGAGATTAGTTCTATGTTTGATTGCTTGGGAATTTTGGGATCAGCTGTAATATTGAGGGTTTAGGGATAGCCTGTATTTTGGGGGTTTTGGGATCACCTGTATTATGGCGGGTTTTGGACTCGACTGTATTTTAGCGGGTTTTGGGATGGGCTGTATTTTGGGGTTTTGGGATTGGCTGTATTTTGGGGTTTTGGGATCTGCTGCATTGTTGGGGATTGTTGGATCGGCTGTATTTTTGGGGAGTTTGGAATCGCTTGTTTTTTTTTTTTTTGGGATTTTGGGATCGGCTGTATTTTGCGGATTTTGGAATCGCATGTATTTTGGTGGTTTTGGGATCACCTGTATTTTGATGAGTTTTGTAATATGAGTTGTAATTTTCCAACTGGACGAAAAATGTCCGGGCCAGGATTCGAACTGTATGTTTGGGAATTGTGGGATCGGCTGTATTTTTGGGAATTGTGGGATCGGCTGTATTTTTGGGAATTGTGGGATCGGCTGTATTTTTGGGAATTGTGGGATCGACTGTATTTTTGGGAAAATTGGGATCGGCTATATTTTTGGGAATTGTGGGATCGGCTGTATTTTTGGAATTCTTTTAACGGCTATATTTTTGGGAATTGTTGGATCGACTCTATTTTTTGATGGATCTTGGGATGACCTGTATTTTGATGGGTCTTGGGATGACCTGTGTTTTGATGGGTCTTGAGATCACCTGTATTTTGGCTGGTTTTGGGATCGGCTCTGTTGTTGGGGTTGTGTGATCGATTGTATTTTTGGGAATTGTGGGATCGACTGTATTTTTGGGAAAATTGGGATCGGCTGTATTTTTTGGGTATTGTGAGATCGGCTGTATTTTTGGGATTATGGGATCAGCTGTATATTTGGGAATTTTGGGAAAGGCTGTATTATTTGGGGTTTAGGGATTCCTGTATTTTGGTGGGGTTTGGGATCACTTGTATTTTGGCGAGTTTTGGGATCGAATGTGTTGTTGGGATTGTTGGATAGGCTGTATTTTGGAGAATTTTGGGTTTTCCTCTATTTTTTGGGTTTGGGATTACGTGATTTTGGGGTTTTGGGATTGGCTGTATTTTTGAAATTTTGGGATAGCTTGTATTTTTGGGGGTTTTGGGATCATCTGTATTTTGGTGGGTTTTGCAATTCGCTGCGTTATTTGGATTGTGGAACCGGCTGTATGTTTGGGGATTGGGTGATCAGCTGTTTGTTTGGGAATTTTGGAAATGGCTGTATTTTTGGGAATTCTTGGATCGCCTGGATTTTGGTGTTTTGGGACCACCTGTATTTTGGGGTTTTTTGATCGGCTGTATTTTGGGGGTTTGGAATCGGCTCTATTGTTGAGGATTATTGGATCGGCTGTATTGTTGGGAATTTCGGGATCTGCTTTTTTTTTTGATTGTGGGATCGGCTGTATTTTGATCGTGTAAATTTTTGGGGATTGTGGGATCGGTTGTAATTTTGGGAATTTTGAGATAGGCTGTATTTTTGGGAGTTCTGATATCGGCTGTATTTTTAGGAACGGTTGTATTATGGGGGATTTTGAGATCGGCTCTGTTTTTGGGATTGTAGGATTGGCTGTATATTTGGGTATTTTGGCGGGTTTTGGGATCGGCTGTGTTGTTGGGATTGTGGGATCAGCTATATTTTCGGGGATTGTGATATCGTCTGTATTTTCGGGAATTTTGAGATCGGCTTTTTATTTGCGAGTTTGGGGATCAGCAGAATTTTTGAGGGTTGAGAGAGAGCCTGTATTTTGGGGTATTTTGGGTTCACCTGTATTTTGGTGGGTTTTGAGATCGACTTTGTTGTTGTGATTGTGGGATCTGCTGTACTTTTGGTTATTTTGTGTTTGCCTATATTTTGGGGGGTTTTGGGATCGCTTGAATTTGAGGTTTTGATATGTTTTGCTGGGGATTGTTAGATCGGCTGTATTTATTTTGGAATTTTGGGATAGGCTGTATTTTTGGGGATCGTGAGATTGGCTGTATTTTTGGGGATTGTGGGATTTGCTGTATTTTTGGGAGTTTTGGCATCGCCTGTATTGTTGGGAATTGTTGGAATCGACTGTATTTTGGGGGATTTTGGGATCTGCTGTATTTTGTAGCATTGTGGGACCTGCTGTATTTTTGGGTATTGTGGGATCGGGTTTTTTCGGATGTAGGGATCGGATCTACTTTCTGCGATGTTTGTATGGGCTCTATTTTGGGTTTTAGGGTTTGGCATTGTTTTTCAGGTTGTTGGGTTCTTCTCTACTTTTTGGATTTTGGAATCGGCTTTACTTTTTGGGTTGTTTGGGATCCATACTGTTCGTTTGAGTTGTTTTGAGCGGTTCGGATTTCGGGGTCGATGGAATCCGCACTGAATATTTGTTAGAATATATAATCACTGTTGTTTTTTGGTGGTTGGAATCGTCACTGAGTTTTGGAGTGGTGGGTGTTGGCATTGTGTTTTGGTTATTTTGATCAGCTCTGATTTATATTGTTGAGATCGGCTGTTTTATGGGTTGTTGGATTGGGCTCAGTTTTTTGAATTGGTTGGATCCGCTCTGTTTTTTATTGTTTGGATCAGATTTTTTTTGGGGTTTATGGGATGGCCTCTGTTATTTGAGTTGTTTGAATCGGCTCTACATTTTGGTTCTTTGTGATCGGGATCCGCACTCTCTTTTTGAGTTGTTCTGATTAGCACTGTGTTTTTGAGTTGTTGGGATTAATTAGATTTTTAGCGGTGGTTGTCATCTGAACAGGTTATTTCTTGGATTTTATTATCACTCTCTTTTTTGGTGGTTTAGATCGGTCTGCTTTTGATGGTTTAGATAGGTCTGTTTTTGGTGTTTGCTCTCAGTTTTCTATTTTTGGGAGCTTGGGATCGGCTCACAGTTTTGGATGTTTTATTTCGTCTGTGTTGATGTTTGGTGAATTATGCCCTGTCCTTTTATATTGTGTGAATAGCATTGATTTTTAAGTGATTCAGTCGATATTCTCTCAATTTGGTCATAGGTTCGACTATGATGTGCGGCGGTTGATTATCACTGTGTTTTTAGACTGTGAGGACGACTCATTGCTTGGATCGCCTGTTTTAGGGTAAAGGGAGCAGATGTTTTTTCTTGTGTTGTGTGGTCTACTACCAGATTTTTGTGCTGCGGGGTAGGTTATTTCTTTGGTTGTACGGTCTGCTATCTTTGTTAGGTTTTTTGATTGACTGTAATTTTGTCGGATGGTTGGGGTAACTTTCTTTGAAGGACGGTTCGATTCTTTCTGCTTTGAATATTAATGGCGTCAGCTGTCTGTGTTTTGTGTGCAGGGACTAAGTATATGTACTTTGGTTTGTACTTGGAGGGACTATGTCAGATTTGTTTGTCTGCGAGATTGATGTTCTTTTTTATTGAATGGGGGGTTAATTACCTCTCCTTTCTAAGTAATTACTATCTGTTTACTATGGTGGGTAGGGTTTTCTATCAGTTATCTTTGAATTATTACGGCGACTCTCTCTTTGTTTCACAGTTCTTTCTCTGTTTTATTGGTCTATGGTGACGGATCTCTTGTTGAATGGTATGATTTCCTATCACTGACTTGTTGACTTGTTTAGTGTCCTCTTTCTTTAGAAGAACAGAAAAATCAATTATCTTAATTTTATTGCGAGTCTGGGTCTGTTTTTGGGTGGTGAATTGAACTTTCGTAGCTTTGTTATTTCTTTTGAACGTTTCCCAGCCTGACTACATTGAAGCTTGCTCATATTCTTCCTTTTTTGGCTTGTATAAACCTTTCTCCTGAAAAATGGAATGACAGTGACTATCATAAAAGAAAAGAAAGGCTTCAGAATTTGCAAATAGTGAATGTCGGTGTAGAACAAGGAGTTCAGCTTTAAAAACTTCGTTATGAAGAAAATGCGTTAAGTAGAAATCAACTTAAATTCATGAAATTCTTTCTTCAGATATGACAAACAGGTATTGGATTCAGAAGCATTTGGTTCAGTTTTAATTATGAAACCGTCTTTTACAAAACAGTTGTGCACGGTCGATGAAATCACGTCGCATTCCCAAGCTTTGGATCAAACTTTCATCAGCTCTGATATACATGTTTTCAAACTAATGTTTTAACTACATTGCCTTTTTTTATGTCGTAATCGATGACGACTACAAGATTTTTTGTTATTCCTTAGACTAATGGCTGGAGTTTAGAAGTTATATTGGCAGGAACAAAAATATCTTGGATGTTCTTCGATTTGAATTTTGAAGCACATTCTTGTGGATGTACAAAGCAATTGTCTATCAGTAATGGAAGGTCAAAATGGTAACTGCCTGACTCTAATATTTTTTGCTTCATTACATCTGACGGCCATTGCGTCACTGCATCTTCTGTATAACTGAATGTAAATAGGAGATTTTAACTTCCCCCAACTCTCAATGCTGGAGTCTTGGTATGAGAGAGTAATGGTAAGAAGTGTTTTTCTTAGTGTGCATTAGCACCAAGCAGAATGGAAATTATTTAAAGGTGTTCATTTTCATACAATCCGCTGAAATAAATTCGCATATCCATCGCAACAGTAACCTCTTAGTTTGAATTCTGTGCACGTACAAAAGTGGAACAAACTTTGTTATATAGAATATATTTTTGTAATATGGAGATTAATTTACATGCTAATGGTGTTCAAAGTCAAAGTTCTGCAGAAAATTTCGTTAAGTAGAAAACTTCGTTAAATAGGGACTTCGTTAAAGGGAAGTTCCACTGTATATTGTCTTCTTCGATGTGGTTTTATTCTTTTGTAAGAACATGCAAATAAAAACAAAATATACGTAAATTTAGGAGGTCCTTCTTTTTTAAAACAAACATATAGAAAAATTACAATGCAATACACTAAATTATGAAGTTACAACCTGGCATGTATGTGAAATTTAATTATGGTTTACATATATGGTTGAACCAAGCTTATCTCCATTTTTAACACTCATTCCTGCACTGTTACAAAAACTATTACCTTACAAATTAACTAAAATATAAATTAAAAAGAATTTGACGTGTTAAAAATAATAGATTTTTAATTTTTAAACATGCATGTATTATCATTTATGTAGGATTTTAATAAGAATTTTCTCAGATATCCTAAAATCTCTAAACAAAATAACTATAGAAGCATTTTACATTCTAAAAGTATTGAATTTTTATATTAAAAGTAATGTATTTTAATTTGTGAAAACATCATGATTATTGTTTAATCTGTTTTGTAGCATTGTAATAAGAATTAACTATAATATCGCTAAAATATTACTATAAAAGTATTTTATTATATTTAAACAATATGAATTTTTATTTGTGAAAAATGCATGTTTATTAATTAAATTTGTAGGATATTAATAAGGATTTCTTAAGACACCTCTAAAATCTCAAACATTGACTAATAACATAACCGCAAAACTTTAAACAAATACAGTTAAAAGCATTTTATGTGCTATAACTTATAGAATTTAACTTAAAATTAACATTCTAAAATTAACATTTAAATTAACATTCTAAAATTAACATTCTAAAATTAACATTTAAATTAACTTAAAATTAACATTTTAAATTTACCGTTCTAAATTTACCATTCTAAAAGTATCAGTTACAACAGTGGTTTCCAATGTGGGACGCTATGTCCTCCAGGGTGGCAATTTTAATTTTAAGGAGAAGTTTTGTTATTAGCCTATTTATTGTCAATTTTGTATTTATCTTTTTTTCTGAGGAGTAATGTTTTAGACAAATTAAAACTAATGCATGCAAATTTCCAAGAAAAAATGAAACACGTTTTTTATTTAACTTTCAAACGGTTCTCATTCAAAAGCTCAAAACGCAAGCATAATCGTTATATTATATGAAAAGTCTTCAGGAAAGAATCATCCGATTACAAAATTTAATATTTTCCATAATTACAAACAGCAACTTATAATTAATGTGTTACTGTAAAGAAAAAAATGTTAATTTTTTTTTCACGTAAGAGTTCATTACAAAATGTTCGTCTTGCGTAACTTCTTCATACATGAAAACGCAGTAGTTTAGACGTTGCAACTCGTCATTAGGCTTCTGTGCTTACATGATTTGCAATTTGTAAAGCTTAAAATGAAATTTTTTTCTCAAAACAGTCGAAACGGTAGATAGAGGTATATCCTAAGTTTACGACTAGCACGAACCGTAACTGCGTAAAAAAAGTCTCTCGCACTCTTTCAACATTCTCTGCTGAAACACCTGCTTGGCCTGGACTTATACGAAAAGACAATGTTACTATACAAGAAGTTACTATACTATAATACAACTAAACAAGAAAGAAAAATAATGCACCAAGCATAAATTATGAAACACTTTCCAACACTAACAGAATACTTTAACAAACCATGGTTGTTTAATAAGGTAAATAAGGGATCTAAGTAAACATTTCAGAAAAATACAAAACACACACAAAAAACATTTGAAAACCAGATTTCAGCAATGACCGTCGTCCACAGCCGGAAAAGTACTTCAATTCTTTTCTGAAGCCCTTTATATATTTGTATATACACTGTAGTATGCTGCAATTTAGTTTAGTAATAAAACACATAACACAGTTGAAAATTCATCTTCAGCAGTTTCTACCAATAGACGGAAACATACTTGAATTATTTTGTACAGCCCTGTATATTAAGCTTTTTATACACGCCACATATTAAGCTATAGTTTAAATCAGGCAAATGCACACTGAAATCACACTTCCAGAAATTATCGAACATAGGAAGCCATGTATTCAGTTCTTTGTGTGGCCCTGTATATGATTTTATTTATATTCTATCAAACTTTCTTGGTATACTATATATATTTCACGTTCAAAATGCATAACTCGATTAAACATCCGTTTTAATCAATTTACGCTGATGCACCGTAACGCTTACGATATTTTTTGTGTAGCCCTGTATATGATCTGTAGCATTTATACATACCTCATAGCCAAGGCTTAATTTCTAAGAAAAAAGAACCGGAGCTCTAGTATTCTGCAGTACTAACACCCGTAGCGTACTCTAATATGAATATTTATATTTCATACACTATTTTTTTAAATTAGCATTGTTTTATTATTTAGCAACATAAAAATTTTAAATACATCTATATCTGTGTATACTTAGCTATCAACTATTCCAGTTTTTAGTTATTACTACTTCCAAATAGAAACCTTTGCCTGATCTTAATGTTAATTAATCGCAGAATTCTGCGATTCAATAAGCTCAGGATTAAGATACGGAAATAGTGTTAACACTAAAAGAATGAATAGTTCGCAGCTATGCAGAATAGAAAAAGACTATTTCTGTTTACTTTTTATCTTATCAAAATAGCATTAAAATGATTTGAAATGGAAATAATTAAAATTTTGAATTTAAGACAGATTGAGCTCGAGACTGCCCAAACCCGAAGACTGATATAAAAATCGGACCCGTTTCATCTCCATATCTTACTTGAGCGACACATTACGTTACTTATAAGTGTTTTGATACAAAAGAAGGCAAAAGATTGGAGAAGGGGAGGGAAAGGTAAAGGTAATTTAGGATTCGTTTTTCGGAAGTGTTATTGCACTGGGCTGAGGAGCGCAGTGTTTATGAGCTCCGGTGAATTCTGGCCAATATTTACATTTTTACTAAAAACAGAGAAGTACCGTAGCTGGGCTCCGGTGGGCTCTGGTGCAAATTAAGCCCTGTCATAGCATTGAAAAATTTAGTTAAACGCATACTTTACTAAAATCCCACTTCCAATTATGGCTTATAAACAATACTTCGGACACAGTACTGTACCCGAAATATATTTGTGTGTCCCTGTAAATGAATCACAAATGATTCATAATAATAGATATCTTGTAGTAAACCTCAATGTATATCAATTTCATTACATACGAAATGGCGTAACATAATTAAAATACTCTGCAAACAGTTTTTCCCCCGTAGACCATTATGTAAAAGAATACTTTTGTGTGGCATACTGTAAATGAAAGAAAGAAGCTTTACACTCCATATTCTACAGAAAGCATGTCTTAGCGCATCCCAGAAATTGATATCATTTTCATTATGTTTGTAATAGTGTAACATGATTAAAATGCGCAGTAAACGATTTTCCACATCACACCATAATGTAATGGCATTCTTTTCAGTTTCTTTGTAAACTAATTATAAGTCCTCTACGTACCATGTTCGATAGTAAGCATCTGGTGGTGTATTTCAGTGATGTATATCAATTTCAATATATTTGAAATAGTGAAACATCATTAAGATACACTGTAAAGAATTTTTCCCCGTAGACCATAATGTAACAGTATTTTGAGTGCCTCTGTAAAAAAAACTATAAGTGCTACACACTTCATTTTCAATACCGAACATGGTATAGTAAACCTCAATAACATATATAAATTGCATGACTATCCGGATATATTTACGGGAGTTAGAGCACGGACAGACAGGCAGACGGCAGGCAGGCAAAACGAATTCATAAACACTTTTCAACTATGTTGGAAAGTGTTAAAAACTGCAGCGGCAAAAGGTGAGTCTTGCCTTTGCTCCTGAAAGACTAGGGGGGCATATGACTCCCCCCCCCCTTGTCCCCGCCAGATTACGCCCATGGCTGCAATTGGAAATATAGTTTTGCTATGGTATAGTAGTCACTCATAACAGGTAATCAGTATCTAAATGTTACAACTTTACAATGTGACGCCCATCACTTATAAATACAGCCTTCAGACGATTAAAAACAGCCTGCGCAGCGATGAAGAGCATTTCAGGCGGTATATCGGAAACATAATGGCGTATAGCTTCTTTCAACTGGACCAATGACATAGACCGATGTTTGTATATATGCGACTTCAAGTAGACCAATAACTAAGAGTCATATGGTGTAAAATATGAATAACTTGCAGGCCATTCGTGTAGAAAAGAACGACTGAGGACTGGTCTTTCCAAATGTAGGTTTCAAGATTCTCGTGACAAAATCAGCTATCTGTAGGTGTGCTCTATTATGCATGAATATTATGGACTGGAGCGTTTGCCTTTACGCTTGCCTTTTATAAACAAGGATACATCATTTACGTTTACCATTAGCGAGGGAAATTTGAGATTCCACTCATCAATATCTTTAAGACTTGTTATCAATCAGACCACAAATCTCGCCTTCTAATGTTAGACCTATGAGCTTGGAATGCACCCGTTTTGTTTCAAAATTCACCTCGGAAAATAAACATTTTTAACTTCTTTTTTTTTTTCTGCATGCTTTTCTTGAAGGATGTTTCTTTCTTTTCTATTTGACAAAATATTTCTAAAATACACAGTTAGTTATATTTAAAATGTTAAAGTTTTATTTACAACACGTCTGCTTCACTTACATCAGCGGTTCAAAACCTTTTCTTTTTCAAGTACTCCTTTCTTGGGAATTCCATAGATGCGTAACCCTATTCGAAAAACTCGGTTCCATATATATATATATATATATATATATATATATATATATGTTCGTTAGTAATGTTCTTATGTTAGTTACAACACGTCTGCTTCACTTAGATCACCGGTTCCCAACCTTTTCTTTTTCGCGTACGGCTTTCTTGGGATCTCCATATATGCGTAAACCTTCTCGAATAAACTCTGTTCCAAAAAAATATATATATATTTTTTTTCGTAGTAATGTTCTTATGTTAGTCACTAATGTCAGTTGCAGCTCTTTTTAAGTATTCCAGTCATCAACCATTTGTCCATTTTGATACAGAAAAAGGTATCGACAGAAAGTCGTTCAGAACAATAAATATTAGTTAAAGACTTCCAATTAAGAACTCATAATAAAACAAGAACGAAAAATCATGCGTCAAGCATAGATTATGTAGCACTTTCCAACGCTTCCAAAATAATTTTACAAATCATTACCGTTTAATAAGCTGAAAGATGACATCTAAGTAAACAATTTGGAAAACGCATAACATATTTAAAAACGTAATTTCAGGAATTTTCAATATATACAATATTCGGAAAAATATCCGAATACTTTTATGTAGCCCTGTATATGATCTATAGATTTGTATATATACATAGGATGCTAAATTTTAGTTTAGTTAGGAAACGCGTAGCACAGTTTAAATTCTCCTTCTGGAGTTTCTGTCAATAAACTGAAATGTGTTCGCGAACTTTTGTGCTGCCCTGTATAGGACCTACAGAATTTATACACACCACGTAATAGTCAAAAAGCTAGTTAAGATTAAAATCGCGTTCAGTAACTTAAAAACGCACTTCCAGGAATTATTGTTAACAGACAGTAGAGAATTCTTTTGTGTGTCCCTGTCAATGAACGATGACTGCTATACACACACTATTCTGTAGTAAGCCTCTTGTAATGCACCTTAGTAATATATATAAACTTCAATACGTTTAAAATAGTGGAACATTATTTAAATAAGCCGCAGACGATTTTTCTCCATAGACGTAATGTAACGGAATTATTTTGACTGTCCCTGTAAAGTAACTCTAAGTGCTATACACCTACTATTCCATATTAAGCTTCTTCTAATGCATCTTAGTGATCTATATAAATTTCAATGCGTTTACAATAGTGAAACATTTTTAAAATAAACCGCAAATGATTTTTCCCCATAGACCGCAATGTAACGGAATTCTTTTGAGTGTCCCTGTAAGAAAACTATAAGTGCTACACACTTCAGTTGAAATAGGGAACGTGCCATAGATAACGACAATAACATATAAAAATTGCAGAGCAATCCGAGCATATTTACGGGAGTTAGAGCACGGCCAGACGGCCATCCGGCCAGACTAACCGAAGTCATAAGCACTTTTCAACTAGGTTGGAAAGTGCTAAAAAGAACGAAGCTGTATTCAATACTACATGGTATTGACCAGATGCCGCCCAGTTAGTTGAACATTAAAATGAGACTATTATTTCTTTTTTTCTTTTCATATTTTTAGAATTACTAGATAGAAACGAACAATAAAAGAAAATAGGTGTGTGTGTGGGGGGGGGGGGGACAATACAAATGTGACAATTTTGGCGAAGGGGGAAGGGGCAACATGCGTAATATTACAGGGCGGGGCTAGTGCGACCAAATTTATTTATCAAATACTAGATTTAGGCCATTTCCTTCATTTTGCGAATAGCCTATTGGCAGTGGCGGCTCGTGTCTTTTTTTGAGGGGAGGGGGGGGGGATCACTAAATGCATGCCTGAAACATATATTTTCATACCACTATTTTTTACAAAAAATATTTTCCTTGCTTAATGGGAGAATTTTCTGAGAGTAAATAAAATAAAGTATTCCTTTTTAGGTGCGTTCGTAATTATATAAATACGTAGCACCTATTGTCGTCGTTTGGTTCGTCCGTCCGTCTGTCTGTCTGTCCGTCCGTCCGCATATAACAACGCAAAAACTACCCGACCGAATGGTTTGAAATTTTATATATATTATCTTTGCAGAAATTTGTCGAGACATTTCAAATTTTATGAAAATCGAATCAAAACTTTAGGAAATATTAATTCACATTTCTTAATAAATATTTTTATTATTTTTTAAAAAATCGGTGCTTTTCTGTTATAGGAGCTTCCGAGGTTGAATCGTCAAGCGACCGAGATACTTATTTTATGACAGAAATTAATCTGCAGACGATATAATTCATTTCACAGAATTAAAAATCAAGAAGATCTGAATATTTATATAACTAGCTATAGCACGAAAGCACCTCATTTGTCACGTTTGACGTACAATTTCCAACTTGTTATTAATAGTGGTAATAAAAGAATAAACTTATCAGCCATACATTTAGTGCCCCCAAATAAAGCCAGTCACGATCCGCCACTGCCTATTGGAGTTTATATAGGTCTGTCTTTGTAAACGAAAACTCTATGACTTATTTTCAAAGTTTTCATTCTAATCTTTTAAATTTAGCATTTTCCGTCATTACCGGTGTAATTTTAACGTACCCCTAACTTCTCCACCACGCACCCCAGGTTGGGAAACGCTGACTTAGATTATTAAAACTTAAAAAAAAATATAAAATTAAGTATATAGTTTACAAACATTATGTGAAAAGAAAAAAAAGGAAAGAAACATTCTCCAAGAAGAGCAAACAGAAAAAAGAAGGCAAAAATTTTCATTCAGATCAATTCAGAGGAGAAATTTGAAAAAAAAAACGAATGTATTCATAGAGAGGGGAACTTGTGGTCTGTCTAATCAGGAACCTTAATTTTAACAACAATGACGATATTTTAGGGAAAGTTTCAGCAGTTCTTTCTGTGAAATATAGAACAGCAGTGTAATTTGATCAGTCGCACCATATATAGTTACATCCCGAATTATGAAGCATCTAGTTTAGTATTGTTTGGAAGAGAATGGTGGCAATATCTAGAACTTCTCATACTGTCGGTACAAGTCGAAGAAAGCAAAAATAAATAAATAAATGTATTTCTTTTGAAAGTACCGATACAATAGCTTCATTGTGTTAAAGTTATAAATAAAAATCCGAGATCGAATAAAAATTGATACACCTCTATTTTTGAATACGAAACTGGATTGAGAACCTGTCTTGGTTTTCTGTGTATACATTTTATTGGTTTTCATGTGTATCATCATCCATAAATGTTTTTGTTAATAATTTTAAAACACCTTGTATATTCGTATTTGATTTAAAAATTTGAGCAAGCATTGTAATTCTCTTTTTAAATTTTTTTTTCGAAAACATTTTAAAAGCTTAATGCACTCGATATACTTTTCAAATAAATTCAATTTGTTTAGAGAATTTGAATGTATGTTAAGGTTTAAAAGATTTGAAATTCAAATGCCTTTAAGACGGGAAGTAATTCTACAAGTATTTCCACTTCGTTTAACAAAGGTTCGTGATTCCATAAAAAGTACTAAGACGAAAGAGAAAGCTGTTAGACTGAAAGAACGTTTGCTTTGAGTAGAAGTTTAGAGAATTTTTTGCTGTTCAAACAAAATTTGCAGCTGCAGTAAATCTGTTGCAAAAATTTATTTTTTGAATTTCTTTGTTCCGTTCCATCTCTAACATGTCAGTAGACTGACATGTTTGCAGTTTGCAAGTGAAAATAATCACGTCCTCCCCCCCCCCCCCCTTCATAGAACGTCAATTAGTTTGGAAATAGCACAATTTTTAGTTTGTCAGGATATAAAATTTGGAATGTTTATAGAAAACTGATGTATTTATTTCTCTAGATCTAGAAGGACTGTAAGTTTCATGTTAACTGGGAGCCTATTTTACGTTATCGACTCCTGGGCTTGGAATATATATTTTTTTTTCTATTATTTCTTTTTGAATATTATGCCGAATTTTATTTAAAATAACATATTTTTTAATTAAAAAATGTTATTTTGTTTTAGAAAGTTAATAATTAAAAGGAATATTATAATTATAAATGTAATATACAGGGTGAATCTAAACTCTTGGGCAAAACTTTAAGAGGTGATAGTACACATCAAGACAAAAAATATTAAATAGGAAACTAAGGGTCCCAAACGTAGGAGATAGGTGCCATTAAAGTTTAGGGTCCAAAATTTCAAATGATTATAAAAAACGGAAAAATTGGTCGATTCGTTTCCTTTTTTCGCTAAAACTATTCTTTATGTCATTATTTTCTTGAAAATAAATTTTAAAGATAAAGTTCAAAAAATGCCGATAGAGGGCGCTTTAGACTTTGGAGTAAGGAACAACTATTTTTTACCGTTTTTTTGTATCTCATTAAATGCTTTCAAAAGCTTAGACTTAAACTTAAATTTTGAACTCAAAATCTGAAATCGTTGGGAGTGGTTAAGTAGCACAAACTGAACTGTGTTCAGGAGTTGAAATTTGAAACCCCCCTGAACACAGTTCAGTTATTCCCGATCTTGGTGTCGTAGACCAGGCAGAAACTACTACCCCCTACACGCAAAATAAACGATAGAGGGATGACAAAATTAAATAAAAAATTATTCATAACAGACATGAACAATTTCTCCACGCAAAATGATAAGAAATAATTTAAAATAACATTAAAGTTATGTAGCCATTACGCAGTAACGGTCCGTGTCATCCGATTGGCCGGCAATGTGTAGTACAGAAGGATGTAACCTCCAGATGGCGCTGTGATCGAAAGTGCTATAAAAGCGCTGGTTGTCCGCATTCATCGTGTTTTCGTCTTTGACGGCTGTAGGGATGACCAGCTACACTAATCAGGAAATGGCCGATATGCATTTCGTTTACGGCGCTGCGGATGGGAATGCCCAGGAGGCCCGGCGATTGTACCGGGAGCGATTCCCTTCGAGAGGCTTGCCGGACCGAAAATTTTTCAAACGATTGCATCGGCGTCTCGGAGAAATCGGTTCGTTTGTCAGCGGAATGCACGACACTGGGCGTACCAGGAGTACGAGAACACTGGAACTTGAAGAGCATGTGTTGCGTGAATTCGAGGAGCATCCGGAGATGAGCACGCGGGCTGTATCCACCGCCGCAAATGCGAACCAGATGACGGTTTGGCGAGTGTTAGGAACCGAAAGCCTTCGACCCTATCATTCACAGCGTGTACACGCCTTGAAAGCAACCGACCATCAGCCACGTGTCGATTGTTCACGATGGTTCCTCCAACAGTTGGATGCGCAATCAGACTTTGCCGCGCACATGCTATTCACCGTGCTAATAAATTTTTTATTTCATTTTGTCATGCCTCTATCGTTTATTTTACGTGTTGGGGGTAGTAGTTTCTGCCTGGTCTACGACACCAAGATCGGGAATAACTGAACTGTGTTCAGGGGGGTTTCAAATTTCAACTCCTGAACACAGTTCAGTTTGCGCTACTTAACCACTCCCAACGATTCAGATTTTGAGCTCAAAATTTAAGTTTAAGTCTAAGCTTTTGAAATCATTTAATGAGATACAAAAAATAACGGTAAAAAATAGTTGTTCGCTACTCCAAAGTCTAAAGCGCCCTCTATCGGAATTTTTTGAACTTTATCTTTAAAATTTATTTTCAAGAAAATACTGACATAAAGAATAGTTTCAGCGAAAACCGCAAATGAATCGACCAATTTTTTTATAATCATTTGAAATTTTGGACCCGAAACTTTAATGGCACTTATCTCCTTCGGAAGACGTTTGGGACCCTTAGTTTCCTATTTAATATTGTTTGTCTTGATGTGTACTATCACCCCTTAAAGTTTTGCCCAAGAGTTTAGATTCACCCTGTATATATAGGGTGTAACTGAAATGCTTCAACAAACTTTGAGGGATGATAGTACTCATGAAGATGAACAAAAAATGCAATAGAACACGGGGTCGCAAATGACATTTAACCCTTTCAGGGACAGTGGTATGTCTAAAAAACCACTTAATTTTAATTCCAAAACGCCACAATGGCACCAGAATTTTGCTAAAATCTTTTCCATTTAATATTTATGTAAAATATAGCCTTTTTCTTATTTACAAACATTTTTTTTTGTAAATTCCGGTGCCAGTCCATTTTCAGACGCATTTTCTCTATTTTTATCCTTTAAGCCTTTTAGGGGCGAACTACTTTTAGTACTAAAATGTTGAAATAAATGACTGGCACCGGAATTTATAAAAAAATTTGTTTGTAAATAAGAAAAAAGCTATATTTCACATACATATTAAATGGAAAAGATTTTAGCAAAATTCTGGTGCCATTATGGCGTTTTGGAATTAAAATTAAGCGCTTTCATAAACATACCACTGCCCCTGAAGGGGTTAAACGTCATTTGCGACCCCATGTTCCATTGCATTTTTTGTTCGTCTTCATGAGTACTATCATCCCTCAAAGTTTGTTGAAGCATTTCAGTTACACCCTGTATATATGTATATATATAATCATTAATTATAATTACCAACAAAAACAATTACATATTCATGTGAACAGCGCCTGAAAGCTGCACACAAATCAGAACACACAAATCAGAAATAATCCAGCAAAAAAAAATATTTGTCCTGAACTAGCACCCCTTCCCCTTCCCTCATCAAACAAGAAAACACAAAAATACAACTTAAAAAATTACAACAATAAAACCACCGAAAAGTAACCAAAAAACTCACGCTACGGCCTTGTCGGCAGTGGGTTAAAATTAAAACAACAGCTAAGTGTACTCTAGACAAGAATAATATGTATCCGTGGCAGTGGGTTTCGGCCTGAAAACTGCGTAGTAAAATCAAAATGTACAAAAACATGTTTGTCGGCTACATAATAGAAGCGGCGTAGCGTCTTAGAACTAGTGTACTAGTGATTCTGAAGTATTATTTGTTATTGATTTAAAATTTTCTGCAAGAATTATAATTATCTTTTTTAAATTTTTCGAAAACATTTTAAAAGCTTAATGCACTAGAAATTTTCAAATAAATTCAATTTGTTTAGGGAATTTGAATGTATGTTAAGGTTTAAAAGATTTGAAATTGAAATGCGTTTCAGACGGCGCGGCGAAGTAATTCTACAAGTATTTCCACTTCGTTTAACAAAGGTTCGTGAATCCATAAAAAGGTACTAAAACGGAAAAGAAAGCGGTTAGAATGAACGTTTGCTTTGCATAGAAGTTTGGAGGAGCTTTTGTAGTTCAAACAAAATTTGCAGCTGTAGTAAATGTACTGCAAAAATTTCTTTTTTGAACTTCTTTACGTCTCAAACATTTCAAGAATCTAAAACGTTTACAGTTGAACACGTTTACCCTTTTCTTTTACTTCTCAGAAAGTGAGAAAACATCGTAATTCTTTTGCAGTCAGACTCGAACTTCGAAATGGAATGGAAGCTAGGAAATTGAGATATTTATTTGCTACGACCACGCTACGTAGTACCAAACACGTTGACTGCAGGTAATCCCAACCGACATCTGGGGATGGAATGTGTACAGTTTTTAAAGTTTTTTATTTATGTAGAATTTATTTGGATATAATGTACCGATTTTTTTCTTAAAACTGACATCTTTTTCAATAACAAAATGATGCAATATATTTTACGCCAGTTTAGTCCAATTGCAACTCCGGATGGAATGTGTACAGTTTTTAAAGTTTTTCTTTTATGCAGAATTTCTTTGGAATTGTATCGATTTTTTCTTAAAACTGACATCTTTTTTCGATAACAAATTGATGCAATATATTTTACGCCAGTTTAGTGCAATTATGATTCCGGTAGAACCACTATTTCCTAGCAGTATCCTACGCTTTTTTTATCTAAGAAATTCTGCGATTAAATAACGCTCTGATTACTTTTCAGAAATAGTGGTTTCACACAGACTGCTGTTGGTTCCTTTAGGCAGTTAAGAATGTAAAAACAATATATATTTGCAATGTTAATGAAAAAACAATTAAAAAAAAGAACAACATTTTTCTAAATGTTATTAGAAAATTTTAAAGATTTTTTTTTTGTGCGACGACGGTGAGATTCCAACATAGTTGAAAAGTAGTCAGTACTTCAGTTCGTCTGTCTGGCAGTCTGTCCGCGTTCTAACTCTCATAAATACACCTGTATTTCTATCATATTGATATTATGTTATTGACATGGATATATTGTGAGGCGTTCTCTATTGTAGATGAAGTACGTAGCTGTTATAGGTCGTTGTTATAGAAACGGACAAAAAAATCTGTTACATTGTAGTCTACGGAAGAAATAATGTTTGCAGTGCATGTCAATGATATTACGGTATGGTAAACAGCAGGAAAAATTTATATGCATCACTGTAATGAACTACACCATCTCTTTTACATAATATTAAGATAGTAGCATTTATAGTTCGTTTATAGGGACCCACAAAACAATTCCATTACATTATGATTTACAGAGAAAATCATTTGCAATGTATTTCAACGATATTGCATCACTTTAAAAATAATGAAATTGATATGCATCATTGAGGTGCATGCACTACAACATGCGTTCTCTAGATTATTAAGTTTGTAGCTTTCATCGATCTTTTACAGAGTCACACAAAATAATTCTGTTGCAGGACCGATATTTTTCAATTCTTAAAAGCCAAGTTCTATTTAAAATTATCACCTATAGCATTTTCTTTTTCCTATTTTTTTTTATGCCAAAAGTCCGTTCGCGCGCTTTATTGCTGACGCCTTTTTACTTCGAAATTATGTTTCTTTCAGTAAAGAGTTCAGACATCGCCTAGCTCTCTCATTGGTTAGTTAGTAATACTGCAATGCCGTATTCAAATTTGCGCAATCTGGTATAAAACATGAAACTTAAGTTCTGCAGCTAGATTTTCTGTGATACTGGCTGCTAAGATAAAATGTTATTGCCCGGAGTGAGAAAGAGAATATTTTTCGAAATGTGATTACAAATTAACATCGACGTATTATGTTTAAAGCATGTCAAGATGGCTAAAGTTTTTAATGATGAAAGTATTCCGTAAAAATAGAGCGTTGTGGCGAATGTTTGCTTATCTGTCATCGTATGGAGAATAAATAACACTTTTGTTCTTTCAAATCTTCGTCTATTGTTCTTATGGGGAAAACATCCAATGTGATTTTGATCAAAAGCGATGTGGAGTGATACTAATGAGTGCAGAATTACATAATATTCTAGCGAATTCTTCGAGAATGAGCTACAACTACTTAAAATACATGATCAATTTAAAGAGTATTAAAATAAATGATCAACGTAAAAATAGCACAAATAAAATATATAAAATAGCAAACAGCTGTTTCGGAGCTTCAAAAGCTCCATCATCAGTGCCAAATTTAAAAATATTAATTTTTCAGAAGGTTCAATAATTCAGAAGTGCTCATCGATTTACGATCTTGATTTTTGGGAAGCCTATCATATATGGAATAATTCAGGCAACTTATTTAATGATATGTCCAGTACATCAAATTTTGCAAATGTCTGGCTACAATTCATTTAATTCATTCTCTTCACTCCCCCGCCCCCTTTTTTCTCCTCCGTACTTAAACTTGTCCAGTCTGGCCGAGCGCTTCCATTGGTCTCCTATGTCACAAGTGACTCTTGACTCTGCTGTTGTTTTTAAAAACTCACCGCCATTCTATTTTGGTCACGTGCGGAAATGCAAGCATACTTACATGGCTTACATGGCTTAAACTTTTAAATCAGGTTTTAATATTTTTAAATTTGGCACTGATAAAGGAGCTTTAGAGGCTCCGAAAACAGCTGTTTGCTATTTTATATATTTTTTGTTTGTGCAATTTTTACGTTGATCATTTATTTTAATATAACGGCACAAAGTTATATCCACCTATTTTAAAAATTTAAAGAGTACTTCATTATGCCATTTGTGTTATAACATGTACTCGTGTATATATATATATATATATTATAAATAAGTGAATTGCAACACTATCTAGTGATTTTTCTTTTCTTTGTTTTGGCACGCCTGAGTTGCATTTCTATTTTTTGCAAGATATTTTAAAATAACCCTGAATATTCGTACTTCAACTAAAGCATTCTGATTGAAATCCTTAAATGCATTTTAAAACCTGATACATTCGAAACACGTATGATAAATTCAATTTGCTTAGATGCAAAATGCAAGTTAGGTTTTAAAAGGTTTGACATTCAAATGCCTTTACGACACCAAGTAATTCTACAGGTATTTACATTTCATTTAAGAAGGGTTCGCGAATCCATCAAAAATACTAAGACGGAAGCGAAAGCTTTTAGAAGGAAAGAATACTTGCTTTGTGTAGAATTTTGAAGTAATAGCTTTTGCCGTTCAAACAAAATTTGTAACTGGAGTAAATGTATTGCAAAAATTCATTTTTTGAATTTCTTTGTTCCTTTCTATTTCAAAGTTTGAGTAGTCTGGCACTTTTGCAGCTGAACAGAATCCCGTTTAATTACCCATCATACGTATAGGGTAAATCTTGTAATAGTTTTGAAAATCGAAAAATTTTTTGACGGATTTACAAGTTTCAGACACTGGAGATTCCGAAAAACATATTTTTTAGAAAAAAAAAATTGCCGTCCGTCTGCTTGTGTGTCTGTAAAAGCTTTATCTCCCGAACAAATTGAGATAGTGACTTAAAATTTGGCATGTACTTAGTATGTAATAATGGGAAGAAGCTTATTGTATTTCCGAAACACCGATTATCCGGAACTGTTTTTTTCGGACTCTCGAAATATTCGTTCTGATAAAAGGTATATACAAATTTTCGAAATTGTTCATTTTAAGGAGTGAATATAAAAGGCAATAAAAAACATAAATTTTGCATAAAGAATGAAGTCGATCGAGATATTTGTAATCCTATTTTCGACACTCTTCGATTTTTCATGACCCTGTATTTCATTCAAATTTCAATTCAAAGATATAGTTTAATTGGAAATGAGACGCTTCATCCGACGCAGTCAACCGTTAGTTAATAGGATTATCAATTTTGGAGTTATAAGGATGTTTCTTTTACGCAATTTAGTAATAGAGCATTTAAAGTTTATGACGTCATCAAGCCACGATTTTAATCGAGTTGCAATGCATTTTATAAATAGTTTACACATGCTTTATTTTCATATTTTATGTCATGCATATCCATGATGGGTAAGTATTACGATGGCCCCCAACGACTAGTTTTTTTCTTCTTAGAACTCCTGAGCTAATTTGGAAAAATCGCAATTCTTTTGTAGTCGCGCTACAAATTTGGAATGCTATTCTAGGAAATTGCGACATATACAGGGAGTGTCGGAAAAATGTATTCATACACTGATTAACGGGTCATAACTTTCTAATTTTTCTTTGTTTTCAAAGTGTAATTAATTGGAAATAATGAATGGACCAAGAATGGGTGGACCAAGAAAATTCTCTAAATTTTCTTTTGAAAAAAGAAAAAAATATTTTCAAATACTATTCTAAGAATGAAAATGTAGCAGAAGTACAAAAACAACATCGTAGGGAATTTCAGACAGATCCACCTCTATGCGACTTACAATTCTTTGGTTAAAAGATAAGTTTGAAACGAATGGATGTTCGTAGACAACGTTCCGGAATCGCAATTGAGCCAGAATGCGCCGCAATACCACATGAAATGCTTGTTGAAGTTTGTAAAACAATAGCTCACCTTTATAAGCAGTGTATGGTGATAACTTTGAACAGAACGTTAATAATTTTGAACATCTGCGGTAAGAGGAAAAGTTTTAAAGATTTTATGTACATTATTTTGCAACTTAAATATTAATTATATGTGAATAAAAACTAGAGTTATAATCATTCAAAGTGTGTATGCACTTTTCTGACGCACCCTGTATTTACTGCGATTACAAGAACTAAACGTTTCTTAACATATTGACTGTAGACTTCGGGATTGGAACATCCGACTAGTTTAGGTTTATAAACGTGTCATCGTTAATGTGTGATCTTTCTTCTTATTATTTCATTTTTAGGTGCGTTCGTAATTATATAAATACGTAGCACCTATAGTCGTCGCTTGGTCCGTCCGTCTGTCCGTCCGTCTGTCTGTCTGTCTGTCCGCATATAACAACGCAAAAACTACCCAACCAAATGATTTGCAATTTAAAATATATTATCTTTGCAGAATTTTGTCGAGACATTTCAAATTTTATTAAAATCGAATCAAAACTTTAGGAGATATTAATAAAAATATTTATTAAGAAATTTGAATTTGATTTTTTTTAAATCGGTGCTTTTTTGTTATAGGAGCTTCCGATGGATGTTAAATCGTGAAGCGACCGAGATACTTATTTTATGACAGAAATGAATCTGCAGACGATATAATTCATTTCACAGAATTAAAAATCATCAAGATCTGAATATTTATATAACTAGCTGATACATATATATCTGAATATTTATATAACTAGTTAAGATATTTGTATGAACAGTGTCATAAAATATATACTTAACTAGCTGTTTAACTCGTTCTACGCACGGGATATCATGAATTTAATTCTAAAACGCGCGTACGAACGCACCTCGTTTGTAACGTTTGACGTACAATTTCCAACTTGTTTATTGATATATTCGTAGTCACATACTCACATACTTCTCAGCAGGGCTTAATGTCTAAGAAAAAAAGTACCGGAGCCCTAATATTCTGCAGTACTAACATCCGTAGCGTACCCCCTTCCCCTCTCCTCTGCTGTCACTCCAATCTGTATATTTATATTTCATACATTATTTTCAAAATTTAAAGCATTGTTTTTTTATTTAGAAAAATAAAAATTTTATATACATCTATCTGTGTATACTTAGATATCAGCTATTCCACTTTTTAGTTATTACTACTTAAAAATAGAAACGTTTACCTAATCTTAATGTTAATTAATCGCAGAATTCTGCGATTCAATAAGCTCAGGATTAGGATTCGGAAATAGTGTTAAAACAAAAATGAATAGTTCGCAGCTATGCAGAATAGAAAAAGACTATTTCTGTTTACGCTTTATTCTGATCAAAATAGCATTAAAAGGATTTGAAATGGAAATTCTGCCAATTCTTTGAAATGGAAATTCGACAAAATTTTGAATTTAAGACAGATTGAGCTCGAGCCTGCCGAAACCCGAAAACTGATATAAAACTCGAGACTGTTTTATCTCCATCTCTTACGTGAGCGACACATTACGTCACTTATAAGTGTTTTGATACAAAAGATTGGAGATGGGAGGGAAAGGAAAAGGGTAATTTAGGATTCGTTTTTCGGAAGTGTTATTGCACTAGGCTCCGGAGTGCAGTATCTATGAGCTCCGGTGAATTCTGGTCTATATTTAAATATTTACTAAAAATAGAGACGTACCGGAGCTGAGATCCTGTGGGCTCCGGTGCAAATTAAGCCCTGCTTCTCAGGATTTATTATAATAATAGTAAAGCTCTGTACCAGTAAAAACAAATTTGATTAACTGGAGATGAACATCGCAAAAACGTAAAGCGTTGCTTAGTGAAATCTCATATTTCCGTCTCTCCCTTAATAATGTTAAACCTATGGGTGTGTAATGCATTCGTATTTTTAAAATATCCTTCTTGAGGTTGATATTTTTAACTACTTTTTTCTGTGTGCTGTTCTTAAAGGATGTCTCCTTTTTTTTGTTAGTTGTCAAAATATTTCTAAAATATATATTTAATTTTATGTGAAATGTTAAAATCTTACTGAGTTTAGTTAAGATTTTAACACATAAAATTAAGTGTATGTTTTAGAAATATTTTGACAACTAAAAAAAAAAGATATATTCTTTAAGAACAGCAGAACAACACACACATATACACAAAAAAAAAGAAAAAGTAAAAATATTAATTTCCTGAGGAGATATTTTAATAAATACGAATGTATTACACGATTTAACATTAGCGAGAGGAATCAGAGATCTCACTGACCAATTGCCTTAAGTTTTATGTTTGATATGTAGAAACGCTGTCGGAGTTTGCCAAGAATGTAACATTAGAAGATATTAAAAAGCACTAAGGAAAAGAAATCATACAAGATACATACAAACAAACAAACATGGGAAAGTTAAAATGTCAGATTTAAGACTGATACTTACTAAAAAGTATTTTCACAAAGACTATTGAACATAATAAATCTGCTTTAAAAAACTAATTATTTGCTTTATTAGAATGAATTGCCCGCAAGTCGAAATCCTTCACTTCTAAAGTAAAGAAATGAAGTCCAGAGCAGCTAAAGAAATTTGAAAATACTATAAGCATAAGTATTGGGCTATCTGGAAAGTTCGAGCCGCTTGAAAAAATCAATTCGTACCGGAAAATTCTGCCCTTTAATTAATTGAACACAAGTTTATTGAACATAATAAATCTGCTTAAAAAAAACTAATTATTTGCTTTATTAGTTTGAATGAATTGCGCGCAAGTCGAAATCCTTCACTGCTAAATTTACCCCTTGAAGGGCACCGGTATATTATATATACCACTTATTTTAATCCCAAAATGCCACAATGACATCAGAATTTTATAATCAACTTTTGAATTTATAAGGTGTATGAGGAAAACCTTTTACTTATTTTAAAATAAATTCGTTCATGAATCCTGGTGTCAATCAATCATTTCAATATTTTAGCTACAAGAGTACTTTGCCCCTGAAGGGGTTAAAGAAATGAAGTCCAGAGCAGCTAAAGAAATTTGAATTTACTATAAGCATAAGTATTGGGCTATCCGGAAAGTTCGTGTCAGTTGGAAAAATCAATTCGCACTGGAAAATTCTGCCCGTTAATTATTAGACATTAGATATAGGAATTAATTTCTAAAAATTAACACTAGAAGCACGAGCCGTTTTACTCAAATTTTATAAAACTATTTCACACCAGAAATTTTATTTCAAACTATTTAACTTTTAAAAGTTATTTTTGGATAGCATACATTTAACTTATTTTATGTAAAAATTTCTGGTGTGAATAAACATCTACTCATTTGGTACAGGTCAAATTGACCCGTCATCGCGGTTCTAGTGTTAAACGATAAAATTTTCCAGTACGAATTGATTTTCCTAACCGGCACGAACCTTTCCGGACAACCCAATACAATAGCTATAAAAATTTATGTAAGCTGAAAATTTCAGAAATCAACTCGAAATTTTTAATTTCAGCATTTGATGTCTATTATATAGCATTTCATGGAAGTACCAGATGCCAGCTATTCCAGTCAGCTTGCTGTTTTAGTCAGAGGTATGATGCGAACTTAAAAATAATTGAGGAGCTTCTGGAAGTTATTCCTCTATTCGGTACAACCACCGTAAAATTTTGATTGAAAATAGTTTGTCATTTAAAAAAATCAGTTCGCACAATGTTCCCATAACATTCGGGGTTTTAACATTTACGAGTTTTGATTATTCGTGAACATGAAAATGCGGAAAAACTTAACATTCGCAAGAATCTGATTTGATCATTTTCGATTTTTTTATTACCTTTTTCTTTTTCAGAATTTATAGTAGTTAAAGATTATGTCCTCTGAGTTTTCTCAGTATGTATTTACAAATAAATTTTCAGTTATCAATTGAAAAAGGAGCGAACATTGTAGAAAAGTTAAATAATAACAACAGCAGAATATTCATTGCAATGGTGAAGAAGTGGTAAGGTAACAGTGTTTTTTTTTTTTAATATTGCATTAACGGATTTGAAAATTATGCATATATGCATATCTTTTTACGGTGAACCCAGAAATCTAATTTTTATAAAGATTGCATTATTATAACCAAAGTTGTATTTTATCACAAATGGCTGATTTTCGTATAGAAAAAGAAAATAAAACGCTAATTGACAATGATGTAATTAATGATGCGAATAGGGATTATTAATTAAGAAAGAGAGATGGGGGGGGGGACTACTTTTTATTAAATATCGCATTTAGTCCACGTGACAGATATTACTATGACAGAGCAGCGAGCGCTACCGGGCCGGTTAAGATATTCGATAAAAACGGTAAATTTTTATTTAAAAAAAATAAACTTTTTTTTTGCGGGGGGGGGGATGAAATGTCTTTGGATTTATTAATTAAAGGATAAAGTGTTTTGATAGGAATATTAAAAGGACCCCTTTGCGTGATCTTTGATTATACTTATCCACTTGCTATAATCATAGTTGTAACTCTCATACAGTTAAAATTGCATATATCACTGTGTTGAGAACAGGAAGAACAGATATTCCATGGAAACGATTTTTCCCGGAGATGGCACCTTGCTGTATCGTTACCAAGACCCAAATGACACCTATTCCGTCCTTTCCGTGACAATTGTTAGAGTCGTTTCCTAGAACCCAAAAGTATAGGAATATATACTATAACAAGACTTGCTCGTTTAATAATTGTACAGAGCTGGATATTTTTTGCAACAACATTGTTTTCTGTCAACTTCTCGTTGAAATAACAAAAGAAATTAACTCATCGGCAAACTTTAAGTTTCCCACGTTTGGCGTAAAATACGCGTTTCTATTTGAAGGGATTGTAAATAAGAGGAAGTAACAGGGTAGTAAATAAAAGACTCATTTGTGTTAAAATTGCTTTTAAAATATTTCACATGCCGGAAAAATTATTAAGTGTTTTATATATAAATTCAAATACAAATTTCAACTTGTAGGTAGCTAACTTTTTGTACGTGATAATGATCTTTTGAACACGCTATTATTTTAGCGTGTAATGCAATGTACAGGGTGGTTATAAAATAAGTATCCCTATTTGGGGCTGTCTGTAGCTTGAAGGAATAACCCGAATGAAACCAAAATCGGTACACATACTATTCGAGAAGGGGGAAGAAGAATGGAAGAATAAAAAAATTAGTTACAATAATCGGCAACAGATGGCGCTACGGGTCCTGTCGGTGCAAACGCCGTTGTAATCCTTAGTAAATTCAAAACGCCGTCATTTCTACCATTAACGTTGTACGACATGGGTCTCATCTACCAGATCGCTCTTTAATTTTAAAACTATTCTACGTTAACAGCTCAAACAGTGCAGCTGCATTACGTGAATTTAGGCGTGTGAAAAGAATGCGTAAAGAAAAAGATCCTTTGACACCGTGTGCAGTGAGAAGAATGGTAAAAAAAATCGAGGAGACTGGATCGTTTACTGTAAAATGTGGAAGAGGGAGAAAACCAATACCTCTCCGCGCGCAAGAAGAAATTGCCACTGCGATTGTGGAGTCATCAGGCACTCCGGCAGCCGGTCATAGTGCACGTGGAGTTGCCCAAAATTTGGATATTTCATATGCTACTGTTCGAAAAGTCCTAAGAAAGGTAATCCAATTTTATCCGTATAAAATTAGTTGTCATCGACAATTGTTACTAGGTGACGCGCAGCAGAGACTGGATTTTACTTTAACATTTTTAGAACGAATGGAGGTGGATGATGCCTTTCCATGGAAGATTTTAGGGGGAGATGAATTCCATTTTCATATAAATGGGACAGTCAATACGCAGAACTGCAGAATATGAGCTTCGGAGCCACGAGCTGTTATTCACGAAATACCCCTCCACTCTCCAAAAATCACTGTGTGGTGTGGCTTTACTGCAAGTTTCATTCTTGGTCCTTATTTTTTTAGGAGTTACGGCCAACAGGCCCTGTAACGTGTTCAGTTACTGCACAAAATACCTGCGCATGTTACAAACTTTCGTAGTTCCTCAACTGCAGCAAGGACTTTTCGAACAGTAGCATATGGAATATCCAACTTTTGGACAACTCCACGTGCACCAGGACCGGCTTCCGGAGTCATGTCTGAAACAATTTTTATGCAAGATGGAGCCCCGCCCCATATTGGGCAAGCAGTACAACATTTCACAGATGATAGAGTAATAAGCCAGTATTTTCGTATGACATGACCTTCTCGAACCCCTGATCTAACGCCATGTGATTTTTGGCTTTGGGGGTACTTAAAATCAGTTGTGTAATGTGGAGGTGTCACAAACCTCAATGACTTAAAAGATCGCATATCACAACATGTGCGAAACATCACTCCTGATGCGTTACATTCCGCAGTTGAGCACGTCGTCCACCGCCTTGATTGTGTCTTGCAGCACAATGGTCACGTGGAACCTGAACTTGATCGGCACCACTATGCGAAATCTTAACCCCATTCACTGTGACATTTTCCAATAAATTAGGACGCCTTCCGGTTTTGTGCCTTAATTCTTTGTGCTTGTATTGCACATTACACTTCACACACAAAAGCGCCATCTGTCGGCGATTATTGCAATTAAATTTTTTATTGTTCCATTCTTCTTCCCCTTTCTCAAATAGTATGTGTACAAATTTTGGTTTCATTCGGGTTATTCCTTCAAGCTACAGACAGCTCCAAATAGGGATACTTATTTTATAACCGCCCGGTACATTATAGTGTTGGGTAGGATAGATACGAAAAATTTTGGAGGTTTGTGTGAGTTGTTAACACATCTTTGTTATGTATGACAATGTCATGCTTCCGGTGAGTTGAGGTGAATGTGGGGTTTACACGCAAAATAACTACATGAAATTGAGTGAAAACGCATGAAGTAACGCTTTTACCGCTGTTTAACCCTTTGAAGGGCGGTGATATATTATATATCCCACTTAATTTTCCCAAATGCCACAATGGCACCAAAATTTTTAAACAAAATTTTGCATTCATAATGTACGTGAAGAAAAGTTTTTATTTAATTTGAAATAAATCTGTTCGTAAAACCTGGTGTCATTCAATCATTTCGACATTTTAGGAATACAAGTAATTTGCCCCTGTAAGCGTCAAGCCCGAGGCTAGGCGTTAGGGGAGTGGTACTTTAGTGTTGTTGTCAGGAAGTTAATTGATAGCAAATAGTTTTCGGAATAAAGAAAGGGAATTCAAGTACATTTTTACAAGTAAAGTTAAAATTCTGCGAAACAATCACTAGTGTCAGTTCATCTTTACCTTTTCCCAATGTTCCAAAGTTCGCGAGAAAAATGTATAATTTAAGTAAAATGCAAATGTATAACTTCATTGAAATGTAATATTCAAATATTAAATGAAAATTGTTTCTTGTTTTCCATTTTTTGTATTCGGGGACAGGTGGCAAAAAGACCGAATGCGACCAATGGCATTCTGAAAAAGGACGCGGCTACTCTCGGGTTAAAAAAATTGCAATCGGATCATTTTTTGTGAAAATATAAATTAAAGTTTTTCAAAGACAAAGAGAAAGAGCAATCTCAAAAACAAGCATGCGCTATGATTTGAAATACTAAGCATGTACTGCAGATCCCTATTTCCCCGATCTGGCAAAATGTGCGCTCGCCAATTACGCCCTTTTACTTTGAAACCTTTAACCCTTAATCTCTCGGTCATAAATAGGCTCTTTCAAGTCCATCGGCCAAGATATCGGAACTGAATATAAACTAAAACACTTCGAGAGTTCATGCATAGAAAAACCGAATTCGTATATTTGTCGCTGCTTGGAATGTTGGGCGTGGAACACTACCTGGTTTTCAACATAAAATCAAACATTTATAAAGAGAATCAATTTTCGTAGCGAAATGAAGCTATGTCAAAGTAAACATTTTATCTGATTTATGTCGAGGATAATGATTTCAAAAGTTCTGCCAAAACAGTATTTCTCCATTTTTTTTCAAGAAGATTTAGCACAATTTTAATTACTCATAATGTAATGGCATTTTTAAATGTTCAGAAAAGATGTTCCTATTTTGCGTCAACGTACGCCAACTTGTATCAAGTAAAAAACTTATCTTCAGACTCTATGTGAACTAAAGAAACAAACTTCAGCTGCGAAAACTTGCGAGTCTTGTTTATATCTCAAAAAATCGTATTAAACAACAGAAATACGTAGCTTTCACGATGACCTAAAAAAACTCTTGATCTGAAACATGTACCTATATAACCTATTCATACGTTTTGTAAATGAATGAATAAAGTACCCAGGTACGAATACATAAACTTTGTTCGTAGTTATAATTAATAGTTCGTAGTTAATATTAGTATTATGATTGCCTTTTCATCACTGATTAATTACTAGGCATCGTCATCATCATATACATTCCAAACTTTGTGTTTTTAGCAGTTATTTTTATTTTTTGCAAGTTCATCCAAAGAGATACTAATGCAATGAATGGGGACAGGGAAAACGATGCGTTATGAAAACTAATTATTGTAAATGAATTGTTCTTCCACAAGCTGAAATCAGTGGCGTAGCCAGGGAGGGTATCTAAATGCTTTGGAAACCAGTAATATTGTAAAGTTTTCTTCGGCTTGATTATCGCTGAAACTTCTCCGATTACATAAGGCAAGAAAACCTTTAAAAAATTAATGGTAGTATTAAGAGCTCCTGGACCCCCTACTCTGGCTACGACACTAACTGAAATATAAGTTTTAGTTTGGAAACGATTGATTGTACGGACTTGGCTATATTCTAGACGATTCAGTGTGCCCAAAATATAAAAGATAAGGGCTGTATCCAAATCTTCTAACTGAAACGAAGCTTTCTTATAGTTTTTACCATTTTTCGTCCATTTCCGACCATTGTGCGGCGTCCTTTGAAAACGCCCTTGCAAGGTAGCGTGCCATATAGTGAGAGTGGCGAGGCGACATATGGCGGTCAGACTGTGCTTAGACAGATGTGTTTATCCAAACTATGGCAAACCTAGATATTTTATGTTCCAGAACTTGGCGATACTCTCCTCGACGAATTCGATTATACGAATGGGACAAGTTAACAAGCATTAGCTTGGAAATAATACTAGGCTCGCCAATATGCTCGGCTATTCGCTTTTGTCCAGAGTCGCCTCATTCAATCCAATGTTATACCTCGTATGTCGTCTCTCTCGTATCTAGGCTCCCTATTACAAGGAAGTTTGATCTCCAACCGTACACTTGCTGCAACATGTGCAAAGTTTCTATCGGTGATTTCTCTAAACTCATACCGAATTTGATATTTGCACGCTGTTCTTCAAAGACCATTTCTGCTTTTCACGAAAGTGAAACACTACAATTCGATAATACGCATTATTTGAAAAAAAAAACCTTCACTGTGGACGTGCTTTTTCTCACCCCATGTCACATTACTTACGTGTCTCTATGCAACGTCGCAACAGTTCCGTTTTCCTTCAATCCGTGTCGGAGATATCTGCACTGTCTCCTAACTTTTTTTTTTTTAACCTAGAAGTCTTTTATGATAACCCTCTATATCCACAATAAAATATTCTAAATGAAACATAATTCTATCTTTAAAATTTTCGAAGAAAGGCTTAAAGCCTAATGCATTTGAAGTACCTTTCAAATAAATTCAACATGTCTAGACTAAGTATCACATGATTTAAAATATTCGAAACTCAAATGCTTTTCAGACGCGAAGTAATTCTACAAGTATTTCCACTTCGTTTAACAAAGGTGCGTGAATCCATAAAAAAGTACTAAGACGGAACAGAAAGATGTTAGAATAAAAGATAGTTTGCTTTCTTTAGAAATTTGGAGGAGCTTTTGATGTTCAAACAAAACTTGCAACTGGAATATATGTATTGCAAAAGAAATTCTTTTTTGCAATAAAGAAATGTTTAGTTCTAATTCAAACCCTTCAATAGACTGATACGTTTGCAGACAAACTTAATCGTCTTTTTTTTTGTTCACTTCTCATAACGTGAGATAGTTTGAACGCATCGCTGTTTTTTGATTGTCAGGACAAAAATTTGGAATGTTTCTATAAAATCGACGTTCTTATTTCCCTAGACAAGGGATAGCGAACATAATGCATGAGTTCTCGACGTGCCACTTACGACAATTTCTGTGGCACGCGAAAAATATAATAATAGTTTTAAAGAGAAAATTCATTTTTCCTGTTGTTATAATAAGTAAAATTTTGTTTCACATGTACAGGCTAACATGTGTACAAATAACATAGGTACTTTTTGCATGAATTAAACACATCCAAGTAATCTTTTTTCTGTGTATAAATTTTCTCGCATCGTTTTCGACAAGAAACTATTTTACCCTTGTATGCGAAATTAAAATGTTTTACTGTTTCAAATGAATTTCATAAGGCAATCACTGCAAATAAAGTGACAAGTGGATCCAATTTTGCTGTGAATATTACTAAAATAACAAAATGTGCATCAGCGTATAAAGAGGTCTCTACGTACAATATCAAAAATCTCTTTAAAAAGTTATTAATTTTTTTAGAATGCAAATTGGATTATTATAAGTTGGATGTTCGTTGAGTTTAAGACAAGTTAAAAATTACTAAAATGAAAATTCGTAAAGTTACTTGATAACAGAATGTGCCACTTATATTAATACTTCCGAATCAAAATTTCGTTAAATTACCACTTTACAGTCCGGCGACACCACAGTGGTTTCGTCGTAAAGTAACTTAATTTTAATCCTTAAATGCTACATTGCAACCAGAATTTTGGAATGAAAAATTATCTTTTATCAAATACATGAAGAAAAGATTTTACTTATTTTCGAATAAATTTGCTTCTAAATTCTGGTGTCAATCAATCATTTCAATTTTACGAATAGAAGTATTTTTACGAGCCATGCGGACGGCAAAGTGTTAATATGTTGACTGGGGAGCATATTTTATTTTAGAGTAATTTCTGAGGCTAAAATTAGAATTTCTTTTTTTAATTTCTTTGAGCATATCAAGCCGAATTTCATTAGTCATTTAATATATGAAAGCGACAGATTCTATTAACTAGTCTTTTGTATAAGCAGCATAAGTTGCAAATGTTTTATACATAAAGGCGTGGCATGTTAAAATGTTGAAATTGAATGAATTTTTGTCACGAGCAAATAAAAAGGCTCGTCTTCCCTGTCCTAGACCTAGGAGGATTGAAAGTTTCTTAATATGTTGACTGGGGAGCATATTTTATTTTAGAGTAATTTCTGAGGCTAAAATTAGAATTTCTTTTTTTAATTTCTTTGAGTATATCAAGCCGAATTTTATTAGTCATTTAATATATGAGAGTGACAGACTCTATTAACTAGTCTTTTGTATAAGAAGCATATGTGGCAAATGTTTTTTACATAAAAGTTTGGCATGTTAAAATGTTGAGATTGAATGAATTTTTGGCACACGCGCATAAAAAGGTTCGTCTTCCCTGCATTAGACCTAGGAGCACTTTATTTATGTTTGAAAAGTTTTTAGATTTCTTAAATTTTATATTGGTAATGAAACATTTGAGAGTTATTACAATTCACTAATACATACAAAAATTACAACAAAGATTACCAAAAATATCATTTTCAGAAGTAAGATCTTTAAAATTGAAAGAAACACTTAGTAAGTAAAGACAAATTTGCTTCCAAGAATCTAAGAAACTTTTAAAGCTTAATGCATTTTTCAGCTTGGGATGAGAAAATTCGTTTTTTTGACTATTTAATCTTTCACGACTAACGGGACTTATAAGAACAGGTCAATTTAAATTGATTTTCTTTAGTCTTAACAACTGCAACATCATATCCCTAATTTTTTTTTTTTTTTTTTTTTTTTGTTTTGTGTGTGTGTGTTTCTGCACACTTAATTTTTGCCAGATTTTGCAGAATAACACAGAAATCGGGGTATTGTACTTCATTTAAAATATTCTATATAACTTTGAATTATCTCTTAAAAATCGCAGGAAGTTTAAAAATTTTAATACGTTTGAAAATATTTTCAAATAAATTCATTTTGTATAGGGAAATTGAATGCAAGTTAAGGTTTAAAAGATTAGAAATTCAAATGCCTTTCAGACGACAAGTAATTCTATAAGTATTTCCATTTAATTTGAAAAAAATGCAATGAATCTATCAAAAAGTACTAAGACGAAAGAGAAAGCCGTTAGAATGAGAAAACGTTTGCTTAGAATAATTTTTGGGGCATTTCAAACAAAATTTGCATCTAGAGTAAATGTATTGCAAAAAATTCTTTGTTCTGTTACATCTGAAACATATCACTAGTCTGACATGTTTACAACTAAAAATATATTTTTTTTTCTTCTCGGAATGTCGAATATTTTGTAAACATCTTTTGTAGTCAGAATACAGATTTGGACTGTTATTCTAAGAAATTGCCGTAATTATTTTCCATGGCTAGAAGAACTAAAAGTTTTTTAATACAATGACTGCTGTTGTGTACAATCCGATACATGTGGATGAAATTTATATACATATATAAATTTCGTATAAATAAAAAATTAATAAAATACAATAATAAAAAGTTTTTTTCTTTATAATTTCTTTCAATGTATAATACCAATTGTTAAATAACAAATTGGTGTAATATGTTTTAGTCAGTTAAGAATTAAAAAGCGTAGTTTGGAAATAGTAATACAAAAAAAAAAAAAAAAAAAAAAAAAAAAAAAACCCAAAAGTATTTTTTTTATTGTGAATTGTTAAATCTTATTTAACGACAAAGTAAATACTTTTTTTGAATTGAAATGTATGTGAATGGCCTTTATAGAAATAATTTTGGATACAGTACTATTTTAATTTGACCAATTTTATTTTTAAATGCATATTGTTATACGATCGCATTTCATTTTTCTTTAGAGAATATCATTTCACTTTTCTTATAGGCACATTACATTTTTCTTATAGGCACATTTCATTGTTATTATAGTACATAATTTCACTTTTCTTATAGACTCATTTCATTTTTCTTACAGGATATCATTTCACTTTTCTTATAGGCGCATTTAATTTTTCTTACAGGATATCATTTCACTTTTCTTATAGGCCCATTTAATTTTTCTTATAGGATATAATTTCACTTTTCTTGTAGGCACATTTAATTTTTCTTACAGGATATCATTTCATTTTTCTTATAGGCACATTTAATTTTTCTTACATGATATCATTTAACTTTTCTTATAGGCTCATTCCATTTTTTTTACAGGATATCAGTTCGCTATACTTATAGGCACATTTCATTTTTCTTATAGGCTATCATTTCACTTTTCTTATAGGCACATTTCATTTTTCTTACAGGATATCATATCACTTTTCTTATAGGCTCATTTCATTTTACTTATGATCCTATCAAAGAGTAATTATTAATTAGATATAAATAAATAATTAATTAAATAGCCTGCAAATAAAATGTAATGAGCAATCAACCTTTGGAATATTTTATTAGATACTGGAAAAATGTAAAATTCTACAGTTTATTATTATAATTATTATTATTATCATACATATTATTTCTCCTGTCAACATCCCTTTTTCTCAGAAAATACGAAACGCAGAACGACGAATGAGATAGCATATGAAAGGATTTTGAACAGGCTTCTGACATAGCACATTTAACATTTCGTTAAAACATGTTTTGGATTAAAAATTGCTGATAATTAAAAATTAATTCGGCATTGTATTCATAAATGAAATAAAAGGTTTTCCTCAAAATATTGTTGCCAAAAAAATAAAATACCACATTATATGATGCTCAGCAATTATTATAAAAAACACCGCACGGGTTTATTTTATATTTATGATTAAAAAGCGAAATTGAACTTGAAATGTTTAGCTTTATATTTCTATGTCCCATGTTTTTTACCGAAGCGGACGACGTCATCCTCTAATGCAGTTAAAATACGATTGTTAATTTTTTTTCTCGCGCGTGCCTTTGGCAATCTTGGATCAGTTTTTACTCTAACTTTGATGGAATAAATTAGATGATATTCTGGCTTGACTAACAACTAAATGTTGTTTGCAGATATTTTTATCCTTGCTTTTTCTTTAGAAGTTTAAACCTGCATCTAATAACTATTACATATTGATAAAAAATTGTACTTCTCTTTTATCCCGTCAACCACTTTTCATAACAAAAACCTATCGCCAAATAAACGGGAGAACGTTGCAATTGGAATATCAAAATAAATAAATAAAATATAAGAATTTAAGGACACAATTGTTATTTTAATGAATGAAATAACTCATAAATCAGTAAAACATAATGAAAAATACACGCAAATGTCGAATTAAAAACCACTTGATGGCGTAACAAACACGTATAATGCTTCTGACATCAAGTAAATGGGACTGCATTTTTGGCGTTTAATCTTACAATTTGGCGATAGTTTTTTGTTATGAAAAGTGGTCGACAACATAATAGAAAAGTACCTAAAAAATATTAGATTTCAGTGCGAAATCCTCGCACGGGCCCTCTGGTTATAAATTATTTCTGTTAAAATAACAATTTCTAGTACAGCTCAGTGAAACTAATATTTAGTATTTGAGGATTATTTACTAAAACACATTGGATTGTGTTTGATGTGCGACTAAATAAATACACCAAATTGAATTTCATCTAAGAACTGCATTACAAACAAAGCTTGTTATTTCTGGATCAAGTCCTTTCGGAATGTAAATATCTTTAGAGAGGAATGAGCTATTTCGTATTAGAATTTTATCCTTTAAATCTTTTGATAGTGCTTGATTGCATTTTAGTATTTGAATTCTTTAACTATGTAAATCATTTGAAATAATTTTTTTCTTATATGTATTAAAGCAAACAAAATCTTTTTCATCCACTAGAACATAATAAAGGATTTGCTAGTCTCTTTAAAATAAATGACAAGGCAGGTGAATATTTGTAGGCAAAATGACACATGGGAAATTTTATTTAGTTATAATTAACTCTGATAATCCATAAAAAATATATTAAAAATATATATTATAATTTTCATATACATTAAAAATATATTATTCTACATGTCAGTACGATTGTAGTCGATTTATGCACGCAAAAAATATTAACAAAAATAAAAATTGTAAAGTGGAAAAAAAACAAAACAAAACAAAAAAAAAACGAAATGCTAGAGTTAATCCATGAAAGGGAAACTGATTCTGCCCAAAGGAACTATTTTCCCGTTATCAGATAACTGAGGTTTGCAAAGAAAATACTAAAATTTTATTTTTTAATACCACTATTTTTAGAGAATATTATTCTAGTAATATAATCGCGAAATTTCTGTAATTAATAAGGCAACTATTTCTCCTCAAATATAGCAATATTCAAAATAAAATTTTAATATTTTCCTGGCAACCGGGGGATAACTAACCTCTGCAACTAATCATCTTATGCAGTGACGCCAGAACGCTACTTTTTTAAAAATTCATATTGTTTGATTCCCATCACTTTTATATTATAGTGTAATTATTGTCACATTATTTAATCATTAATCTGTAAATAAATAAGGTGAATATTTCTACTTCAAAAAAGTGGTGGCAATCAAGCATTTTGAATTTTTTTAAAAGTTGCCTACTGGCAACACTGACCTCATGATGAGAGTTGATAATTTATTATTCACGAAAGAAATAGAAGTGTTCTTTGCTCGTTATATGGAGATAAATAAATATATATGGTACTATATATTTTTCGTCTGCAGGTAATACATAGTTTCCAATAAGATTATGCCTTTTTGAATAGTTTTAGAATAAATTTCCGATTCACTTTTTATAGAAAAGCTAATATATATAATTGTTATAAGTAAAAATTTATTATGTACAATACTTTTTAATTTTTATCTTTAGTAATTTTTGTATTTAGGAAGAAAATGATAAATGTAAAACACATTTAAAATTATATGCAGATGAAGTTTTTTTTACAATTATACTTGATATGGACTATCTGGACTAAATGTGTATCGCCGAGAATTAGAATATAATGAAAACGTTTTAATTAAATTGTTTAAAATATCATTTACAAATTTTATTATATTTCAACAGCTTTGCAGAACGAAAATGAAAAATTTATAATTGTATCTTATTACATTTATATATCCAATATAAAAAGGACACATTAAACAAATATATTAAAAGGACATTATGGGAATGAATCTAATTTTTAATAGATTCATTCAAACATAAATATAAAAAACAATTATTGATTAAGGAATCAATTCTATATTAAAATGCTGTACATATAACAGACTAGTTCAATTCGAATTTTTTCTAAATAATTAAATCGAAAATCAGATGTGGTCGAAACATGATCGAGAAAACAAATCCGACTGTAGTAATATTTTATTTCTCTAACGGATCCACTTTCAGTATCCTTAAAAGAAAAAAAAGGTTCTTGAAATAAATTAATATGAAACATATCTAAATTATATGCAGATGTATATTTGATCTGGACTGTATCTATTAAGTGTGTATTAGTCGACAATTAGGTAGTAACGAAAGCGTCTTAATTAGTCAAAATGTTTAAAACTTCTTCTATTTAACCGTATTATCGCAGCTTTGCATGGAAATAAAATAATAGTAGATATAATCAGAAGCTGTTTAACATTCATTGTTGAAACATCATAAAATTTTGTCTTGAAAAAAAAAATAACAATGCGACAGTTATTAATTAAATCTTGTGGCTTATTTACAGAAAGGGAGACGGAGAATTCTACTTTATCATGATATTTCTAACCATCTCCAATAGATGGATTACTTGAATTTCTATAATCACGTATTCAGTGTTCGACATTATAGATATTATAAATTTTATAATTTAATTTTTTCTACTATTTTTTCCGGGATGAATTTTTAATACAATTTTTCAGCATCAAAACAATTAAAAATGACACCTAATTCTGCTTTAAATGTTTAATGATTTACGGTCATTAAATGCCAGTATTTTTTAAATACTAATTTTCGCTTTATTTAATCGCAGATTTCTATAACCTGAAATACGTTTTTTTATAAGCCTGAAAACTTTAATAATGTAGATGATTTCAGTGAATATATTAAGCATCATTGCTTCAATTGATGTTTGTATAAACCTTTGGAGACATACAGACAACTTGGTTTTCAAAAAGTTATATGTTTAACAGCATAAATACTTAATAAAAATCTTCTAAAGTACATTAATTTAGAAAAAAAAAACTATTTAATTTCATTTTTATAATAAACATACTTCTTGCTCTACTGCATAGCTACACTGCTCAAAACAATTAAAGGATATTTGAAGTTTTATATAAAATAAAGATATAAACGAAATTTTTTTTGCCGAGAATAGAAGAAGAGAATCACAAATGCAAATTTTTCTGGTTTTCAAACTGTGGAGTATGCAAATTTTGAGTTCGACGTCAAAAACGTCGCTTCAGCGGCAGCGAATGAAATTTGATTTTCATCTGGATAAAAGAGAATGAAGACAAGGATGATCGGCATTCAGTGATTGCTTTGTTTCGATGAGTACGATGTCTCAGCGAAGTCATTTGACAGATTCAGAAGCTTGGAGAATTGTTGGTAGGTTAGAAGGGGGCCTAACTCAAGCCGAAGTAGCGCAAGGAATTGGAGTGTCACAAAGTGTCATTTCCAGGATCTGGAACCGTTTTTTGGAGAGTGGATGTGCAGGCCGAAGACCAGGGCAAGGTCGTAGACGGGCAACAACGCCCAATGAAGATCGGTATTTAGCGTTAACAGCTTGGAGACACCGAAACATGAACGCTACTCTTCTCCAACAACACCTTCGCTCGGCTACAGGCACCACGATTTCAACTCAGACTGTCCGAAACCGGCTCCATGCTGTAGGTCTGTATGCTCGCCGACCGATGGTATGTGTTAGATTAACATCAAGGCATCGTCGCGACCGCAGGGAGTGGGCAACCGAGCATGTCAACTGGAGGAGAAATGAATGGAGCAATATTCTGTTTTCTGACGAGTCCCGTGTTTCTGTGCATCCGGATAATAGGCGTATTTTCATCTGGAGGGACCGTGGCAGTAGGAATAATCCTGCGTTCGTGCACGAAAGTGTTAGATTTGGCGGTGGAGGAGTGTTGGTGTATGGTGGCATCTCCATTGACGGGCGCACTGACCTCTACATCATTCGAGATGGAGCTCTGACTGGTCGTCGATATAGGGATGAGATACTTAGACCTATTGTAGTCCCTTACGCTGCAGCAATCGTAGATAACTTCATTTTAATGGACGATAACTGCAGGCCACATCGTGCAAACCTGGTGGAGGATTTCCTTTTCGAGGAAGGAATCGTTCGAATGGAATGGCCAGCGTGTTCTCCAGACATGAATCCAATCGAGCACGTTTGGGACGCTCTAGGAAGACGAGTTTCTGGCCGCCAACAACCCCCACAAACTCTCCAAGAACTGGAAAGAGCTCTTCTGGAAGAGTGGGGCAGAATACCCCAACTCGTCATTAATAGCCTCATTGAGTCCATGCCTCAAAGGTGTTCAACGTTGCTGGCCGCCCGTGGAAATCATACCCCCTACTGAAAATGATTTTCTTTGAAGAAAACACCTTTTCTTATTCTTTTTTTCTCATATGCACAAATTGTGTTTTTTTCCTTTTGTACACAAATGCGCAATAAAATGCATTTTTTTCTGCCAAACATGTGTAATTTATTCTCATATAACCTAGTATGTCTGTCGACCATGTATCAATCAGCTAAAAAGTTTCCCATATACAAAATCCACCTAAAACTGCAATATCCTTTAATTGTTTTGAGCAGTGTATAAACCTTGCAAATTTATATCAAGAATATATTCAAGGATATTCAATCAGTATATGAAACATCATTTAATTGTAACTGTTATAATAGACACACTTCTTTCACTAATACATATACATAACAAATGCAAGTTTTATTCACATAATGCAGGTTTTATTAATATTCAATCTTTTGAAGAAAAATTGCTTCGAAATTGCTAGAGTAAACCATGAAATCTCAGTTTTTCTTTTTATGATGCTGTTATAATGTCTCTTTATGATACTGTTATAATAACTTTTAATAATACGGTTATAATATATTTTTATGATATGTTATGTCTTTTACGGTACTGTTTCATGAGGCTGTTACGAAACTATAGTTTGTCTCTCAACAAAACGGCTAAATTCTAATGTAAAACTTCAATTATATTGTTACAAAACTGCTAAAAAAACTGATTTTTGATTTTCTAATTTTGCAATAAAATATATTTTATAATGTCTTAAATTAACTATTTTTCTTTATTATTAATCAATATTCTAAGGATTTTTGCAAAATGAAACACACATTGTAAACCAGTATCAAACAATGTATTTTTCGAAACATACTTTATGAAGTTTAAGTTAATTAACTAACTCTCGTTTTTCTGTAATTATTTTTTCAAAATAGAGCCTTATTAAATTAATATTAAAATGATTTAATTTTAAATTTAGTATTACTTTCATTTATGAAATCAAGGTAACTGCGCTGTTAGTAGTTTTCAAAGAAAAAAATGCATTGAATCCTGTTCAAGTACTAGAAGAATGCTAAATATTTGTATTTTAATCTAAGACATCCAAAAATAGTTTTTTTTAAAATCGTTGATCTATGAAGAAAAGCTATTGATGCTTAGCGCGGTATCTAGCATTTTCTGCATTTTCTCTTATCTGTCAATTTTGCTTAACTATTTCGCATAAATTACATTCGCTCCATTTGAGTAAGTTTTTTTTTATGTCATTGAGTGCAGAATAAAATCAAATAAATTTATTTTTGATTTAATTAAATTTTAATGATAAAAAAATTACAATTAAGGCTCTAGTTCACTCAACCTCCCCCCCCCCCCTCTGAAAATAAGGTGTTTAGTTCTTTTTTTTGTAAAATTTGGACAGAATATGACATTAAAATCACTAACTTTTATATATAACAGAAACTTCTGATCTAAAAATAATATATTTGAATATGATAAATGTCACTTTAGAAATATGAAAAATTATTCGAAAAATTAAGAAGGAAAAATCATCTATTCCCCATATCTATTAAATTAATATTAAAATGATTTAATTTTAAATTTAGTATTACTTTCATTTATGAAATCAAGGTATAATTTAATTAGGTAAAATTTAATATATATATATAGGTAACAAGGTAAAATTTAATTAAATCTAAAATAAATTTATTTAATGATAAATTATTCGTTGAAATAGTTTATGAATTATGAAGATGTAAAATTTAAAACATCTTTTAGATTACAATGCGGGTAGTATTTTTAATGCATAACTCAAAAAACACTTGGCGGAATGAGCTGTAATTTTGGATTTGCATGTTTGAAGCTTCTAAAAGTCGATTTCTGTTAAAATTTTGATGTAGGTTTCATTTTACATTTTTTCGAATATTAATTAACATTTTATTCATATCGGAAAAATAGAAGTGAAAATGTTTAATTAAAATATTTGTTTAGAATGTTAATTTACAAGTTATATTACAAGTTAATTTACAAGTTGAAGTTATCTAGTTGACTAACTCTGCCTTAGAGTCGGTTAAAGCTTGTCTAACCGAAAAAATCTAACGTTACGGCTAATGTAATGTTATTTCAACGGGGAATGTCCGATAAACTGACATAGGTTATCTTTATAGGGTTAATAATACAGCAGATGTCTACTGTTTGGTAGTAGCCAGTATCCTGGTTTTAATTAATTTCGAAACTTCTCTTTTAGTTTATTCTGCATGTCGAAATTTGCGAAATTAGAAAGACAATTACTTGCACAAAACTTCAGGCCAACAACCGTGGATTTGTGAGGGATGTTACGGCTAAACCAATGATAGGAAGCAATACATAATTAAAAAAAAATAAATAATTCCCGATTTTAAAGTCTTATAATAGTATTAATCTGACTAAACTCGAAGAATAATTTATCAGAGACAAAATACGTGATACAGTGTATCACGTTCCATTATGACACATATCCTATTACGTCTCGTCATGCCCCACTAATGAGACAAAAACAATTATGAATGTCAAAATAATGTCGTTTGGATAAGCATAAATGAAAGAACCAACAATTGTGAGTGACAAAAGAAAAAAGAACATCTTGGGGGTACATAAGGAAAAGGAAATCAAATCTTCTCATTCATAATGAGCCATCTGAAAAGCATTAGATGAAAAATATCTTTCATCATCTTCAAAATCCATTAATAATTCTATGAGTCATTTTTCACTAGAGAACGGTAATAATATTATCCGAAACTGTGTTAGTATTTCTTGATGATACTGTTACATATATGTTTTAAAGTGCAAACTACTCTATTCCAATCTAAATTATTAACATATTTGGTTCTTGCGCTACATCGCAAATACGAACAAATTACAGCAACATGAGAACCTAGTGCATAAAATTATTTATTGCGTAAAGCCTTCCGTTCGTTCCAACGATATTTATAACTTACCTTTAGATATATATAACCTAACTTTACTCTCCCTCAGGAATCAGTATTAATAAGATTATGAACTAAGATATATAAAGAGTTAATGCGTGGAAGAAAATGTATTGCTCTCTGAAATGCGACTGTCAGTTCGCATGTTTTCACGATTTTTATTGCTAAAGACCTTTCACTGAACCAAAAAAAGAAAAAAAATTATTATCGATGATTGAAACATTTTTATAGAAACCCAAAAACTTTGATAAAGTAGGCAACAAAAGAATTTGTTGAAAATGATGCAGTTATAAGAATGAAAATCATATACAATTTTAGTCACAAAAGCAAATGTGTCCATATCTCACATAACAGTGTCTAAATTTTTCTGTTAAAAACAAGACAAATATGTCATTGGGTGATATTTATTATTGATTTGAAGATAAGCTTTAAAAATAAATAAAAGTTTACCGAATATTACTTCCTCTGTATGCTTTACAGCTTCTTTTCTGATCGAACACAAGAAGTTGCCCCACAAATGTAAGCATGCACTCTAAAAATTCAAAGAATATAAGCTGTTAAAAAGGCTAAATTCAGTTTCTTTTATATTCATTTTAATTTACTGACAGTTTCGAAGGGTTTTTTCTGTAATGTTCGAAAGTTAGAACATAAATAATTTGACATTTTATTTATGGATCTGCAAGGGAAAAAAATCACAAGACATCATGGATTTTAAAAGCTAACTTTATACACTATAAAAAAAAAATGACAGATGTTTCTTAATCTACGAAAATGTAATTCAACCGCGAGCGAAAATATAGAATAACCTCTTCCGAGTTACCCACCATTGCGAAAATCGTTCTTTATTATTAGAAACCTAAGAAACCAACGTATGTTTAAGATTTAAACAGTTTTTTTTTTTTGCTGCCACTGATTTTCGGAACCGTTTCAGAGTAGTTTTATAGTGTATTGAACAGTTTTTTCAATCCAGAATATAGGTTTTAAAATACTATTAATTCTCAATTAAGTATTTTCAGCTGCATAATTGAATTTACACACGCAAGTGTAAAAATAATATTAATATTAATGTTAATGTTAATTCTGTTAATTCATCATGTTTTCTGTAAAATATGTTTGTTGAACAGGAAAATGTTCACTTGAGAGTTGTTAGCATCCGAAAAACCTATATTCCGAGTTGAAAAAACAGACTAAAACTACATTTTAATAACTACTCGGAAACATCTTCGAAAATCATGCCGTATATTTTGCCATTATTGAATGGAATAAAGGCTTCAATTAATATATTTTAACAACTACTTGGAAACGTTTTCGAAAATCATACCGAATATTTTGCCAATATTGAATGGAATAAAGGTTTCAATTAATACATTTTAATAACTACTCGGAAACGTTTTCGAAAATCATGCCGGATATTTTGCCAATATTGAATGGAATAAAGGCTTCAATTAATACATTTTAATAACTACTCGGAAACGTTTTCGAAAATCATGCCGTATATTTTGCCAATATTGAATCGAATAAAGGCTTCAATTAATACATTTTAATAACTATTCGGAAACGTTTTCGAAAATTTTGCTGAAAATTTTACCAATATTGAATCGAACTAAGGCTGGTGTACCATTTTTTTTTCACTGACTGTACAATTGATATAAACTAATCAAACTCATTCAATGATATTTTATTGATTTGTATCCTTTTCTGGAATGGAAACTATCTGAAGCATATCCAACTCACTTAATTAAAATGACAATACCATTCAGAACATTCAATATGACAATATGCCATTCGCTTTTTTGTTACTATCCTTGAGACTGTAATTAATGGGCGACGACGCGACAGCTTTCAGATATGCTGTCGAATATTAACTGAAGCAAGTATGACATGATAATCCACTAAATATAACTGATGACATCCTTTCAAGAAACATGTTGTAAAGCTGTTCTGGGGGGAATACAGCTGTATCTCTCATCTTCAATGAAGCAGAAATGGAAGACTTAGGAAATGCCGAAAGAACAATTAATTAATTCCGAAACACAAAATATCTTTATCACAAATTAATAGTTTAGTGTAAGAACATGTAATGTTACATTTTGTAAAAATTGTTTTATTATATGTATGAAGGTATTATGAGGTATTCTGTTACGTGATAAAGCTAAAATACTAATTAGTCTTTAAAATATGAGATATAATTTATTAATATTTAATATATTATAACTTAAAAAACGTTAATAATATTTAAAAATTAAAAATTAAATGTTACTACGCCTTTCTGCGCGTGTTTCGTACGACCTGTTAACATATTAAACATATACTCTTTAACCCTTTAACGGACATTGGTTTCCCTATGAAACCACACAATTTTAATTACGAAATTCAACAATGACAGCAGAATTTTAATAGGAGTGTTTTCCATTTATTATGTATATGAAATATTGCTTTTTTCTTATATAGAAATAAATTTGTTCATTATTTCCGGTGTCAATCATTTATTTCAACATTTTAGCAATTGAAGTGCTTTATCCGCTAAAGGGTTAAAAAAGAAAATAAATCAGTCAAATTTTCATCAATAAACTTTCACTTCAATTTTCTCGAAATTTAATTTTTGTTTTAGAGGGTGTCTGAGATCAAACGGCCTAATTTAAACATTTATACTCAAACAACCAAGACAATTTTGTTAGGTGGTAAATGGTAGCTTATGTGTGGAATTTTACATTATGTAATAGTAATGATTTTTATTTCAGGTGCTGGAAATTGGAAAAAAATTGAAAATTGAACACGATGTCTGAAAAATGTATATTATTTAAAATTAAACTTGAATACATCATAATATTTTAAACCCGCTGTGACGGTCGTTGATTATACGCAACGTATATACGCTTCATAGTATTATTATTATTATTTTTAAATTTGATGTATTCTAATATAAATTTTTGTTTTACTTAATCACCAATAGAACAATGGGACAGTGTAGATCGCTGATTGGAATACCTAGTTCGTGGCAACTTTACTTACAGTGTGTAGGTAAGTGACTTGCAAGGCAATAATGAGCCATGAAAAAATAAATAATTAAAATGTAGTAAAGAACTAATTAAAAGAAAATAAAAGTAATAAAAGTATTTAATATAGTTTAGAAAAATAAAAGTTTAACAATAAAGAAGTATAAAATTCCATCAGATCCAAGAAAATGAGAGACGAAACCTGCCGAGGGTCGAACCCATCTCATAAAAAAAGACTCTTTACAGAGACCATAATGTTTAAGTTTACAAGTTACAAAAACATTAAAATTTAAGAATTATAAAAGCCACTAGGTCAGACTTAAAAATAATATATATATATATATATATATATATATATATATATATATATATATATATATATATATATATATATATATATTAATTACAAATACAAAATATAAGATTAGTTAAGTTTAATAGAAGAAAGAGGAAAACTCTATTTTCATCATCAATTAACGTAGCATATTTAGGGTGTTTAGGATTAGCGGGGTCGGAGAACTCATAGTCTGGCAATTTTGCGATAATTTCATTAGGGATGTTGTAGACAGTTTTATAAAATTTTATGGAAAGTTGACAGATGCGTATTTAACCCCGCTATGTCAGTGTTTGAATAAGCCAACTATTTATGTTTAAAAATGCTGGTGCTAAAAGATTAAAAATTGCGTACAAAACACTCGTCGCGAGGCGGTTAAATATTATTCATAAAATAAATCTTTTCGTTTATTCTAAAGAGTTATTCTTATTATGATACAATGTAGTAATATTTTACTGCACGTAAAAGATAATGCCACTAACATGTTATACGTGACGACGAAGTTGGTATAATAATTTTACGATGGTCTCTTTGTCACGTAAAACAGTTTTGTCTTATTATCAAGTATGACAATATCAGAGCTACTAGCCGCTGATGCAATAACAATTCCCATTATACTGTTTCATGTATCAAATAAAATATGTTTAATGATTTAAAATTTATGCAACTTCACCAGTCCCGTAATAAAATTATTTTTTATGGTATGAGGATTCAGAGTTTACTACACTGTATTAATATTCATATTTAATGATATTTAAATATAATGCATTTTTAGAAATATATACATTTTTAGAAACTTTTCTGAGGAAATGACATTTTGACATTATTAGTTGGAATAATCCAGATATATCATATATATTATTTCTGTTGTCAACATCCGTTTACTTACCCATCATACGTAGTATAGGGTATCTTGTGATCGTTTTAAAAACAAAAATTTTTTTTGACGTATTCACACGTTTCAGACACTGGAGGTTACGAAAAACATACTTTTAGAAAAACAAATGCCGTCCGTGTGTCTGTAAACGCTCTATCTCCTGAATGAGATAGAGTCGTGAAATATGGTGTGTACTTAGTATGTAATAATGAGAAGAAGCTTATTGAATTTCAGTAACCTCAATTATCCGGAACTATTTTTTTCGGACTCTCGAAATATTCGTTCTGATAAAAGGTATATAAAAATTTTCAAAATTGTTTATTTTAAGGAGTGAATATAAAATACAATAAAAAAACAAATTTTGCATAAAGAATAAAGTTGATAGGGTAATGAGTTGCCGAGATATTTGTAATCCTATTTTCCACACGTTTCGATTTTTTATGACCCTGTATTTCATTCAAATTTCAATTCAAAGATATATTTTAAATGGAAATGAGACGCTTAATCCGACGCAGTAAACTGTTAGTTAATAGGATTATAATTTTTTGAGTTAAAAAGATGTTTCTTTTACGCAATTCAGTAATAGAGCATATAAAGTTTATGACGTCATCAAGCCACTATTTTATTCGAATTGCAATGCATTTTATAAATAGTTTACACATGTTTTATTTTCATATTTTATATTATGCATATCCATGATGGGTAAGTATTACGGTGGCGCCCAACGATTAGTTTTATATGCATTTACAAAACGCATTACAATGATTGAGGTATCATTCGAAAGGTTTTTAAACTGGCTTCTGGTATAATATACACGCATTTCGTTAAAACATGTTTTTTAATTAAAATTTGCATTTAAGTAAAAATTAAATCAGCATTCTTTTCATAAATGTAATGAAAGGTTTTTCTCCAATCATTGTTGCCAAAAAATAAAATACTGCATTATATCGTGCTCAGGAATAATTATAAAAAAGTAATATTACAAAAAAGATAAAGTGTGATGTCACCGCACGGATTTATCTGACATTAATGGTTAAACAACAAAATTGAAAGTGAAATGTTTAGAAGAAAAAGACACCATTGATCGATCGATCGAAGTAGTGGTATTTCACGTGCAGCTTTAAAGGTATATTAGATTAAGTTTTATTTTAAATTCATTCAATTTATTTTTCTTTGTCCCATGTTTTTTTTTTTCAAGAAGCGAATGACGTTATCCTCTAATACAATTATAATACGATTGCTAATTTTTTTCTTGCGCGTGCCTTTTTGCTATCTTTGGTCAGTTTTTATTGTAGCTTTGATGGAATGAATGAGATGATATTTTGGCTTGCCTAATGTTGTTTGCAGATACTTGTATCCTTAATTTTTCTTTAGAAGTTTAAACCTGTATTTAAAAAAATATTAGGTATGTCTAAAAAATATTAGACTGCAGTGCGAAATCCTCGCACGGGTCCACTGGTGTATATATATATATATATATATATATATATATATATAATAGAAATACTTTCAAAAATGTTCCAGAGTTCTAAGTATTCCGTATGATTTGAAAATATTGCCTTATTTTGCATCAGTTTATACAGAAAGTCTATATCAGGTGACATAAAGTAAAATGCTGCGCAAGGAACATTTCAAATTTTAGAAATTTGACGTCGAAAAGGTTTTTGCTTGGTTTGTGCTTAAAACTTTCTTGTCGACGTTTTACTTTTTTGCATTTTTCCGAGGTACACAAATCGGTTTTTTCGATTACTGTATGTATATTTTCATTCAAAGGGGAAAAGAAAAACCTGTTTCCATTTTCCTAATGTTTAAAGATGAATAAATATCCAAATAAGGTAATACCTGATTTTCTTTTCTTTTCTTTTTTTCTGAAATATATTTAACTTACACTTAATTTAAACTTATTATTATTATTGTTAAATGTAATTACTATATTTGTTTTTTTAATTATAAGGGTTGCCCAAATGAAAAATGGACAGGTTGAATAAAAATAATACCTTTATTGAAAATCAAAAGAAATCGCCATGGGCGTTGTAACACAGGTCCCATCATTTCGGTAGCAGGTCTATGCTTTTGCTGTAGAAAGATCGCGGTTGATACTTGAAGCTTCCTTCACTTCATCGTCCGAATGGAATAAGTTTACTCTGATGTGGAAGTCACAGGATGACAAATCTGGACTGTACACCGGGTGTTCCAACACTTCCCAATGGAATTCGTTTAAAGTCCTCTGGGTTTCACGGGAGACGTGTGGGCGGGCATTGTCCTCGAGAAAAATCATCTGTTGTTTGAGAAATGTTCACAGCCTTTCGACCTAAACAGTGCTCGCTGTAGACTGCCACGATTCGTCGATAAATGTCTGCATTACGCTCACCTTCCGCAATCAGAAACGGTATTGCCGCGCATTGTTACGATCAGGACGCATCCATGTATGGCACGACTTTAGTCTCGATCAATTTGCTCTACCGCGAACAGGTTTCAGTGTTGAACGCCGTATGTGGTGCACTCGTCCCACCGCACTTTATATCCTTATTCGGTGGCACAGTCATTCTGACGCAATCGCATGTGTCCACTTTTCATTTGGGTAATCCTTATAATGTTATATATTTTTTTCTAATCCTATCCTACACGTTTTTCTATCTTTATTTATTTTTTCTAATCCTATCCTACACGTTTTTCTATCTTTATTTATTTTTTCTAATCCTATCCTACACGTTTTTCTATCTTTATTTATTTTTTCTAATCCTATCCTACACGTTTTTCTATCTTTATTTATTTTTCTAATCCTATCCTACACGTTTTTCTATCTTTATTTATTTTTTCTAATCCTATCCTACACGTTTTTTTATCTTTATTTATTTTTAAAATTATACTCACTCTTAAGTAGTTTAGACTACAGTTAGACTTCTTCTCGCTTATGGTTCCCTAAGTTTTAGACCGGGAGTAAATTTGAAGCACGGATACAAGGGGGAGGTCCTAGGGGTCTTGACTCCTCCCCCCCCCCTCTAAACGAAAATAATTTCTATAGAACAATACTTTTTTCAATCGCAAAAGGGAAGTGTACATTAAATCAAATTCCCTGCTGATAAAAAAATAAGTACATTTTATAACATTTTTAACAGATTTTAACGATTAGGAAATCAAAAAAAAAAAAAAAAAAAAAAACTCCTTTATTATTAAGAAGTTTTTTAAAAAACATTTATTGTTAAAGAATGGCAAAATCCAAAACTATAATGATGGTAAAATCCAAAAGTAAATTATCTTTAGTTTTATAAATTAATATATTGTATATAATATATCATTTCAAAAATCAATTACATAGCTGCTGACTTTCCGAATTTTCACAAGTCTAAAACATACACGGAGCAATAAAATGTTTTTAATAAAATCATTTAATAATTTGATTTAAGTATTTCTATGTGGCACTTAATTCATTTAATTTCTCAAGAAAAATTCTGGTTCGAAATGTCTTTATTTGATTTAAAAAAAAACTCATAAGGTTAGCAGCTATTCAGATATTTTTCTGTTTTAAAGAGAATGAATGAAACATGTCAAACAACTACCATGACCACCTGGAAAATTAAAAGAAAACGTGCTTTTTTTATTCTGCGAGATCTCTTACGATAAGGAAGGATTTTGCATAAAACGAACAGTTTCAAAAACATTGCAAGAAAAAAGAAAATGGAAAATGAAAACTCTTCAGAATATGTTTCACATTTAAAAAAGATTTCGAAGAAACAATGTTTTTCGAAAATTAATTTAGAAAGTAGACTATACATACGTGCACAATGAAAGACGGGTACTTAAAAATAAATAAAGTAAAAAGTGCCCAGTTAAACTGATGGCATTGAGCTCCCAGGCTATTCACATTAATTGTATATTATTCTCTTATTTCAAAGAATAATGCCCCTCGAAAAATAAAGAAATTGACAATAAACCTGCATGCAAAATTTGAAGCAAATCGGATAATTCTGCATGAAATACCCATTTAACTAAATTAAGGGGGATTAGCCCCCATTTCCCCCCCCCCCTTATACTTAACCAATGAACCTCCAAATCTAATCAGGGAAGCGTCTTATCAGAATACACCTGTATACCAAATTTGAAGAAATTGGATAATTGTGCATGAAAAATTCATTTATCTAAAATAAGGGGGTGATTAGTCCCCCGTTCCCCCGCTTTATATTTAACCAATGAACCACCAAAACTAATCCTTATCAGAATGAACCTATATACAAAATTTGAAGCAAATTGGATAATTTTGCAGGAAATAGCCATTTACCTAAATTAAGGGGAGGGGGATTAGCCCACCCGTTTCTTTCCTTTATGCTCAACAAATGAACTTCCAAATCTAATCAGGGAAGCGCCTTATCAGAATAATCCTATATACAAAATTTGAAGCAAATCGGATATTTCTATCAGGAGTTATCGCATTAAGTACATTCGTATAAAACCTACGGCACATTAGTTCTCAAGCTTTGATTGCCTGTGAGCTAATAAAAAGCACTCAGTTCTCAGTATTTTCTCAGCTCCGATTATTTCAGTTTCACTTTTGAAACAAGAAAGAAAAAATCATGCGGCAACCATAGATTATGAAGCACTTTCCAACACATTCAGTTATTAAGGTTAAATATGATGTCTACAAGCAATTTGAAAACGCATAACACATTTAAAAACCCGATTTCAGCAATTATTGCTCAAAGACAATACTGTAACCGAATCGTTTTGTCTGTCCTTGTAAATGAACGATAGATGCTATGAACATCATATTCTGTAGTAAGCATTTTATATTGAACATCAGTGACGTATATCAATTTTAATATATTTGAAATAGTGTAACATCATTAAAATACACTGCAAATGATTTTTCCCTATTGCCCATAATTTAAAGAAATTTTTTAAGTTCCGCTGTAAACAAACTATTAATGCTACTCACTTCATTTTCAATACCGAATATCCCCTTGATAAACCTCAACAACAAATATCAATTACATGGCAATCCGATTATACGTATGTAAGTTAGAGCGCGAACAGACAGCCAGAGAGACAGACGGACAGTAAACCCGAATTCATAAACTCTATATCCAATGGTTGGAGTATCATAGTTGAAATTTATTCCAACAGAGCGAAAAATGCAAGGACCAGGATTAGAAGCTGGGTACTTTGGTTGCCTTGCCAACTCTCTTCCTATTGAACTGTCCCAACAAAATCCTGGCTGGCATATTTCACTCTTATTTGTTGGACAAGGCTGCGCTAATTTCATTCATCCGAGCGTTAACTATAGAATTTTTCATGATGAATCTGAAATAACACGGAAAAGCTGCTGTATACCATGTAATTCTTATTGAGCCACTACAAGAAGGAACGTGACTACCTTTGTAGGTTTTCACACCCCTCGAGTTGTGGCAAAGCAAGAGCCGTCGTGAAGCCTAGCATATGACCTAGAAACCGGCTCCCCTCCTGGGGTTTCGGCAACGAGGTCGCTGGGTGTTCCCGGCCGTTCATCAGGTGTCCATTCCTCCGGAAGTTTCCGCCAAGACGTGGGGTTACTGTCGTGACGACCTATGTCGTCGATACTTGGTGAATTGGCTTGGGGGTCGGCAGTTGGGGAGCGGTCCCAGACCGATCGCAGCGCCGCGGCGAGACAAAGCTGCTGGTACGTTATAAGTCCTTTAGAGACTTGGGTGCGATGGTCGGAACGCGAGTCGGCGACCCCCGTGGGCTTCTGGCGGCGCGAGCTCATTTTTATACCATGTAATTTGGTCATAATGAAGTGAAGAAAGTATTTTACAGAAATTGTATACAGATTTTTCCGCGTTAGTTCAGATTCATCATGTAAAATGCTATAATTAACGCTCGGATGAATGAAATTAGCGCAGCCTTGTCCAACAAATAAGAGTGAAATATGCCAGCCAGGATATCGTTGGGATAGCTCAGTAAGAAGAGCGTTGGCACGGCAAGTCAAAGTACCCAGGTTCGAGTCCTGGTCTCGGCATTTTTCGCTTTATTTTAATAAATCTAAACTGTGATGCTCCAACCAATGGATATAATTTAGTTGAAAATACTTTCCTCTGATCATTATGATTCATAAACATTTTCTAACCATGTTGGAAAGTGTTAAAAAGCACGCACTCATCTTTTTGATACGTAAAAAGGTCAAATATATATTTTGATATGTGCAGTCGGCAAAAAAAAAAAAAAAAAAAAAAAAAAAAAAAAAAAAAAAACGGAACTAGTTATTAGATTAGAAACTATGTCTTCTTCCAATTTATGTTTAAAAAAAAGCCAAAGAGCTCGTCTTCATATTGAAATTGTACTAAACTCTGAAATTTTAAATACGAACATCTAATTTTGACTATATTTGGATTTTTCGGTAAAGTATACCTTATGATACTAAACGAGGAGTCATGCACACATTGGTTACACAATTTACAATAATTAAAATGGATTGATACGAGATTATTGTTATACTTATCATTAAGGTTATTTTTAAGTACGTATGGTTACGTTGAATTGAGCATATCATGGACTCGTTTATGATTCAATTGTATTTAAAAAAGCAAGTTGAATTTCTGCTTTTTGTGTAGATTTCTTTTACTTGCATAATAAAAATTCACGTTCAGATTTCTTTTAACTTTCTTTCTTTGTACAATAAAAATTCATAAAAATACAACTTAGTGAAAAAAAATAAATTGAATCTAAATAAAAAAGTTTTTAAAACGACCTTTAAAGTTTCAGGGAGATTTCTACTAATAAGAATACTGTAATGGTACTTTTAACGAAATCATACAAACACGTTTAAACTAGAATGCTTTTACTTTATTCGACGTCATTACTAATATCAAAAGTAATTTTGTCAGAAATGAGCAATTTAAAGAATTTGTATCAGAAGAAAATAGAGAAAAAAAGAATAAAATAAAAACTCATTAAATTGTTTACCTGCTTAAAAAAAGATTTTCACCTTAAATAAAAAAAAAAAAAAAAAAAAAAAAAAAAAAAAAAAAAAAAAAAAAGTTGCAAAAAATTTGCTTTAAAAGTAATAGAAATTAACTAATAAGTAGAAAAAAAAAAAAAAAAAACATTTTGCAAATCATATCTTTCTGAAAAAATAATTTGCTTTCAATTGATCATTTAATTGAATCTTTGAACTAATGCGACGAAATTCATTTTTCTTTTACGCAAGTGTAAAACAAATTTTCTTTCATAAAGAGAAATTGAAATATAAAAACGAATTAAAAATGTAAAGTAATGTTGTGTGTAATTTATTACCATACTATTTATACAAGTAGGAGCTTATATATATTTTAAACTTATTGAAATAGTTTAAAAGAAATCTCTCATTGCAAATTTGTCTTAAAAATATGTCAATCCTATAAAAGCTATATCACTTTTTACTATTAAGTAGCTATGTAGCAATTCATTGTGTTGCATTTGCATTTAAAAAGATTGTTAGTGTATTTTTAAAGAAAAATATTGTCCAAACCAGTTTTTAAGTTAAAATGTATAAATCTTAAACTAAAAATGCAATTAGCATTTATAAATTTTAATTAGAATCTCCAATCGTCGTGAGATTCCTTAACGTTAATCAATTAGTTCTCGAGTATTTGAAAATTGAAAGATTGTCATAATGAAGACAGGAAAGTTTTTTCAACTAGATAAATAATATTCAAAGGTTGGAGTATCATGGTTGAGATTCATTCCAAGCCAGGATATCGTTGCCTGCCAGGATATCGTTGGGATAGCTCAGTAGGAAAAGCGTTGGAACGGCCAGCCAAAGTATGCAGGTTCGAGTTCTGCTCCCGGCATTTTTCGCTCTGTTGGAATGAATCTCAACTATGACACTCCAACCTTTGAATATGATTTACCTATTATGAATAAAATCTTGTGTGGATAAATATACTAAAAACACCAACGTTTAACACACAATATCATCATACAATAGGCAGACGCACGTTTCGTGAATAACTTGGACTCACTTCCTCAGTATCAATAAAATAAAATTAAACGCCATTGTATCCCCCCAAAGACATGAAATTGAATCTAAAAACCCAAATGAAAACAAGAAACGCATCACCCATGAGCCACCAATCAGATTAAGCCGGAAGTGATTCACTATGACACAGTAACTCAACCCAGAAAGGTGAGATGTAAGGTACGCTTGAAAAATCATTGACCAGGGAGTTACCAAATTTATGAATATAAACTGCCTCAAAGAAGTCTAAATCTAATGGAGTGTTACATTTCTTAATAATAGTGGCTGAGTCAAAGTTAAAATTATGTCCCTCACTCCAGCAGTGACAAACAATAGAGGATTTTTGTAATTCTTTTTTCCTAATATAATTTCTGTGTTCATTGAGTCTGAAACGGAGTTGTCGTTTAGTCTGTCCTATGTAGGACAAACCACATTGACATTGGATATTGTAAATGCCCCAAAAATTGACAAAATAGCTAATAATTTAAGACAGTATGATTTTAAGGTTGTTTTTTAAGCCAGTTAATAAACTAAATTTTTCACAGTTAAAGGATAAAATTTCACATCAAAACTTTTGGGGCATTTACAATATCCAATGTCAATGTGGTTTGTCCTACATAGGACAGACTAAACGACAACTCCGTTTCAGACTCAATGAACACAGAAATTATATTAGGAAAAAAGAATTACAAAAATCCTCTATTGTTTGTCACTGGAATGAGGGACATAATTTTAACTTTGATTCAGCCACTATTATTAAGAAATGTAACACTCCATTAGATTTAGACTTCTTTGAGGCAGTTTATATTCCTAAATTTGGTAACTCCCTGGTCAATGATTTTTCAAGCGTACCTTACATCTCACATTTCTGGATTGAGTTACTGTGTCATAGTGAATCACTTCCGGCTTAATCTGATTGGTGGCTCATGCATGATGAGTTTCTAGGTGTGTTGTTGTTTTCATTTGGGTTTTTAGATTCAATTTCATGTCTTTGGGGGGATACAATGGCGTTTAATTTTATGTTATTGACACTGAGGAAGTGAGTCCAAGTTACTCACGAAACGTGCGTCTGTCTATTGTACGATGATATTGTGTGTTAAACGTTGGTGTTTTTAGTAAATGATTTACCTAGTTTCAAAAACTTTCCTCTCTTCATCATGACCTAATTACATGGTATACAGGAGTTTCCGTGTTATATCACATTCATCATGTAAAATGTTATAGTTATAGCTCGGATGAATGAAATTAGCGTTGCATTTCGCAGCCATGTCCAACAAATAAGAGTGAATTATGCTTGCCAGGATATCTTTGGGATAGCTCAGTAAGAAGAGTAGGGGTTACGGCAAGTCAAAGTATCCAGGTTCGAGCCTTGGTTCCGGCAATTTTCTCTTTGTTGAAATGAATCGCAACTCTTATACTCCAATCTTAGAAATTGAAAAATTGGTTGATGGATGTATTCTCCTAGTTTTCTCAAAAACTATTTCAGACATCTATATTCATGAACAATTTAAAAACGCGTGATGATTTCAATGAACAAGAGTACGATACCAAATGCTTTGTGGGGGATTCGATCATAGATAAGATTGACAGTAGCTTAAGTCTTCACTTACTATTTGCTTATTTTCTTCATGTTTGTACCAGTTATTGTACTTTTTATTGCTCTTTATTGTATTTTCATGCTACACATCACATCGTCGCTACCATGTCAAACTATCGAATATGAAAAAATGCATTTTTCATTACTTTTAAAAATGGGCCGATTGTCACCATTAAATTTTATTTGAATTTTTCGGCTTATAAAAATACTAATAACATTTCTGTGAAGAGCAGGGTTACCAGTATGACTTCCCTTTTTATTTAGGGATGCTGAATTCATACCGGAAATTTTTAGAGAAAAAGTTTTACTTTAAGTAATCACGAAGTGTGCTGTCATTATATTATGCAAAAAAATTATATTTTAAATTTCTGGTATGGATTCGAAAATTCTGAATGCAAAAGGAGGGCAAACTGACAACCGTGGTGAGGCTGCAACCCTGAAACACAACTAAAATTTAGTGGTGACAATCGGCTCATTTTTAAAAGTAATGAAAAATGATTTTTTTCTCATTCGATAATTTGACATGGTAGCGACGAATGAAGGTTTCTTCGCTAAAAAAGGGGAGCGCGTAATAACAGCGAATATACCTAAAATTAGAAACATACAGTCTCAAATCGTAGGTGCGCGTTATACGATGGAATATACTGTGTTATTTTGTTTATTTCTTTTCAATTATGTTATTTCAGAGAACTTCTTAACACGTTCACTACCGGGTTTAAAATTACCGGAATTTTATTTTATTTAGAAATTTTGAATTTATACCAGAAAATAATAATAGTAATATTTACTGCATTTAATTAGAGACATTTTGTGATACATAAAATAAAAATTCCTTTTTCGTAATTTCCGGTACGAATTCGTAATTTTAGATTGAAAAACTACGCGTATACTCGTAGTTGGCAGCGAATGGGTTAAACAGCCTGTAACTCATAGTGTCAGTTTGACTTTATATATATTTAAAATTAAAATACATTGAAAATTTAAATCTTAAAATACTATGTATTTCAAAATATTCTTTTGTATAATATGCCAAACATAATCGATTCTTTTTATTTTTCTGCTTCTAATGCCTTGCTGGAATTTTTTTTTAAACAAAAGACTTGCTCATTAGTAGATTTTATGTATGCGTTAGATTAGTTAAGATTAGTGCTTAATTTCTAAATATTTTATTCTTACATACTAACTTATACGCACTTTACATCGAAATTATATCTATCTTGCATTTTTAAATTTATGTTATGCCATACATACATATTTACATGCAGTAACTTTAACGTATAAAAAAACCCTTTTTAAATGAAAGTAATAGCGACTAATGACGAATCTTCGATAATCCTGGTGCAACTAACATTTATTAAATCAATAGTTAGTGTTTATATTGTTGTTGAGATAGATAGCACAGAGAAATGAATCATTTACAAATTCCCATTCGTAAAACAATAATGCTGGTTTTCGACGATCGGGATGCTTTTATCATCAAATTCTAACGTCGTGTTTCAAGAGATTGACACCAATAAGGAACTCTGTCACTTCAAAACAAGTTGGAAATTGTACGTTAAACGTTACATTGGAGTTCGTTTTATAACTAGTTTTACAATATAAAAAAAATCATCCTTATTATTTCAGTGAAATGAATTATATCGTCTGCTATGAGCAAAATGAATATGCTTTTTTTTCTCTTTACGTATGCCACGTTTACAAATGCGATTTTTTTTCTACACCAGACAACACTATAAAATTCCGCATGGAGATCTTGCTTTGCGAATGATTACGTCCATGGTTTAATTTTTTATGACTCATAATGAACGAATATCCTGTGTTTATTTACTCTAAGGGATTGAGATATTCGGCTGTTAACGAAATTTCCACTGAAGTTATCTCAGAATCTATACATTTTTTAATGTAACTCATCTCTTAAACAAACAATTTTTTTCAACGACCTTTCTAAAAATGTAACTTTTATGCAATTTTATTAGAAAAAATAATTTTGAATAAAAATGTCTGCCTGGCATATGAAAAGAGAAGTGGTTTTCCCGTATTTGTTGTCCTCAGTCACATGAATTGCGCTTTTATTATATAGATTACGTACCATAGGATTTAACAGAATAAAGAAAACTTTTATTAATATCTTTTTAAGTTTTGATTCGATTTTCATAAAAATTGAAATGACTCGACAAAATTCCACAACGATAAAATATAATAAATTTCAAACCATACGATTGGGTAGTTTTTGCGCTGTTATATGCAGACAGACGGACAGACGGACGGACGGATGGACCAGACGACGACTATACGTGCTACGTATTTATATAATTACGAACGCACCTAAAAATTACTTATAACAGTATAAAAATATTTTTGCGCAAATTCTAATATGGTAATTGAAAGTTTATCTGTTTAAAATATTTTGTTAATGAAAAATACGGTTAAAAGTTACAATAGTAATAACTTTTAGGCAAATAATTTATATAAATATATGAAACTAGCTGCTACATGCCTTATGGAAGTGCTAAAATATCACACAAAGCATACAGATATTATCAATTACGGGATCTGTCACAAAATTCAGCGATAAACCTCTGAGTTTTGGTGTTTCGTCAGTTTCAAATGCTCATCCATCGAGTAAACTGATTGCATATTATGCATTGTAAATTTAGCCCATTAATGCAAATAAGATCTGAATGTTCGAATAGAAAATGCAGTGAGTTCAAGTATTTGTTTCAAATAGCGTTACAAAGTAACGCTAAATTTCGTGCATTAAATCTTGATATTAGCATGTTACAGTAATTAATATTTCTTTTGAAATAAATAATTATTTTTCTTCCTTTTTAGAAGTGATTGGTTGTACAATTATATATAGTTTTATTAAAATGTTCATGGTTTAAAAATTTGTTTTATTTCAAGTGTTTTAATTATATTTTTAATTTTTTATTAAAATAAGTTTTTTTTAATAACAAAAAATGTTTAAATTTAATCACTAGATTACTGTATTATAGGAAATGTCTGTCCATTGACGTAAAATCCATGTTAAGTTCTACTGTATAACGAGAAAATATATACTATTTAATCACATATACTTTAATATGATTTAAAAGTTTAATTTCGTGTACATTATTTTGTAGTACAGGTATTTTTAAATAGTTACCAGATAAAGTTGCAAATTTAGACAATAATTTCACTATACAATTAAGATATATCTACATTTTTAACCGTAAAAAATAAAACATTTTTTAGAACTATCTAGATTTATCAGAGCAGTGCTTCGGGTACTTAATAATTGCGAATGGATTATTCCCGAGATTTGCTTTGCAATAAGTACGTAAAACAATTCTATCATTAACTAGTCGGATGTGCCAATCCCAAACTTTCTCCTATTTAATATAGGTTTCACATACACTAAAAACGAATCAGCACCGATTCATATCAAGGTCTAACTGAATCCAAAGTTTTAATAAATTCCGTGCATTAGTTCTTGAGATATGATTATCGCTAATATCACGTGAATCCTGAAAAATGCGGCATAGAAGCGCCACCTGTTGGGAGATTTTCATCAAAACCTAATCAGTATTTATTTATCTCAAATTCTAACAGACTCTGAAGTTTGAGGAAATTCTGTGCATTAGTTCTTGAGATATAGCTATCATGAAAATAATGAAAAAAAAAATAGCATAGCAGCACCACCTGTTGTGCTATTTATACGAAAACGTAATCAGCGTCTATTTATGTTAAGGTCTAACAGAATCTCAAGTTTGATAAAATTTTGTACATTAGTTCTTGGGATATAGCTATCGTATAAATCGTGAAAGATGAAGCATAGCAGCGCCACTTGTTGGGCGATTTACACCAAAAACTAATATGCACCAATTCATATCAGAGACTATTTGAATCTAAAGTTTTGTTAATTTCTGTGTATTAGTTTTTGAGATAGAGCGCCCACAAAATTTTTGCCACTACAGACAGAAAGACATTTTGTAAAAACAGTCGAATCGCGTTCTAAAACGTATAAATCCGTCGAAAACTGGAAGTCGAATTTTTTCACGAATCTAATACATTCTTTTTATAAAGATAGAAATATATAATGCACAAGTTTGTGTTTAGAGACTGCTTCAGTAGCTTTGGTGTCTAGATCAACACTTTTTAGCTCACAGAGCTAATGGGCCCGCCCGTTCTGTACGTATGTACGTACGTACGTAACGCGATTACTCTTGATAGAAATAACCGTTTTGCTTCAAACTTTCTTTATAGGTTCATTGTGATAAGGCGCTTCCTTGATTAGTTTTGGGGGTTCATTGGTTAAGAATAAAAGGGGGAAACGGGGGGCTAACCCCCTTAATTTAGATAAATGGGTTTTACATGTAGAATTATCCCATTTTCTTCAAATTTTGTATATAGGTTTATTTTAATAATGCACTTCTGTGAATAGTTTTGTGGGCTCATTGGTTAAGTATAAAGGGGGAAAGGGGGGGAATAATCCCCCCTTAATTTAGATAAATGAGTTTTTCCTGCAGATTTATCCGATTTTCTTCAAATTTTGTATATAGGTTTATTGTGATAATGCGCTTCTCTGAATAGTTTTTGTGGTTCATTGGTTAAGTATAAAGGGGGAAAGAATCCTCCCCCTTAATTTAGATAAATGAGTTTTTCATGCAGATCTATCCGATTTTCTTCAAATTTTGTATATATATGCATTGTAATTAGAGGCTTCCCTGTTAGTTTAAGGGGTTCATTAGTTAACTATGAGGGGGGTGACGGGGGGATGACCCCCCCCCCTAAATATATTGTCCATTTTTTTATTTTTCGAGGGGCTTATTTCAAATTCTTTGAAATAAGAGTATAATATATAATTAGTGTGAATAGCCTGTGAGCTCAATGCCCTCAGTTTAACTGGGCAGTTTTCCTTTTTATTAAAATCCCATTAGGAAATATAGTTTTTAAACTGTTAAGTATGAACTAAAATCGAAAGTGTCCGGATACTCAAATGTTATTATATTACATATAAAGAGGATAGTCTTAAATTACGTCCATTAAAATTAACACTATATTCAAAATATATACTAAAACACTGTAATTGCTTAAAAAACGTCAAAATATCAATAAAAACATTAAACTATTGATATGTTTAGATTGATTCACCTCAATCGTCATCAGAACATACGAAACACAAATACAATGTACACGAAACTGGAATGCATGATCACTCCCTATAATAGGGTTCAAACGCGGTCCTGGAATTTTCAGATGAAGTACCACTATTTTCTTATAGGAAAACTCACCATATATAATCGCACGATTACATAAAGCGAGTTTTTCTATAAGCAAATACTGGTAATTACGCTGAAAATTCTAGGACCCCGTACGAACCTATAATAAGGAAGATTCAATCACCTCTACAATTTTAATTTTTATGCCGCTTGTAGCTCCATGTTTGTGACGTCAGTTGAAATTGATCTATTGTACTTAATTACGCATCGCAATTTTTCCAATGATTTTTCTCTTTTAATATCATGGTGTCGAAGACGTAATTTTTATTTTAGTTTATGAAATAACTAATGAATCAGTAAAACATCATTAAAAATACATTAAACGCAAATTAAAAATCACTTGATGAGATAACAAAGTACGTGTAACGCATTTGACGTCAACTGAATGTGATGCCACGATCACGCATTTTTGGCGTTAAATCCTATAGTTTGGCGATAGTTTTTTAAAAAAATGGAAAATTGTCGACGGGATAACGGAGAAGTACCAAAAAAGAATAATAGAAAAAATATAATTTATTCTTAATTGAGTCGTATAAAGTAAAATGGTGTTAATTTTATGCATTGAATGGGTAAAGATTTCCTATATGTGTACACAAAATTTTAACTTTTTCTCAGAGAAATCTTTTACTTATTTAAAATTAAAACATAGTGTTATAGCGTTATGGGATGATGTAAGTATTGTAAAAGATTTAATTTAGTGTAATTTAAAAAAATAACTATTACTTTTCTTTCCTCTTGTATATGGAATATTTCGAATAAAAATTATGCAGCACTTGCAGTAAAAATAATTTATTGGAAGTAGTAAATACCGTAATTTCCGGTGTATAAGTCGCGGGTAAATTGTCTTTTCTAAACCAGAATTATGTTTATAAAAATAAATGCAAATAAGTGCCAAGATGTAACGCGTTACATTTCATTTAAAACAATTTCCGGTCCGAAACCAATTTATTTGAGCTGCGGCTTATACACCCGAAATTACTGTAATTTCTTTATTATGAACACTCTATACAAATACTGGGTTTAAATTTAGTGTGTACCACGGAAATCAGCTCTTTTATAAAATTATTAATAACTCTGAAAGGAATTGTAGAAACGTCGTGAAAAATTTCATTTAAATTACTTGAAAGAATGCAGAACTTTTTTAATCCGTCAATTTTGGTTATTAATGAAAAATTTAAATTTTGTGTCCATTTTAACATGCATGTAGTGCATAAAATTTTTTAAATAACAAATTAAAGAAATACGTTATTCTCAATTGGTTGAAATCGTTATTTCTCTTCAATGACAATATATTTTTTAAATAACAGTTATGTGGAAAATTCCTTATCTTAGCAACTGAAATTCAGCTGACTTTATCACCAATATCTTTCAGAATTTCTGCGATATTCGACTATTTTTTTTATATGAGTTGCCCTAAACAGTTAATTATTAAATTATGAAAAAAAAAATCATTTGCACTTGCGCAGTTAAAAAATATTTTATACAAATGCTCATATTTCATCCGATATTTAACTTATTTATATTCTAATTGTATTGTATTATTTCTCTTGTACTTCCTCAAGTTTCCTGGAATGACTTTAAATTTGGTTGAAAAACCTGCATGCTATAAACAAAAAACTTGCGGAAATTTCTTGAATTTTTTAAAGAAACCACTATTTCTCCATGAATATACGTGCTATTCCTACACAAATGTACACAAATGTTGTACAGAGCCCACATAGTTATGTGGAAGAACTACCGATAATGTTGAACTTCTTCTGATATAGGGTGATCGCGCATATTCAAATTTTTGTCGGTCACCTAATTACCGCGTGACTAAATTTTCACTGAAAAATATGAGGTCAAACACGTTTATCATATAACATATTTGTCATATAACATGTTTTTTAATTCCCGAACTTCCAAGAACAATTCGTCCAGCATTTCGACAGATACTTTTACAGATACGTATAGAATAGATATACTTATTTTAGAACCACCCATAAAAATAACATTTAAGCTTTGAAAAAAAGAAATCAGCACCAGAAAAGCTCCGCAGAAATTCTTTCTTTAATTAATTATTCAAATACCTCTATTTGTTTTGATAATTTGTAAAACTTGCATCAAGATAAGCCAGGATAACCATGGACTGGCTAATATAATATTGTAAAACGTAGTTTATCACCGCTTACGTGGTCGTGTCTTTAGCAGAGCGTAAGCACATTTGTGCTTATTAACCTAAATGCGGGTTTGACCCTTCTCACCATATCTACAGTTCTGCGAGGTTATCACCCTATCTACAGCGTGCCTGTAAGCCGTACATGCATAAACATGCATAGTCTTACTTCTATTACAACGCCTAGAATACATAATGTGGAAAAGGGCTACAAAATAGTACTAAAAAATTGAATCTGATAAATGTAGAACGATGCTGAAAATATAACGGGTCGATGGAAGCGACTTTTAGCAGTGGCGTAGACACGGTGGTGGTCCAGATGGTTTGGATACCACTAATTTTATAAAAATATTTTTGCCTTATCTAATCGGAGAATTTTCTGCGATATTGAAGCCGAAGAAAACTTTATAATATTACTGGTTTCAAGAGAATTTAGACCCCCTCTCTGGCTACGCCATTGTCTGCTAGCTCTTTTCTACGCAAACATTGTATAAGACTCGAACTGAGAAAACATTTCAGCTGGTGGTAAATATTTTAAATAATTAAATTATACCCTATTTCCTTTGACTTGGATAGTGATTTTCATAAGCTTTGAAAATATGAATGATATTGATCATGGCCAAAAAAACGTGATACGCATTCTTTTATGCCTGGTTGCAGTACTCGATGCAAGACAGCAAACTAGAAGTTATCCCTATTTAGCATACCAAAGGATGAATCTCTGCTAGAAGAGTGGAAAATATTAACTCTCTGATATGATAAAAAACTAACTTCAAAATCAGTTACATCTGAAATATACACTTACAAGAAGATTTTATTAACAAAAAATATGTTCATGTTGTCAATAGTGAAACGGCTACTTTTGCTAGTGGTAAATCTATTTTTAAATCAGATGTCGCTGCAATCTCACTATTCTTGTACCGCATCGTTGCACGTTTATCAGCTACAATTTTTTAGCACTTTTTATAGCATTACCAGTTTGGATTTTTTTAAATTCCGAAATTTCGTATTGACACCAGAAATTCCCTATAATGTACTTTAGGTAACTTAATGGCCGATATTTCGTGACTTCTTAAAGTAAAAATTCTTGTTTCAGAATTTCCGGTTTGAAATCGAAAATTTTGAATTAACCCTTTCAAACACAAATTATTTCTGTTACTAAAATGTTGAGATAATTGAATGACACCAGGATTTACGAGCAAATTTAATTAAAAATAAGTAAAAGCTTTTCTCCAAGTACATCATAAAAGACAAAAATTTATTTTAAAATTCTGGTGGAGATGTGGTATTTGAGTATTAAAATTAAGTGGGACAGAATTTAACTCACCATGCCGGAAAGGGTTAAAAACGGTAAAAACCGCTTTCCACACTGTGTATTCTAGGCGCAATATATGTTGAGTAAATATAGAAGTATATTTACAAAAATAAATGCATATGAAAAATTTAAATATAAAATTAATGTAAATTGTAGTTTGGAGGATTTGCAACAAAACATTTAAAATCGAAAGTGTCCGGTTAATTTTGATCAGATAATGTACATGGCAAAAAAATGAAGTTAATAATATAATTTTTTTTTATCTTTAATTGAATCGTATAAAGACAAAGTGGTATATAATTTAATGTATTCAATGTGGAAAAATTTCCTATACGCGTGCACTAATATTCCACTTTTCTCTCAAAGAAATTTTTTAGTTATTTTAAATAAAAACATCGTGGTACAGGGTTATGGGATGATGGAATGATGTAAGTTTTGAAATAAGATTTAATTTAATATTATTTAAAAAATAACTAGTAGATTTCTTTCCTCCTTACTTGCAGTAAAAGCAGTGTATTGTAGTAGTAAACAACTTATTATTATGAATACTCGATATAAGTACCAGATTCAATTTGGTGTGAACTTCTCAAATTCGCTAAAATTATTAATATTTCAAATTTTAATTGCTTAAAAGGCGTATAGCCAACATAGTGAAAAAGTATCTAAGCCGGAACTCGAACCCGGGTCATCAGTATAGCGCACTGACGTTCTACCAACTGAACCACTTGGAACGATACCCAGCCTGGCACTTATCATTATCGCATGTTGGCAAGGCTACAACCGCAGCAAAAGATGGAATATTTTTCCATGAGCCACCAACCCTGGGACAAACACGAAACTAAAGGGAATACAGCATCGATAATTGAATACATCTATTTTAATACTTGGAAATTTTTCATAGAAAATTTCTCACGCCTTGCATTCATAATATTTCAAATTTTAATTGCTTTATAGGTGTATAGCCAACATAGTGAAAAAGTATCCAAGCCGGGACTTGAATTCGGGTCACCTTGCCAACATGTGATAGGGAGAAATGCCAGGCTGAGTATCGTTCTAACTGGTTCGGTTGGTAGGACGTCAGTGCGCTATACTGATGACCCGGGTTCGAATCCCGTCTTGGATACTTTTTCACTATGTTGGTTATACGCCTTTTAAACAATTAAAATTTGAAATATTATGAATGCAAGGTGTGAGAAATTTTCTATGAAAAATTTCCAATTATTAAAATAAAATTATTAATCTCTGAAAGGAATTTTAGGAACGTCGCGAAAAGTTGTATTTAAATAACTTGAAAGAAAGCGGAACTTTTTTCATGTGTCAATTTTGGGGGTTATTGTATAAAAATTTTGGGGGTTATCGTATAAAAATTTTGGGGGTTATTGTATTGTTTGTTTCAATTTTGTGTCTATTTTAACGTGTAGATTTTGTATAAGAAAATAATTTAAAATATCAAATTATAAAAAGACGTTATTCTCAATTTGTTGAAATAGTTCTTTTTCCTCTATGATAAATTTTGTACAAAATAGCATTTTTCTGAAAAATCCCTGATCATCCAGCTACTTTTTGAAACCAATTGCAATTTAACTGACTTTATCGCCACTACTTAATGAATTTTCACAATATTCAACTGGTGAGTTGTCCTATATAGTTGATTATTAAATTATGAAAAAAAAAACTCATTCACGCTTTTCCAGTTAAAAATTATTTTATACAACTGCTCATATTTAATACAATATTTAACATATTTTTATTCTACTTTCAGTAATATATCATTTCTACTGTACTTCGTGAAGTTTACTGAAAGTGCGTTACATTTGGGGGAGAACTCTGCAAACAAATATATAATTAATTACAATTCATTAAATTATATTAAAAAAAATGCGTAAATTTCTTGAAGTTTTTAGAGAAACTGCTATATCTCCCTGGATATACGTGGTATTCATTCTTACATAGACAAAAATATATGTTTTATAGGTTCCACATAGTTATGTGCTAGAGCTACAGATAATTTCAAACGCTTTGTGATACAAGGTGATCGAACACATACATTTTTGCATTTAATTTGTTGTCGGCCGTCTAATTTTCACGTTAAATCTTCAACGAAAAAATATGTAGTTAAACATGTTCTTTACATCTCCACAGTTCCAGAAGAATTCGGTCCAGTATTTTAAGAGATACTGATTTTATAACAATTCATAAAACTAACATTTAAGCTTAAACAAATAACTCGCACCAGAAAAATTGTGCAGAAATACTTTGCCAGTGTAATTATTCACATCCTGTTCTGACTTCAAAGATTAGTGTAAGGAATCAAGGTTTAGCTAGGCTATCATGGGCTAGCTAATATAATATACTATATAATACATGGTTAGTTACCGCGTAGTTGTGTTTTTTTGCGGAGCGTAGACACATTTGTGTTCATTAACCTCATTGTGATTCTCTTCTTCTCATCCTAATCTAATGTTCTGTGTTTGTGTGTCGTGTGGAAGGCGTATTTGCATAAACACGCAGAGTCTTACTTTTAAATATGTTGAACCGATATAGAAGTATATTTACAAAAAATGCATATGAAAAATTTTAATATAAAAGGAATGTAATTTATTTTTTGGTAAATTTTCGACGAAATGTCTAAAATTCGAAATGTCCGGATACTTTGAATCAGATTGTGTACATGGCCAAAAAAGAAGTAAATAATAGAAAAAAAACTTTTATCCTTAATTGAGTCGCATAAAGTCAAAGTGGTGAATATTTTATGTATTCAATTGGTAAATATTTCCTCTACACGTACACAAAAAATTATGTGTTTTTTTTTTTTCTCAGAGAAATATTTTAGTTTACTTTGAAAAATAGTTTAGTTTTGTAAAATCATCGTGGGGGAAATCATCGTGTAAAATCATCGATTAGGGAATGATGTAAGTGTTGAAAAAAATTCAATTTGATATAAATGAAAATATAACTAGTACTTTTATTTCTGATTGTATATGGAATAATTCGAATAAAGTTATCCAGTATTGACAGTTTTTATAGTAGTAAACAACTTATTATTATGGATATTCGATATAAGTACCAGTACCGAATCCAATTTGGTGTGAACTCCTGAAATCGACTCTTTATAAAATTATTAATAACTCTGAAAGAAGTAGCTATATATATATATATTACGATATCGTACGTGGCACAGAAATCGCGATTATATGTTAATTGTTTAATGGTAACGCCGGAAGGAAACACATCTCATTGGTTATTGTGTAAAAGTCCTTTGGCAGGATTTAGGCCGAGGTAAATTCTTCTTAGATTCAAACATTTTGGAATACAAAATTTTCCACGGATTTAGTTTAAATAAATATAAAAATAATGACTATAGTATAATGACTTCTATCACTTTCATTCAGAATAGACAAATTTGTTGAGGAGATTCAAGCCACAGGTTCGTTTGGAAATCTCTTTTCGGGCATGTGGAGCTACCTCTCTGACATTTTTTGAAATAAATGTCGTTAAAAATAAGGAATCCAGTTTCAACAGCAAATTTTCAATAGCAGCCTAATGTAGCAAATTTATCACTCCACCATTTTTGAATTTTTAATCAGTGAAACGTGCAATTTCAGCCAAGATTTTTCTTACAGAAATCGTGATTATTTGTTGATTATTTAACGGCAATAATGAAGTTTTATAAAATGCATCACATTAGCATTTTACAAATCTTAATTTGCCATATATCTAGCCTCGATCTTATACACTATACCATTTAGGTTCAATCGTAAGAACTTCCCCGACCTTTTCATTCTTTAAAAGTAAGTGTAATAATTTCTCCCTGACCGTTTTATTTTTTTAAACGTAACTGCTATACTTTTGAAATTTTAGCTCTTATTTAATTTTTGTTATATTTTTCAATGAGAGTCTGCCCGGGCAACGTCGGGCGGATCAGCTAGTTCCACATAATCACTAAATCTCATATCTCATTTTACTGTATGGAAAAAAGGAAATGTCTTAACAATATTTTGATAGTATTAGAAAGTGTGTCATAATCCATGGTTGATGCATGATTTTGCGTTTAGCTTGTTATTTATATTTGTGCAAAAAAAATATGCAATACTTTTGGGTTTGCTTTAAAGTAATTTCTATTCTGGTAATTTTTTATTTTATTTTTCTTCAAAACAGTTAAGTGTATGAAGGATTTCGAGCCATAATAACCTTTAAATAGGCATAAGCGATCGGTATTACAGATGTCTCCAAGAAATTTGTCTGTAAATATCACTCAAAGAGATTTTGCTTCATGGGAAGTATTGAATAAAGTGTGACTTTCAGCATTTTCTCATTAAATGTCTTCAATTATCAGTAAAGAAGACTTTTTCACAATTCTAAAACTTTTTTATGAGAAAAAGGGCAAATTACAGCTTTTTTGAGATTTTCTATGCAAGTTTAAAATTTTTCGATACTTCGGAAATTTTTATTTTTCAAAAATGTTATTTCGAGTAATTTATTCCCTTAGAATTAGATGGAATAAATTAATATTAATGTCAAGGTACCATTTTGTTTCTGTCAGATTATACATCAAAGGTCATAAATATGTCTTTATTAGCCGATGCAAAAGAGTAAATAGAGAACAATGCCTTCCCCCCACCCCCAACAAAAATCTATCTGCATGAATTATTTTTTATCACTTAATTCCATAAAGGTGGTATGCGGAAATACGTTTAGGTTCCATTAGAAAGACCACCATAGAGGGCACGCCTCCCTCGGGCCTATGTCGCCCGTTTAGATAAACGGACGTCATAAATCACCACCACCCTAAGAGCGCTGGATATTTTTATACCAATTCATTTTAATCAAGACTTGTACCAGATTTTTTGAACAATTTTTTGCATTTTTGACTTAGATGAAAAAAAAAGGCAGTATAATTGTATTTCCTTAATTTCAAGTTAAAATTTTCGAAAATTCTGGTGGGAATTCGACATTACAGGAACACAACCAATTCCGCTGAAAAATTTAACATGAAACATTTTAAATATTTAAAAATTTTAACACTTTCTGTATAAGGGAGGTGTAGTGTTGTTTTTATCTCTTTCCAACATAGTTGAAAAATGTTTATTATTGGGTTTATCTGTCTGTCTGTCTGTTTGCCGTTTGTTCTTTTTTTTTTAACTTCGTAAATATACTCGGAATGCCATGTAATTAATATATGTTATTGTTTAATATGTTAAATTAAATAATATTGTAAATAAATGTATAAAATAAATCATATATATATATATATATATATATATATATATGTTATATAAAAATTTTATTCCGCAATATTTCTTTAAATTAATCTAAATTCTGACATAGTCATTATTTCCTTAATTCTTAATAATATTTATTCCTATTTAATGTCATTTTAAAAGTAATAACACGTATATTAATAATTATATTATTCCAAATCTTAATCTAAAACTTTAAGTTCATTCGTAACTTTTATCAACAGCCCAATCTATAATATTCTGAGAGATGCTTGTTGTCATTTCGAATGTTTTAAAAAGCCATTTTTTAAATATTTTATTCCATGCTTTGCTTTGCGCGCTGGGTATTTTTCATGCCAAAATCAATGCGCAGCTGGGATCGGGATTATTTCTTGTTAAATCTTCTCCATCGCATCTCATTCGCTTAGCTTATTTTCGTCTCTCACTCATTGGTTTGTGCATACGTTACGTAGCTTCTGTAACTTTACGCGGAGTTTAACAAAACTCGCCGGCAACCATTTGGAGAGCCGATTTTGTCGTGTTTGGAATGTCTGACCAAAGCGTTATCTGGTGTTCGGTGACATAGAATTTCTAACAGCACTTTAAGATCATTCAATAATGTAGTGAGTTAACGCCAAGCCTGAGGGCTATATGATTACACCTTGATACCGTGGGAATTGTTATTGGCATCGCTCCTGTTCGTTAGTTCGTTAATAAACGATTTATCTGGAAATTGGCTACACATTATTGAGGAAATTCTTATGGTGTTTCATCATTGCCTAACCTCTTCGCCATGATTCTTGATAGCGACTGCAATAATTCTTCATCTGTAACCAACTGCCATTTTCTCGTGAAATATTAAATCATCTTCGTAAAAAGCTAACATATATATAATATATATTATAAATAAATATATTATAAATAAATTAAATAATATTGTTTTAATATATGCTATTGTTTGGAATAGAAAATGAAATGTCTATTATTGATAGTTCATTTACAGGGACACATACTACGGTTTATTAGAAAAAAAAAATAATTTGCGCTGCATTTTAATAACGTTACGATTCTTCAAACATAATAAAATTCATATGCATTATCGAGGAGGATTACAACAGGCATTTTATAGAGTATAGAGTAAATAGCAATTGTTGTTCGTTTTTGGTCAGATCGGAGAGACCAGTGTGTTTGGACTTATGCTTGACCGGGTCGTCATTATTAGTTGCTTTTCGAAACCAGAATTTCCAACAGAATTTAATATAAATTGGCGCACATGTTTTACACTTATTCTTGCATCATAATATCATTTTAAATATGTGATTAGTTCATCAGATTTTTATTAATAAATGGGTATTTATAAAATGTCAAATCATCCTTTCATACTCCACCGGTCGGTGGGCTAAAACATCACGTGAATATGTTAATCTTACCGGAAATGAAAAAAATAAATAGACTTTCTTTAAAAAATAAGCACAACATTTATTTTACTTTAACTAAGGAACTAAACTAATAATATTTTAAGTCCAAAGATTCAATATTTAAAGACAAAAATAGAATTATCTTTATTACAATTTGAGAAATTACGAAAAAGAAGTTCACCTCCTTATCAATTTTACAAAAATCGTAATCATTCTTGTTCATGTATATTTGTCTGCCTTTTCTTCACACATTATTTACAGGCTTCAATTATAGTTTTCTAATATCCTTTTTAAGTACTAGCAACAGTTGCATTGTGGGAAATAAATCCTTATTAAATATGCTACATCTGGAGGCACGGCAGTGTCTTCGCCAAGTCGAGAAAGCACAGCCGTAAGCATCCTTTTCTGGAAGCAACTTAGGGCACTTTTGACCTCCCATATCTCTGCGCTGGAGCTTCCCAAAAACTCGGAACTTCGTTTTTCTAGAGTATTTGACACACAGGACCAAAATTTAAAATTACAAGTTTCTGACTTTTCTCAAACATTCGATTTTTTGTCACTCACTCACTCACTCATTGACGCGTCATAAAAAAGATTAGGTAGATCCCGTAGCCCTAGAAACTTGACATTTGGAAAAAAAGGTAGTGTTTAGGATACAAAGAAAGACAAAATTATAAAATCTGGAAAATTCGAAAAAAAAAAAAAAAAAAAACATTCGAAAATTCAACAAATTCCATCAAAATTGAAAATTGAAAATAGTACGATCTTGCAGTCTTAGAAACTTAAAATTTGGTGTGAAGGTAGTGTTTAGCATCCAGAAAAAAAAAAAACATCAAAACGCCAAAAAAATCGAAAGCGAAATTTAAAAAATCGAAAAAATTGAAAAAAAAAAAAAAAAAAAAAACGAAATTTTGAAGACAATCCGATTTTTTGCGCTAGAAACTTCAAATTTGGAATAAAGGTAGTATTTAGGATACAATAAAATAAAAAAATAAAAAAATCCAGAAAATTCGAAAAAAAATTTCAAAAATTCGAAAAATTCGAAAAAAATTGAAAAAATGAAAATAATTTGATCTTTTAGCCTTAGAAACTTAAAATTCGGCGTAAAGGTAGTGTTTGGAATTCAGAATAAGAACAAATTAAGAACACAATAAAAATCGAAAATAAAATTAAAAAATCGAAAAAATCGAAAACCATCGAAAATTTGAAAATAATTCGATTTTATAGCGCTAGAAACTTGAAATTTGGAATAAAGGTAGTATTTAGGGTACAAAATAAGAAAAAACTAAAAAAATCCAGAAAATTATAAAAAAAGTCAAAAATTCGAAAAAAATTGAAAAAATGAAAAAAAATTGATCTTTTAACCTTAGAAACTTAAAATTCGGCGTAAAGGTAGTGTTTGGGCTTCAGAATAAGGAAAAATTAAAAAACCCAATAAAAATCGAAAATAAAATTTAAAAATCGGAAAAATTGAAAATTTGAAAATAATTGGATTTTGTAGCGCTAGAAACTTGAAATTTGGAATAAAGGTAGTATTTAGGATACAAAAAAAGAAAAAAATTAAAAAAATCCAGAAAAATTGAAAAAATATTCAAAAATTCGAAAAAAAATTGAAAAAATGAAAAAATGAAAATAATTTGATCTCTTAACCTTAAAAACTTAAAATTCGGCGTATAGATAGTGTTTAGGATTCGGAATAAGGTAAAATGAAAAACACAATAAAATTCGAAAATAAAATCCAGATAATTTGAAAAAAAATTAAAAAAATGCGAAAAAAATTTAAAAAATGAAAATAATTTGATCTCTTAACCTTAGAAACTTAAAATTCGGCGTAAAGATAGTGTTTAGGATTCGAAATAAGGTAAAATGAAAAACACAATAAAATTCGAAAATAAAATAAAAAAATCGAAAAATAAGGAAAATTTGAAAATAATTCGATTTTAAAGCGCTAGAAACTTGAAATTTTGAATAAAGGTAATATTTAGAATGGAAATATTAAGGAAAAATTTAAAAATCCGGAAAATTCGAAAACAAAAATCCGCAAAATTCGAAAATTTAAAAAAAATTGAGAAATTGAAAACAATTCGATCTCGTAGTCTTAGAAACAGAAAATTTGTGTAAAGGGATTCAGAAAAAGAAAAAAAAAATTAAAAACACAACAAAAAGCGAAAATAAAATAAAAAAATCGAAAAAAAAAAAACGAAAATTTGAAAATAAGAAAAAAAAAAAATCGATCTTGCAGCTTTAGAAACTGAAAATTCAGCGTAAAGGTACTATAGTCATTTAGGATACAGTAGAGCTCCTATAATACAGGCTGATGCATCCTCGCAGATTTGGTGCTCAAATTGAAGTTCAGTCGAAAAACCAAGCTAATCAGAACCGATTCAGCCAATCAGAAGTGAGTCTTAGGCAACCCCAACTCCAGCTGCGGTCGATTGATGCTGAACTGAGCAGCAATAATCAGAAACAAAATGGATATGCGTCAGCTCCTATTATAGGACAGCTTCTATTATAGGAGTGTTAGGATACAGAAAAAGGAAAAATTAAAACACAATAAATTCGAAAATAAAATAAAAAAATCGAAAATTTGAAAATTGTAATAAAGGTATAGATTTTTCGATGAAAATAATAATTAACTAAAGATGTAGAGACTAGGAGTGATTTGTGAATGAAAATTTCAGAGTTAATAAGATAGTTAAACTTGGCTTTATGCGATCTCAGTACTTTTTACGGTAAATGAGTTACAAGACTTGGCTGCATTTTTTACAGGTGACTTTTTGATGAGATATAATAATACAAAAAGTTGTGTTCTTATTTAAGAATTTTGAAGACTAGACAGATTAAAACAAAAGAATGTTAAAATATACTTTTACACAACGAAACACATAAATACCAGTATGGAGATATCATAATGGTCGCTTCTTCTCCTGGCCTAAAGCTAACTATTTCAACCATTACCCTTTTGAGGGTGCTCAAATTGAGTCAAAATTGAGATATCCGATTCCATCCGACTATTCGGTTTTACTCTACTTTAGTATATTTAATTACTGCAGTAGAATTTCTTATTGCATAACATTAAAAAGTACGTTTATAATATGTGCCAGTTCGATTAAAAAAAAATAATAATTTCGATATAGCGACACTGTTAGTTGTAAGATAGATTTTGTTGTCACTTTGATATATGTAGTATGAAACTCGATGCAACAGTTGGATTTGGAAAATAAAGCCTATTTAAAAAATGTATAAGCTTAAAATCTACTATAAATATTGAATATTTTACACATCACATATTTTAAAATTTGAAGAGGCAGTAATAGTAAGCTTACTTGGCCTTTCAATCTAGCATATTTTTAAAACGTATAATATAACTATAAAATAAATTTGCATCAAACAACATATTTATTCACGATGGATATTTTTTTTACTGCTGTTAGTGGTTTTATGGCTCATAATTTTTTCTAATTAAATATAATCGTAATATATTTTGCAATATTCATATTTTTTTAAGCTACATGATGCTTTAGAAATATTATCAAATTATATTTTCAATAAACTTTTTTTAAAGCATAAACATATACTCAGGGAGCGTTCAATTTTATCACAATTTTTGATGCAATATTTCGCTTTATTTAAGAAAAAAAATTACAAAGTCTGCAATTGAGCAGATAAATACGAAGTCGGAAATTTAAATATTAAAAGAAACTTTCTAATCAGAAATAGACTCCTTGGAACTTCCAAGAAGTGTACGTATCTTGATCTACAATTAAAGACCTCTTATCCTACAACATAGCTGCCAAGTTTGTCTCTTCAGAATTTTTGAAATTAAAAAATGTTTGGGACCAGAAAATGTGTTTAATAAAATTTGTTATTAATTTGCTTTATTTCTCTGTGATACTTGATTGCATTTAATAATTAAAAATTTCTGATTGAAATCATGTTTTATTGATTAAAAAAACCCTGATGATTAACAGGTATGTTATAACATATACTGGCCTCACAGTTATATATCCGCTGTATGGCAATTAATTTGGATTACTACTTTTTCTGAAGAAAAGTTTTCGTCTTATCTAATGACAACTTTAAAAGAAAAATATTACTCTTCAGAAAAAGTGGTATTGTAAAGTATTTTTCTTACATTTCATGTAAAAGAAAAATTACTATATTTGATTTAATCATACATAATGAAAGCAGGGCCAGACTTGATAAATTTTTTTATGAAGATTTTGAACATACATCAATAAAAATTATAACACATTTATTTTTTTTTTAAAAGTAATGAATAGTGCTTAACAGGTTTTTGCACTTTTTTGAGGTGTGGATGGGTGGGAGGCTTTTACAGAGCAATTTTACACCCAGACTGAGAATAAACGTCTTGTTAACTCTAACTCAAAATTAAATCTAACCATAATTATACGGCATCATTAGACTAAAAAAAAAGATAATTATACAAATCGTAAAAATATAATAAATTAAGATGAATGTAAGTAAAATTTAAAAATATAAAAGATAAGAAAACGAGGATATAAAGGAAATATAAAGGAAAGAAAACGAGTAGATGCGTATCAGGGTTGCTAGTTTGGAATCTTTTTTTATATTCAAAAATTCCGAATGTATGACAGAAATTGCGAATAATAATTTGTGGTTTATTTAATTGGAGACTTTGTGTAATTATTGCGTGAGTATATTGTATACGTGATTACATAAAGTAAAAAATCTTCTTTTGGAATTTTCGGTCATAATTCGAAATTTCCGATTAAAGAAGGGGCCAAAACTGGTAATCTTGGTTTCTAAAGCTATATCGTCAACACACACAAGAAAAGCAAGCCGTACATTCCTTAGGATTTCCAAGGAATCTGGCAGCACTTTTCATTTTGATATTTTCTAGTTAATATTTTAGTCGCAGACTTCGTAATCGCTTTGTTTAGCCGAAGAATTTGTAAGATTTTTCTGCTGTTAAATTTGGCGAAAAATTATTTTCGAAAATTGTAGTAAATACGCAACCTGAGGAAGACGTATTTTTCAATGCAGCTGATTATATTTGTTTGTAACCTTATACAATGTTATATAGTATAGTTTATTTAATTAATTATTATAATATGCATGTAATTAATATTTAATCTTTAAAAGTTATATACCAGAAAAGTTTCGTAAAAATTCTTTACTGGAATAAATATTCAGTATGTAATGAATTAATTACTGTATAATAAACAGCTGCTAATCGAGATAGAGCCAGACTGTCACAGACTGGTTAACGATGTAAAACGAGAGTTATTCGAGTCTTCTAGCAGAGCGAAGACGCTGCTTTGTCTTTTAACTTCATCACAGGTTTCCTTCTGTCCACCCATCTGCAGTTGCGTGTTTGTTTCTGCAGGGAGTATTTGCTCAAATCTGCATAGTCTTACTTGTATAGATGCTGAATGGTTATTTAATTGTATTTACAAAAGATGCGCATGAAAAATATAATCTATATAATAATAGCACAAGTCATGTGACTGTCCTAAACAGATATGGGGCTGACCGCTTCAGGTTTCGTACGCCAGGCGGCCATTTTTACTAAAAGTTATTTTTTCAAATAATACTGCATAAAGGTCGTCTGCATAATTTTTTGAAAGATCGTTAAAGCAAATTACAGTGATCTCTTACTTATACGCGACGTTCAGAAATTGCTTTTTCGTACCACTATTTTAAAACAGAATAATTTGATTTATAAATTCTGAGTTTGAATAAGCAGAAAATTACTTTAAAAATAAACTGGTGCCGAAAAATAATTACCGTGTATCGCGTATAAGTGAGAGGTCACTGTAATGTTTGAGCAATGAGTTATATCAACGCGCCCTAGATATGAATTCCGTGACACTCGTCACAAAAACATCATACCAAGCAGGCAAAACAAAGAATAAAGTTGAACAACTTGAATGTTTCGATTTCGATGGCTCGTGGAATTATTAACCAACTATTAGTCGTAAACAATAATTATTAATTCTATGAGCCAATCAAATCGAAACATGCAAGTTGTTCGAATTTTTTTCTCTGTTCAGCCTGCTTGGCATGACGTTTTCGTGACGCGTGTCACGGCTTTTTTATCTAGGGGGCTTTGGTTATATTCAAATAAGTATATATAATGAAATAACTTATCTTTAAATTCAGCTGCAAGCCCAATATATCATTCCATCGAAGTAATCACAATAGATTGGTGTTCTGTGGGCGACAAAAATATTTAGTATCGAGTTAATTATTCGCATAGCAAGTTCTCCAAAGATAAATTTTGCAGCCTCTAAAAATAATTCGGGTATGTCAGCCAATCAAAGTTTAGCATAATCCTATTAGGTGAAATGCTATACATACTATATCCCAAATGGCCCGCCAACTGAATACCAATAATTTTTAACAGAAAATTTCATGGTAGGTTTCTACAACATTTCCGCAAAGTTTGTTTCTGCAAAATTTGCAAGAAAACTATAAAAATAAAATTTATCTTAGAAAATGCCGGTAATCAAAAAGCGGACCATCTCGGAGCCTTGGCTGTACCACTCAACTTCCGTCACCATCTTTTCTTGACGTCAATTGAATGCTAATAAACTCAACACATGTTATGCGTAAAAGTTGGAGCCAAATGAAACATTTGAAAAAAAAAAATTAACATTGTTGGTACGAAAGTGGTTATTTAAAATATATAACATTCGAAAAGATTTTTATCGAACTATTTTAGTAAATCAATACAAATATATACTTAAAATAAAAGAACAAATAAATATTATAGAATAAAATAATAAAATAACGGTCAAAAATTAATTTTTTTGAAGATTTAAAATTAGTATTTCCTTTTTGTTGGAAATGTAAGGAAGGATGCTTTTCTCATAACTAAAGCTGGTTTAATGTAACTAATATTCGAAAATAAACGAGTTGTACAACAAAATCAACGTAATAAACAGCGTAATTTAAATTCAAATAGATAGCTATAATAGAAGTAATAATTAAAAATGTATGGAACGTGTCACGTTGTCTTTATGTTCATAAATTCACTCTTTCGCAAAGCAATAGTGCGTTGAGAAGCACAGATAAAGCCTACCGATTTCTTAACTCTGGTCAAGAAATATTAGTTAACGCATTCATCATAGACTAAATGTAACAATATTAATAATCTCCACATTCAAGTGCAAAGATAATTTCGCGTAGTAGGCGAAAAACTTGCACGTTTCATCCTATATTTATGTATATACCACATCAATACATATCTCAAATCGGTATTGCTTATGACCAGAGTTTTTGTATGATTTCAGATTACTATTTTAATTAACTTTACTGTATTAAACTGATTTCCATGAAATAGAAATTTATACAATTAGTACAGGAGAAGAAAAAAAAATAAATCAACAGAATTAAATAAATTACGAATTATATTAAAAATAAAATCTTTTATTTCACCACTTGTTACCAGCTCTTTCCAGAACAAACAGTAAAAAGTAGTTTATAAAATTACACATAGAAAATTTCTTCTCCTCCTATTCGCATAAACTCCTCCTAATTCCCTGCATTCAGGGTTTATAAACAAACTAGCAAGCTACGCCCGCTACGCGCTGGTCAATTTCTCTTAACGAATTTTTAATCAAACAAAATATTGACATTTCATAGTTCACTTTTATATTTTAATAGAATAATAAGGCTACTATAATTTGTGGCTCGTGCTATAGCCAATATAAACGTCAGGACAAGTCGCCCTTATCATTATCTTTTCGCTATGGTACTCCATTGGGAAGTTTGGTAATTTTTGAAATTCAATATTTGAAAAATGGCATAATCATTAGATTTGAAATTTATATTAAGAAATATACATTTTTTTACTTTTCAAAAGCAGTTTGTTTAACAATTTTTTGACAAATAATTTTCGAGCTATAATATTTTTTTCAGTAACTTCAAATGTTTCATTTTCCGAGTTTAATCTGTGGCAAAGATTAGCGAAAAATCCAGTCGTCAGCAACGCATAGCTTTATATTAAAGAGGATGTTGGAGAAGGGATTGTCACCATCACTTTTGAAATCGGTACTGTAGTTCCAGAGATTCCATAGAAATTGTAATTTAGAATGATTTTAGAATGCTTTTCGCTCATTTCACCCTTTTAAATTTCGATTTTTTAAAAATTTATTCTTAGAGAGTAAAAACCATGCCAAATTTCAAGTTTCTAGCTCCAATATAAAAAAGTCGCAATTTTCGAAAATTTTTCACTCCTGCACTCCCCTGGGATTAGTGGCACCGACATAAATTATAGCCTATGTTGGAGCAGGAAGTGTCACCATCAATTTGCCACCATCACTTTTGAAATCGGTTCTGTAGTTCCAGAGATTCCATAGAAATTGTAATTTAGAATGTTTTTAGAACGCTTTTCGCTCATTTCACCCTTTTAAATTTCGATTTTTTTTATTTTGTTCTTAGAGAGCATTTACATCTTATAAGTAACTGCAATGCCAAATTTCAAATTTCTAGCTCCTTTAGTATTAAAAAAAATGCAATTTTAGAACGTTTTTGGCTCCTGCACCACCCTGGGATTAGTGGCACCGACGTAAAATATAGCCCATGTTGGAGCAGGGATTGCCATAAAAAATTTGCCACCATCACTTTTGCAAAGGGTTCGGTAGTTCCAGAGATTCCATAGAAATTGTAATTTAGAATGTTTTAAGAACGCTTTTCGCTCATCTCACAGTTTTAAATTTCGATTTTTTTTAGAATTTGTTCTTAGAGAGCATTTACATCTTATAAGTAACTACCATGGCAAATTTCATGTTCCTAGCTCCTCCAGTATAAAAAAAATCGAAATTTTAGAACGTTTTTCGCTTTTGAACCCCTTTGGGGGTAGTGGCACCGACATAAAATATAGCCTATGTTGGAGCAGGGATTGTCACCATCAATTTGCCACCATCACTTTTGAAATCTCTTCAGTAGTTACAGAGATTACCCCCTACAAACAAACAAACAATCTTTACTACATTATAATATTAGTATAGATAATTCAATTTTAAAAGCATGTTTAAAAACATTTTCCAGCTAATTAAAAATGTTTCATTCATTAATTTTAAAATTAGGTTTTTATTTACAATCCCCCCCCCACCCCCCAACATAAATATTTTAATTATATGTTTTAATTCTAAAAAAAAAAAGATTATATCATAACCAGCGTGTACGAATTTCAACGTATCTGCTGTTAGAAATACTATGGACTAAGCCCGAGTCCGGGCAAGAAACGGACTCGATTTTTATACCAGTCTTCGGGATTGGGCTCAAAGTGAAAAAATATTTATTCAGAAATTGTTAATAGACAAACAAAAAATTTGAGGAACGAAAATGTAGTTTAAGTTTCTTAATGTGTTTCAAAATCCTATAAAAATCAATGAAAGGGTATTGAATTATTATTGTTGATGGAATCTTTGCATGGTCAGTGTTAGTAATATAAAGAAATCGCGGGATCCTAGCTTTCTCTCTGAAGTCCTGTTCTAGAATTATTGGAAAACAGAACTCATGTATTTCTGCAGTAGTTTTACTACGATATTTTAAAAGAATAATAATTGTGACTTTTACAGATTTATGCCAACGATTGGGTATAAATAACAAATTTTCTGTTTTAAATAGGTATTCAGCAACAAGAAAATCACGAATAGTTGTCATGAGGGAGCATTTAGGAGTAATACTTATTTCTATGTAAAAATAGTTTTTAAAGGAGAAAAGGAATTTTAAAGCAATTTTAAAATGTTATTAACAATTTTCTAATGCGTTCGGTATCGGGTTCGGGAGGGCTGAGAGTCTGATGACACAAAATTTGTCGGGTTCGTGTATATTTCGATTTAAAATATCTGCTATAACCAGGGCTTGACAAATACGATCGCCAGGTCGCCACTGGCGACTAACTTTTTTTATCTGGCGACTAACTTTTTTAATCTGATTTTTTTGTTTTATTTATTTATTTATTTTTTACAAAAATTGAACTAAAAAATGAGCACAAACGACATTTTGTCTAAAGCGAAGTTTAAAAAGCATTTTGCATTTCATGCACATAAAACGCCATTCTTTTCCGCTCTAGTCGGCTAGTCATGTGATTAGAATGTGAGGAGAGGGGGCGGGGGGGGGGAGTTTCAATAAGAAATATTGTAAGTATTGTCTTATGTGGTATCTTAAAATTGGATGCAATGATAAAAAAGGCTTGCTTTCTTGTATGTTTCAAATCAGATTTTTGTGTTCAGAATTAAAACTTTTAATCAATTACATTCATTTAAAAAGAATAATAACATATAAGTGATTATAAGTAATTCATTCGAAGTAAATCTATAAAACTTATTTAAAATTTCAAGAGTAATTCATTTTAATAAAAATATGTATTTTTTTAAATATTTTTTTCCCGGCTTAAAATGCTTGGCGCCTCGCGTCTGTTTGCACCACACAGGTTGGGCATCGCCGTCACTCTGTCTTGGCAACAAGTGTTTGGTTCTGAGTTGTTTCTCAATAGTATTTTATAATTACATTGTTTGGATTATTATCTGCAGTAAATAGAAATAAAAAATCATTAATTGCACTTCAGAAAAATTAATTTTTTTTTTTTTTTTTTTTTTTTAATTTTTATTGCAGATCGTTGGATCAAAATAAATCTCAGCCGGCTGCTGATTTCGATTTAATCCAGCGCGGGAAAATATATTTTTTCTTTTCTTTTTAGCTACGAAAACAAACGTTTACGTAATAACTCTTATAACTCGTAATATTAAGCATTAATAGCCCTCGAGTTTGCAAACATCACAATGTTTAATTAAATTTCTTGTAAGATGTCTTATTATAGATGCTGCAAAGTTACAAAATATTAAGAAATAAACTTGAAATTATATTCACACACACACACACAAACAAACAACAACAACAGAAAAAAAAAACTTTTATTTTTAATTTGGCAAAACTTTTGCAAATGTCATTAAATGCCCTCTCATCCGTAGCACTCAACTATTTGAACATCTGCAGCATTACGGCAATCAGCATTTCCCAAACATGTCGGTTAATTCAGAGTTTACAATATTTCCTTTATTATTATTTTTTTTTCACAAATATATAACTTTGATAAGTTTCTTTAGAAAACTTAGCTTTATATTTTTAAATTATGTACTATTCTAAACTATGTAACTAATAATTCTAAACTATGTTTGTTATTATTTTTTTCTGACTTAATTCCTAAACAAACAATAAAAGTTAAAATTTCAGTGCAAATTTACCTTGTTTAATAACTAAAATCTCATTAAGATACAACTAAATGTAAATATATTGCTTGAAGGTGCGTAAAAATATACATAAAAACATTTAAAATCACATTAAAGTCCTTTTAAAAATTCCAAAACGTTTTCAAACGAAACCTTTTTAAATTGTACAACTAATCAGATATATGGATAAACAGAATCTTGATTGCACGGTGTTTAGGAAAATTAACAGATATAACTCCACCATACCGTTTAATTGCAGTTCACCCATTAGTTACAAGTTAGCACCTTTCAATTTTTATGTAAAAAGAGCGTTTGAAGTTTGTTCATGCCTTTTCTTTAATGAAGAATTAGATGTAATTAGAAAAATAGCAGCCGAGAATTCAGTTCCATCCCGTTTCATTGAAAAAATCATAAATAAATTTAAAGTGAAAGATGAAGAAAAACGGAATACAGGTACAATTAAAAGTTTGAAGTTTTGTAAAGTTAACTACATCTTACGGTTTTTTGAAAGTATGAGACATTCCCTCTTTAAGTTTGGCATTGCATTAATCGCAGTCTCTCCCCCAAAGTTGCTGGTTTTGTTAAACAGAAAAATTGACCCAATCCAGGCTATCAATAGATCAGGGGTATATATTATACCATTCAAGAAAGATAACAAAGATTTTATGTACATAGGTATGACAATGAGGAAATTTCGGGACAGAATAGAAGAACATGAAGCAGATCTGAAATTAAATAGACCCCACACTGCGTTAGCAAGATTAGCGCAAACTGAACCTATAAAAATTGATTTCAATAGATCCAAAATTATATTCCGCACAAATAATCACCTGGAAGCAATCATAAAAGAGTCTCTAGAAATAATGTCTAAAAAAGAAATAGTCTGTAACGATGTATTATGATATGATATCCAAGCAGTCTGGAATGAATTAATGCATCATTGATTACCTTTCCCATCCCACCTTATTTCCAAACCCGTGAAGTAAAATAGTTTATTCCGGGCAAGCAAGAAAACGCAAAGAGATACCAACTCAACTCAACAATTTAGTTTTTCCACTGATGATAACCGGGTTTCGGTTGAAAACGTTTTGGAATTTTTAAAAGGACTTTAATGTGCTTTTAAATGTTTTTATGTATATTTTTACGCACCTTCAAGCAATATATTTACATTTAGTTGTATCTTAATGAGATTTTAGTTATTAAACAAGGTAAATTTGCACTGAAATTTTAACTTTTATTGTTTGTTTACGAATTAAGTCAGAAAAAAATAATAACAAACACAGTTTATAATTATTAGTTACATAGTTTAGAATAGTACATAATTTAAAAATATAAAGCTAAGTTTTCTAAAGAAACTTATCAAAGTTATATATTTGTGAAAAAAAAATAATAATAAAGGAAATATTGTAAACTCTGAATTAACCGACATGTTTGGGAAATGCTGATTGCCGTAATGCTGCAGATGTTCAAATAGTTGAGTGCTACGGATGAGAGGGCATTTAATGACATTTGCAAAAGTTTTGCCAAATTAAAAATAAAAGTTTTTTTTTTCTGTTGTTGTTGTTTGTTTGTGTGTGTGTGTGTGTGTGTGTGTGTGTGAATATAATTTCAAGTTTATTTCTTAATATTTTGTAACTTTGCAGCATCTATAATAAGACATCTTACAAGAAATTTAATTAAACATTGTGATGTTCGCAAACTCGAGGGCTATTAATGCGTAATATTACGAGTTATAAGAGTTATTACGTAAACGTTTGTTTTCGTAGCTAAAAAGAAAAGAAAAAATATATTTTCCCTCGCTGGATTAAATCGAAATCAGCAGCCGGCTGAGATTTATTTTGATCCAACGATCTGCAATAAAAATTAAAAAAAAAAAAAAAAAAAAAAAAATTAATTTTTCTGAAGTGCAATCAATGATTTTTTATTTCTATTTACTGCAGATAATAATCCAAACAATGTAATTATAAAATACTATTGAGAAACAACTCAGAACCAAACACTTGTTGCCAAGACAGAGTGACGGCGATGCCCAACGTGTGTGGTGCAAACAGACGCGAGGCGCCAAGCATTTTAAGCCGGGAAAAAAATATTTAAAAAAATACATATTTTTATTAAAATGAATTACTCTTGAAATTTTAAATAAGTTTTATAGATTTACTTCGAATGAATTACTTATAATCACTTATATGTTATTATTCTTTTTAAATGAATGTAATTGATTAAAAGTTTTAATTCTGAACACAAAAATCTGATTTGAAACATACAAGAAAGCAAGCCTTTTTTATCATTGCATCCAATTTTAAGATACCACATAAGACAATACTGACAATATTTCTTATTGAAACTCCCCCCCCCGCCCCCTCTCCTCACATTCTAATCACATGACTAGCCGACTAGAGCGGAAAAGAATGGCGTTTTATGTGCATGAAATGGAAAATGCTTTTTAAACTTCGCTTTAGACAAAATGTCGTTTGTGCTCATTTTTTAGTTCAATTTTTGTAAAAAATAAATAAATAAATAAAACAAAAAAATCAGATTAAAAAAGTTAGTCGCCAGATAAAAAAAGTTAGTCGCCAGTGGCGACCTGGCGATCGCATTTGTCAAGCCCTGCTCTAGGCTATTGATTTTATCTAGAAAGGAGTATAACTCATATTTTCCGTGATTCCAAATAATGTAAATATCATCTACATATCTTAACCAGCAATCTGGACCCGGTTTTATGGTCTCCATGATTATATTTTCAAGAGGACGTAGTTTAAACTCTGCAAGCAAACCTGAAATGGGGGAACCCATTGGGGCCCCATTGACTTGTCTGTAAACTTGATTGTTGAAAACAAAAACGTTGTTGTTGATAATTAAATTTAAACCCGACTTGACTGTATTTTTAATATTTTCTGTAAACGTAGGATCAGAATCGATCAGACTCTCTAGGTTGTGTTAGTAACTTCTTTTATATCGATAGACGGGTATAAAGATACCACGTCTAAACTAGCCATAAAACTGGAATTTTCAAGCTTTTTATATTTAATTTTCTCAATAAAATTCGAAGTTGATTCAATAACCAAATCAGATGGCTGTAAATATCGCTTCAAAAGATGCCTGTAGGTTTAAAATATGGTGGAGAGGAGCATTTTGTAACAATTGGGCGGATTGGTAAGTCCGTTTTATGATCTTTTAGTCTACCTATTTTAGTTCCTAAACAAACGTTTGTGTTTTTTAAAAATTAATAACGGGGAGGAGCGGGGGAGGTGTTAAATTTTTTTTACTGGCGACTAGAATTTATACTTGGCTACCAGATTTTTTCAAATTTGTAAAACCCTGGCTATAACAAAAATTTCTAGAAGAAAAAAAAAAAAACTTTTTCGACCCGAAATTGCATTCGTTTTCGATTTCTAACAATATGCTGTATTTCACTTACTAGTATCGGACTTTCGCGTATCAGTACTAGTACGCGTATCATAGTTTGGAAACGCCTGATTTAGATGGTTACAGGCTATATTCATAACAACGTTGACAAATCTCAAAGACGTCTAACATTCACGAAAACTATGGTTGCAGCAGAGAACTCAATAAGTCGGAGAAGCTGGCCATTACCAAGAAATCATAAATCTGTTTTATTGTCCTCACAAAACTAACGGCGCCAGGGGCATAGTTAGGTAGCTTGATTATAAACAAGTCTTAAAACTTCGAAAGTCAACGTTATTAATTTTTTATTAATATATTTAATATCTTTCCTATGATTTTTCTGGTGTGTATTTTTTAATAACCTTTCTCATTGACAAAAAAAGTTGTCAAAATAGTTCATAGTACAGTCGTGGAAAAAAAAAACTGCACACCCCCCCCTAACTCTGCAACAAATTGTAGTAGAAGGAAGTGACTGGTACCAAACGATTGGAAATAAAGTCTACTTTTAAATTATATATCTAAAATTTGCCTAAGGAGCCATCTACATATTAAAACAAGCCTAAAATTTATTTTTTCAATGGCAACACCCACTTTTGACATGATATTTTAAATCTTCGGTTCAAACTATGCCTAACTACAAAATTTTAAGTTATTTGGATTATAAGTTTTCGAGTTATAAACATTCAAATTTTAGAGCCTCTAATGTTAAATTACATTTTCATATTTTTATTAATATCTCCTGAGATTATAATTCTAATGTGTTAATTTTTTTTTTGGTTATAATACTAAAAAGCCCAAACATAAATATGTCAAATTTGTAATTTTTATAATTTTATAATATGAATTATGAATTATGAAATTAATATTTGAAAAAATTATGAATTGCAACCTACAATTTTTTGATGGATTTATATTTATTATGTCCTGCTTTATGTGTATTCAAAATTTTAAATTTTTCTACCAAGTAGTTTTCAAATTACGCTTAAAAAACGGCAAGATGCTGCTTTAAGGGGCCGTCTATGATGTGCATTAAAGCATAGTTTGAACAGGGATGGGAGCGCTCCGACTCGAAATCCCGATTGACACCACTAAATTTTAATAGTATTTGTTACCTTATTCAAGAACAAAATTTCTGAAATTCTATACGTTGGAGAATACTATTAAAATTTAGTGGTAAGAATCGATATTCGGGTCGGAGCGCGCTCATCCCTGTTTGAGAAAATATTATACTCATAGGCTGGGATTAACACAAGATTTTCTCAAATCTTGTTAAATTGTTTGCAATATTACACTAAATGGTTGTTAGATAAAGTATTAACGCGAAAGTATTTGTTACTTAAAAATGCTAATTTAAACTTTTATTAACTTTTGTATGTCATTCAAAAATTGTAATCTTTACAAATATGTATGGATGTTTAGTTTTTATTCCATTAATAACGAACTTAAAATAATTAAACTTTTTCTTCTATAACTTTCGTATTTAGATCTATTCGATTAAACAGGCTAATTGAAAAAAAAAATACAAGTTATTTTTATGGTTTTCTGATAGGCAAGATTATTTCCCAATAAAAAATCTAATAATAATAATAATAATAATAATAAATGGCAAACGGTAAGTTTTCTTACCAAGAGGCATTATTGAGTTAATTGTAAAATTTCAAATGAACTAGCAGAATAGGTTTAATCATAGAATTATTAACCCTATTTCGAAGGAGAATAACGAATGTAAAGTTATTCAGATGTATTTATAACATAGATTAAATTTTAGGTCTTCAAATAAATCGGAATATAAATCCTGCGACACCCCCGCCCCCCCCCTCGCTACTGAAAAAAAAAAGCAATGTCTGGTTTTATTTTCAGACTAAAAAACAATTTATCTGCGGTTTTTTTTTTTTTTTTTTTTTTTTTTTTTACTTTGATTTCTTACGCTGCTTTATACTATTTTTTTTAATTCTACATTTTGTATTTGTCACTATTATTCACGTTTCTGACAATAAACTAAAAAAAAGGCGAGTTAAATAGATGCAAAATCTGAGAAACAGCATTATAAAAGCACCTGTAAAATTCCAATAACATTTACATATTCTAAAACTATTTTAATTACAAATAATCTTATTGTTTTTTTAACCCCTTCATGAAGTGCGTCTATTACAGAATTTTTAATAATTTACCACCGGTTTTTTAAAACAGAAATTTTCGTCTGATTGAATCGTGGAAATGCTAAGATATAGTAAGGCAAAGCTTACAATAAAAAATAACTGGTGAGAAAAATCGAGGATTCTGAGCATCTTATGCGTCACGTATACGTGTCACTTGTCCCCAAGGGGTTAAAATCGGATAATTCAACAGTTGTAAACATTATTTTACCGCATATAACAATAACCGAAACTTATTAAGTGAGTAAAATGGTCATATCGGTAAAACATAATACATTAAAAGAACTGACATTCTGCAGCATTTCAACAATCGAGAACCGAACTTCAATTTGGATACAGCCCCTTAAATATGCTCATTATAAAGTAATTAATTTCTCAGAAACTAATCGTAGGAATTTAATAAAATTTGGTATCTAGGCATAGTTTGAACTGCAGATTACAAATATGTTGTCAAATTTGAGTCTTGCTATTGAAAAAAACCAAAGTTTGGGTGTGTTTTTATATGTAGATGGCCTCCTAAGCAAATTTTATATACATCATTTAAAAGTAGACTTTATTTCCAATCGTTTGGTACCAGTCACTTCCTTCTACTATAATTTGTTGCAGAGTTAGTGGGGGGTGTTCAGTTTTTTTTTTCCACGACTGTACATACATTTATTTTATTATTGCTCAATTTTTAAATTCTCATGTTCCAGACATAATGTCAATTATTTATATATTTTCTTCAAAAACTGTAAATCTTAAAGATATTTACTACATCTAAGTTATGGTCTGTGTAAAAAGAGCAAATGGCAGGGATCTGAATCAAAAAAGGCGTAACAGAACATTAGTAAATGAATATTATTATATTTTAAGAGACACTACCAGAATTAAACGGCTCTTGGATGTCATTGATTCCAGCTAAAACGGTGGCCATTTTGTGCGATTCTATGTACATTCGTGGTAAAACAATTTAGCCCCCCCCCCTACTAACTCTACCTCAAATCACCATATAAAAATTGTACCAATCATATACGAGTACCAATGCATTGCTATGTATCCAAGAGGAAAATAAGAATTTTTTTGAAGTGAAAACTTCTTTAGGCGCGTTGGGCATTTTTTGATATGGGAAAAAACCATTGAACTCGCGACACTGTTACCGACACCTCTGTATATTTGAAGTGAAAACTTCTTTAGGCGCATTGGGCATTTTTTGAGATGGGAAAAAAACCATTGAACTAGCGACACTGTTACTATAACCGACACCTCTGTATATAAGTATGTACATGTATTGTGTATAGTTAGGTATGAGGTAGGGCGGGGCGGGCACGTCGCGCGCCGCATGCTTCCCTGTGCGCTATTACACCGCGGTATAGTAAGCGCAGAAAAATGTAAGCGGTATGGTAAGCGCAGAAAATTGTAAGCGGTATAGTAAGCGGTATAGTAAGCTGTATAGTAAGCGGTATAGTAAGCTGTATAGTAAGCGATATAGAAGCGGTATAGTAAGCGCAGAAAAAATGTAAGCGGTATAGTAACACAGAAAAATGTAAGCGGTATAGTAACGCAGAAAAATGTAAGCGGTATAGTAAGCGGTATAGTACGCGGTATAGTAAGCGGTATAGTAAGCGATATAGTAAGCGGTATACTAACGCAGAAAAATGTAAGCGGTATAGTAAGCTGTACAGCGGTATAGTAAGCGGTATACTAAACGCAGAAAAATGTAAAAGGTATAGTAAGCGCAGAAAAATGTAAGCGGTATAGTAAGCGCAGAAAAATGTAAGCGGTATAGTAAGCGCAGAAAAATATAAGCGGTATAGTAAGCGGTATAGTAACGCAGAAAAATGTAAGGCGTATAGTAAGCGGTATAGTAACGCAGAAAAATGTAAGGCGTATAGTAAGCGGTATAGTAACGCAGAAAAATGTAAGGCGTATAGTAAGCGGTATAGTAACGCAGGAAAATGTAAGCGGTATAGTAAACGGTATAGTAAGCTGTATAGTAAGCGGTATAGTAAAGGGTATAGCAAACGCAGAAAAATGTAAACGGTATAGTAACGCAGAAAAATGTAAGGCGTATAGTAAGCGGTATAGTAACGCAGGAAAATGTAAGCGGTATAGTAAGCGGTATAATAATGCAGAAAAATGTAAGCGATATAGTAAGCGGTGTAGTGCGACTGAAGTCTGGTTCCCGAAATTTTTGTATGTAAAATAATATGCATTATTTTTCATGTACAATAGAGCATTAAATGAAAATTGTAATATAATTTTTGTAGTAGTAGTTTAAAATAATGAATTAAAAAAACACTTCATTTAAAAGTATTTCCTGCACAATAAAACATTTCCTGACGATTCAAAAAATACACACGCAATTGTTCAAGTTTTCACTTCTGTCGGCATTCCCGGAGGGCCACTTTTTTTTTCGCATTTTCGCCCTTGGATGATGGCTAGGTTCTGGTCGAAATCGCTCGGGACTCTGACGAGAGTTTTAACATCTTAGAATGGTTTTAATGTTTCAGAACCTTTATTTTATTTTACACCTATTTTAGTAATACATAAATTATGATTCATTTGAAATGTTTTCATATTTTTTAATTACGAAGATAATATTTTATTACTTAGAAATCAAAACGGTAGTTTTGGAGCTATAAAAGTAGGCTACAGCGAGTAAACAATAACGAAAACTTAAGCGATTTTTTTTTTTTTTTTTTTTTTTTTTTTAGAACAGTATTTTTAAAAATCGGTCTACGACAATTTTCAATAAATAAACTCGATCTTTTTCAAAATTGACTCTCATATATTGTTCTAGTGAAATACCTCCCCCCCCCCACAAAAAAATGATTTCTCGCTTTTTGGTGTAACCTTAAGAAACGAAATTTTCAATGGAAATTTTTTACTTTACTTTGGTTTGATACCATCTCACTAAAACGCATATTTTTAAAAACGCCTATGCATTTCACTGCTTTTGGACCACGAGTTATCGTCTCCCCTCCTTTTTCGAAGCGCTGTTCTCGCTTGTATGTATTTTATTTGGAAAACAAATCACTCTTTATTTTTTCTTTATTTTAACCCTTTCAGGGGCAAGCACGCGTGCTCCTGTAACGCTGAATTCCCACCTGAATTTAGGAAAGAATTTAGTTCAAAATAAGAATAAGCAATTTTTCAACTTGTTCTCGTCAAAGTTTAAAAAGTAAAATTTAATTAAAAGTTTCTGGTTTGAATCGGATTAAAATTAGGTGGTATATAATATATACCACCGCCCCTCAAAGGGTTAAATTCAGAATTAATTCCCCTTTTGTGTTTAACCTTTAACTACTGTTGCAGAAATTTTCTCATAGCTATTGTGAGCGGTTTCTAAGATTGCGATTAATCGAAATATGAATAAAAAACTCGATTAAATAATAGACTACATTTTCTGTATCAGTATTTATCTACTCTATGGGATAATTACAGCGGTTCTCCACCTTTTTTTTTCTTATCTCACGTACCCCTTGCTGAGACTTTTTATTTATGCGTACCCCTTCTCAGATAAGCCTGTCTCAGAGGTGCCAAGCTCTCATTAATATTCCGTAATGTATGGGTTAATTTGACCCAGGTTTAACACGTTTCGCACCAGAAATTTTTTTAGGAAATGTAATTAAGTAAATTCCACGTAGAAGCCTGAAATTAAATAAATAAAGATTCATCCAATATTTTTTTTGACTTGAAGCGTTGTTAAACAATGTATTACGGACGATTAGTGGGAACTTGGCACCTCTGCTGTTTCAAATATTTTTGTTTTCGTTCATTAGTAATAATCTTATGCTTGTTATCAATGTCACAGCGTAAGGAGGTTTAAACAGAGAATCAACTCTCTTACACTGCAATGGCAACTTCTCTAACATGGGATTACACATAGACAGTAGCGATATCTGCGGATGACGCGGAAACTACGGCCATAACAGAAGCATGGTTGCTAATACAGCTATATATTGCTTTCTTGGCGACAAATGAGGGAAGGAAAAAAAACGGCGATAACTTGTTGCTGCTTGTTTTTTAAGCCTCATTTTTATATAATTTAACATAGTACAATCCGCAATTATTATTTTTTCAATTGCATGCATATTTATAAGCATATAAAATGTTCCAGAAATAAGAATCATTAAATTAAACACAGTGTTATACAATGATATTCTGAAATTCTAATGAATTGCTTATTCTTTTAATTTTTTTAAATAAACAGGTATTCATCAAACCGTAGTCTCATTAAATTTACATTCGTTTTGATTTTAAAAATAAATAAATAAAAAGATATTTCACCGAAATAATGCGAGTTCCTTGAATTTTATTATTTTATATACTCTTTGAAATACGGTTACTAAGCAGAGAAAAAATTAAAATGGAAAGTAAAAATAGACACTTTTAAATCGTCTGCATCCCCATAAGAAATCATTATGACCTAAAAAAGAACAAAAATAACACATGAAAATAAATCCCAACTTACCGATCCTTGGGACTAAAAAATAACTTTCCAGTCTTGTTCTTACAAACAATAAACGTATATCTTCGTAGCATTTTGAAGAATTATAATGACCTATTTGATCTTCAGAATAAGATAAGAGTAATTCAGATAAGAATAATTTTAATAATGAATATTAATCAAGATACAAAAATCAAATAGCGAACGCCGAAAATTTGCACATTTGCAAGTGACAACAGCAAAAAACGCTAAGCAGAATAGGGTTACAATTAAAGGGAAATCACGAAGATAAAAATCGCCAAAGCGATGATTTAGTTTTTAAGTCATCGCTGCAGTCGCTCTTTTCAGGCGAAGTTGGGACTCTGTTTGAATTTCCTTACTCTGTGATCAATGTTAGATGCAGTTCTCTTCAGAATTTCGATTTTCAACCAGCTATCGATTTTGAATCACAACACCATATTAAGATAAAGTCACTCGAGACACTAAATATTAGCTGAAGATTTAAAATTAAGCACTTACAAAACAATGCACGTTAAGGAGTTAAAGTTGCTAAAGTTTACCAGTCGACACAAAAATCATGACCTGCTTTCAAAAGGATTTTAAATGAAATCGTTGAAACCTTAAACCCCGATACGATTAATTTTCTATCTAGATATTTCTAGAATTACTAGAAAGAACAGAAAAAGAGGGACACATGCGCAGGGCTGCCAACTACTACGCTTATTTCGAGTCAAATTATTCTTTTAGATTCGGAAATTTTTGTTAACAAACGCAATAAAGTATAAAGCATTGCATACCATTCATTAAATTCAGTATGCAATTTATTAATATTTTTCTGGTTCTAAACATGAATATTTGATTTAAAAAGGCGTAGTAGTTGGCAGCCCTGCATGCGAAATCACAAGGTTTTATTTGATGTGGGCCGAGATAAAGCATAGCTGCCAAATTTTACGATTTTTTGTTACCACTAAAAATTAATAAAAATTTTTGCCTTATTGAATCACGTGATTTCGGAGATTTAATAAGTTAAAATTTACTATAAAATTTTAGTGGTAGGAAAAAAGCGTAAAAGTTGGCAGCTATGGATAAAGGCAACAAATGAATAACCAATTACTAAGTTTAGGCATTTTCCTTCGTTTTATACAAATATCCCATTTTACTTTAACACAAGTGTTTCTTTGTAAATGAAAAGTTTCGAGTTTTATTTTTCTGTTCTCGTTTTCAGTTATATTTTTTCGTTATCCGCCATTACCGATGTAATTTTCACGTACCCCATGTTGGGAATCGCTGGATTATTATAATTAAAATTCAATTATTCAGAAGTCCCCAGTAATATTGCTAGGGCACCACAGTGCACAAAATTTGTTAACTTCAAGGATATAACTTTACCAAGAATTTTACTCCAGTTTTATAAAAATATTTTATAGGAAAACTTTTATTTAAATCTTCCACATGTAACCCGGGAGCAGTCGCACGGGGTATGACATAACCCAGGGTGCGTATGGTTTTTACAATTGTCACCACTATTTTTCAAAAAGTAATCTACAATTTACATTACCATAGAATTTGTAACAATTGCCTCAGACTAAATAAAGTGACGATTATTAATTGTATTTATTGGTGACAATGTAAAAAACATTCATAATCTGGGAATGCGCGACTCCTCCCGAGTTAACTTTATTTTTGGTGATTTATATTTTATTTATTTTGTAAAGAAATTTCTGGTTCGGATTGAATTATTTTCATTTGGTACTGATCAAATGGTCGTTTGATGGTATATTTAGTGTTAAGAAATAAAAAAAAAACAAAGCGATAAGAGTAAAAATAAAAATATGAATGTTAAAATAGCAGACAGCTGTTTCGAAGCTTCTAAAGCTCCATCATCAGTACAATGATAAAAGGTACATAAAACAAATGCACAAAACCAAAGGAGGTGCAACGTGGGGTATTTACAAAATATCCCGTGATTGCGACAAAATGTATATAGGTCAAACCAAGCGACCGCCCGCTTAGGGGTGCACAGAAACAGCGTTTAAAATGGTGATATTAACCACTGTACTATTGATAACCATTGTTGGTCTAACAACCAAAATTTTAACTTTTCTAAACTTCTTCTGTTTGGGAAAACCAATTCGTACCGGAAAATTCTGCCTGTCAATTATTAGACATTAGATATCGGAATTAATGTCTAATAATTAAATGATGGAATTTTCCGGTACGAATCAACTTTCCCAAACGGAAACAACCTTCTGAACAATACCTTTATTCTCAATACCTTTCGTACTTTTTCGATTTTGGTAGCAGTTTTTTTTTTCTGAGAATACATTCACTTTCGCAACTGGTTTCGAAAGTGAAATCAAAACACAGAAAACACAGTGCCTCTTTCCCATTAAAAAAAAAAAAAAATCAACAAAAATCGAAAAAGTATTTACAAAGTCAGCCATGGATCCCAGATATCCTATGCAACGGAAATTAAGCGATAATGTTAACGAAATTTGTGTGTCCAAAAAAAGACATTAAATGTGATAACTGATAATTTTTTTTTATTTTTAGATGATCATTTAACCCTTAACTGGTGCCGTGCTTCCATTTTGTTGCCTCGTGTTTTTCTGTTCGTGTCTGTAAGGTCTTCATCAATCAGTAAGATTCAGATAAGAATAATAAAGTATATTAGGGATGTACTTGCTGATTTATTCAATTGACAAAGACAGTTATGTTAAATGCTATTGATTTTGATAAAAATTCCTTTTATTTTATTGTTTAAGTTGTAATTCAAGCTCGGGACGAAATGGCTCAGTTGCAGAAAAAATAAATCATTTTTGCCAGTTAAACGCTAAAGATAATGATTTAGATTAAAATAAAGGTGCAAATTCAAAATCATTTATTAGTCCTTAACGAGTCATATATAGAACGTCATATATAGAACGTTGTCATATTCGCAACAACAAATTTTTATTGTCCAATATATTGTTTTCAATCTTTATTGTTTCGGCACCACTTTTTTTGACAAGCTTGTTTTGAAGTAATTAATTGCTGAAATTTTGAGATTATACAAAGGTAAATTTTCTGTGCAAAAATACTGGTGGCAATTGGAAACAACACATTTGAACAATAAAAATTGGTTATCGCGAATAAAGCGGCATTCGTTCTTTAAAGTCGCTAATAAGTAAGGCTTCTCTTTGATTCTTGATGAAGTTTAACAATTAATTAATTAATTAATTAATTGGTATGTCCTTCGTAGTATTTTTTCATATCCCCGAGAATATTGATTTTACATTTTCTGATATAAAAACATAACATTAGCAGGGATCCCAAATAGTCCGCCAACTGAATACCAATATTTTTTAACAGAAAATTTCATGGTAGGTTTCTGCAACATTTTCAAGAAAATTTTACCGCCGAAGGTGGTTTATGCTAAATTTTCAAGAAAAATCTAAAAATAAAATTTTTCTAAAAAATACCAGTATTCAAAAAGCAGGCCATTTGGGAGCTCTGCATTAGAAAGTTATTTTTAACATGTTAAATGATCCAAAAAGGTCATGCGATATCTTGTAAGACGATTTAGTCACGGGACAAGAGTATAATACAGAAGACCAAAATATGATTGGTGTTCTAAATTACACGAGTAACTAATGTTCATATCCCCTAATTTATTACCTCTGTATTTGAATTTGTTATTCATCTGTATTTGATTGAACATTTAACAATGTCTAAAATATGAACATTTCAACTTTTACTTATTTATAAGTTTAAATTACATTATTTCTTACTTAAGATAAAAAAACACACTATATATAGTTTTCTGCTATAGAATCATAGACTTATCTATGATTTAATCTAAGAAGACTTCTCGTTAATATATTTCTATGTATATTTACAAATTAATAAATAATTTTCATATGTCTGTTCTTATATTTTCATTCCATTTACTCCTAACACTAAACAAACCAGGTATTTAACTTAATTATATGTGTTTTTTATATTATACATTTCATGTAGAAAATGTTTGTTAGAATCAAAATATTTTCATTTGGTATCTGTCGAATAACCGGTTGGTATATTTAGTGTTAATTCATAATAGATTATACATTCCCAAAATAAACCAGTACGTTTCAAACAAAACTAAAAATGAAAAAAGAAATCAGGTAATATCACACCCATACAAAATTAAATCATGTCTTTTATAAATTTGCTAGAAGAATGGAAACTCCATGTTTAGCATTTGCATTGGGTGAGAATTTTTGTTTTTGGCGGGAAAAACTAAATTTATTCTACATCTAGAAAACAGGCATGGCATTAATTTTATTAAATGTCTCATAATAAATAATAGTTACGATGTAGTTAAACGAAAATTACATTTAAAAAATTAGAATGTTTTTATGTAAGTATAGAAAAAGCTGCAATTTTCTCAATAAAAATGCGGTTTTCAATGAAATCTAATCATATATAAAATCTAGGTTAAACGAAAATTACATTTTAAAAGTTAGACTGTTTTTATGTAAATATAGAAAAACGTTGAAATTTTCACAATGAAAAAATGCGGTTTTCAATGATATCAAATAATATATGAAATCTAGATTAAACGAAAATTACATTTTAAAAATTAGATTGTTTTTATGTAAGTATAGAAAAACGTTGCAATTTTCTCAATGAAAATGCGGTTTTCAATGAAATCAAATCATATATAAAATAGAGGTTAAACGAAAATTACATTTTAAACATTAGATTGTTTTTATGTCAGTATAGAAAAACGTTGCAATTTTCTCAATGAAAAAGTGGTTTTCAATGAAATCAAATCATACATAACATCTAAGTTAAACGAAAATTACATTTTAAAAGTTAGATGTAAGTATAGAAAAATGTTGCAATTTTCTCAATGAAAATGCGGTTTTCAATTAAATCATTTCTTTAGTTTTGCGCTTTGAAAATTTTGTCTATTTTTGGAGCTGTTGGAATGAAAAGCTTCAGAAAATGCCTTAATTTTGTCGCAATTATCGGAACATATGAATTAAAATTTATGCTTCCATTAAAACAATGCAATTTTTACTGACGAAGGAATTCCACTTTTAGGACTTCAAAGAATGTTGTAAAAGTTATCTACAGAGGCTGTTCGCACATTTTTTAGACGATTTTGGTTAGCGGTAATAAACAATCGTTTGCTGCAAAAGAAATAATTGCAATTGTACTATGTTTTTGAAAGTCAAAATTATCGTCTGCGGCTTGAGAGGTTTGTTTTGATTCAAAATGGCGTTTTTAACGAAACAGTGGTTCGCAGGCTATATTTATGCTCTTTCCGAAGTGAAATATTCATATTCCGTTATCCAAAAACGACGTGAGAGTCATGGTTTTGTGATATCTAAAGCGTCGATAGGTAATATCGTCAACAAGGAAGAAAAAAACGTCAAATTGGAGCCTCAAGTGGGATAAAAATTCCAAACAAATATCCAAGGAAAAAACGGATATCTCCGACTATTGCAAAGATACGTTGTTTAATGTTAAAAGAAAATCCCCCTACTCAAAGGACAGTTTCAAAATCATTAAAATGTTCGGTGTCCACTGTAAACAAAATGATAAACGTTGATTTAAATGTTAAGAAATCGAAAAAATGCAATGTGCATCGTCTTCTTCCAAAGCATATCGCTGAACGCAAGACATGCTGCAGAACTCTATATGAGAAACACATATCCTAAGAAAAATGGAAAACAATTGTCACAATAGATGAATCATGGGTGTATTTAAATGATTGAAGCAAAAAAAAGAGCCATTTATTTTCATAAAAGGGGAGAAAAAAGTTTAAGTACATGGTTCAAAGAATCGAAGGAAAGTTTTTCTAAGGGATTCATGATTGTTGCTGGTTTTTCATATAATGGCAAGTTAAAAATAAAGAGAGTGGGAAAAAAGTGTCAAGATTAACTCCAAATACTATCAGGAACATATTTTACTGCCAATTTTTCTGAATGAAATACCATCGCTTTACCCACAGTGCCATCAATCTGTGAAACTCAATCACGACAAACCTAGCAGTCACACATTAAAATCCACTGTAAATTTCCTTAAAAAATGGAACAAAAAACTGGTATTAAGGCCATACCCTTCACTGATATCCCTACTAAATCTCCCGATGTATCACCTATGGATTTTTGTGCTTTCGGACTTTTAAAATCTGCATTATCCAAACGTCGTCCCACAACCCTTACAGGACTCTGGAAAGCTGTTCAGGAGGTAAGGGATAAAATACCTCTTCTGACACTTCAAAAGGCATTATTACCTGGAAATTGCGGTGTCGAAAGATAGTTCAGAATAAGGGCCGCCAAATAAAACATTTAAAACACAAGAATTTTATGTAATTTAGTTTTGTGACTACAATATACATCGTCTAAAAAATGAGTGAACAGCCTCTGTATATACAGTATTTATGCTTTTTTTTTAACGTTAAAAAAATCACATTATTAAAAATGCAATTATATCCATTTTTTCCATATTCCTTTTTAATTTTATTTAGAATTTAAATACATATTTATTTAATGCGAAAACAGATTTCATTCCATGATTTTACAAAAAAAAAAAATAATTTTCTTTGTTCATTCCTAGTAAATCCCCTGTTTTCGAACATTTAAGGGAAGGTAACTTACATATATGGCTTTAACCGGCTTTAGGGCCGCCGCCAAGGCTTGGGCCCCGGAATTCCGGGGACTCCAAATCAAATTAGCTAATTAAAAACATTTCTTTTTTTTAGGATTTGATAGTGTTTTCAAATTGGAACCAATTAATAAACATTAAAATTATTTATAATACATAATAATCTTCTAATCTACGTACAAATGTTACTAAGTTTCAAATACTTAGCATTAAATTATCTTATGTGGAATTAAATAAATGTTACATATATATAATAAACTACGACGCTATTGCAACTACTGAAATTTCTATTTTATTTCTAGTGTCATTTGTTTGAATACTTTAAAACAAGTTTTCCGAACATAAGCTAAAATAATTTTGCATGAAGCCCATTGGACGTCATCGTTATCAATTTAAGCTTGTCTATAAATTGTATTTCACGTCCGAAATTGATAAGCCAAATGTAACATTCCAAAGTAATGACATTACTACAGCATATAGCAAAATTCTCCAAGAACATGTATCAACTTATTGAATTACTTCCAAAAATGCGATACACGTGGATATCTCGTGCAGTATCTATAACAAAAATATGTCAGTTTTTCTAGTAATAAAAAAGAATAAAATACATATCTATGATAAAAAAGCTTTTTATCTTAACCCTTTCCGGCGCGGAGTAAGTCTGTTTTTAAAATGATGAAGTCATCGACTGACACCAGAATTAACAGAATAATTCATTGGAAAATAGAAACTTGCTGATTTATCCCGTAGTTTATAAAAGAGAAAATTTAATTAAATATTCTTGGTGCCGTTTGTCAATTTTGGATTTAAAATTAGGTTGTATAAATATATAGTATAAATATATATATATATATATATATATATATATATAGCTGTTATTTTTATAATTCAAAAGAAAGTTGTCTCATTTTATATATTATTATTATCGATTTTTCATAATGGAATAAAAATTTAAAAGTGTATTGTTTTATCACTAAGTTGACTTTCTCAAATGTAAAATTAAATATATTTACATATTAAAATATTATTTACAATAGCTAAATTTGTGTTTATTCATGTATTTAGTTGGAGATTTTATCTCCGTACATAAAATAACTGTAATTTTGTTTCTTGAAAATTTCAAAAATAGTTTTCTTTGGATAATTAAAAATAATTTTGTTCGAAAAAATGTTAGAAGTACAAAAATTATGAGAAGCTATAAAAGGAAAAAGAAAAACAACTTAAGTTTCGCCTTGTTTCCTTCTAAAGATATTATAAATCTTCAACATTGTATAGTTTTTAATTGTGCAACTGGAGATTTTCCAATTATTAATAAAAAATTTAATAAATTCATACAGAAACTTTAAATTTTCTGTGATTTGATTATTTAATACAGACATTCATTTTTATTACGTTGATTCAAAAGTTCTGTAGTATTTTAATACATTTAATACCGGTAAAATTTTAGTACTTGATAATTTTATTTTATTTCCTTGTTTGAACTGATAAGTAAATTTACCAGGTAATAAAATTTCACCGGTATTAAGGCGGTATTAAAAAAAATTATTTTTCCACGCTCAATAACTCAAAATTTTGAGACACGTTCTCAGACTCATTTTTAAAAGTAACAACAGGAAACTTGGCGGCGTGATTTATAAAGACATTTATAAGGGCCCCATGTTTTTATTTTTCGTTCAATTTATTAGAAATTGATTTACAGACAATTATTTTCACAGTACGATCATTTTTTGGTTTTGTTTCCAGCGCTATTGCTTTCGGAAATTCGGTTCAAAATGTCCACTTTGACAGCCTTTTTTGAAATATATTCTGTCTTTATCAAAAAAAGCGAGACAATACGGACATTATAAAGTTTCTGAATAAGAGAACCTGGCAATTGGATGCATTTTAGAGCAAAAATGAATTTACAAATGTGTCTCAAAATAAGCAGTTTGGATTTGAATACACCCTTAAAGGTATGAAATTTAGGTATTAAGATACCGCAGAACTTTTGCGACAACCTAATAAAATAATTTTTCACATGCATAGTTTTATATTTAACCCCTTAACTGTGAGAGGTTTTTTGACACCATAAACTAAAAATAGGCACGATACACCACTTTTTCTGTACTAAGATATTTGCTTTGTCTAATCGAAAATGGTCTGCCGATTAATAAAGCGAAGGTTGCGTTTAAAAATTACTGGTGTGCATAAGCTTTTAGTAACAAAACAAGCAAACTCATCTTTCCCGAACTGAGTTCGGGATACGCAGTTAAGGGGTTAAGACTTTCTTTATTATGATTTATGCTCAAAATAAAACTTCACGTTCTGCAAAGTTCCTTCTGCACAAAGGTTTATCTACTTCTATGTTAATATCGCAGAATTCAAAACTGTCACCAAAGGATTTATATAAATACTGAAATATTTTAACCTATTTTGATCAAAAGATTTTTTTTTCATCTTAATGATATATTTATTATACATTAAATACATTAAAAGGAAAATGCATTTAATGTAGAATTTAATGGTATCTTATAATGGTTTATCGTATGTTTGAAATATATTGTTCTACTGCAGATTTTTCACATTTCCTCGACTAACAGTCTTTGGAAAGATAAAGATTGAGAACATTTGGCCTTGGAACATATTAACAGATGAGTTTTTTTTTCGGCATTCAACTGTAAGTTTCTTTTAGGCTAACGCATTACCACTTTTTCAGTTTCAAATCTGCACGCTATTCTCTTCCTCCTAACGTATCCAGTGGGCATGCCGTGTGGTATCCTCACTTCAATTCTAACCCGACAAGAAGTGATTACAATCTATGTTTATATACGCAAAAAAAAAAAAAAAATCTTTTATTTGTTTGGACACGCTTGGGTGCTTGAAGAGTAGAGCACAACTATAAAATTATCAAGCGAATATATAAGGAACTGTTGAAAAAATTACTGTGAGACATGTTCGTCTTTATGCCTTCTACTGTACACTACACGCGTCCGATTGATCTACAAGTATTGTCAACTTTGTAGGAAAAACGAAAAACGGATCCAGGTTCAGGTCTCTCATCTGGAATTGGTTCAAAATTAGGAGACTAGCTCTAGAAATGTGGACAATTCGAGACAACAACCTTGGAGCTATAGGTCTCAAAGCAATCTACTTCAAAATCAAATCAAATCAAAGCGAATAACGAAAGTTTTAAAATTCCGATTTGTATGCGGACATAATTCGACATGACATATATTTTAACATGTTTATCCAAACTAAAAAATTTCTCAAAAGAACTGTTGTTTCAATAATTATAAAAATAAAAATAAAATGAAGTCCTTTAAAAAGAAACTTAACACACCAGCGGTTAATTTGAACAGAAGCGCCTACTTTGAAGCGAAAAGAATAGATATTAAAGGAATCGAACCCGGTCTTCCCGGGTTACAGAAAATAGGCGAAAACCATTTTTTTCTAAATCGAATAGATTTTTCATATTTATTATATATATATTAAACTGATTCATTAACAACGTAAAAAAGAATTTTTATAAAAAAATATCAATAATATATTCAAATAAAATTTCGAAATTCAATAAAGCGATCATTTGTATTAGCCGCATTCCAGGAATTAACGGCCAAACGAATCGTCCAACATTTCGCTGCTTACTACAGGTTTTTTACTCTGAAAATTTCAACTGTTTAGGTGCATAGTTTGAGAACATTTCTGTTAAATTTGCATTTTATTTATATTATATTATTATTTTTATTTATATTTTGATGTAGTTTTAATTTCGTTCTGTAAAATTAGCCGGGAATAAATGTGGAACTTCTTATATTGTTTTAAACGCAAACGGATTAATCTTTCGCAATCGGACTGCACTTAATAGAGATAGATTTAAAAATAGTTCATGCTTAGAAATTATTTTAAAAATCATAAAAAATCAGTAAATTCAAATACACTTTTCACAGTATTTTTTTTTTCTATTCGACGGAGTAGAAACTGAAATTGTGCTATGCTTAGAAGTTAAAAAATATGCAGTGAAAGCGAAATTTATTAGTCAGTTCGTTGCTACCATAAAAATGACTTCAGCAATAATCAGACATGTGTTGGTTTATAATATAGATTATTATTAACATTAAATCCTATTCTTGAAAACATCATCTATGTCTGATATCATCCCTTTACATGGACCCGATTACACAAGATCAGCATCAAAATTTAATAAAAGAATTTTATTCTATATGTTTGAATCTAGGCAAAATTTGTCTAATGTCGCTAGCAAATACAACTACTATTCCACCAAATGGGGAATCAGTGTTTTTTTATGTCTTTAAGCATAAGGTCTACACATTTCAAATACTAATTTACTCATCGTGGGTGCTTTATCCTAGACGATTCACTTCGTTTCTCTTAATTAATCAGTAAGGTCAGATTGCTTATTAATGGCACGCGTAGATGTTTCATTCAAAGGCAGCGGTATTTGAATCGTGAATGTGGTATTCTACCTTGAGCTGGGATTCCAAAAGATGACACAGCTAACGCAACCATATTATATAATCTCACCATTTATAAAACTGCATTAAGTAAAAATGTTTTGCCAGTCCTGATGCGTCAATAAAATAAACGTTAGAATTTTCATTTAAAACAGCAAGCGAAACTTTATCATGAATTGATTTTTGATCGTGATAATCCTGGCGCAAACGATAAATAGCCAAATATTATTTGAGTCACACTGAAAACTATTTTACATTGAAAAATATTTTTATGTATCACAAACATTCCTTTGATTTTTCAATTAAATAATTTCGATTTATGAAATTATCGCTCATCAAAAACATTTATTATTATTTTTTTTTGTATTTTTTATAAAATCAGTAATAGTTTTTTCTTTTACTTTTCAAAGTGTCTGTATTAATTTCTAACTAATAATAGCCATTTCAATTTTTTAATCAACGATAATATCCGCTCGCCAAAATGAAAAAAAAAATGCAAATGGCAACCATTAAGCTAAAAAAGGTGAAAAATATGATTTTTTTAAATATTTTTTATTTATTTTAAAGGCCATAATAAATCAGTCAATTAAGATACAGTTTTCAAACAAATTGCATTTGAAAGTAAATTTTTTTCCTGTATAAAGGTGTAAAAATTAAAAATGTGAGATGTTTAGAAATTAAAAAAATTGCAATAGTAAAAGTTGCAAATCCGAAATTTCATCGTCAACTGTTGCCATTCGCAAAATGACGTCAGCGTTACGCACGGACACGCTTGTCCTTTATAATATAGATAGATAGAGCATAAACAGATTTCATATACATGGGTAAATTTCGAAAGCTTCTTAGTTTTCCCCCCTTGTCACTAATGACGCTATTATTGCTGCCGTTACAGATTTTGCTGTAACTGTCCTATCTTGTATGTTAATCTATGGTCTGCGCCACCATAATTTCTGCAATTATTGCTAAATCAAAAATATAGTAGGTATATTGGTTGTCGGAAGCGTTTGTTTGTAAAGATGGCCTTTCATCATACCTTCGGCATGCAGCTCCACCTGTTTCTTAGGAAACTGCCTGGCAGGTTGGGAAGGGTAGAACTTATTTTTTCACCAATCCGCTCTATTTGGACGTTTTGTGTAATTCTGTTATGGATTTGTTGTTCCTTGGCTGCAGAAATTGGTGGATATTATCATTGAACAACTACTACCAAGAATATTATTTTTAACATTAACATTTACATTTTATAACATAACATATGTGTTATAACGGGAAATTGTTTTGTTGAAGACTTTTGAAATTATTATTATTATTATCATCATTATTATTTTTTAGTACACAGAATATAGTGAATGCTTTTAACCACTTAATGGTTTTGCCCGAACGCCCCTCTGGCAAGAAGATTTTGCTTGCTTTGTTACTATAACCTTTCTGATACCATTAATTTTTAACTGGAATCTTCGATTTATTAATTGGCAGACATTTTCGATTATATAAGATAATTATTTAAAATTATATTTCATACACTTGCAAATTTTTCCACAGAAAATTTCGTCCGCCTTGCATTCATAATATTACAAATTTTATTTGCTTAAAAGGCGTATAGCCAACATAGTGAAAAAGTAACCAAGCCGGGACTCGAACCCGGGTCATCAGTATAGCACACTGACGTTCTACCAACTGAACCACTTTGGAACGACCCGGCTTGGGTACTTTTTCAGCATGTTGGCTATACGCCTTTTAAGCAAATAAAATTTTTAATAAATATTTTAGTACAAAAGAGTGGTGTTCACGTTCAGTCACTATTTTAATTTTATTGCGTAGAAAAAAAAAAAGGAAACTGTTAAGGGGTTAATCGGTTTGAAAATGCGGATAGGTTTAGGGACTTGAAAGTGAAACTCTTATTTTAATCACCTTGAACGATGGAACAATGTAGTTAGCAGAATGGAATACCTAGTTGCGTACCAACAGAACTTCCAGAATATTGGTAAGCGACTTGCGAAGCAAATAGGGAGCCGTGATAAACATAAAAAGTTATAATGAAAAAAATAATAATATAATAAAGAAATAAAAGTTTAACAGAATAAGTAAAAATTTTCCATTAGATCCAAGAAGACGACAGACGAAACCTACCGAGAGTCGAACCCATGTAAAAAAAAAGGCTCTTTACAGAGACCATACAATTAGTTTAAAATTTACAAAAATATTAAAATTTAGGAAAAATAAAAGCCACTAAAGCAGACTAAAGTCTAATCAATTTTCACATTGCAAATGGTAAAAATAGTGATGGTAAATTTAGGGTAAAATAATCACTTAGGATAACTTAATAAATAATGATAAAATAATGACTTAGAAAATATTGTTTTACGATTAGCACCCAATTTATGTATAAGATGATTTCGCATTTATGTTATTCTGTTACGAAATTATGTATTGATGTGAAAAAATGTGCAAAATACGCCTATCAATGCATTTAAAACGAAAAGCGCATTCTGTCAAATTTCTACACGAATATCGCCTCTTTACGCATGCGTCAACGGTTTTTTGAAGGTTTCTCCCCTCGAAACGGAAAACTTGATTGATTAGCCTGTTTAGCCTAGGGGGATTGAAAAGGGTTGATTGAAAGACCTTCTAAATATATTTTTGCTCTAAGGTTGACAGCTAACGCTCTTTTTTTTTTTTTTTAAACTCATGTTTTCAGTACTAAATATGCATATTTTTTCACTAAATTTTAAAGAGAGCTTGGAGACATTTATATTTATAACCGATTGAAATGTCAGAGAGTTTGGAAGATGAGAACAATTTTTTTTTTGCTATGTTAAAGGAACGGACGCAAAATTAAAAAAAAAAAAAAAAAAAAAAAAAAAAGTGAGAAGAAAACCTTTCTTTTTCAACTGGATAACAATATTTTTTTACGAAATTTTTACACGGGCTGTAAAACCGTATTATTTATCACCAACAAAGATTTTAAAGAGTTCGGACAAATTTATTTTTTTCTAATTTTAAACTATGAAATGACCCTAAGTAAAAAAAACAAAACAAAACAAGGAAATGAGTGCTTTTATCACTAAATATTAATATTTATTCGCGAATTTTCATCTTAAAATATAATTTCATACAAAATCGGATTAAAGATATAAAATAATAAAAACATGATTTTTTTTTAAATTTATTATCTTGGGCCCGGGCAACGCCGGGCGGGGGTCAGCTGGTGTAACATTGAAATACAAGTGTTTCCATGAATACATTCGACTTATGGAACATGGAATGAATTTCTCACCAATTTTTATTTAGAGTAGATATTTCTTTTATAATGAATTTTCTGTGACGTTGCTCTGAGTTAAAGAATAAATATAATGAATTGAATAATTAATTATTCATTTATTTTTTGTCGTAAATGTCATTTTGTATTCCTTTGTTTACATTTTATTTCACCTCCTGTTAGAAGAGAATGGTCACAGATTGCAACATCAGATTGTTATGATAATTTTTTACAGTAAGTAATTGTATTAATGAAAGTTATGTATATTTGTACAAATAACTAAAACACAGAAAATATGTTTTTGAGGTTTTATTACTTTTATTTTTACGTTTAAAAGTACTTTTATGAATTTAAATGGTGAGGAGTAGAAACAAATTAAATCATAAAATGTTATATACTTTTGTATTAATGAAGAAAATAATCGAAACACGTTTGTAGCTACAACCCATTATTAATTAAATTTCAGTCTTAATTAAAAAATATGTATATATTTTAGTTTATTTAGCCTGTCACAGTAGATAGTAACCATGTTATTTACTTTCAATTCGATAAAGAAAAAAATCGTGCATTTAAGGGTAACATGTATACGCAATAAATGAACCCTTAATAGTTCATTTATGGATCCAAAGTGCTGCTTAAATAATCATTAAATTCGATGAATACATAATTCAAATCTAAAAAACATCTATTAAGAATCTCTCAATTTTTCTGAAAATGCACTTCTTAGTAAGAAATAACTGCTAAAATAAGCTATACATTCTCTAATTTTTATAATAATGCAGTTATTAATTATGGTACCGTAACAAAAATAACGAAATTTTAAAGAGTAAAAGAAAATAATTACCTCTTATAATAACATATTATTACCCCACTTATGTTTTTGTAACAAAATTCTCTATCTACGTAGTAAGAAATGATTAATTGCCTGTGGAATTTCTTAATTATGCGTATATAATTGAATCTCATAATTTTATCATGAGCTAGGAGTGCTAATAGTATAATGAATCTGAAACAGACACATGCATCAATTTATTTTAACGGATCATTTATGATTATTTTCATTTAATTTCTTTTTTTTTCTCTGCTAAAATGTCTGAATATGGGATGAAGTAATAAACGAAGGATTAATAACTCTCTGCACCAACGAAATTGTTTGCGAAAAGAAAGTGTGCAATTCTATAAAAAAAAAAATAACCCACTGAACAAGAATATCGCGAAGATAAAACTTTATTACAGGGTTGCTACGGGTCTGGGAATTTTTCGATGAAAATACCAGTATTTTCTTATAGAAAAACTCAATTTATTCGTGCAATTATAGAAGCAGCCGCTCGTATGGCCATGTTTCTGATATCGTCGCTACCATGTCAAACTATCGAATGTGAAAAAATGCATTTTTCATTATTTTTAAAAATGAGTCGATTGTCACCACTAAATTTTAATAGGTTTTCAGGGTTGCCCGTTTGGCCTCCTTTTCTATTTAGAAATTTTGAATCCATACCAGAAATTTAACACATTGACGGACAGTAGGAACAAGTGAAGTTCGAAAATTGACACTATATGTTTTTGTAATTTTTAGAATATTAGAAGTATAGTTTTACTCTTTCTGCTTAACCCTTAAGTGCATAGTGATGTAAATTTCCATCACTTTTTACTTAACTTTTAATAAATAAATCAACTTCTTCGCCACCACTATATTTATATAGAAATATTAATCCAGTAAATTTCCCGTGAACTATGTTGCTGAACAAATTTAAAAATCTGTCTTAAAATTTCTGGTGTCTAATATTTAATATATGTATAAAAAAACACAATTGTAAAAGAAAAACTCATGAAAAGAAGGGTTAAATAAACTTGATGTTGATTAATTCAGCACCTTTAATTAGGTTGCACTACTCCCTTCACAACCACGTCAGGTGGTTAATGGTCCGGGAAAAATACAGTCAAAAAAAGTGATAAACACCAGTATATTCTTATAGAAAAATTTATATTGATTATTCGATCAAATAATCAGTTTGAATTTTTCTATAAGAATATATACTTGTACTGATGCATCACGCTTGAGAGAAACCTGGAGCGAACTGCGCATGGGCGAAAATGGCTAGTCCGTAAGCCGTAAGTACGCTGCTTAAGATAAAGAGCGGTGATTTCAGCTTCTTTTGCCGGGGCTATTCTCCCTACAGTGTGAATGGAATCGGCTTGGCATTCTGCCAACCGGAGTTCTTAGAAGCGTGGTTGAACAGTAGTTATCTTTTTTTTTACTGTATTTTTCCCTGACCACTAGACACCCTGCACGTGCATACTGAAGCTGGAACTCGTATAACAGGTGGAAAACGTACTTCAACCTAAAAAATTGTTTCCAAAACATGACACTGGGCTTCTACTTGTACGCCGGTAAATGCACATTTGTGCTGCTATAGCCGTAGTGTCTAAAAACGACCGTTTCGTTTTGTGCAGCTATTGCCGTCATGTCATATAGTGAACTTCACTTTGACGGCTATAGCCGCAAGTGTCCGTCAACGTGTTAAAATAGAAATTTTTGCTTTATGTAAAGACAGCATATTTCGCAATTACTTAAAGTAAAAAATTTTCTCTCAAAATTTCCGGTATGAATTTCGCATCTCTGAATAAAAAGGGACGCCAAACTGGTATAGTCCAGTCAAATGGTAGAAAATGATTACACTAATTAGGGTAAAGCTAATTTTTGAATATGATGTATGGGCTGGTATTCTGACTAATTTCCACAAGTTTGCCAACAAATTTTTTTGCCGCCGGCGGCACATTTGTTTAGTTTTTACCAAATATCTGCTTAACTCCCCATCTAACAAAAATGTTGTTTTTTAAATTTGCTACAGTTTGCGTACAGACCGATTTTTATACCTGTAATAGTTGACGAGTTATATCTCTTCAAAATTAGGTCAAATTTTCCAAAAAAAAAAAAAAAAAAAAATTCGGGAATTTCCCGCCAATTTTTACACATAGCTTTAAAATTACGAGTCCTACGATAGAAAACTATGTAATAACTTTCACACAAGAATTAATTTGCAACAATGTGACTACCAATTGGTTTCCCTGTGTTAAAAATATCACGAGATACAAAGTTTTGGAAAATATCGTTTTCGCTAAATGCATCCTCTAATATTGAAAATTGTTTTTTCATATTTATTTAAGCGAGCATCAATAACAGCATTAAAAATCAGTTACGTGTAACTTAATGAATTTATTTACACATTTAAACACAATTTTACAATTTATAAAAATCTTTACATAAAGTTTATAATGTTCGAGTCACTTACGATTTTTGGCGCTTAGAAGGGCCTTGGCGGTCGATAGCGGGATTTTCATCGGCATTTTTTACTTCTGTGCCAATGTTTATAATATCGAACGAAAGATTTTCAGCGTATTCGTCTTCGTTTTCTCGCAGTATGTCGATGGGTTCAAGATCGTCTTCTTCCTCCACGTCAGAGGCTAGGAAAAGTTCCGGTGTATTTTTACAAGACTGGCCATTGCAATGTTTGCAAATGTCTGTGCAGTTCAGTCCTGCTTTTCGACACCCATATGCTTTTAAACATCCTTTTTTGCAAGCGCAGAATATGGTCTGAAGGATCGATTCCGGAGCTGCGTTATTCTTGTGTTTTATAGGGAAGAGGCCCAGTGAAGTGTTCACCCAATCCCACATCAATGGATCAATATTCTTGCCTAACCATGCTTGAACTTGGTGGTATGTACGCATCGTATGTAACTGATCAGCGTCTCTTGTTGGAGGTAACCTAGCTAGGTTGAATTTCGTCCTGGCAGCAGATTTTATGATGTAGTATCGAAGCTCATCGATGTTTTGTGTTGCTAGGTCACCTCCATACAATCGAACCAGGAAATGTTCTCCCACATTTTCCAATTCTTCTAACGTTGCATCAGGGTTCAAGAAAGCTGTTGTTTCCTCTTGAAGTTCGAGATGCTTTACAATCAGTGAACAAAACTTGTTTTTCCCGTTATCAAAAAGTACTGAGGTGACCATACCCACTGAAAGCGTGGATGAAGAGCAGGATGTTGGAAAAGCTGTAGCGAAAAGAATTAGCTGAGTAAAATACACCAGGAGCTTTACCTCTTCCGCACTTTTGAAAGAATACATTATTTTTGGGAAGCGATGGTAATGCAGTGAGGAGTACAAGGAGATCAATGTCCTCCCCGACTACGAAGACATTATCATACTGAGAGACCTTTGAAATCGCAGTGTTGACAATTAATACATCAGCGTCTTCAACTCCCTGTTGCACTTGTATTGAAGCTTTTTCTAATACTTCTTTCAAAAAATCAATGAAGTGCCTCTTGTTATTACCATTGGCAAGAAAAGTTCCTTGTGTACTTTGAAACTCAGTGGTTCTGTCGAAGATGATGTCCGGAGCAGAATGGGTAGCCCTACGAAGTCGTTCGAAGTTTTTGGTGAATTTTTGATCAGCGCTTAAAGGGTAACCATCAAAGATTACAGAAACATTCATACCGTAATGGGTTTGCAAATATTTTATGTAGCTGTCTGCTATGGCCGTGAATGAAGTATGTCTACGACACACTACTTTATGTAAAATATGACCGCCATCGACAACAACATATTTACCTCCATAGGGGATGTTTTCTTTCTTGAATGGAATAAATGAATCGTAAAATGACGATTTGGTCCCCTTACGCCTACCTGCATCTAAAAACAATGACATGGGGTAAGGAGATAGCTCGAACTTGAAGAATTTCTTCAAATTTCATCAGATTGTTTGGAAATGCACAACCTGTGAACTATTGTAAGGGGATCTATAATTAGTTTATCGTTTCCAATTTTTACGGTATTACTGGTGACCGCGAGGGTGACTACCTTCTTCTTGCGTTGAAATTTAACATCTTGAAAATTATTGCCGACAATTCTTGCTAATCCATCTTTTCCAATCTGTTCAGACAGGTGGCAGTTAACTTCCTCACCTCCAATGGTTCCTGAATAAATGGACATTATTGCAACATTTTGAGGGAATGCTAGTGTTGAGAAAACCACCTATAGAGTTTTGCAGTATCTTCTCTATCTCGGGCAACACGAGCAGGCCTCATGTCTATGTGTTGCTCATAGCTGGTTGACGTGATACCGCAGTATTTTTCAATTTCAGAGCAAATACTTTGGAGATACACCATACCCAGCGTCCAGCGAGTAAGCACAGCCTCTGTAATACCTCGACCTGTTGTCAGCCCTCCAGATGTTTACATCAATCTCATCTGTTCTATGGTCTGATCGTACCATATATCAGACCAGAACTTTTCTGTTCGCCTGACGGTGAAGCACCCACGGGTCGTAAAGGCATTGTATTCAACTGGATCCATTCTGGTTTCTAAGGCTAACATATATTGCAGATATAGATGAGCGCATTTTGTGTAGAATAAATGTCCTGCAGTATGAAAGTAGGGCAACATTTTTTGGACGCAGGCAAGATGGAAATGCCAGTTTCCCCTTCTTTCTGCTTCTATAAACTGCTTTACTAAAGTGACCATACGAAAATATTGCATCCACAGCTTAGCAGTGGGCTCATGACCTTCAAGGTTATGCATAGCCTCTCTGAATTTTCTGTTGATAATTTCAAATTCCTCGTTTTCCTCAATAGTTAGAACAACACATGTCTCCAAATCAATAAGCACGTTTTCCATCATATTTTTTTTCATCTTCTGTCAGTTGAACTGTCTCTCAAATAAGTTTTCCCAAAACAAGATGAATTAAATTATGTGCTCGCACTGCCCTCGAATAAGCGTGGCCGTTCATTATCTTTTGAATGCTGTTTTCTGCATACACCGTACTGAGAAGCTCCTTAAGCCCACTTCCAGCCATGATGGTTCCAAGAGTTCCCATGTAGGACATGAGAAGGTGAAATCCCCCTAGGCGCAGGACCACATTTTTCAATGCCGGGTCATTACAGTTTCTTACTATGTCCTGTGCTTTAATATAGAGAGGCTGGTCGAAGGTGACAAAATACGTATTTTGATTACTTGCTCTACATTTATCGACCGTGAGTCGAAGAGCTGAATAAATCGTGTCATATTGAGTCAGAAGTTTATTGATGAAAGGAAGACATATAATCTTGGAACGTTGGTAGAACTCGTCTTGGGTTGCATTTTCCATAAATCAGTTCCACCCTGGAACCATAGAATATCCGCACCTGTAGGGGATAATTCATCATTTAAAGGCTGAATCTCATTCAGATTCACAATGGGAACATTTTCCAAGCCTGCATTGTCAGTTTTCTTAAACGTCAGCAGTTCAATGTTACCACCAGTTTTTTTAAATAAATTCTGCTGTAGAGCACCGCATGACACGGTTGACATTGTTTTGAGGTTTTACTGACTCGTAAGGATTAACCAACATTATTCCTCCCATGGCATCAAAAGTCTCCAAACCATCAAGTGTGTTCACATTAAAGTCGGCATTGTCGAACACAAATTGGCAGAATGATCCCTTCTCGATGATTGGTTTTTTAGATTCCATTATTGCGGACAATTCCAGTAAAGATACATCAGTGTAGCTCGATGAAAACCCAAATGATGACAAGACGTCAATAAGGTGTTTTGATCCAAAACTCTTGTACAAACAAACGCCAATTCCATTTAAAAGTGATGAAATGAAGGAACAAGGACACAGCTGAGATCACTACATGTGAAAGCTCCATACACTTTCTTTTCCATCTAACCAAAGAGCCATGCTTAGAATCACTCGTTCATAGAAGTGTAAAAGTGATTGCGGAATCACAGAAGTTGAAACAGTCAAAAACTTATCAGGTGGCGTATATTCAGTGACATTGTACATCTGTGAACGAATGTCCCCTCAGATAATATTAGCAGCAGTCTCAATGATTCGTAGATTTTCTTCGACAGGGTCTGACTTACGGTTTTTATACCACGATTCTGATATAACCATATATCCTACATTTCTGAAACAAACAATAGTCTTTTTGCGGAAGTTCTCAGTAATTAGCAACTCATCTCCATACTTCTGAAAAAGACGAGCTTTAATCGTTCTTACGTCAGGGATGTAATCACCTTGAATGCTTGAAATCAGTTCATCCATAGAAAATTGACATTCGGATGAATTTTCCTCAAGATATACAATAATCTGTTCCATAGCTTCATCGACATTATTGCTATGGATGCGTCTTCTTTTGTTGCTAGTTTGGGGTAACTTGAACACTTTCCGTTGGCAAAAAAGATTATATCGTGCATCCACCGTAAATCCTCCTCATTCTTCAGACGGTCAATTATTTCTTTCCCCCACTCATATCCTCGTTTTTCAGCTGCTTTAAATATTGAGTCTCGCACTTCCAGTTTCTCAACTAAGATTACTTTGTTTCGTTTAGATAATTTAGTCCTCTTAATAGATTCCAAGAATTCGCTGGTTATATTATCTGCACACAAAACACACTTGGTTTTAAAGTTGAAACTTGTCCCTCCTGATCGAAGTTTTGGTTTTCTTTGCGTATCTTGTGAACCTTAACGAACGTATGCTTCTATCATTCGTGGGTTAATATAACTTTTATAGCAACCATCATGCACAGTAATCTCGTTCCTATAATTCAATAAACGTTCGTGATTTGAAAGCGTACGTTTAACACTTGCTTTTAGTAGTGTTTGTATACCCTTTTTCTTCACAATCCTAGTTTTCCTTTCACTTAAACTATTGTTACATATAAAACATAAATTCCCATCGGGAGTAGTCATATTGTATTAGAGAACAGAAAAGTCAGAAATGATCTCTACTCTGGAAGAGCTCCGGTACGCGACTGGATATAACTGACGCTTGAGCGAAGGGTTCATGCTAATTTTAGCTCTCTCTCCCTGCTATTGGTTAGAATTTCCCCATTCGTCTACCCCCATTGCTCTCGCATGCTACAACTGGTGTTTGTTCATGCTACAAATGTCGAAGGTCATTGTATTCTCCCCCACACACACAAATCTTCCTGATCGGTAGGATGCGGAGAAAATATTTATTTTAACGGTGTTCCTTTTTTTCTTTCTTTTTAACGGTTTTTATGTACCTACTGCCTAGAGTTGTTATGAGGGCAAACTTAAAGTAACGTTTCAAGGGTGGAGGATGAAAAGAGTCGCTATTTAGGAGATACTATTGGATAAATATGATGAAAAGTTCCAAAATTTCTCTTTTTCGGAAAGTTTTGCCTAACTTTGAAGAGTTGTAACTCCAAAACTATTTCAGTTAAAATAATAAGTCTGGGCTTAAATTGTAAAGAAATTAGTCTACTTTGAAAAAAAAGTATAACTTTTTTATCAGACCTTTGATTTGGCAGATATTTAGCAAAAACTAAAAAAAAGTTTGAAAATTTCCCCATTTTTTCAAGATGGCGTCGCCGGTGGAAAAATATTTTGTTGGCAAACCTGTGGAAATTAGTCATAGTACTTACCCATACAACATATTAAAGAATTAGCTCTACCTTAATTAATGTATTCAATCGGCAATTATCATTACCATTTCACTGGCCTAGTAACCCTGCTGGTAACTTTGTTCTTCACAGAGATTGTATTAGTATTTTTATTACCCGAAGAACTCTAATAAAATTTATTGGTGACAATCGGCCCATTTAATAAAAGTAATGAAAAATGCATTTTTTCACATTGGATAGTTTGAAATGGTAGCGACGAAAGGCCATACCCTATTATACGTTGTCTAACCAAAAAATTCTCTAAATGGCGTGAGTATACAGTGAAGGAACCACCTAGTGTATCATGTGATCACATGCTATTCAGCTAAGTTGTGGAATTCGACGGCAATTTCCTTTTGGTGAAATCACTTCTTGTTTTTATCTGATTAGTCTTCTTTTTTATGCACGTTTTTAAAAGAATTCTTTTATAAATTTAATCATACTCTGTTCAGTTTTTAATGCTCTATCAATTGGTGCTCTCGTTGATGGTGTATATTTCACGAGTTATTATAAAAATCAAACGATTTTCGTGAAAGCGGACTGCTCCTGATACGACCATCCAGGTGGCCATATCAAGTGCACCATGCAAGCCTAGGATAAAGACATTTTTGTGTTAACAAATTTTTTTTAACTCTAAAAGTATTTCACATTTTTTTAAAAATAAAAACTTAAATTGTAATGTAATTTTTTTTAAAAACTGTATTTTTGATGAAAAATCCTGTTTCAAATCTCCTTTTGAATAACAAAAATAATTATTGAGTATTTATTTATTTTACATCAAAATTATTTAATTAACAGAACAGCATTTTTAAATTGAAGAAAATCACGATTTCTGAAACATGGAACAATAGTGGCCGTATCATGTGCACCTGATATGGTCCTGGCCACTTGGTAGACTTTTGGAATTCCGTTTTTTTGGACTAGTAAAACTATTTTCATGAGGAACGCAATATTTTTGTACGAAAGTCGATTAACCTGAGAACGTTAAAAAAAAAATAAAACGGTTTTGATTTTTTCAAAGTGACTGCAGAGAAAATTCTTGAACTTTAGCATGGCCATATCAGCGACACTCACCTTAAATAATCGAATTTTTCTATCATAAATTACTGGTATTTTCGTGATCCGTAGCAAGCCTGACATTGGCCCTTGTTTTAGAAATACAAGTGTACAAAGTTAAGACTTTTTTCTTCAAAACATACATCATTTGAAATTAATATAAAAAAATATGTGAAATGTAACCTATGAATTTTTTAACAGATATTAATTTCTAGGAGCTTCAAATATGCAAGTAAAATATTAAAGCTCATTCCGTTAAGTAGTTGTACTCTTCAAAAAGTCGAAAAATCCAAATATGATGCCAAAATTGTATGTTAATATTGACTTAAAAGTTCGTTAATATTTCAATATGGAAAATTCCCCTATGTTAACCAGAAAGGAGTCTTTTTTCCTTCTCCAATAGCTATTTTCGTTTTTCTCTGTGGCAATTTTACGATTTGTGATGCATGTAGTACACAGATGTATAGAAGTTATTAAATCATACATGTAGTTGTAAATTACAGAAAAAATGTTGCCAGTTCAGCGTATCGAATTCCTTAGGGCACAAGTATTTTTATATCGGAATCATTAACTTATCGATTTTTGCTGAACAGTGTAATCAGGGCTTTTCTTTTCTCATAAATAATGAAACTGTTATTAAGGATAACAGAAAATAGCTCGTCAAGTAGGACAGTGATTTCAATTAAGTTAGTTGTTGATAAAAAGAAAAGTGGACTACAGAGTAGAAATTGGTTTGAATGAGAACTGCACCGAATTGGCTAAGTTAGCACGACATTGGCACGACATTTTTTTTTTGGTGACTAATTTTTTATGCAAAATTGAGCGATATTTAAGAAAGTAGTAACAAGCTTAGCGACAATTTGACACATGTGCGCGTATGTGTCTGTGTATCTACCTGCATACAAGCATTATTTTACATAAATATACACCACAATGCAGTTTTGCAGCATTCTTTTTTTCTCCAATTTTCCTATTTTAGCATTGTGTTCTGCTTTAAGAAATGTTAAATAATTGCTTTGTGAATAAATTTTATGATTTGACCTTTCTGCCAAAATTTAGTTTTATCTGACGAATAATTTCTAAGAAGAAATAGAGATGTTTATAGTGAAATTTTTAGAAAGCGAAAAAAAAAAGACTTTATCCTTATACTTTAGCTTGACTTATTTCTCTAAGTTTAAGAATTATTTTAAGCTTGTAACAGCTCTCCATTAATGTAAAATTGAGTTAACATGAAGACAAACAGCTACTTTTAAAAGCAGGTGATTTTCCACCTACAGAATTTTGACAAAAGTGAAGCAAATGAAAATAAGATAAACCAATCTCCTTGTGAGTATGTTAGAAATTTTAAAATAAATGTTAATCTCGTGCTTCCTCACGAAATTTTTTCCGAGTGTCAAACACACGTAAAGCTTCACCGTGTTGTTGTGGCTTACTGTTCCTCCGCTTTTTAGACATTGGCAACGAATCTGCGGCGCATATTGTTTGGTTTCTACAGGTATGAACTGTAGACATCAGAATTTATTTTTTGATATAAAGAATCAAGTCTGTAATAAAAAAATAATAACTTGTTATTTCTTCCGACACAATGAATAATTTTACAGGCGTAGATATCGGATTTTGCTGTTTACTTTAAAGACTCTAACAGTAGATTTTACGTTCTCTTTTTTGAAATATTATGTCATTTATAATACACTCTTTTTTCCCAGTAATAACTCTCTTTAAAATGTGCTTGTTTTAAGTTGTTTTAGAGATATATATCAATTTGAATGACGATCCATGTATTTTTTCTTCAGAAGATTGCTTAGCATCCAAACGCTATACCAAGTGCGCTTTTCCAAGGTATCCGGGTTCGATCCCTTGTCTGGACGCATTTTTCACTCTGTTGGTTGTACGCTGTTTAACAAAGCGAAAATAAAAATCACATCCTTTGTAGTGCCATTTAAAGATTTACGTCGTAGTTTCAGTCCTGCTGAAATTTTAATTGGATATTTATTTTTGAGTACAACTATTTCCGATTAGGGATCTTCGCCTTATTTAATCGCGGAAATTCTATGATTAAAAAAGACGAAGTTTGCTAATCTGAAATAGTAGTATTTAAAAATAAGTATTGCACGCATTCTGTGAAAACGATGTATGAGACGCTTGTCCCGAAGAGATTAAACGCTGACAAATATCCCATTGTTTAAAAACCACACTACCAAAGGCTTTCTTATACTTTATACCCCAGAGATAAAAACCTAGATTTATTGCAAAGAAGTAGTTGTTTTTGTTTATCTAACCGTATCACGATCTATTTTCAAGAAACGAAATTTATTTTCATGAAAAGTTTTGCAATCAAACCTCAGTAAATAAATCAACTGAGGCAGCAGATGATGATTCAGAGAAATCGTTATTCCCAGAGGGAACATTTTTGGCGGAAATTTTGAACTGAACCTTTTTTTATTCGAAACTATTGTTTTTTATTAAAGAAAAAGGGACATATTGATACTTAATATATATATTTATTGAATTGAATAAAAGTCTGTCTAAATGTCCCTTAGTTAATGTGGAATTGGAAAACATAATTTTAATTTCAAAAATCAGAAATATATCATCCGGTAAGAACCTAATAACTCTTTTCTTGAAGTTTACTACGGATGTTTATAACTTGTTTATGTAAATAACAAATAGGAATTTAAATGGTAAATTATTTTATTAGAAGTAATACATTGTTGAAATATCGAAAATTATGATAGAAAATGGAAAGTTTAAAAATATAGACATTAGAAAATGTTCACTAAATTAAAGAAGCAAAAAGATGAGGGGTTGTATCAAATTATTTCACGCACATATTTGGATACAATCCCTTATATTTTTGCTTCCTTTTGGGAACAACGGATTTCGAGCTTATTCTATCGACGATAATTTTCATAATTTTTAAGCTATGATTTTGAGACTTTCACAAAAGTTGCTCTATATACTTAGCTAATACATTATGCATATTATATTTTGATTGCATTCGCGCATACGCAGTGAAACATTTTTTAGTAAACCTGCTCATTTTTCATCCATTTTTTATTATTTTTTAATTTTGATTGCAGAGTGTTATGTACAATATTGTTTGTCATATTTTCTGAAAAGAACTTTTTATTATAATAAGAACTCTGCAAATTATAAGCAAAAAACTAGGCGAAATTTGGGACTGTTTTTATAAAAACCTTAATTTCTCAACGAGTATTCATGTTATCCTCATAAAAATGAACACAGTATATTACAATAAGCTACTTATTAATAATCTCGAGTTTGAACGCCTTTGCTACATTAGTTTTTACAGGGTTATCCAAAATATATTCGTTCTTTTTCAATTTGTTGACAGTCCCCTATGGGATTTCGTGAAAAAATCTTCGCGGAAATATATAACCTATACTATACTGTTTACACACCTGCAGTTTCAGGTTAATTCCTGATGTATTTTTCTAGATAGTTAACAAAACGTCTAAAATCACAAGTGACCGGTCACCTTTGGCAATACAGGCATCCCCCAACTTACGTATACTGCGACTTACGTAAATTCGCAGTTACGTAAACTTTTTTTGAAAATTACATTTATGAACTCACTAGCGCATTTGATACGCGTTTGCATATCTTTGATAATTATTTTATAAATAAAATATGTAAATAAAAATTATAACTCTTATAATATAGTTTTATGTATTAGAGAGAGTTATATTTTTGTTGGGAATATACAATATTATCATAACAACGAATCTTTATTGTTCGTTATTCATTGTTGTCATCTAATTCTTAATAAATACAATTTGTACTTATCAAGAATTATTTTATTTTGGGAGTACTCTTCATTTGTCTTGTCATCGAAAATTCGTGGAGAAGAGGTAAATCAGTCCTCTTTTAATTATTTCTTATTTTTATAGTCATTTGAAGTAATCTCAAAATTATTATAAATCACTACATCAATCTTACATTTATAAATCCCAAATTCCACAAGACATTTTTTATTTGAAAAGTGTTTTTTCAGTTTAGCTTTATATTTTTTCATTCTTGTATAATTTATATCCGAGTAAATACTGCTGCATGATGCTTTATTTAAAAATTAATACTGTGTAAATAATCCATATATATATATATATATATATATATATATATATATATATATATAATAAATATTGCAGTTTCTTACGAAATTTTACTTAAGCAAATTACACATTCGACTTACGTAAAATTCGAGTTACGTAAAAGTCTGCGGAACGCATTAATTATGTAAGTCGGGGGATGCCTGTATAGTGTATAGTCGTTCCTTGGCCAACGAAATACATGGCCGATTAATGACGTTTAAAACGTCACATGGAGTGGATCATGATTACACGATGATTGGTACAAAGCGACGTGCCCATCATTTCGTGCCAATCTCCTTATAAAGATGATCCACTCCGAGTGACGTTTTAAAAGTCATGAATCGGCCGCGAGGCTAACGAAAAATAAAGGCTACCGCGGTGCTTTACGCGTATCTTTTTTTACAGACCGCGGGAGTCACGTGATGCTCGAATTCACCAATGCAGTTGTACGAAAAGAGCAGCACGTCACTCTAGCGGTCTGTAAAAAAAGATAAGTGGAATGCACCGCGGTAGCCTGTCTTTTTCGTTAGCCTCGATCGGCCGTATATTTCGTTGGTCGCGGTCGGTTTGCGCGGCTACACGTCTATCGGTTATACCAACATAGTTTTAGAAATGTTTTTATCGAACCAAATGTTAGACATTCCTGAAGGTTCACATAGTATAAAAATAAAAATAAAAGGAAATAAATTTCTTTAGTCATTTCAAATCTTTTTAGTCCGTTTAGACATTTGTCCATTCAAATCGTTAATATTCTTATTTGCGTGAAAACAGTTAAATGATATTACTTCTTTAAATTTTGAAAATAAAAATCTATTTTTACTTTTTTGTTGATTTTCTGTTCAGACTCTTAGTTTTAATGCACTTATTTAATGAAAAATTCAAGTTATTTACGAAACTTATATCTATTTTTTTATTTTACTATGTACTAAATATAATCACGCTAAAGTGGTACTCTCGGTTTTCTCAAAACTGCAGTTTTCTGGTTGTTGTGCAGCAGATTGCGAACCTATGACATGCGTGCTCAAGATGGTACGTAACAAAATTTCTATGGCACGCGAATAACTTATAGATAATAATTATTAGGGAAAATTCAATTTTATATTTGCTGAATAAATTAAAATTTTGTTTAACGTGCATAGACTGTTAAAAAATAATTTTATTATTTTCATGAATTATTGCATTATAAAATTCGGTATCGCCTTTATGTAGCTTCACAATACAACATGTATGTTTTTGAAATCTATTTATTTCTCTATAGAATGTAAGTTTATTTTTCAAGCTAAATTTTAGAAGTTAGTTAAAATTATGAATTGACTAATCGATCCACTTGTACAAGCATGTAACTACACATTATAAAATAGGAACCAGGTATGGCGCAGAACAAATTAGTCAGCTATCACCAAGTTGACTTCATATAACGGCGACCTATTTTTATCGCCAATCTTGGCGAGAATTAGACGCTTGCAAACACTGTTTGGTATGTAGTCTGCGCACGCGCCTAGATATGCTAATATATTCTGAATGCAAATATATTTTTTCTTTAAAATGTGACGTTATTTTATGATACGACATTGTAGGTTTAAGCGTATGATAATTGCAACAATGGTTACGGCAATGTAAGTACTGGATGAGAATCCATAAGGCAGGTTTTTGGCCCCAAAAATGACGTAAGAAACATTACGTTCCACGTACGTAATAAATGTATTATTTTAAAATTGAATATTAGCACTTTAAAGTTTAAACAATATTTTACGTAATAAGCGGAATTTCTATATCGTTAAGACTTGTGAGATCCGTATGCTTGTAATTCTTTCAAAAATATGTTCGTTTTGCATATTTGTGAGCATTTTTGATATGAGCTACATGACGCATGTTTTTTCTTGTAAGTATGTTATTAAAGACATCATGCAGTTTTAATACATAGAAAAATAAAAGTATTTTAATACTACGCTGATATGGAAAACACAACATACACAATTACTAACTTGCTCATTTTGGGGATCGCTGTTTATTTTATTTCGGTTCAAGTAGACTTGACGTGTGTTTGTCCTTAATAATTCTTAGTGAATAATTTTATTAAAGTGTTTAGAACAGTTATAAGTATACATTGTAAGATTATTTGCATAGTATTTACGATAGTAATATTTATAATTGATACAAAAAGTGAAATATTGAAAAATCATATAAGTAATTTTTTGTGGTCGTTGTATGGAGAGAGTCAAATCAGTAAATGTGTGACAAATCCTTACGATTTTTAGCATCTGATTAATAAATGAATTGATAATCGACATACAGTTTCAATGGTTCTGCGTCAATTCGTCGAGCACAATCGACGCGGAACAATTCATCACGCAGAATTCATCGGAGCGTCAATTCGTCTATCGTCTTGGTGTCAATTCATCGCAGAGAAAATGGTTTTGAAGGCTATGTTGATAACAGTAAGGTTAATTTAGTAAAATTATTTAATGATAGTTTATTTATTTATTCTTTTTCAGAAATAGAGAATTTTAACTAACATTTAAAAGGTTGATTTTAGATGCAGATTAAAATATTTATACAATAGATATATTTCTACTTTTACTGCTTCATACTAAAAATGTCAATCATAAAATACAAAGGATTTTTTTTATATGCGGTTTTTGGGAAGTTCTCAATAAAGAAATATATGTTTAATGCACTAGTCAGCAAGTGATTGAGTACCGTAATTTCGCGCGTATGCGCCGCACGTTAGTTAAGTCTTTTTCAAACCGGAAATTTTAATGAAAATAAGGAGTCAAATTAGTGCTAAGCAGAAATAAGTTACATTTTATTTAAAATAAATTCTGGTAGGAAATCGAATTGTCTGAGGTGCGGCATATACGCGCGAAATTACGGTACTCAGCAAGGGATTTCTTATCATCATCGTCTTTAAAAACATTTTCGCTGCGATAAATTGACGCCGAAACGAAGTTTGTGCGACGAATTCACGCGACACCATTTCAACAAGTCTTTGAAGGTTTTTCAATTACAATCCTGACATACTGCTTCAAAAATATATAATGTTTGGATAAAGTATAACACCAATTGTTTTTCATTGATTTTTTCTTGGTATTAGCAATGCAAAGTAGGAACACAAGTAATAAAGCATTGTCCATACGCAGTTTCCGTTTGATGATACTTAAGGCGCCAGAGACACATCGATGAAGTGAGACCTCATAATACAATTTTAGACACATATGATATAACCTCTATGGTCAGAAAGCGATGCAAAAGCACAGAGAAAGGTCTGATAAAGATAGTTTTTATGTTTATTAGATTTTTCTTTCTAAACATACAGAAAAAATTAAACAAATGTCAAAAATCCTTATTTTGTTACGTGCACATTTCTTGATATTTTGCTTCAAAATTATGATTAGAAAATAATTCGAACTAATTTTTTGTTTCCTTATGACGTCACTTCCTTGACGTCATCTTATGTTTGGGCCAAAAACCTGCCTTACGGAAACTCGATCCTTTGCGAGAAACCACGTTCATTAAAACCCCATTATGGAAGAATCCCTTATCTTTATTAATCTACTGTCATCTTTCAAAAATACAACCACCTCAGAATTTGAAATTACTATATCTCAGCCATTTTTTAAGTTAAAAGGCATTTGCACACTATTTATTATATCTATACACTGTTTATTATATCTATATCTATATCTATATCTATATCTATATCTATCTATCTATCTATCTATATATATATATAAAATAATTTTAAAAATATATAGTTCTTGAAATTATTTTTCAAAAACATGAATTTTAATCTATGAATTTTTTAACAGAAATCGATTTGTAGAATCTTCAAATATGCGAATCTAAAATTACAGCTCACTCCGCTCAGTAGTTTTCCAGTTATGCTTTAAAAACTACCCGCATTGCAATTGATTTTGCAATGACTATAAATCAAGTTCCAAACTTAAACATTTGTAATTCGTAAACTACTTGACCGAATAACTCTTCGTTTGGTATCCTATGGTAAAATTGACCGAAAAAGCCAAATTGATTTCAAAATTATGTGTTCGTATTAAAAATTTCAGAGTTTCAGAACTTTCAAAGTTTCCTATAAAGACGACTCCTAAATTTTTTTTAAGTAAATAATTGAAAGAAGACTATTTTCAGTCAATTGTTTATTTTAATTTGTTTAAGGGAAAATTTGTTGATTAAAAACAGACGTATGGGATGTTATTTGGCCGATTGTACTTTACGGATACTTTTTAAAAGCAGTCTTTCAAGACAGCTTTATTGCATGACTTTAGTAGTTGGATGTCAAGAAACGTACCTTTGTTTAAGACATCATAATACTATAAAAATTACTAACATATATTTTCCGGTTTTAAATGTTTTAAATTTTGAGAAAAAAACGGTAAAATTAATTGGAATTTTTTTAACCTTTTTTAAGAGGTTGTATGTTGAATTTTTGTATTATTTTTGTATTGTTAAGTATTAATTAAGAAATTTTTAGAGCTGAAAGTATGGAAATGTTATGCAGAACAGTCGTTTTTTTCACTTTGAATAACTTATGAAATATTCCTTAGTATTGTATATTTTTAATTTCATAAACCATTATAAAAAAAGATTTATTAAATAAATAATTACAAACAAACTCCCCTTTTTTCGGAAATACAAAAAGAAAAGGAAAATTTTCACGGTCAATAATCAATAATCTAATCATAATAAATTCTTCTTCGATATTCTATTTATCCTTATTAACAAAAAAAAAAAAAAAAAAAAAAAAAAAAAAAAAAAAAAAAAACTTACAAATATTAAGTGGAATAATACACTAAAACACACTGAGAGTAAAAGTCAAATGGATCTATTAACCTGTATTTCGTGCCACTAAAAATTTAAATATTAAACAGAATATAAATATTTACCTTCGTTAAAGTGATTTATTATACACCAGAGATATAGATCTAGATTTCTCGAAAAGCAGACGTTTCTAATACTAAGTAAATAAAGCTGTAGCTCGATACCAATTTCAACAATCGAAATACATTTTTAACACTTTCCAACATAGTTGAAAAGTGTCTATGAATTCGATGTCTGTCTGTCTGTCGTGCTCTAACTCGCGTAAAAATACTCGGATTGCCTTGAAATTAATATATGTTATTGGGATTTACTATGGTATTGAACATGAAGTGTGTAGCATTTATGGTTATTTTACAGCGACACTGAAAAGAATTCCATTGCATTACGGTCTGTGGGGAAAAATCGCTTGCGGCGTATTTTAGTGATTTTATACTATTTTAAAGATATTCAAACTGATATCTGATGTTCATTACAAGGCGCTTGCTCTAGAATATTGCGTGCATAAAATATATAGTTCATTAATGTTTCGAGAGTAGGGGCACTCAAAAGAATTCCGTTACATTACCGGTCTTTGGAGAAAAATCGTTTGCAGCGCAGTTTAATGATGTTCACTATTTTAAACATATTAAAATTGATACATATCACTGAGGTACACTGCAAGGCGCTTACTGTAGAATATGGTATCCATACAATGTATCATTCATTTACAGGGACACTCAAAAGAATTTGGTTACAGTACTGTCTTTGAATAATAATTGCTGGTAGCTTCATTTTCAGTTGTGGTACGCGTTTTTAAATGTAACTAAATTTTTGCATATTAATTGGTACGTATAAACTCTATAGATCATATACAGGGCTACTCAAATGAACTCACGTAGATTTCCGGTTACTGAAGTAAATTGCTGAAAGGGCATTTCAATTGTGCTATGTGTTTGCTTACTGAAGTAAATTTCAGCACACTGTGTAACATACATACAAATCTATAGATCCTATACAGGGCTGCAAAAAAGAGTTCGGATAGTTTGTTTGACTTTTGGTAGTAATTGCTGAAATTGGGTTGTCACATGTGTTTTGCGTTTTTTACATTGTAAACTTAGTAATGGACGGGCTAGTTAAGCTTAAGCTGAAAGGTAGCCTCCATGCCCGGTTTGACCTTGACCTTGTTTACTTAGGAAACTACGAAGTTTTGTTGCTTCAGTATTCTGAATGTGTTGGAAAGTGTTTCATAATCTATGCTTGAGGCATGATTTTCGTTCTTGTTTAAAATAAGTTTTGCAATCAAACATCAGTTAATAAACCAACAGGAAGAGCAAAAATGTATAGATTGACATAGTTTTCCCCCCAAAAGAGACACATATCAAGGATAATTTCAATTCAAAGTGCATGTAAACGACTTCAAGAAAGAAAAGAATATTATACAATTAAACCATATATATTTTGTTTTAGTGTAAATTACTTTAAATTTCATAGAAAGTATTTTCCAACGGATAAAAGATTTAAAAAAAATCATTTAAATTCAGCATAATTTAAAGTCCACTCAACGTTTGATGCAAACCTGTACCAATGTTAGTGTACTGCATATATGTAATTTTAAACTATCAGGAACGGGTCTAGATACCTCAAAAACTCCACAGTCCTCAAGGATCTCAAAACGAGTTCACTCAAACATCGCATTTAACACCTTGCGAAAAAATTCTACAATGACATTAATCACATCCCAAATGAACTCATCTATGAGCTACCTGACTACGATGCTTGCAGTCCATCCAACCGGAAAAAACCAAGGTACTCCACTATTCTTGATGAATATTCCCCCCCCCCCCCCCGAGCTATAACTCTTATCTCAAATATTTTCCCTTCTTAATATATGAAAAAAAAAAAAAAGAATCGAAAAGATAAAAAATATTGTTATGGTATAGACAGTTAGCAAGTCTAATTGCTATATAAAAAAGATAATAATAATAATAATAATAATAATAATAATAATAAATAAATAAAAATAAATTGACTATTCTCCTAAACTTTCTCCTAACATCTTTACGTTACCTCGTCTGGCATTATTTTTGGACTTTTTTTTTTTCCTTGAACTGTGAACTATTTTTTACTATTATACTTAATCTTTAACTATAAATTTTCATTATTTTAATAGCTATACTTAACACTATCCTATTTTTATGTAGTCAATTGGACTACGGATAGACATTTCATATGGCTCTCTCAGGATTTGATATACAACTACTCAAAGCCAGGGTATGCAGTGGCTTCGCAACTGGGAAGCGCATTGAACCTATCACAAGTTCAAGTTCAAGTTTTAAAAGTTTTTTTTTTGATGGATTTACATTTTTTTGGATATTCTGAATATAATTTGATTATCTTTGGACAGATGTCTATATTTTCCAGTATGCTTTCTAGACGCATTTTGTGAACGCAGTAACTCCAAAAGTAATGCATGAAATTCCATACAACCACACATTTGGTTTGATCTCTATACAATTTAGTGCTGAATAGATTTTTTTTCGAATAATTCGCAACAAAGGTAGCTACTACGCTGTGTTTGTCATTCTTTGAATGATAGCTGCACCGAGGTGCAAAATCATATAGCTAATAAATATAATTATATTAATCCACATATAAATCATACAAATTTATTTTATCAAACTAAATATGCATTATAAACATAAATAAAACATTGCAAAACAATTGTTATTATTACAATATAATAAGTAGCTTTTTTCAGTGGATATGCAATAGGAGCAAAATGATAAAAACATATCAGATTTTTCTAAATTATAGAAATATTACATTTCAATTGTGCTTCTTATGTTTTAAATAATTTTAATGCAACATGCATAGAAAATACATGGTTTCGAACTTGTCAAGATGACAAAACACCCTATGCCTCACAAATGGTAGATTTTAATTCTGCTTTCAGGTAATACTGGACCATATGATAATTTTTTTCGTTAGATATTTCGCATTAAAATACCCCAAACGTTCTCCATGGAATTTAGGTCCGGACTATTGGCCCGCCAATCAAGTGTGGGAATCTTATTATCTTCAATCCACTTCTTGTGTCTTTTGCAGAGGGAATTGAGGTATTGTCTTGTTGGAAAATATAGTTAAAGCTGGCAATTTTGTCATCCTAGTTTAAAAAATGGCATTCCAACATGTGAATATAGGTATGTCTATTTTGTCGTCCTTCTAAAAAAAGTAATTATAAGGTGAAACTCCCAGTTATTCACACCTAACCAGTAACTTACACTGCAATAGAAATCTGACTCAAATAAGCATTTTCTTGTAAATTTCTGCTAAGTAATGTCATCTAGTGGTAAATTATTAGTCTTAACTGTTATAACTTATTTTATAGCTATTGATTTTTCAAAAAAAGGGATGGTGTCAGTTACTGGAGATATTGACCATATTTATGAAAAATATTAATTTTTAGTAATAAAAAGTATAATTTTTCAAAATTTTGTCAACTATAATTTTTTAATGTATCTTTACTATACTTTCAAAAACAATGGTGAGTATAAAAAAGATTTAAAACTTTGTAATAGTGATTTGAACAAGAAAAAAAAATCCTTAAAGTATCAGTTACTGGGAGTTTCACCCTAAGCTTACATTCTGAGGAAAAAGCAGCCCAAACCGTTAGAGAGCTAGACCTAGTTGATGCGGAGGAAATACGCCCTTTTCCGTTCGAAGATAATGCCAATATGAAGGAATGTCATCCGAACCATCGAAATTTAACTTCTTTTTATCAGTGAAAATGATTTCAGACCACTTTGTTTGTTGCTTCAGATGTTTCTCTGCAAATGTAATATGGGAATTTTTATGGCGAGACGTTAAATGCGGACACCGACGTGTTTTTTTTTATATTTAACCCTCTAATGCCCATGGTAGCATAGATGCTACCATCAGTGGTGCCAATATAGTGGATTTTTTATTCAGATATTCGGAATTCATACCAGAAAATCGGAATGACAATCTTTGCTTTACGTAATTGCAAACATTCCTTGATTTAAGAAAAACGAACATTTTAATCTGTAATTTCTGATATGAATACAGATTTTCTTAATTTCGAAATTTCTACCATGAACAATAGAGGGTTAAGAATTTCCGACATTTTTAGTGCTCTTCTTATAATCTATGTTGATGTTAGTGTCTTTATATGGTTTCTAATTTCCTTTGCTGTCATTCTTTTGCCTGCGAACGTACGAAAAATGAAACCTTCGGATCGTTTCGAAAGAATTCTCGGCCTTCCTGTAGATTTTTCAGTACCATATATAGTTGGATTCTGTAAGAAATTTCTTTGACCGCCTAATTTTATCATCAATTCCTTTAAGTGACATTCCGATGTTGTTATATGCTAGAATTTGACCTCTTTTGAAGTCAGAAAGCATTTTTCCTTTCCCCTTCGTTAAAACATTTTTCGAGCTAAACGAATGCGTTCAGAATCTTTTTCGAAAACGTTGTCAAATGTTATGTAAAAATATCCACAAATCAAGAGTCGCAATTTCGAAATATTTACTGCGTTCTTATCCCTTTGCTCCAGCGTAAATTTAACAAAATACGTATTTTAAAATAGATTAGAAAAAATATATATACAATTTTTGTAAATGTTTGTTTGTGCTTCAATGTTAATTCGAATATCAAACACAAAGATACGCATTTCCATAGCAAACGCGAACTGATTTCATTGTTTTTGTGTCGTTTCTATCATTTTGCACCTCGCTGTATATCTCGAAATGTTCGAAACGAAATATAATGATATCTAAATTTGATATCTAAGATGTTTATTATAAAAATATATCAGATAGCTGCCAATTTATACGAATTTTTGTTACCACTAAAATTAATAGACTTTTCTGCGTTATTTTATTGTAAAATATTTTTGATTTTGAAGATTAAATTAGTTAAAGTTTATTATTTAATTTTAGTGGTAAGAAACCTCGTACCCCGTTGGCAGCTATGCTTATCATGATTTAATTGGGTCTGTGATCATTCAACTCTGGTACAGTAGCGGATGGGGACAAATTAATGCAACAATGTTAAAGAAGTGACAGCAAAATAGAGGGAGGGAGAAGGGAAACAAGTAGGGATTTCTTTAAACTTGGACACTTACACACTTCTTACGGTAAGCTTTTTCACAAAGTAAACATCGATTTTATTTCGTTTTACGACTATTTACAAATTTTTAGCAAGTTTTTCTTCACAATTTTTCGATTTTTACAAACTTTTAGCAATATTTTTCGCCGTATTTTCCTATTGTTACAAACGTTTAGCAATATTTCCTCGGGACATTTCGATTTTTACAAACATTTAGTAATTTTGTCCCTCGGATTTTTCTATTTTTATAAATTTTTAGCCATTTTTTCCTCTTAGCTTAAACATTGTAAATTGTTACAAAACGGAATAAAATCAATGTTTACTTCGTGAAAGAAATTATCATAGGAACTTTGTAAGTAGCGAGTTCTCTGCCACAAAACACAGAGGTTATGATAGAAGAAAATCTCGAGATTGTTCGAATGCACGAAACTCATTCAAGCAACGGTTAGTAACTTATGTATATTTACGCTTCGCGTACATTATCCGAAAAAAAAAACCCCTGGATGTATGAAACTCACTGTGCAGAATTCTTTAGAATGCATGAAATTCATTCAAGCAGTGGTTAGTAACTTATATATATGTACACTTCGCGTACATTAACAAAAAAAAACCCCTCTGGATGCATGAAATTCGCTGTGCAGCAGTCTCTAGAAGGCATGAAATTTATTCAAGCAGCGGTTATTAACTTATATGTATGCTTCCCGTACATTAACAAAAAAAACCCTCTGGATGCATAAAATTCGCTGTGCAGCAGTCTCTAGAATGCATGAAATCCATTCAGGCAGCGGTCAGTAATTTATTTATTTACTTATTCATATACGTCTTACTACAGTGTTGGAAATATTATGCTCTAAAGATTTCGTTTTTAATATTACTTTCACAGATAAATAGAAATCTTAGTCATAATCTTAATCTGTGGTTATTTAAAAATATTTTCGATAAGTGGTGTTCGTACAAATGCAAAAGCCTTTTTTCCCGCAAGCTTCAAATCAAGTTTAAAGAAATCCCTACGAGATTCCCTTCTCCCTTCCTCTATTTTGCTGGCACTTCTTTAACATTGTTGCATTAAGCTGTCCCTATCCGCAACTCTCAGAGCCTGCCATGCCATGTCTTTTGAGAAGAACAAAATGATTGCATCTTTTTTCTATTGAGTGGGAGTGTACCAAATTTTGTATTTGAAGTTCTTCATTAAAACTGCGTAAGTTGGTTCAATTTTGGATTAGGGTCTGCACCGGTTTGGTGTCAGAGGCCGTTTATGTGGGATTTGGATAGGTAAGAAACCTGATCTCAGTTATGTAGGTAATTATAGCTAACACAGAGCAAAAACAATCTGAATTAAAGAAGTTTGTTCGCCACTCAAACAGAGATTTTTCTCTGTAAAAACGCAGAGACCGAGGAAATAGCCCCGAAGAAGTCTCTCATTGCTGCAAGTGTCACTTATCCAGATTCGACTATAATATTAATTAGCCCTTTGATTAACCCATTCGCTGCCAACCACAAGTATACTCGTGGCTGTCAACATTCAAAATAAAAGTGTATGTAAAAAAAACCCTGCCTAGCCACCACTATTTTAATATGTTAAAAAATACTTTATTTAACGACAAAAAGTTTGTTATTAACGTTACTAAATATTATCTTTCAGAATTTTTGGTGGGAAACGAATTTCAGTAAAAATATCGAAGACCCCGCCCACATAGTTTTGTCAGTTAATGTGTTGGGTCTTATGTAGTTCTAGCAAATACCTTTTTTATTGTATTGCACCACTTTTTGAGAAATAATCTCTGCCATACACTTGTAGTACTAGAATACGTTCAAAAGAAATTTTATCAGCTATTATAAGAAATTTGTGGTGCGAGTGGATATACAAATAGTCTCCAGACTTAAATGAATTCATTAAAACAGATTAAGGGAGTAACGCAACTAAAATAAGCCCACCTTCTTTCCTAGTAATTTGCACGCTGGTTACTGGACAAGAGCAGGTGTCGGATACGAATGAATGGATATTTGTATTTGTAGTGGATCGGACTTAACTTTAAATTTAAACGGAGGTTCCGATCTGTTTAGCTCTAGCGTGCAAAATATGAAGGTAGCACCATAATCAATAAACCAACTAAACAAGTTTTCTTTGTATAAGGTTAAATTAGACGACGAATCCATTTCAACTGATTTACCGAATAAGTCAAATAAACAAATTTTCTTCATTTGGTATCTTTCAACATCTTAATAATTCACGCAGAGAAAATATCTCATCCTATTCAAACAACTCTTTCAATCGCCTCCTTATACCCTAGAGATAAAACCCTAGATTTATTGCAAAGCATTTATTTTTGTTTATCTAACTGTATCACGATCCAGTTTCAGAAAGAAAAATATATTTTCTTGAAAAGTTTTGTAATCAAATCCCAGCGAGTAAATCAACTGAAACAGCGTATGACTACTCAGAGAAATTGTGTTTCCCAAGGCGAACATTTTCTCCGGAAATTTGGAAGTTAACAATATTCCATCAAAAACTTTTGTTTTTGTTTAAAGAAAAGAAAGTATTTTGTAAACTTACTAATTATGTTTTATTATACAAATTTCCCTCAGTACAAAATTAGGCTCAATGTAGTTCAGTTAATCATAAAGTTAGGAAAAAATTAAATTAAAAAAATTGAATTTATTCCATCATGTGATGGAACTTACTCATTGTTTTCTTTCGTTTATCAGAGTTAATTAAAAATTTTAACTTGGTGGGAAAAAAATATAATTAAAGAAAATAATTATTTTATTACGGGAAACAAAATTGTTGAAGTATAAAATATTACGACAGAAATTGAAAATTTTGAGAATACTAACTTTATAAAAATATTCACTGTTTGATAATTTAATTTTTCATTAATTTTCACTAAAATGTTATTAAAAGTTATACACTATTAATTTAAAATTAAATATTATTAATATTTTGATAGCATCTGAGTTATGATTTCGTCGTATGTAAGATATACCTATACATTTTGTACAAATAAAATTTAATGAATCCAAACACCTTAATTGAGGCTTTTGAAGACTTCTTTTTTCATTTATAATTGAACTTTGCTACCCAGTAATCATCTAACATTTGACTTACAATCGTAGGTAGTGCACAAAAAAAATTAATTAAAATTTTGTTTGTTTTAAAATTTATATTCAGAAATTACAGACACTATAATTATTTTTCTTATTTATAATAATAAAATTGAATGTTTATAAGTCTCTGCGTTCGAAAGCTTGTCTATTCAGTAGGGTTAGCAGTTTGGCCTCCTTTTTTTTATTCAGAAATTCCGAAATCATACCAGACATTTCGAATAGTAAATTTTTTGCTTTATTTTTTGAAAAACATTTCGTAATTACTTAAATTGAATTTTTTTTCAGAATTTCCGGTATGATGCGGAATTTCTGAAAAAAAAGAAGGTTAAACTGGCAACCCTACTGCACAGACAAACTTTTCTGCGAAAACAATTTTAAGGCTTAAAGCAATTTTAAAATTTGAAAAAAATAAATTATTACAAGCATTTGAATTGTAATTTCCCAACTGGGCGAAAAATGTCCGGGCCAGGTTTTTTGTCCAGCTGGGAAATTACAACTCATATGATTTCTTTACCAATTTGAATAAGTGTGTTAAAATTAATCTAGTATTATACTTATTGTTTTAACAAGAATAAATGCCTTGATCAGGAATTCGTAAATTACGGTACGCGTACTAGTTCTGGAATGCGAAACTTCGGATACAGGTGCGCGATATTAATAGATCAGTCTCTACTGACGTCAAACCCTAGCAATATACTTAACAACCAGGTGGGAATTTTGTTTGCCCACTCGTTTTGTTTAATTTTGGATTGGCTGACGACGATACTGGCTGATAAATGGATGATTATGGTTTGATGGATGCAAACTGTAGGAATAACTGGTTACTTTATGACATATTTTTTAATTTATTTTTATTCGCAAATGTATCCAATTGGCAGGTGTTCTTATTCAGAAACTTCGTAATCGAAAGACGTTTTCCATTTTTTGGTAATGGCAGATGATCTTTGAGGAAAAACTGCTAAAGTCAAAGTTTTGAACCTAATTCCTGACTGTGCAGAGCGAGAAAGAGAAAACGTGTCGTCACATAACCAGAATCGCTTATAACTCGATAAGTAATTTAGATATCAAAAAATGAAAAACTCATTTTGATTCCATATCGCTTCCATAGTCATGTCTGCCAATATTATGCATTTGCGTTTAAAAATGAGTCAGAAAATGTGTCAGAAAGTTTCGCGTCGTTGAGAAGGTCAGTTGAGAACCACCTTAATGCACATATTAATACAATGTAGGCGAAAACAACACATATCGTAAATTCGAAAACAGCATTTTTATTAATTTTACTCTTTGACATAAAGATTGTGACCTTGATGAAGTATGGAATAATACGCAGAAATATTTTGCATTCTGAATCAGTTAAATAAATGCTCGAGGTAACTCCGTATCCGAACATTTTTAGTTAACGACCTTATGAAAGCTTTCATAAAAAAGTTTTCCCCCACTATAAAAGTGACTGTACTTTTAGACAATTTTAGAATGGCATAAGTAAACATTGTGAAAGCTAAAAGCATTCACAGTGGTATATTTTGTGAAATCCGGGTTCAACCCCTTGGGGACGAGCGACACGTATACGTGACGCATAAGATGCTCAGAATCCTCGATTATTCCCACCAGTTACATTTTAGTGTAAACTTTGCCTTATTTAATGGTAGCATTCTTGCGATTCAATTAGGCGAAAATTTCTGTTTTAAAAAACCGGTGGTAAAAGATTAAAAATTCTGTAAAGGACGGTCGTCACGAAGGGGGTTAAAAGCAATAGAAGCTCCTCTTTCGGTTGAAAGTTTTTAGTAATTTTTTTCCTAGATAGGTTTCTCAAGTTTATTCACCAGTAAATAAATATCTTTCAATGTATGTACTTAATTTAAATACCTTACAATCTAAAAACATATTCACATAAATACATTTTCTGACATAAATACATTTTCTGTGATATAAATACATTTTCTGTAAGGTAGAAGTCACGCCCTTAATCAATGATATTTTCACAATAAAAACGAGAATCCTCGTTTCCCGATACGAATAAGTTAAAAGCAAATTTCAATGAATATGTTACAGAACATTTAACATCAGATTTTTGGATTGGATATTCTTTCAATCTAAGTCACTCTGGTAACATCAGAGAAAAAAGTTAACGTATTCATCTATCCAGTGATTGAATTTTTAAGAAGATTTTCAAAAGGGTTGGGTTGGGTTGGGTTGATTATTGACGGCCAATTATCTACACTTGGGATATAGGCCCGGGGGGAGTGCCCTTCGTGGGGGTCTTTCTAAGGGAACCTAACCCGTATTTACGCATGGATATCCACGGCTCGAAGAAAACCACGAAAACTCCGAACGATTAGGCCGACGGGCGCGATTGGGATCGAACCCAGCACCTCCCGTCTACCAGCTTCGAGAATAGAACCTCTCAGCCACTGGTGGGGCAGATTTTCAAAAGGATGAATTTACGAAGATTTGATTAGTGAGGCTAACGGGACACGTGTTCCGGTTTCTGTGAAAGCTTCGAATTTTATGATTGTATTAAGCAAAACGAACCTTTCAGAGGCGGATTCCCTTACTGCAACTGGGTATGCTCTTTCCTACCAATAATTTATACTAAATTTTCCTAATACGTTTTCTATAAAGTTTTTTCTTTCAATCAATTCAGAATTAAGGTGATGAAAACTATAGGGAAAACTGGTTGGAAAGAAAAATAAAGTTCTTTTCTTCCATAGGATATGACGGCATACTTTTTTTTCGTATTTTTCTCGAAAACTATGGGTCGTAGAGATAAGGTTCTTTGGGCATTTTTTTTGTACTCCAAGAGAGGAATCTGGCTGTGTGGAATTTGGGCGGTCTTGATAGGACACCCTGTATAAAGCGGATCTCCCACAGTTAATGTGAAGTTGTGAGTGTAATGAAATATCAATTTAAATAACTGATAATTTTCTAAAATTTTACAGGTGTTTTGATAATTTCACACATAGAAAATATCGCAAAAATCATCAAAGTGATAATTTAAATGGGTGTATTTATGGAAGTTTTTACGGTATTATTAAGATTAGATCATTACAATCCCATTACCTAATTTAGTATATTTATTGAAAACAAATCAGTAAACTATTATTATTTTTGTCGTGAGAATACTTTTGGCAATAATCAAATTTTGCATTATTTAAACAAATAAAAAACACAGTATCTGTTAACAAACATTAAAATTACATTTCATAATTAAAACATGTTTTATTAAAATATTTTCATCTCATGTACCGAGGTAAATAAAAAGTAAATAAAAACAAGTGGGTAAGTGTGATCGAAGATCGCACAAAGGGTTTCGTTTAATATTCCTTTCAAAACAGTTTACCCTTTCTTTAATAAATCGAAATAAATTTCATTTAGCAACAAAAAAAGTCATGTTTTTTATAAAGTAAAAATTTACCGGTCTACGTTTTTCGAATATCTAAACCGGCCCATTAGAGGTCGAAGCCGCTATTATACTCTGTCATAATAATATCTGTCATGTGAACTAAATGCGATATTTAAAAAAAAATAATTTCAAAATTAAACATGTTGTACACCTTCAAAATGTTAAACTATGCGAACATTTCCATAATCGGGTTTTTAGCATGATTCAATACGTTCCTCAAACTCATATATTTACTATTCTCTATTACTCATATTGATACTCGCTTTGTATTATTCTCAAACATTTGAGAAATCCGTTAAACTTCCAATATGACGTCAGATTAATATTATTTTTAATTCTCTAATGACGTAATATTAATCTGCTTTCTGTACATACACATACTCATACTCCTTGTATTATTCAGAAATCTTTGAAAATTTCCGTTTTATTACCAATATGCGTCAATCATTTTAATTTTTAATTTTTTTTTTCCAATTGGTGAAACTTTTTATTTCATTTTCATTTTTCACTTGGAAATCTTTCAATAGAAAATTAATTATTGTAGAAAGAATTTTATTGTGGATTTTTAACTGTTGGCAACTGCTATAACGAAAAATATTTAAATTTAATAGGAAAAGGCTGTTAGAATTTTGTTTTTTTATCTCTATTTATTAAAATAATACGATTTTTTCAAATTTTAATATTTTGAGCTTCATAGCAGGTAAGCATATACACAAAGTTTCAACTCTGTAAGCTATATAGGCTATGAGAACGGCTCTGTGACAGACAGACAACGGAGCGGGAGTAATAGGGTTTCGTGAGATGAACGAAATCCTAAAAAGGACAAGTGCGAGTAGGGCTCGTACACCGAGGGTTTTGTACTGCTATGTCATATTACCGTAAATCTTAGTAAGTACCTATTTCTTGACGAATATACAGAAATCCGAAAATCATAAATTTATAATTTTATGCCGATTTATTACGGATTTTTTTCCATAATCGGTGTTTGTTACGTAATAAATCGACGTTCATTTATAAATTAATAATTTTCGGATTATTTCCTTTACATGTACTATAAGACCTTTTCTTTGTGTCAAATTCCAAGGTTCTAGGTCAACAGGAAGTATCCTATAGGTTTTACTCGCAAAACCTATCCCCCCCCCCCCCTAAAATAAAACTGTCGTATTTCGCTCTTAAAATGATTATTTTGAAATTTCCATTCATCACACTAAAAATTTGTGATTGCCGCATGTACTTTATGTACAATTTCCCTTCTAATAATACCTTACCAGTTTCGATTTTTCGACACATTAAACTAAAAATAGGGACATAACACCACTTTTTACGTACTAAAATGTTTGCCTTTAATAAAGAGAAGATTAAATTTAAAAATTAGTGGTATCCAAAAGTTTATAGTAACGAAGCAAGCAAACTCTTCTTGCCCGAGCGGCGTTCGGGAAAAACAGTTAAGTGGTTAATGTAAAATTAATGTTATTTTGATATTAATTTACTGCATATTTATGCACGTAATTAATAGTAAATAATTGTTTATCTAAGTATATTTAACTCAAATTATTAGTACTATCTCTGAATGAAAATGCGATATATATATATTTCAAGTTAGAAATATACAAGGAATAAAAACATCAGAATTCAACATCAGTCATTAAATAGTTCGAGCGCTGAATTCTTAATTATTTAGTAATTTAATTATACTCTAGCAACAGAGCATAAATAACGATGAGATAATAAACTCTGAAAAAATGTGTAAAAATCAATTATCTATGCGTTTTCTCGAAGTCTTACATAGCAATTATGGGTTAAAAATGAATAAATATTAATGATCGCTCCATAATTAAGTTACAAAGCTGTGATAATTAATATTGTCGATGAAATTGTAAAACACAGGTGGTGAAGATAGAAATACAATATGGCTTAGTTAGAGGGATGTCAAAAATTTTATGGACATATTTTTCTATCATCCAACTTTATTTCATACATATTAATTGGTGCATGTAGAGATAAAAAAAAAACATTGTGGGTAAGAAATTATATTTATCCCAGTGAGTCGTTTCTTCTAAATTTTTATATTTACAAAACCAAATCCGGAAATACATTTGTGGATAGGCTCTTCCTTATCAGTAATAAGTTGAATGACGACCGTATGTTTCATTATAAATATTGTTCATTTTGTTTGGTACTATAAATCCTCTTATTTTGTGGAGACAGTTTACAATTAAGTGATGGGCATAACGATTATTTTGAATATTCAAAAGAATCATTCGGGCATGCGCAGAAGCATATCTGTCAAACTTCTAAAATTTTTTATTCAGTTACTACCAAAAATTTTGAAAAAAAAAAAGTTTCTGACTTTAATTAGAATTAGATTAGATGCCAGATACAAGTAAAAAATGTGTTTTTGTTTTACAAAAGTGCTGGAGTAAATCGATTAACAGCAATACGAATTTTGGCAAGTATGCTTTTGCTTCGTTTTTGTTTACAAAATCTCTGGTAGTGATTAATCAAAAAAAAAAAAAAAAAAAAAAAAAAAAAAAAAAAAAAAAAACGAAGGTTAGCAACTATGCTTTTGTGCATGTCCGAATGATTCATTCACATGAAAAAATGTTTCAGTATGTCATCACTATTTATATTTTTCAGTATGCCCATTACTATTGATTTTGTCATTCGAATGAACCATTCGGGCATGCACAAAAGCATATTTGCTAACCTTCGTTTTTTTTTTTAAAGTTAATCACTGCCAGAGGTTTTGTAATCGATTTCCTCCAGCAATTTTGTAAAACGAAATACACTTTTCATTTTTACTTGGCATCTAATCTTTTATTTAAAATCAGAAATTTCTTTTTTTTTTTTTTTTCAAAATTTCCGGTAGTAATTGAATTAAAAAAAATTGTATACTTCTGCTCATGTCTGAAAGATTCATTAGAATAATCAAAATAATCGTTATGCCCATCGCCTTGTATAATGCTAAATGCATGCTCATAACGTGGAAGAAGGATTGAGTAACTAGTAACTTCTTTGTACTTCTATGGCTCATAAGAATACTTAACGTTTCTTTGCATAGTATTTACTTCGGAAAAGAATATTTCTAAACAGTACTCACCAAAAATTCCCAACGATGGCTATAACTCTAGTTCTAATTAGCATAAAAATAAACGAAGATTTCTATTTAAATTCGTATGAAGTTCTTTATAAAAGTATCTGCTTTTTTTCCATAAGAGATCGTCTACATCTAAAAAATACCCCAATGTTGATTTCCAAAATGGTTTTTGACGCTATAGTTGAGTTCATTTCACCAAAGTACACCAGAAAAAAAATACAGTTTATATACTCTTTTTTGAATTTTCATAGTTTTAAAAGAAAATATGTGTTAGGGATACATCCATAATTTTTTTATGACTAAAATAACCATCTTACAGTGAAAAGTTCCGGGAATCAGGGGTTCCAGTTTCGCATCTTTTTTTAATTCAGAAATCCCGAATTCATACCGGAAATTCCAAAAGAAGAAATTTTACTTATTGTAATCACGAAACACCTGTCATTAAATAAAGCAAAACATTGTATTCAAAATACGTGGCATGAATTAGGAATTTCTGAATAAAAAATGAGGTCAAACTGGCAACCCTGTTAGAACACACAATTATGTACCAGAAAAACTATATTGAAGTTTTCAATATAAAACAAACTTGCTTCCAAGGTTTCGTGAGGGAATACAATAAATTCTTTCTGTGTCTTCAAAGATTTTCTTTTCAATGGATGCCTTTGATAAAAGGAAACGGTTTCTTCCTTATATTGTTGAAGAGTAAAATTCATCTCATCCCGAAAACTAATTACTGAAATGAGCTGTAACTTTACATACCCATGATTTGATGATTATGTCTCGTTTTAGATAAAATTTAATGTAGCTTAGAATTAATAATTTTTATCAATATGAATTTATTAATAATTTTCATAATTGAAATATGTTGTTTGAATTGAATAAAATGCATGGAAAATAATTGGTCCAATTCATTGATCGAAGCATCAAGAAATGTATCAATCAGATGATTTTTTGCAAGGGTATTTCTATAGACTTCACATAAGCATCCTCAAACTTTTACTCTTTCTAACTGTATGAAGATTACCTTTTTCCGGAATTTTTTGACCAAAGGAATTTAAACATGGTGTCAGAAGTAAGTGTTACCATTTGAAAAACACAGATTGATGTCAGTTTTATTATGTAGACGACTACTTATGACAAAATAAACCACATACGATTATAAAAAATTTCATTTGAATTAAAACATTACTTTTCGTTTATTTTTTTCGTTTTCTTTTACCATTGTCTAGAATTTTAGGGGTTATTGTATATTAAAGAAAACTTGCAATGTTTCACAAAAGTGCAATTTTTAGTGTCCAACTATATTTGTAAATATGATTCAATTAAAATTACATGTATTTAGCATTTATTTTGGAATACACGAATGCAATTAAAATTCTATTTTCACAAATAACAAAACCTTGTAATATTTGATTTTTAAAAAAATTTATTATCTTTATGAAAAATTCAAGTTAATAAATGAAATCAGGTAGCTATTTGCTGAAATTCAGAAATTAACCCCCCCCCCCCCCTTCACCATCACCACCACAAAAAAAAAAAAAAAAAAAAAAAAAAAAAAAAGAAAAAAAAAACAGGAAAGGCGTATTTTAAACTTTTAATGTCGTCATAAAAAAGTGTTATAAATAAATGTTATAAATAAAAATAAGTTATTTTCGAAGTATCCCGAAAATGCTTCTGGTTTATATCTCTTTAAACTGGGAAGACGTCAGGTGACAGATAACGTAGAAATTTTTTTATATGTGTGTTACGTCAAATATGTTTTGGACATGAAAATCCTACAGACTCCGTGTTTCAAAGGCGGAATAATGTTTCTTTTGGGAAGATAAAAAATTTAAGAACCTACAGGAAAGCTTTCAGAAAAGCATTCTTTGAGTGTAGTTTTGCATAAAAAGTAAAAATCGTTTTTTACGCAAAACGCAAATTTTGTTTGAAAGCGCAACTATAATTTCGTTTAATCATATGAAAGTGCAATCTTGTAAAATCCTAAAACGACATTATGCAGAAGGGAACCTAAAATTTACTTAAAACACTTTAAATATAGTTAAAATATGCTGATAAAAACGGCTTAAAAGAAACTTGATGTACTTAAAAAATGCTTAAAAGAAACTTAATGTACTTAAATTATGCTTAAAAGAAACTTAATATACTTAAAATTTGCTTAAAAGAAACTTAACCGTTTGAGTGCTATGAAGCGCGATTGCGCCGCAATGTATCTGCGGATCAAACAAATTTTGTTTCAACCCAGAAATTTTATTCAATAATTGAAATCATTTAATTTTTATTCAACAGTTAAGTATTTACAGCGATCTAGTGAGTTACATTTTATAAGATAAAATTTCTGGGTTGAAACACAATTGTTTGTTCCGCGGATTATAGGCCGAATTTTCAGCACTCAAACGGTTAATATACTTAAAATACTTAAAATTTCTCCAAATTTTCGAATACTTCAAATTGTTGTAAATGAATTTATTGCCTGCAATTATTTAAACAAAACGTATCACATCGGTTTTCGATATTTTGGGCTATACACGAGACTAATTTATTTGTATTCATGTGCGCAACATGTATTTTTTTACTAAATCTATGATGCAGTTTCTCATTGTATTTTTGGTCCTATAATTCTCGAGCGACGAACTATAACGTATTTTACTGTGAGAAAACGCTGTTAGGTACTGCAGTTATATTCTTTTATGGTATTTTCAAGTACAGCCATTTTCACTATACCTAGACACAATATTGATTACCAGCTATTTCCGCCAGAATGGAATTAAAGTGCAGATGAAAGCATTTGTATGAAGCCAGCTAATATGAGACCACTTAATATAAATAATATAAAGGACAACAACATTAGTTAATACGATTCAAAGTGAAACTACAGGGTATCCATAATTAAACGACCGTACTTTAAAGTTGCATAGGTGCCAACCTCTCATTAATATTCGGTAATTTGACCCAGGTTTAACACGTTTCGCACCAGAAAACTTTTTCAGAAATTAAATTAAATAAATTTCACGTAGAAACCTGAAATTGAATAAATGAAGATTCATCCAATAATTTTTCTGGTTTGAAGCGTTATTAAACTGGATCACATTAATCCGCATAATACGGAATATTAATGAGAGGTTGGCCCCTATGAAGTTGTCTACAGACGAAACTATTGGTCAGAAAGTTGTGAAATTTTGTGAAGGATATAATGAAGGAATGGGAATTTGTTTAAGCGAAAAAAAATTAGTTCAAAAATTTGCCGCCAGAGGGCGTTTTTAATGAATTACACATTTAGCATACATTTACGATAGGTTATACATTTTATTACAACAAAACTTTATTACAACAACAAAATTTTATTACAACAAATTGGTGAACAAAATTATTTTCGCGACATGTTTTTAGCATTTCCCAGAACACACTGCGGTCAACTGTGGAATGTGCTATCTGACGATTCCGAGCTGAAAATGATGGCCGTCATGTGGAACATGTTTTATCGGAATAAAATATGTAAACTATCGTAAATGTATGCTAAATGTGTAATTCATTAAAACGCCATCTGATGGTGAAATTTTCAACTAATTTTTTTTCACTTAAACAAATTCCTATTCCTTTATTATGTCCTTCACAAAATTTCACAACTTTCTAACGAATAGTTTCGTCTGTAGACAACTTTAAAGTAGTCTCGTTTAATTATGGACACCCTGTATGTAGCTGTACAATTTCAATGATATCCGCATCATGTGATATGTGACCGCATAAGTTGTTCTATAGGTAATTGATAAACGGAAACAATATATTTTAATAAATGCATTATAAGTATTGCATAATAATAAAGATAATTCTGAAAAATGCAGCGAAATGAAATCAATCCTTCACATTTTCAAATCTACAGAAAAAATTCTCTTTAGATTTTGATACATATCTATTTTCTAGACCACACTCTGAAAGATATTCTTATAATATTTCTGTTTCTTATAAAGTTTGTTTAAAACTGAGTTACAGAGAACGAATAAAGTCATTTACGATTATACTATTTCAAAGGAATGAAAAGAGAAAAAAATCTTTTTTGCTTGATTCCAGTTTCTTATCTTTTAAAATTCAATTACCGGCGATATCTTTGAAATCTTGCAGCTGGTATCAAATGTATTGATATCTAATTTTCTAAATTCATTTTATGTTGAGTTAAGCTATTATGATTTTTCAAAGGAATGAAAAGTGATTCAGTTTCTTTTCTCTGCCATTAATTTCTTATCTCTTGCAATTAAATTTCCAGCAGTATCTTTTTCAGCTGGTATCGGATCTAAAAATTTCTGTTTTCTAACGTGATTTTTATGTCTGCTCTAAATAATTAACGCAAGAAATACGAAAATATTTAAGAAATTAATATAATCTTTATTAAAATTTAACTGAGATAGATACAATGCTCGAATTATAACATTTTTTTTTTCTTTTTGCAAAATTTAGTAGGCAAATCATATAAAAAACATCGAATATAGTGAAAATTCAAAAAGATATTAGCTATATAATAAGGTCAATTTGAGTTATTTTCTAAAAAATAGCTGGATGATAAACAGAAATTCTTATTTTTGATTTTTGATTAAGGTTTAGTTCTTTTTGGAAAAACTATTCATCCCATTCATCCCACCAAAAAAAAAAAAAAAAAAAGAATGATAAAAATCGGGGACAATATTTGACAACACGTGCAAGAGAAATATACTTCAAAATTTATTGTTTTTTTTTTTTTTTTTTTTTTTTTTTTTTTTTTTTTAAATAGTGGATCGAATAAAAGATAAAAATAGTGTTGTCAGTGGCAGCCATGCGTATACGCAATAAAGTCACTATTCACCAGACTTCGTATTTTTTATCGAATGTTTTTCACGAGGGGACTTAAGGGGCAAACAAAAAATTGAATTAAAAAAATATTTGCAATCACTTTGTAAAATAAAATTCTCAAAATGAACTGTAGTTGTAGCACAAGACTGTACAATATTTGAATTCATTTGTGTTAAAATAGAATGCATAATCTTGAAAAAACAAAAGTTTCTTTAAAAAATTCAAACATTTTTCGCATGTATTTTATTTATAGCAAGCAGGGTTTTAAACCAAATTCAACGCCACTTTTATAAAACTGTGGAAAAATACACTTTAATAGAAAGTAAATATATTACCGTAATTTCGCGCGTATACGCCACACCTCAGACAACTTTATTTCCTACCAGAATTTATTTTAAATGAAATGTGACTTACTTCTGCTTAGCACATATTTGTCTTCTTATTTTCAATAAAATTTCCGGTTTGAAAATGACTTAACTAAGGCGCGGCGCATACGCGCGAAATTACGGTAAACACTTTATGAAATATGAGATTCGAATGAAATAATTTTTAACTTCGCATGCTCGAATTACAATTTTTTTTCCTTTTTTGCAAAATTTAGTAGGCAAATAATATAAAAAGACCGAATATATTGAAAATTCAGATGGCTATCAGCTATATAATGAGATCAATTTGAGTTATTTTCTAAAAACAGCTGGATGATAAACACAAATTGTTATTTTTATTTTTATTTTTGATTGAGGTTTAGTTCTTTTTAAAAAACTACCCGTTCCACCGGAAAAGATTAAAAAAAAAAAGACCAAAATCGGGGAAAAATTGCAAGAGAAATAAATACGCTACAAAATTTATTGTTTTTTTTAAATTGTGGTGCGAATAAAATATGAAAATAGTGTCGCCAGTGGCGGCCCTGCGTATACGCAATAAAGTTGATATTCTCAAGATCTGTAATGAAAAATAACCTTTCACATAAAATTTGAAATATGTACTTGATAAACAAACTTTGCGAGATATCAGGTACCTAGAAAACACGTGCTTTATAAGAAGAATCATCTATAAAAGTGATTTATTATTATTATTTTTTAAACTTAACTGCCGCATGTTCTTCCAGAAATATGTATAATTTCCCTTCTATAAATATAAAAATTAATGTTATTGTGCTATTAATTTACTGCATAATTTATACATAGAATAAAATAAATTAAAGGAAATTTGTATTTGTTTACGTAAGTATATTTAACTTAAAAACATTTAAAATGAATGAAAATGCATCAGACAATTCAGCTTAGAAATGCAAATTCAACAAGAATAAAAACATCTTGCATTTGTCATTTTTTATCATTTTTGTCAAGTTTATCATTAAATACAGGGCTCGGAGAGGTCTCTATTAAAAGAGACTAAATCAATCTTTTGCCCACCACTATTTCCCTACGAAAATTTTCGATTTAGATTTATCTCAGTGTTGCCAGATTGGGGATTTTGTCCCCATTTTGGGGGAATTTTTTGGGGACAAGTAATTCGTGGGGAAATTTTTTGGGACTATCAACATTTTTGAGGAAAAACTTGGGGAATTTTTTTCATGAAGTTTACATTTAGTCATTTGGAAAAAACTGGATCTGTCTCGAACTCAATTTTGATTCGGAAAATGAAAATCATGAAGATAGAGTATCTATTTTCTATCTTCATGATGAAATTAAAATTCCGAATTCGGAAATATCAATCATTATTCTCGTGGTCGTGCTCGACGTTTATAACATTACAGTTTACACGTTTCTTTGCATCATTTTCAACCATTTGTGTACATATTTAATATTGTGACAACGGACGTTCTATTATTACTTTTTTATCTCATTTTTTTAAAACTTTTCATTAATATCACAAAGCATTGTTGATTTTTTTCCTGAACTAAATATAATTTTAAATATAATATTTTTTCTTGTGTTTTCATCAAAACAATTTGTAACGGAAGTAAATAAGAATTTAGATTAAGACATTTGGTAAACATAAATAAACATGAAACCACTGGACGACTTTCCGCTTTCCATTTTCAATCATGATTCAGAAACTATGCTAAGTTGGTAGCGTAGATGAAAGATTTTACGATAATCAATTAAATATGGAATTATATATATATATATATATATATATATATATATATATATATATATATATATATATATATATATATATATATATATATTTAAGACTTGATTTAGGAAAAGTTTTGAGCTTAAATTGGTTAAAAAACTTTTATAGTGATAAATTGAAAATTGAAAATTTACCTTTTTGAATAAAAACTCTGTTGTGGACTTTTTCGAAAAAAAAATCGCTGATTTGGAGAAAATTTGGGGAAATTCTCTTCCGACTATCTGGTAACACTGATTGTCTTGCAAATGCCGTAGAAACTCGCTTTCTGAAGAATCTTTTTCTTGCAACTGTTGTGGAAATCTACCGCGAAAATAATTAAAAAAATTACCGATGGAGTGCTCCGAGGCCTGTAAATAGTTTAAGCATTATATTCTTAATCCTAATAATATTATAAATCTGATTGTGTGCAAATGTTAGGCTGAAGCCAGCGTCAAAATGAAGCATTTAATTATCCTGTATCTTTGCATATAAGTTGATTATAACCCTCAAATGAATATAGGCTGGTTTTCGTTTATTTTATTTCAATATTTTTCTTAAAAATTAAAATTTTCATTATTTTCATACAGAATAAATGGACATTTTTTCGTATATTTTACAATGGTTGGTTGGTTTGGTTGGTTTGGCCCAAAGGGCCCGGTTTTGCAGCTTTTTTTTAAAATAGTTAAATTTTTATTTTACCGTTGCTAATACTTTATCGTTGCCAATATAAAATAAAACCCCTGAATAATAATTTTTAATCAACAATTTATTTTCAAGTGAAAATTTTCCACGTGAAAAATGAAAAGGAAATGAATTATTTAAGAATTAAACAGAATATGAAATGATGTCATGTCATATTAGAAATAAAACGTGCATTTTCAAATATTTGATAATAATACAAAGTGCATAAATAAGAGTAAGTATGGAAAGCAAGCGAATATATAGAAAAATAAAACAGATTTGTTTTGATGTTGAAATAAAATGATCTTGGGTTATCAAATTATTTGTGATTAATTTCTCTTTTTTTTCTTTTTCTTTTTCACATGAAAGGAATTATTTTAAATGTACGTAATATATGTATTTTAAATGTATGTGTTGTAAATTAAAGTTCTGTGTTTTAAATGAAATGAGTGAAAGTTTTATATTTTTAATGAATTCAATACGAATGATGGGATAGGTTGGCGATTTATCGTCTGCACACGGCTAACATAAAGATACCATATTTTTAATTTAAATTATAAAAGTAAAAAAAAAAAAAAATTGGATAGCAAATGTCAATGATATGCATCACAAAATTATCCGTATCGAAAATCAAAAAATCTTAATAAAAATAACTATACTTTTTAAAAGAAAGTTACTTTTCTCATAAAAGCTAAAGATTTAATATGATTGTGTCGAAGTAACAGCATTTTTCCTCTATCATTTTCCCACAATCGAAAACACATTTGTAAATCGTCGTTTCGAACCGGAATTTAATTTTACATTTCTTTTAGTTTTAAAATAGGAAAAACTTTGTTGTCTTTTTTAAATATAGCTTTTTTTAAAGTTGTTTCATAATAGATTTTTGTAAAGTCTTGCAGGATAAGAAAAATTGCATAGATTTTAAAGCAATGTTTAAGTAAAATTACAATATTTTTAAACTTAAAAAACAACAATGTTATCGAAAAGAAAATCGATTTTACCAACAATTTCGCGTAATGCAAAAGCAAAGAAGAAATAAAAAAGTAATGAATCTTTTCTTCCAGCCGAATTGTGTAAACTTGAACAAGCCGATCGTGCCAGTTCATAACATTATAAACGTGAAAGCGCGTTCTATATACTGTAGAATTTTTTTTTACATATAGGTAGAACATTTGTGAGAATAGGAAGGTTAAGGGTCTGTAATTAGGTCCATAGTCAATTTGATTTTTTTTTTAATCAAGTGAAATTTGGCGCAAAATTAAATACATTGTTGTAACCAGATTTGTTTTTTGCGTGGTAAACACTTAATGATATTTTAGATGATCATTTCCCCGCTCACCTTTGATGCCAACTATGACTGTAAAACATGTTAAAAAATATTAGCCGATAATTTTCTAATTTTCTTATTGCTTCATGATGTAAATATACTTCCTGGTTCATACTTTAAACCTGAATCGGTCATGCCATTGTCGTTCAATTTTTATTCCTAATCCTAACCCTAATCGAATCCTATCCTAATCCTGATAAAAACTTTAAAGAATATTTTTTGACATGAATATGTAAATGAAATCAATATCCATAAATGGAATGAATGGAAAACAGAATAAATAGAAATGGCAAAATAAAATAACAAGAAAGTACATTTATTCGACATCTAACCCTAGAGAAAGCGTTTTCAAGCACATGAAATAAATCAAAATAATCCTATATATACTAACAAAAATATTTAAATTTAGATTATCAGGTTTGTGTCGTCGGTATTTATTTGCTTATAGTGTTCTTGACGCGATAGAGAAAATATCGAGGTTAAATTGGGCAGAATTTAAAGTACTTTCTAGCAACCTTTATTTACATTTTAGAATCGCATCAGATTGTTATATCTTTGTGAAATATCTATCAATTTATAAAATCCACAAGCAGTTTGTTCACTATTTACACCACTTAGCGTGAAGCACTTAATTTAATATATACATAAACAGGATAATGTAGTAAGAAATATATAACATATGTCTATGCAAATAAACATTATAATAATGCCCATTTAGCAATGCACACATATACAAATTGTACACCAAATATCACCTAAAATGCACTGTTGTATAGAAGAATTCTGCCAGTGTTGTTACGAAGAGGAATTCCTCGATTTTCACGATTTTACTGGGTCCTCCTTTTTTCATTTGTTGCAGTTTCATTTTCGCGATTGTATATATTATTTGGCATGAAATTTCCCTTTTTTAAGACTGGGTTATGTCAAGGCCCCTATAGCAAAGAAATACCATATGGTCTCCTATAAAATGTGATAGCTTTGGTTAATTATATATGTTGTTAATTATCAAGTGAAATGTTTTACTAAGTTAATGCATTTATTCTTTTTTTAATGTTACGTGAACGAAGTCACGGGTAACAGCTAGTTAATTTAATAAATTGCGACTCGTCTTCTAACAGAGCATAAACTATGATGAGATAATAAACGGCGAAAAAAAAAAACGTAGAAATCAATTATCTACTCGTTTTCTTCGAGAATCACGCAGAACTTATTGATTAAAAATGAGGAACTAATTATAATTGCTCCATAATTAAGTTACAGTGATTTGATAATTAATAATATTGATGACATTGTGAAATACAGGTGGCGATGATAGAAATATAATGGTTCAGAACTAGGATATCAAAAGCTTTAAGCAGGTTTTTTGTTTCTAAAATACAACTTTGTTTGAAGCATATGAATTATTGTTTGTAAAGATAAAACAGAAAAAAAATGTGATAGGAAATTATATTCACCCCAGCAAATCGTTTCTTTTTAATTTTTATGCTTATAAAACAAATCCGAGAAAATCATATTTTTGATAGTGATGCCTTAGCAGAATTACTTTGTATTAGGACCAGGGGTGCGATTCCCACCACTAAATTTTATTAGTATTCTTCGCCTAATAAGAATACTGATAAAATTTAGGCGAAATATACTAATAAAATTTGACGAAGAATACTAATAAAATTTAGTGGTGGGAATCAGACCATTGGGTGCCTAGATTTTTGCACCCCTGATTAGGACCATATGTTCCCTTATAAATATTATTCATGTTCCTTTATAAATATTATTCATTTTGAGTGGGTACTATAATTCCTTTTACTTTGTGTGAGACAACTTCCGATCATCTTGTATAATTCTAAATATATGCTATTTAAAATGCTTTCCGCTCCTTTCTATATAATTTGTTTCGGGATGGAAAATTTCTGTATATTAAATAAAATCTGACATATTCCGATAGAGTAAATTCCGATTAATTTTGACATATCCGATTAATTCTAACACGCTCTGTTCTAATAAAGTGGTTGTTCTAGTTATCCGAATGTTCTTTGTCGATTTTGTTCTTGGTATTTTGCTCCAGTTAAACGTCTACTCCAATTAAACGGTGTTCTATGTAAACGGAATCTACCATGTTGCAATTTTTAAACGTCTACTCCAATTAAACGGTGTTCTATGTAAACGGAATCTACCATGTTGCAATTTTTAAACGTCTACTCCAATTAAACGGTGTTCTATGTAAACGGAATCTACCATGTTGCAATTTTTAAACGTCTACTCCAATTAAACGGTGTTCTATGTAAACGGAATCTACCATGTTGCAATTTTTAAACGTCTACTCCAATTAAACGGTGTTCTATGTAAACGGAATCTACCATGTTGCAATTTTTAAACGTCTACTCCAATTAAACGGTGTTCTATGTAAACGGAATCTACCATGTTGCAATTTTTAAACGTCTACTCCAATTAAACGGTGTTCTATGTAAACGGAATCTACCATGTTGCAATTTTTAAACGTCTACTCCAATTAAACGGTGTTCTATGTAAACGGAATCTACCATGTTGCAATTTTTAAACGTCTACTCCAATTAAACGGTGTTCTATGTAAACGGAATCTACCATGTTGCAATTTTTAAACGTCTACTCCAATTAAACGGTGTTCTATGTAAACGGAATCTACCATGTTGCAATTTTTAAACGTCTACTCCAATTAAACGGTGTTCTATGTAAACGGAATCTACCATGTTGCAATTTTTAAACGTCTACTCCAATTAAACGGTGTTCTATGTAAACGGAATCTACCATGTTGCAATTTTTATTGTCAAACTATATTTACAAATATTATCCAATAAAATTTGCATTAAAATTACATTTATTTTGGAATACTTGATTAAAGTTAAAATTTTATTTTCTAAAACTTAGTAATTATTATTTTTCAATATTGAATTTATTCTCTTTAGTAAAAATGTAATTTAATCATATAGTGTATTATTTCTGTTGTCAACATCCCTTTTTCTATGAATTTACGAAACGCACAACAGAAAATGCGGTATCATTCGAAAGGTTTTTGAAGCGGCTTCTGACATATAGTACACTCACATTTCGTTACAAGATGTTTTTTGATTAAAAATTGCAGTTAATTAAAAATTAAATCGGCATTGTTTTCATAAATGAAATGAAAGGTCTTACTTAAATTAGTGTTGCCACAAAAATGAAATACCGCATTATACGATGATAAACAATGATTATAAAAAAATTAAATTGTACAAAAAATATAAAATATGATTTCTCCGCACGGGTTTATTTTATATTTATGTTTAAAAAGCAAAATTAATATTGAAATGTTTAGAAGAAAAGACACCATCGATCAATCGAAGCCGTGGCATTCACGAAGCATCACGTGTAGGATAAAAGGTATGCTTTGATATATTAGATTAAATTGTATTTTAAATGCATTCAATTTATTTTTCTTTGTTTCATGCTTTTCAAGATGCGGATGATGTCATCTTCTAATGTAGATAAAATACGATTGATAATCTCTCTTTTTGCGCATGCCTTTTGTTATCTTCAATCAGTTTTTACAGTAGTTTTGATGGAATAAATGAGACGATATTCTGGCTTGACTAATGTTGTTCGCAGACATTTTTAATCCTTAATTTTTCTTTGGTAGTTTAAACCTGCATCTAAAAAAATGTTAGATATTTCTAAAAAACTATTAGACCAGTACAAAATCCTTGCACGGCTCCACTGGTAAAAGAAACATGCGCCGCAGTCGCCCTGTGCGGGACACACCGCACACAATCGACCACCGATCCTAAGTCCTGAGAGACTTTTAATGCGCCAGTAGCTTTGTCTCGCTACGGCGCTTCGGCCGGTCAGAGAGCCGCACCACAGTGCGGATCCTCTAACCTAGTACCCATGTGAGACGACGTAGGCCGTTGCGACACGCGGTGAAACCACGGGGAGTCACCGCGAGACTCATGGAGGACGGGCCGGCGTCCCCCAACAGCTTCGGAGCTGGAATCTCAGAAGGGAAACCAGGCCCTAGGCCTTAAGTCGGGATGTTCCGACCCGCTTTTGCTTTACCACAACTCGAGGGGTGTGAAAACCTACAGAGGTAGTCACGTTCGGCTCCACTGGTAAATTAAATTCATGATACGATCTGTTGAAACAGATTAATTGAACAGCTCTCTCTGCAAAATAAGTAAATAAATAAAAACTACTATGCATATGTTAGATGTCTATTAATATTTAAGCATCAAACACTTTTCGTTATAAGGTAAACGTATTCGCAAAATGACGTTAATACTTTTCTATTTCAGGAACACATTTTAAACTTTTAATGTGGTCTAACTTTTGTAGATAGGAAATGTCATTTTCGAAGTAACCGGAAAAGAGATTTTACTTTATGAATGGTTTAATAACGTCAAATTGTACCTGCATGTTGCGTCATATATCGCTTAGATCTGAAATTGCTGCACAGAATTCATGATTAGATGATAATGTAATGTACAGGGTTTCCATAATTAAACGAACCTACTTTAAATTTGTCTACAGACGAAACCATTTTCCAGAAAGTCGTGAAATTTTGGGGAAATAATGGGAATTTGTTTAATCGAAAAAATATCAGTGCAAAATTTCGCCACCAGATGGCGTTTTTAATGAATTACACATACGTAACGCTAACGTTTATTAAAGGTTAAACCAGCAGTCAAGAAAAAAAACATTGTTATGTCTTCGGACGGTAATGTGTTAAGTGGTTAAAACCATCAAACAAGGAAAATAGTTCCTTCTTCAATGAATAAAACAAAGAAATAGAGTAACAGTATATGTTTCCCATTAAGATAGCAAAATTGCAGAGACATTTTGCAATGCAACGAGATAACACTTCGTGAGAAATCATAATATCGTTTCCTTCTGCTCGCCCACGATGCAATTCTTTTGCTGTTTATCTTAAGTCATTCAATTCCGTTCGTCACAAGTGAACGGATAAATATTTTAATTGAAAATTGAAATCGAAAATTAAAATTTCTGTTTGAAAGATACATTTATAAGTCTAAAATATTCTGCTACTTTTTTCCCGGTGTTTGTCTGTCAGTAGCAAAATAAAATTAAAATACCGGGTGATTATAATTAAAGTTACGATTTCAAAAATCGATAATTTTAAAACTACTGGTCAGAATGACTTGATATTTTAGCAAAACAATCGTGAGGCAATGGAATTTTGTTTGGCGAAGGAAAAAATAGTTCCAAAATGTGCCAATAGATGGCGCTGTCAGGGTTCAGATTGACTGGAGATATGCAAACTACTAATACGTGGCAACTGTGGGTACCTGAAGAATGTTGTTCACAGCGGGCGAATTGAGAATCTAGTCGACTTGAAGGTAAGAATCACACACCACACCCATTGCATCAGTACAGATACCCTCCGATCTGTTGTGGACCATGCAGTTTTGCGCTTCCAATTAGTAGCGGAACAAGGCGGAGGGCATATCGAACAACTTATACTTTAATCATCATCGTAAAGTGTTTGTTCCATAAAGCTTTTTTTTTTTTTTATTATTGCTGTTGTCGCTGTAGACACGTATTCTTGCCTTTTCGCTAATATTTTTTAGTAAATCAATGAACTATATTTTTTCCTTTTGGCTAACAACATTCCTGTGTTTAAAGAATAAATTTTTGGTCTTTCCCCTGACATTACCCTGACAGCGCCATCTATCGGCACATTTTAGAACTATTTTTTTCCTTCGCCAAAAAAAATTCCATTGCCTCACGATTGTTCTGCTAAAATATCAAGTCATTCTGACCAGTAGTTTTAAAATTATCGATTTTTGAAATCGTAACTTTAATTATAATCACCCGGTATATTGGATATCGCTTTATTTTTGCTTTTTTGTTCAGTTTCTCATCTCATAATGCTGATGTTATGTGCACCGCATTAGTCGAAAAAAATTCTTTCGTATTTTTGCTGAAAATATGTATGGTAGTCCCAACGGCATCCAGTATGTCTGTATGTACGGCAACTCCGTATAACTCCGTATATATATATATAATGCATATTAGCAAGATTTAGGTAATAATAAAACATATTAAAATGTGAACTTATTTTTTATAAATAATCTTAAAAATTTAGTGTGTAATTAAAAAAAATATATAAATAGAATAAATTTGATAACTTACAGTGAGATTCTCAACACTGTTTGCATGAGGCTGCTATGTACAACATGTTTAAAAAAAATCTTAATATGCCTCCAGACAAATTGATTTAAAATTTGGATTTTAAAATTAGTTAAATAATATATTAATTAGAAGGATTTCATAGATGCAGAGAATGCCTAATATGACGTGACTAGGCAAAATTTAGCATTTCCGGATTTGAAACAAATGTGATTGATATGCGTTGAATTTAAAAAAATAAGCAACTGAATTTAATAAAGAAACTGCTAGTACGTCCTAGTTAACCCAGGAACAGTCGCGCCGGGCATGACATGCCTAGGTTGCATACGGTTCTTACAATTGTCATCACAATTTTTCTAAAAGTAATCTTCCATTTACTTTATCGCAGAATTTGTAAATGTTGTTCCCAACTTACTAAGGTGAGGATTATTATTATTATTTTTAATTGGTGTCAAAGTAAAAACCATTCATTCCCAGTCTATGTGCACTTTCTCCCGTTTTAAAACAAGCTACAATATGCATCAAGTAAAATGGCGCAAGAATATTCACATTAATTGTCGCTTCTGTTTCAGTATTATTAATAGCAATAAAAATCTGATATTTCACAAGTTTCGATAACAATTTAAGAAATTAATTAGAGTACTGTTGGAAAGTATATTTTACCGAATTTTATGCACGATTATCCAAATTATACAGTGTTGAATTCAGATAGTTTATAAAATTTTGTTCTTTCAACCTCTTAACATAACAGATAATTCTTAATTCCTCAAGAAAAGCGGAAAACGTATTAGTTCACGATTACAAAATGAATGGATTTTCTTCGCAAAACACCTATTATCTTAACTGAGATTGTCATTACAAATACCCGATATATTTATCTTTTATAATTTTGCATTAACCGATTGTCCTTAATCGTGAAAAATGTGATTCGTTATATTAACACTTTGCCGTCCGGCGACACCACAGTGGTGTCATACGTAAAGTAACTTAATTTTAATCCTTAAATGCTACATTGGCACCAGAATTTTGGAATGGAAAATTCACTTTTATCAAGTACATGAGGAAAATATTTTACTTATTTTAGAATAAATGCGTTTCTAAATTCTGGTGTTAATCGATCATTTCAACATTTTACGAATAAGTATTTTTACGAGACATGCGGACGCCAAAGTGTTAATAGTAAGAAGGTTTTTGATTGGATAAAAGAAGGTGAGGGAGGAGGATAAATAGTTCTCAGATTGAACAGTTTAATGTTAAAATTAAATATGCAGCGAACAAATATTTGAAAGACTCACTCACACTCTATAATATAGCATTTTAGTGCATAGTTTCATTTTTTGTAGCTTTCACAGCACATTTTTCTTTACTTTGTAGGATAGCAATCACTGCTGATTTATCTCGCATTCAATGCACAAACAATTAGTCAATAAGGTTGTTTGTTATGGTCGAAAACATTTTCGTAGATTAACTGTTTCACATATTTCAGGGTTATTTTCACAAAATTGTGTTAGTAATACACTTCCACATTTGTATCCTTTTGCTTTAATAGTCTTAAAAAATTATGATAGAAAGTTTGATCCAGAATTGAATTTCTAATCCTTGTTTTAACCATATCCTTTAAAAACACAGATAACTTACTGAGTGTTCAACTCACAAGGAGAGGGACAAGCTTGGTAATAAAAGATAGTTATTATTTTGTATATATGTTGTAGGGTAGAAGTCCCTTAGTTTCAGATTCAACGGATTTTATCCAACGCTCCTTAGCCCCCTACTTTCTCCAGAAATAGGGGGTCTAATATTATAACACAACTTAAATACTGTAATTTCTGACCGATAATCCGCGGATCAAACAATCATGTTTCGATCCAGAATTTTTTTTATTCAATAATTGAAGTCAAATATTTACAGCGATTTAGTAAGTTACGTTTTATAAAATAAAATTTTCGGGTCGAAAGATGATTGTTTCGTCCGCATAATATAAATCGGAATTTACGGTATTTAAGTTGTGTTATAATATTAGATGCCTTATTTCTCAAGAACTAAGGAGTGTTGTATAATATCCATTTAACCTGATATTAAGGGGCTTCTACCCTACAACCTATATAAAAATAATCAAAATCCGTCATTACCTAGATTGGCCCTCTCCTTGTCAGTCCAAAAACAGCTGCAAATTCAAAAATAAGTACGTGATTAACGCATGCGCCTTATATACCCTGTTTCCAAAGGCCCTCCAGTGTTCAACCGATTGAAGTTCCCAATTTTCTCTACTCTCTGTTTCATTATTTTTATTGATAAGTTACTATTGGGCTCGCCCGCGTTTTTATGTAATGTATTCTACTTTTTTTTATTAATTATGTACATCTTTTTATATTGGATAAGCTAATTTACCTTCCGAATTCATTTTGAATCTAAACTTCAAACAATCGTTACACATTCTCACTTTCAATACTACAAAGAATGCAGTAAGACATATTCTTTAAATGTATTCATTAAACGCTCAATTTCTAAAGAGACGTCTTTTTTTTCGCTATAGGTAGTTCCAAGTTTCGAAAATGAATTCGTATTTGAAGTTTCTAACTGAATAGCATAGCAAATGTTGCGGGACAACTATTTAATCCAGTAAATTTTTATTTAATAGAAACTGAATTAAAAAAGAAGGTTATTTATTCTCCTATTCTATAGTATAACTTAATTTTTACATAACCTATCATGTACATGATTTCAGCATTTGAAATGCTAAAATAATAATGAACAATTCTGTTTAATTTCTTTTTCAAAAACAGTATGAGTGTTAGGCATAAATAATGTAATCTATTAAATTTTATTCTCAGCTTATGTCATATTAAACAAATAGATTAATTTAGATTTTGAACTGAAAACAGTTGATATTTACAATTGTTGAAAATGAATGTTTAAAACATCTTATCATTAACACTTTGTATTACCGTATTACATCTCTGCAACATACCCCAAAATCATTGTTACTTATACAGTGGGCTTTGAAAGACGATTTTATTTGTTGCTGGTATCTCCCAACAAAGCAGTCAATATAAATTGTTCACATAATTCTCAACAGACGGCGACACTGAGTTAATTTTACATAGCAAAAGTTTTATTTACAATTTAAGCAGTTTCACACCGTTATTGCTGTTATGAATTTCGTTAGTTTTGTAAAATTAAAAAAGATGGCGACGTCCAAAAACAGATTTTTTACAAAAGTAAGTTCGTATACTTTACAATTTTATATTAGAAAATTAGCAATATTTAAGAGAACTATGAATTTTTTTGTTTGTACAGATATGAAACAAGTTGGAAATTGACAAATGAGGCCATATGACGACACATGACAAATGAGGTGCGTTCGTACTATAACTAGTTTTTATAAATATTCAGATCTTGGTGCAATAGCAGTTGCACTCTCATGCAAAAATACACGACTACAAATTTTATTTTTTGTGCAGATTTTCCTATTGTAGACATAAATTTTATTTTCTGAAATTGAGTTTCAATACACTTTTACAAACAGTTAATTACAATTGTGTTACATTAAAATTATACTATTCGTAAATATCAAATACAAGACAATGTAAAAAAAAAATCATCATTATTATTTCACTGAAATGAATTATATCGTCTCTTATTATGATATGATTTATTTCCATAATAAAATAAGTACATTTTAAGTTGGCAACATTTTATCTTTTGTTGACATTTACTGAAAATTCCAATAAGAAACTTAAGCCTAGCTTTGAAAATGTCAGAACTTGAAATCCATATTTAGACTTTTTTTTTCCATTTAATATCTATTTCTCCGGAAACATCTATCCAAAAAAAATGTCGGTAGATTATAGGATTGCTATAATTAAAAAACTTCAGTTTACGAATTCAGTACGAATTCAGTAATACGGAAATAATATGACTCCATTTTAAATATGACTTAATCACAATGGCAACCTAGAGTGATTACCTATCATAGGATATCATTGAATTAATTACAATTACAGTATACAAATTCGGTTTTTTAATTCAGTAATACGGAAATAATATGATTCCATCTTAAATATGACGTTATCGTAATGTCAACCTAGAATGATTACCTATCATAGGATATAATTGAATTAATTACAATTACCGTATATAAATTCGGTTTTCTAATTCAGTAATACGGAAATAATAAAATTCCATCTTAAATATGACGTTATCGCAATGTCAACTTAGAATGATTACCTATCATAGGATATCATTGAATTAATTACAATTACCGTACATAAATTCGGTTTTTTAATTCAGTAATACGGAAATAATAGGACTCCATCTTAAATATGACGTTATCGCAATGTCAACCTAGAATGATTACCTATCATAGGATATAATTGAATTAATTACAATTACCGTATATAAATTCGGTTTTATAATTCAGTAATACGGAAATAATAGGACTCCATCTTAAATATGACGTTATCGCAATGTCAACCTAGAATGATTACCTATCATAGGATATCATTGAATTAATTACAATTACCGTATATAAATTCGGTTTTTTAATTCAGTAATACGGAAATAATAGGACTCCATCTTAAATATGATGTAATCGCAATGTCAACCTAGATTGATTACGTATAATGGGATATCATTGAATTAATTACGTATGAAAGGACTTAATAGAAAGAAGAAAACTTTTATGAATATCTTTTTAAGTTTTGAATCGATTTTCCTAAAATTTGAAATGACTCGTACAAATTCTGCAACGATTATATATATTAAATTTCAAACCATTCGGTAGGGTAGTTTTTGCGCAGTTACATGCGGACAGACGGGAGGACCAGACGACAACTATGGGTGCTACGTATTTATATAATTACGAACGCACCTATAAAGCCCCTTTCAGTCATTATTTATTTATTTTTTTGCTCTAATCTATTTTTTTGTTCTATTTTTTTTATATGTTTAAATGATGTTTTCTTACGTCTGGTTAAATAATTTTGAAATCGGAGTTGATGAGATAGAAAAGGGTTAACTATTAAAATGCAAAAAGATCATTTTCAATTATTATAAAAAAATAAGCTTAAGTGAAATTCATTCTTACAGAGCATTATTTATTTAATAGGTAGTGAGTAACAAAAAGCTTAAAACACGCTTTAATTTTTACAGTTGCAAGAATGTAGGAAATAAAATTATGTTAATGCCTGTTGGAGATAAGTCAGAAATTTATTTTTGTTTCAAATAAAGTATGAAATAAGATTATATTATTGAAATAATCATGCCATTATTTTTTCAAAATTACAATATTTAAATTTTTATAGGACCAGTACTAAATAATATTGGTCGAATTAGAAATGCCTTTTCATGTTATAACAATAACATTATACAAAAACTGCGTATCTATATCGTAAAAATTAATTCAATTATAAAGAAAGAGAAAAGCTGATTTACATCATTTTATGTTCCATTTATATGGGTCGTCCAAATGAAAGCAGCACTAGAGTCGGTTTGAGAAATGGTTTAATGGTATTAATATACCGGGTGAGTCATAAATTCGTGCAAATTTAAAAAAATCATAATAAAAGAAGTAATGCTCGGAAAAATTTTCGGTTTACGCGAGTATGATCAGAAGGATTTTAGATTTTTTTCCATGTGTAATAAAAAATGATTCCAAAAGAACCTATAGAGGGCGCACACGTCATACTGAGGCGTTTTATGCAAATCAGGCTCGCAATAAAACACCTGGCTGGAAATGGTTTCGTCATTCGATCTCGGCAGCATGCTATCGTTAGCAGATCGAGCGCTGGTGGTTAAACTTTTCTACAAGAATGGTGAATCCACAACTATTGCATTGCGAAAGTTTCGCACGGAGAAATATCTTAACGCGCAAAAAAGCCCTATTTCATTGAATGGGATACTCAATTTAGTACGACTGTTTGTGTTTGCCTGATTTGCATAAAACGCCTCAGTATGACGTGCGAGCGCCCTCTATCGGTTACTTTTGGAATCATTTTTTATTATATATGAAAAAAAATCCAAAATCCTTCTGATCATACTCACGCAAAGCGAAAATTTTTCCGAGCATTACTTCTTTTATTATGAATTTTTAAAGTTTGCATGAATTTATGACGCACCCGGTAAATTATTATACAAAAGAAAGAAGTAATACAGACGTACCAGATAGGCTAGACAAAATCACCTTGTAGGTTGTCACCTTGTAGGTCCTTGGTGATAACCACATGCGCTTGACCAGGTCGTGAGCTGTCGTCAGTACTGCTTCTTCCACTACGAAAATCCCTGCACCATCGGAATACCGATCTGCGTGACATACACTCCGTGCCATACACATTTTGCATTCGACGATAGATTTCACTAGCACGCACATTTTTCGCTGTTAAAAATTGCACGACCGCGCGTTGACACCGTTTGAAGATCTCTATGATGCGAACGATGCCATTTAACGTGCTCCCACGCTATCACACACGCATCTGCCGGGATCTGACGATATCGCATGCATTTCCAGCATTCTGCGCCCTCTATAGGAGCATGCACAGTCATCTTTCTCTTCAAATGTCGGAGTTATTACAGCAATGCCACTTCCATTTTGGCGACCCTTATAAATGCTCTCTTATCAGAGAAAAAGGAGGATCACATACAAATTAACAGTTGCTTTCTTCAGATCAAACTTTTCTTAACAAGTATGAAGTATGGAAAAATGCTTCACAAATGAACCTAAATAAAGCATTACACACACTCTCAAAAAATCCATGAAGTTTTTTTTATCCATTGCAATGTTTCCATTAAAATACGAAAATTTCTTCTTTGATTTGTCCATTTCCCCCAAAATACCGGAAATCTTCCCATCGAAAGCCATATTTTCTTCAGATCACCGGAGTGTTCCGGCAACATTGCTGCCCGTTACTTTTTGGTATTTGAAACCGAAATTTTACGTATATATTTTTTATTTCAAAACACGAATATTCGCGAACCGAATTTCAAAATTTCCTGAAATTCTCCAGTCAAAAATAGCAAATATCTTCCAATCAGAGCGTTGTTACGTCAACTTGCAGCTTGTATTGTTTACGTTTTTTGACGAAAATGTTTTGAGAGTACCCTCAAAACAGACAAATGTAAATTTAAATAAGAACTAAAATATCTTCTTAAAACACCACCAAAAACTTTAAAATGCGCTAGGCCTTTCGAAAGATCTGAGTCTTTCTTCGTCAGGCCCAAAAAGACGTGCTTCTACTATGAAAGCGGCAGCAAGACGCCTGACGAACGCCGACTTTTTGCGCCTGACGAAGAAAGACTCAGATCTTTCGAAAGGCCTAGTGCATTTTAAAGTTTTTGGTGGTGTTTTAAGAAGATATTTTAGTTCTTATTGTTACACACCAGTTTCAACTTATTCTATTTGCTTGTGCTTCTTCTGGTAAATTTAAATACTTGAAACACGATTCAAAGAAAGCAATTCGCAAAGCATTCTCAAAAAATTGCCTTCAACGCTCCCGCTTTACTGAGCTCTTCTAAAAACTATTTTATTCATGTTTTGTAGTTCTCTGCATCTAATATTGTTGCAAAAACTGATTACCTTTTGCTTAAGGTTTTTGCTTAAGGCATTATGTTATCGAGTATTATACACCGGTCTTCAAAGCCGACCCAATGAATCAAAATTAAGAAAGAGGTATAGAACCAAGACGATATCGGGTGTAACATTCTGCGGTTCCTTTCAATTCAATGCCCCATTTATCAATGATTTCGATAAGCCAGATTATCACAGATGTAGCCGGGGATGGCCCGAACTTCGACTTTTTGATGATACATACTTTTTTACAAATGTCAATTGCATCGCCTCTAGGAGGAGGTACGTCAGACAAATGTAATTCTTCAAGATGGTGCGCGAGGTATAAAAAGTTTGGGATCCACTGCCTTAGAATAAAGTTATATTGCATTCACAAATAGCGTCTGTAGACTTCATCTTTGTTTATCCTTTTTATTTTGTTTGAATAGTACAAAATGTATGGGGCGTAGAGATAATGTATAGAATAAATTTTATATTGAGCATTCACAAATGACGTCTGTGGATTTCATCAATGTTTATCCTTTTTATTTTGTTTGAATAGTACAAAATGTATGAGGCGTAGAGATAAATAATATGGGGCGTAGAGATAACGTATAGAATAAATGTTCTATTGAGCATTCACAAATGGCGTCTGTAGACTTCATCAATGTTTATCCTTTTTATTATTTTTTTGAATAGTATATAATGTATGGTTTGTTTTGCCTGGTAAGATTTGTATCAAGAGCAGCTTAGTTATATTTTGCATTACATACTTATAAATATTTCAGATATTAAGAATTTTAAAAGATTTATAAATTTATGGGTCACCGTGCATAGAAATTTTAATATTAGTTATTTTAATTTTAATATTATTTATTTTAAATTATACATTTTTCAGTTCCAATGTATTTATTTCTTATTACCATATGTACTCGTATATAAGCCGACCCCCAAATTAGTGATGAAAACATGTTTAACACCACTATTTTACAACAGTTTTTTTTCGCCTTAAATAATTTAGAATTAAATGAGATTAAATAAGGCGTAGAAAACCATTCTAAATGACTGGTATTAAACCTGTTTTTATCTCGAATTTAGGGGTCGGATTATATGCGAGTATATACGGTAAATAGTTTTGTACAGTTTAGTTATTTATTAATATTTGATATAAACAATACTAAAATAATTATACTAGAAAAATCTATATTCATATGAAATCTAACTAAGCGCATTAAAATTCCAGGAAACACACTTTTTAGTTATACATTTACCACTAACTTTTATTTTTTAAAACGAATATACAAAAGATTTTTAATGAAACATTTCCACTTTATTCAGAATAAAACAATCTCGAAGAAAAATACTTCTTTAAAAATTAATTTTAAGCACTTTTCAGTTTCAAATGCTTTTAGTGTGTGTTAGCCTCTTTTATGTTTTACATCTTTTCAGGAGAAATAATTAAGACAATAGTTTCAATTAAAGTTCTCTTTTAAAAATACTAAGCAATTACTGTTTCTATACATTTAAATTAGATTTAAAAATATTATTGTGTGTTTTCATGCATCCGAAAGACAGTTTTGTGAAAGAAATTTTGCAGAATATCACCATAAGGGTAATTAAAATTTATATTAAAGTTTTGTAACAATGTTTTCTTAATTAGAAAGACCTTTCTAGTTAAAATTAAACGAGAAAAAAGTTTTAATTTGATAAATAGTATTTAAGACTGTTCTCAAAGCGACGAAAATTATAAGGTATTCGTTGGTGAAAATGACATCATTTTTTAAATGAAGAATGAACGTTACTGCATATAATGCAGATATTATCAATAACTGCGCACCGTTACCTGAATACTAGGCGTAGAAAAATATAGCAACTATAGTATTGAAATTCAAGTGACCGTACAAACGTTGACAAAAATTCGTCTACGAGACAGCCGCCATGTTTGTGTCAGCTCGTAGGTCTAGTATTCAGAGGGAGGAGAATTGCGTCAAAATTACGTAACATTTCATTTGATCGATTTGTTGTGAACTGCTTTAAGGGGTCTCATAATGTTACTTTTCCTCCGAAGATGCAAGTTTGCATCATGTCACATTTTACTTTATTTCTGATTTCATATAACACACAATAAAATGAAATTTTTACAACTAATAATCTGCTTAATTTAACATAATTATTTCAATGTTGTACGAGGGTTAATCCAGAAATAAGGTTCCCATCAAATTTACAAATAGACAACATTGTTTATTCTCATGGAAATTGACATCGTTGGAAAGAAAAAAGTTTTCACTATTTCTCTACATAACCGCCATCTTGGCGTCATCGTTGCTCCGGAAGCGTTGGACACCCAAATGTTCCTTTATCTTGGGGAACAAGTGATAATCACTACGTACGAGGTCCGGACTGTAAGGTGGGTGGCGGGCAGGGCTAGTGGAGCTTTAGCCAAATGGTAGGCCACTCTGCCCGGCATGAACCTGTAAGGTGGGTGGCGGGCAGGGCTAGTGGAGCTTAAGCCAAATGGTAGGCCACTCTGCCCGGCATGAACCTGTAAGGTGGGTGGGGCATGACAATCCACCCAAATTGTGTCAAAAGTTCCTGGGTTTGACAGGAGACGAGAGGTCGGGCGTTGTCGTGAAGCAGCGTTACACCGGCAGTCAGTCGTCCTCGCCGGTGGTTCTGGATAGTTCGCCAAAGTTTTCTAAGTGTTACACAATAACTCGCACTTGGCGGGATCAACAATGGGAACTTCCATCTCGGACGGCTGTTGAGCCAAGAATAAGCGGCACAGCGAAGCGTGGCCTGGGGAACCGCGAGTGCGGGAACAGCCGCGCACAGTGCTGTTGCCGTATTTCACCTGGCACCTTCCAGTGCGGCTGGAGCTCGTTGGGAACCTTACTTCTGGATCGACCTTCGTACAATTCATATTTAATTATTTAAAAAAGTTTGAATTAAAAAAAAGTAAACTTTTTCGCCTGGTATCTATTGTGCGCAAGGTTGTAGAAGACATATTGCTTCAAAAATAACAAACAAAACTGATAATGATGAAAAATTGATGTATCCTGAATTTATACTTCAATTTCAAGCAATTAATTTTTTTAAAAATTTAAATTGTAAAATCTTTAAAAAATTCGTTTTGTGTTGAAAAAATGCCAATTTAAAAAAACAATTAAATTTTTAATTGCTTGAAATTAAAGTATAAGTTCAAGATACACCAATTTTACATCATTATCAGCTTTGTTTGTTATTTTTTAAGCAATATTTTTCCTACAACCTTGCGCGCACTAAATACCAGGCAAAAAAGTTTTTTATTTTTATTTTTTTTAAATTCAAACTTTTTTTAAAATAATTAAATATGAATTGTACAACATTGCAATAATTATAGTAAATCAAGCAGATATTGACCTATTAGTGATAAAAATTTCGTTTTATTGCGTATTATATGAAATCAGAAATAAAACAAAATGAGACATGATGCAAATTTGCATCTTCGAATGAAAAGTAAGGCCCCTGTGACCCCTTAAATGCTTATGATAAAATATTTACTTTTATTTTTTCGCCAGTATTCAATGCGCTATTAGGATTTTTTAATTTCATTTTAGGTTATCAAAAAGTGATATCTGAATATTGATTTATCATTCCGTATATTCCGGCTTATAACACACTTCGATGGATAACGCGCATTCCTTTCATTGCAAAGAAACTTTCATGAAATGTATAGCATACAAATGCAATAAAAACATTGAAAAGTATAATTACAAATAAGAACAACAATAGCAAATGCAAAGCTAGGACATAATGGCATTATCATCTATGAACCATCTATACCTGAAACATTTATTACGGTAGACAAACGTTTCCTGTGCGTCTAGAGATAACGTCCCAATGGATAACAAAGGCACCACTACTACAGCGTCTAGAATACATACTGTGGAAAACGGATTTAGCGTTTTTTAATTCAAAATTTTCGAATTCAAACCGGAAATTCTGAAACAAGAATTTTTATTTGAAGAAGTCACGAAATATCTGCCATTAAGTACCAAAAGAACATTATAGTTAATTTCTGGTATGAATGCGAAATTTCGGAATTTAAAAAAACAAACCCAAACTGGTAATGCTTTAAGGAGTGCAAAAAAGTTGTAGCTGATAAACGTGCAACGATGCGGTACAATAATAGGGCGATCGCAGCGACATCTGCTTAAAAAAAATAGATTTACCTCTAGCAAAGGTAACCGTTTCACTATTGACAGCATGAACATAATTTCTGTTAATAAAATCTTCTTGTAAGTGCATATTTCAGATGTAACTGATTCTGAAGTTAGTTTTATATCAAATTAGGGAATTAATCTTTACTACTCTTCTAGCAGAGATTCATCCTTTGGTATGATAAATAGGGATAGTTTCTAGTTTGCTGTCTTATATCAAGTAGTGCAACCAGACACAAAATAATGCGTATCACGTTTTTTGACTATAATCAATATCATTCATATTTTCAAAGCTTATGAAAATCACTATTCAAGTCAAAGGGAATAGTTAGTTGACTAATTTATTTATTTAAAATATTTACCACCAGCTGAAACGTTTTCTCAGTTCAAGTCTTATACGATGTTTGTGTTGAAAAGAGCTAGTAGACAGTGGCGTAGCCAGAGAGGGGGGGGGATCCAAATGCTCTGGAAACCAGTAATATTATAAAGTTTTCTTCGGCTTCAATATCGCAGAAAATTCTCCGATTAGACAAGGCAAAAATATGTTTATAAAATTAGTGGTATTCAAACCATCTGGAGGTCCACTCTGTCTACGCCACTGCTAGAAGATGTCGCTGCGATCGACCCGTTATCATTTCAGTATCATTCTACATTTGTCGGATTCAATTTCATAGTACTACTTTGCAGCCGTTTTTTACACTATGTATTCTAGGCGCTGTACCAGTACTCTCGAATCTTTCAAAAATCGTTATTTTTTGAGGAAAATGTATATGACAGAGCCATATTTTCTGCGCATTTTAAAATAAATCGCATGAAATATTTTCTATAACTACAAAAGTGATGACAAAAAATATAATAATGTAACTTATAAAAATTTAACAGAATCCAATTTCTAGAAGCTTCAAATATGTGAAGCCAAAATTATAGCTCATTCCGCCGAATATTTTTTGAGTTATACTTAAAAAACTACTCGCACTGCAGTTCCTTTTGCAACAAGTATATAAAAGATTTTAACTTTAGAAGTTCAAAACTTTAAATAAACAACAAAAATTGAAAGAAGACATTGAAAGAATTCCCATTAGAACGATTATTTTCGTTTTTCACTACGACAATTTGGCGATAATAATGTATGGGGTGCATGGTTCACACACTCCTTGTATTTTGCAAGGAGTCTGGCACCACTATTAATGTTAAGAAACTTTTTATTTAGTTTTTTAAACACAGAATTTATAACCATAGCATTCATTCACCGAATTTTCAGTACTTTTCTACAGTTAAATAAGGCGAAGAAAACTGTTATAAATTTGTGGTAGAACTGTGCGAACCCTGGGGGTGTTCTTTTTTGTTTCTTTTGGCGGACTGAACAACAGTTTCTATTAAAATATTGGGGTATCCGTAAAGTTCGTGCCGTTTGGGAAAATCAATTCATACCGGAAAATTCCACCCTTTAATTATTAGACAGTGCTGAACTGAACAGTGGAGCACCATTGAGGGGCTTTCTAGTTGATGTCAACTATGTACAGTCTATTGATGTCCAGTCTTATGATACTTGAGCCATTGGCTAAGTTAAAACTGTAGTTTAAAACTACTATGGAAGAAAAGAATGATTTAAAATTTAAGAATTTAATAAAAGCATAAGTTAAAGTTAATATTTAAATTAATATGTAAGCTAAAAAATAAAAAAGTTAAAATTAGCATTAAAATATGAATGAGTGAATATAAAGATTTAAAAATTGACAAGAGGGTTGACTGAAAAGTATAGCTGTAGTTACTGGAGTTACTAAAAAATATATTATTAGACATTAGATATCGGAATCAATCTCTAATAATTAAACGATGGAACTTTCCGGTACGAATTGATTTTCCAAACAGGAACGAACTTTCCGTACAACCCAATACATCCAATAGATTTACTAACCCTTCTTTAAAGGAGTAATAGTAATAATAACTAATGAAAAATCTTCCATAATTCTCATTGAGCTAAAAATATATTATACTGATAGAAAAGTTGATAGTTTTATGTAATTTAATTGAGATAAATAGCATGGAAAAAAATCAGCATTAGATGTTTCTCCACAATACAACAATGGCACACTTAATACATTTTGTCTCATGATCTGATGCTTCTCCTCTACTATGGTGTATATAAAATGCAAATAGGAATTTCGTTTATGGCTGCTTATAACATGAGTTCTGCTAAATGGATTATGATGGGATTTGCACTGATAGTTAAATACTTATTTAGGGAAAGTTTTAGTATATAATATAACGTTCAACGTTGCTTAGTTACAGATCAATGGGGGAAAGTTTTATAATCAGGTGAAACCGATTATGAAAGAATAGACTTTATTAAAAGTTTAATTGGACGGATTTTGATGAGACTTGCATTGTTATGAAGATAATTTTTCAGGGATGGTTTTGGTATATTACATATTGTTCTATCGTTCTTTTTAAATTCTACTGTAAATGATCAACTAACTGAGTTGGTCCTTAATATGTCAAATTTTGTATGCACATTAGAAAATAAAATAGCGCAATGGCGTTCGTATCGTTTACAGCAATGAGGAAGGCATTCGGTGTAATGGTTCATATGGCTTTAAAACACAAGATCAAATTCACGGATATATTTCGCTTTATTCAAAGTTCGTGTGGAGAAACCGACTAGCGTAGCGGTGAAGCCTACTAATTTACAGTAAATGACACAGCGTATTTCCGTCGATTAAAAACAATAATTAACCCTGCAGCTTAGAAAGATAATATTGCAAAGATTTCATATTTTTTATTTTTTATGAAGAATCTACCTACTAACAATTGTCAACAAGCTTTATTTCAGTATAATTGTCAAGGTGGGGGGCAAATGTTAGCCCCATATATATATTTTGGACCTTGAAACTTCTACATAATTGACACCTTTTCGTACTTGTTTAATTTCCATTCAATCCTATATTCGTTTTCTTCAGTAATTAATTTCAGTCGCTATAGTTTTCTACTTCTGGTATCGTTGAAATCTTTCTTTTCGTTTTTCAAATCGCCGATAACGTTTATTTTCCAAACTGTTCGTTCTCGATATCGTTTCTCACATAGACTATCGTTTTCTCAGCTCTTTTTCCGGATTCAGTTGCGACCGCTAGTTACGACTTCATTTCATTCATAACGCAATAGAGGAGCATGCGCTGGCGCCGTGACACGGTTTTCAAAGGCACTCTAAATTACTTTGCCAATAGGCAGTTTAAGAACTTCTCAACTTTGCACATTAGGAAGGGGGGGCGTTTACGAAAAGCGGTATGTTGATGCTTTTTAAAAGGGATGGAAAAGGCAGTTTGAAGGGCGAGAGAGAGGCAGCATTAGTTAAATGATATTTGTAGCTGCCAGAAGAAACGATGTTAGTGGCGTTGTAAAGTATTTGAGTACAGTGGTGGTTTTAAACGTTTTTTAGTGTTTGTTTTATTTCGGCTGCTGAAGTTCCGGTTTTCTTCTGTTAGTGGTGATGTATGTTCATTTTCAAAGATTAATAATGTGTGGACTTCTTTTCAACTCGTTTTCTTCACGTCAATGCAATGGTGACTGATAAAAAGGAAAGGCCTACTTTAATTTGGTGTGTCGTTACATTCAATTAATTATGTAAGTTAAAAATGAACTTTTTTACAAGTATATTTTGAAGGCTTCATTTATCTGATGTTCATACTCATATTTTTGCCACCTGTGTTGTTTTTGTTGCCATATGCCATTATATCTTTATTTAATTAAATTGTCCGTCATGTTTTTCATCTTTATTTTATTTTTGTGATATGTCTCAATAAACGTTAGTTTAATTTAAACCTAAAAACTGTGTTATCAATGTGTATTATCTACATTCAACACTTTTAGTCACTACCTTGCCAATTTCAGCCATTAATCTTCCACGTACTCTGTTTTTCAATTTAATTCTATTTTTAGACCGGTCCCTGTATCCAGACCGCGATCAATATCACATGCATTTCCAGCACTCTGCGCCCTCTATAGGATCATGCGCAGTCATCTTTCTCTTCAAATGGCGGAGTTATTACAGCAATGCCACTTTCATTTTGGCGACCCTTATAAATGCTCTCTTATCAGTGAAAAAGGAGGACCACATACAAATTAATCGTTGCTTTCTTCAGATCAAACTTTTGTTAACAAGTATAAAGTATGGAAAAAATGCATCACAAATAAATCTAAATAAAGCATTACACACACTCTCAAAAAATTCATGAAGTTTTTTTTTTTATCCATTGCAATGTTTCCGTTAAAATACGAAAAATTCTTCTTCGTCCATTTCCCCCAAAGTACCGGAAATCTTCCAATCGAAAGCTGTATTTTCTTCAGTTCACAGGAGTGTTCCGGCAACATTGCTGCATATTACTTTTCGGTATTTGAAACCGAATTTTTACGTATATATTTTTTCTTTCAAAACACGAATATTCGCGAACCGAATTTCAAAATTTCCTGAAATTCTCCAGTCAAAAATAACAAATATCTTCCAATCACAGAGTTGTTCTGGCAACTTGCTGCTTGCATTGCTTACGATTTTTGATCAAATTGTTTAGAAAGTATAGGTAGATATCCCCTAAAGAGAAAAATGTAGTTTTAAATACTTCAAATACGATTCAAAGAAAGCAATTCACAAAGCATTCTCAAAAATTTGCCTTCAACGCTCCCGTTTTACTGAGCGCTTCTAAGAATAATTTATTCATGTTTTGTAGTTCTTTGCATCTAATATTGTTGCAAAAACTGATTACCTTTTGCTTAAGGTTTCTGCTTAAGGCATTATGTTTTCGAGTATTATACACCGGTCTTCGAAGCCGAACCAGTGAATCAAAATTAAGAAAGAGATATAGAACCAGAGCCGCCAAGTCTCCGGCTTTTTGGATACCAGTATTTTAATACAGAAAATGTTGTTTTGTTTGATCGGAGCAGTCTTCAATTTAAAATAACATTTTCTCTAAGAATATACTGGTATACAATAATACCAAGACGATATCGAGTGTAACATTCTGCGGTTCCTTTCAAATCAATGCCCCATTTATCAATGATTTCGATAAGCCAGTTTATCACAGATGTAGCCGGGGATGGCCCGAACTTCAACATCTTGATGATACGTACTTTTTTACAAATGTCAATTGCATCGTCTCTAGGAGTAGGTACGTCAGACAAATGTAAGTCTTCAACGGGTGCGCGAGGCATAAAAAGTTTGAGATCCACTGCCGTAGAATAAATGTTATATTGGACATTCACAAATGGCGTCTGTAGACTTCATCAATGTTTATCCTTTTTATTATTTTTTTGAATAGTAGGTATATAATGTATGGTTTGTTATGCCTGGCAAAATTTGTCTCAGGAGCAGCTTAGTTATATTTTGCATTACATACTTATAAATTTTTCAGATATTAAGAATTTTAAAAGATTTATAAATTTATGGGTCACAGTGCATATAGATTTTAATTTATTAGTTATTTTAATTTAAATATTATTTATTTTAAATTATACATTTTTCAGTTCCAATGCATTTCTTATTACCGTATGTACTCGTAGATAAGCCGACCCCAAAATTAGAGATGAAAAGAGGTTTAACACCACTATTTTACAATAGTTTTCTTAGCTTGAAATAATTTATAATTAAATGATATTAAATAAGGCGTAGAAAACCATTCTAAATGACTGGTACTAAATCTGTTTTTATCTCGAATTTAGGGGTCGGATTACATGCGAATATATACGGTAAATAGTTTTGTATATTTTAGTTATTTATTAATATTTGATATAAACAATACTAAAATAATTATACTAGAAAAATCTATATTCATATGAAATCTAACTAAGCGTATTAAAATTCCAGGAAACACACTTTCTAGTTATACATGTGTAGCGGCCATATTAAAATGTCCGCTGGTGTGGTAGAGCACGAGGAAATAAGTACAACTGTTTTAAAACCAAAAACTGGTTTATTAACACAATTAGCAGGGGGTTTAAGCGAGCTCCACGAAATTTTCCTAAAAAGTTTAAATTAACTAAAGAGTTCCAGCTAACAACTTGTAGCTTTAACAAAACTGAAATAATATAATTAAACCTTAATCTTTCAAATATATAATCACGATCCAATACTCTTATCCTCCAGCTTTTACTGAACGCTGATACAGTCTTGAAAATCAATCTACAACAGCATAAAACTCCCGTATAAAAATACTAAGGCCAATCCTTAATCCTGAGACTCTATGCGAGTTCTCAAGGCTAAATCGAAATCTCAATCTAAGTGTAAGTCGCAATATTAAACTTTCCAGGCCAAGTTTACTCAAGCGCCCCTGAGCTCTGAACTTAAGTCAAAATTCGCTGCTTATATACTTCAGTGTCGATCGACCAGCTCCAGAAAATTTGCATAATTGAAATTACACGGCGACTCACAATTTCAGGGATTCAGCTGTCCATCGAAAGTTAAAGAAAGGTAGAGAGCCTTTATAACTTGTACGCACATAGTCGGTTAATGGACAAAACGATCTCATTCACACATTGCCTACTCACGGATTAGTCAATACCTCACAACCCCTCCCGGAAATTGTGAAAGAAAAAGCGGTGGTTCAATGCAGACCATCGTCTTTTTCTTTTAAAAATTTCGAGTCAAAAAATGAACACAACATGTGACGGGTAAATTTAAATTTTGAATCCAAATGTAAATTTTGTACTTTTAACCCATCACGCAAAAACTGGTCAGATCGACGACACTTTCATCATAACCTCCTGTAAATGTGCAGTATCATGCAGAAGAATCTCACAAAATTCACAGCTTGCCAAAAAAAAATAAATACGCAACTTTACCTTCAAAATGCCATGAAGTGCCGAAACAAAATGCAAAGTAGAACGTCACTACAAAACTATCTTTCAAAGAAATAAAGTAGCTTTCTTAAAAATTCCCAAATTGCCAAAAACTCACATCCCCGAAATTCAATGTAGATGACTCGCTCAATTACAATGGTCACAAACTAACAGCTATCAGAGCTGTGAAAGTGAAACAATTTTCTTTTATAAAATAAAGGTATAAATATACATTACAAATTTCTTCAAGCACAATTCTTCTTCTTGAGAACTAAAATATAAGAAAACTTTTGTAAATAGATTATCTGCTTAAAGATGGTTTACTTCCTGGAACAAACTTCATTATCTACATACATACAATTTTACATCATAACTATGAAATACACTAACAATATTCATAATTAACAACAACAGAACTAATAAGTAACTTCATAACTAATGTATAACGAACAACACTTAAAACTTCATAATTTGCGAAAACCCAACATGCAACACTAAAGCGATAACGACCACGAACACGACCGAAGGGAGAAAGTTAGATTTGGTAACAATGTTAGTTAAGTGAAATAGAACACGCGTGTCAAGAGCAACTCTTGCCCGCAAAACACGTGCACGCCTACCCACGGCGCGTGTAAAAAACCCATAATACTAAATTCATATTTCAAATTCAACATATAGAACAATCATACACATAATATATACATAATTTATACATAGAATATTCACAGAACACTTATAGAACAATTATACAAGCAATTTAACAATCTCTTGAACATGAAAGCAGTGAATCCCAAAACATGTTCTCTGACATCATAACTTAAATTTTGGCAAAAAATTTTGAACAGAAGTTAAATGCACAACTTGTGAAGCCGAGACACAAAAATCCAAACAATGGTCAAAAGGTAACTATAAACAGTTAAGCTGCTTTGTACCGTCCAATGAACTTGTTGACATTAATAAAGGTACTTTATAATGAAAGTAATAAAAATGGAACGTCGTCACCTGATTTTATAATGAAGATGAACTGGAAGCTTGTAGGCTCATAGAGGAACTCTGTCGGCGTCCCCAAAAACCTTGGATGAAACTCCGTTCTGATTCAGACCGATAAGGAGAGGCCACTGTTGGTTGTCTTGCTTGCAGCCGTGTATTGTATCCATGGCGACGGCCGTTGGGAGGAGCTCGTGTAGTTTCCACTCGACGATGTCTCGGCGGGCTTATTGGAGTGTAGCTTCGATGATTGCTCGTCGGTTCTATTCGATGACTTCTAGGCGGGCTGACTGGATTGTCTCTTCGATGAGTGCTCGGCGAGTCCATTCGATAGTTACTAGGCAGGTCTCGTTGATAGTTCGGCGTTCTCTTTCTTGGTGCTCTCGACACTGACGTTGAAATTAGCGTTCGCTTTTTACCAATTCTTCGATATCGTTTCGTTGTTGGGGAAGAGTGTTCGTGCTCGTTTTTTTGCATTACCTCGGCACTGATGATGTGATGACGTCTGAGGTGCCTGGCTATTGGATTGGTGGAAATCTATTGATCGATTGCTTTGCCGTTCTCTCTTAGCAGGACTGTCTGTCGAAGACTTTGATAACAGTCTCTTTTGTTCCGGTCGATGTGACGTAGGCGGATTCTGCATGACTTTTTTGTTTGGAGGATTACAACTACCAGTTGAAATTGTATGAGGATGCTGTCTCTTTCCGTATTTATGGATCACTTTCGGCAGCGTTTGTTCAGCTACTTGGTTAACCTTGTCTGGGTTGACTTGAGGAAATTTCTGTTTCATTTTCGTCACTAATTCGATCACTAATTACCTGGGATGGTGCACCATATTTCGAAATAAAACAGTTAAATAAAGCATTAGCTACAATTTTTCCTGAAGCTTTTCTGAGGGGGACAAACTCAACCCATTTACTAAAATAATCTACAATTACTAATACAAATCTATATCTATTTCCGGTTAAGGGATAAGGACCAATTAAATCAACTCCGATACATTCTAGGGGAAAGGACTTTTTAATTGAAATTAGTTTGCCAGCTGGTCTTATATTTTTGCAATTATATTTTTGGCCTGTGTCGCAGCTGGAGACATAGACGCGCACTGCTTCCCGCATTTTAGGGAAGTAGCAGGAGTCACATAATCTAGCGTATGTTTTCCTGACACCTAGGTGACCTGCTAAAGGATTGTCATGGAATTCGTGCAAGATGGCCTTACGAAGAGAAGCTGGAATATAAACTCTTAATTCACCACGAGAATTTACAGTTTTTGAATAAAACAGAAGACCATCGATAATTTTGAAATTCCGGGACCAATTTTGGAACATATGCGCGTCCGCGCTTTGTACCATGTCAGCATCTACGAAATATCTATACAATTGACCGATTTCCTCATCCTTTTTCTGTTCCTCTACAAGTTGCTCTCTCGATTTCAAAACCAACGACGACAAAACACAAACCTTAACCTCCTCAGCTATTTCAACACCCTCCTGGGGATTCCTCGATAAAGCATCTGCTACTGCGTTTTCCTTTCCTGCCCTATGCTCAATTTCAATATTAAACTCAGCTAACTTTAGACACCATCGCACCATTCTCGAAGATAAACCTTTACCGTGCGTTAACTTTGTTAAAGCAGAGTGATCCGTGACAACTTTGACCGGGATATCACAGAAGAAACATCTAAATTTGTTCAAAGCCCAAATTCAGCAAGACATTCGCGTTCAGTAATGGAATAGTTACGCTCCGCTGCATTTAAAATTCGGGACGCAAAAGCTATGGGGCGACCTTTCTGAGCTAACATCGCACCAATTCCGACTGCGCTAGCGTCACAGTATAATTCAAATTGTGAAGATTAATCGGGATGAGACAAAACCGGTGAAGAAATTAGAGCATTATTTAAATGTTCAAAAGCGCTTTGCGCCGCTTTCGACCAAACAAATTTCACCTTTTGCGCTTTAAAGCATATAGAGGTTCGCAAATCTCTGAAAAATGCGGTATGAACTTTTGGAACCACGCTACCATACCCAAAAATGTTGCTACTTGTTTCGCATTCTTCGGAGGTTCCATTGTTGCAATCGCATCCGTCTTTTGTTTGTCGGTTTGTATTCCCTCTTGTGTTATTCGAACGCCGAGATATTTCAATTCTTTTCGGAGAAATTTGCACTTTTCTAATTTAACTGTGAGACCCGCGTTTCTAAGCAATGTGAAAAAATTACGTAATAAATTTATATGTTCCTCAAATGTTTCAGACATGATTATAATATCGTCGAGGTATACCAGAACTCAGAAACCAAGAAGAGGTTTCAAAATGGTATCCATCGCCTTCTGAAATGTGGCTGGTGCCCCCGATAATCCAAAACTCATTCGCTTAAATGCAAAACACCCATTATTTGTTATGAACGCTGTTTTAGGTATATCTTCCGGCTTCATGCCTATTTGGAAGTAACCGGACGTTAAATCAAGTGTCGACATGAATTTGGTACTTTGAATATTAGCTAAAATGTCATCTATAACAGGAATTGGATATTGCGGATATTGGGTGATCGAATTTAATTTCCGGTAATCTATCGCGAATCGCCACGCCTCAGGATCTTCAATGCTTTTCCCATTGTTTTTTCGACACAATACTACTGGTGATGCATATGGAGACTCGATAGGCATAATAATATCGTCGCGGAGCATTTTCTCAATGTGATAGTTAATGATTTGTTGTTTAATTTTATCATAACGATATGGTTTGCTGGCCATTGGTGCATGTGAACCGGTATTAATTTCATGCCATGAAAAGTGTGTTAGTCCAGGTTTATCTGAAAATACTTCTCGAAAATCCTCTAAAAATTTATTGAATTTACTTATCTCCCCCTTTGTTAACCCAGATTCCGACAAATCAATTGAGAGTGATGAGGACTCGTTTGAACAAGTTTTCTCATCATTATTTACTTCTAACGTACGTGTAAAGAAATCTAAGCTCATCCCTCTATCCTTCATAAAGTCAACTCCAATAATACAATGTGCCTTCAATCCATCTAATACCAAAAATTGCCACCGCGCTTTAACCGACCGTATTTCTACCTCCAAATCTACCAAACCTTTTATACTACATTGTATTCCTTGCGCCGACTGAACCACTAAATTAACATGCTGCAACCTTTTATATGAAAAATATTTCTTATACACCTCAAATGATATAAAACTCTTGTCCGCACCCGTATCCAGAACACTTTTTACCACTATACCACTCAAAACTATTAGCAACTCAGGTAATTCCACTGGGTTAACTACTATTGCATTTAAATCAATCACAGAAGGCTTTGAAGAATTAACCCGTGACTGCTGACCTTCCGCACAACAGCCACTTACCAGTTTAACCCCTGCTGACGATTTTTACCACCAAAAGACTGTCTCTCTTTTCGCTGAATGACCTTTTCTTCAACCATCAACTGTCTAACCCTGGACGAACTAGTCTGCCTCTGATTAACATCACTCCTCCTATCCAAACCATTTCTATTTCGACCATTCACCCCCTCATTTCTTCTTGACTCGTTATTATAATTCTGACCATAATTTCTGAATCCACCATTACCTCTTTGCAAATTCTGCCTCTCCCCATAATTAACTGGACCACGAACATTACGACCATTATAACCAATATTCCTAAACCTATCCCCCTCATTGAATTCTTGCGTGGTTCTCAGTCTTTGGTGATCCGCCTCATGTCGTGCTTCATATTTGATTAAGAGTTGATAAAGTTCAGCTGTATTCGCTGGGGCACGCAGTTCAATATAGTCCTGGATTGATACTGAGAAAAGAGGAAGCAGAATATCCATCAGCTCCGTATGGTTTAAATCCAGAGCCAATTTATTTTTAACCTCTAATTTCCGCAAAAAGAAAGCTGATGCTTTTTCATGAACAGATTGTCTTTTGCAGTAGAATTCCCGCCTGAGTGCAGTAGTATTACTTTTATTTAAAAAAGCTTTTGTTAACTCTACACACGTTTGTTCGAATCTTTTCGAATCATCCGTGACTAAAAATCTTCCAATGTTTTCGAGCCAAAGCAGGGCTTCATCTCTGAGGGAGCACTTTAAGACTAAATATTTATTTTTCTCCGGTATATTGTTAAATATCATTTAATCATTTAGGTCGGTTAGGAATTGCTTAACATCAGAGTTTCCGGCAAAATATACTCTGGGGACTATCTCTCGTGGATGTGGGCCATCGTCTAACCCGTGAAGTTGAGCGCCATTTGTAGCGGCCATATTAAAATGTCCGCTGGTGTGGTAGAGCACGAGGAAATAAGTACAACTGTTTTAAAACCAAAAACTGGTTTATTAACACAATTAGCAGGGGGTTTAAGCGAGCTCCACGAAATTTTCCTAAAAAGTTTAAATTAACTAAAGAGTTCCAGCTAACAACTTGTAGCTTTAACAAAACTGAAATAATATAATTAAACCTTAATCTTTCAAATATATAATCACGATCCAATACTCTTATCCTCCAGCTTTTACTGAACGCTGATACAGTCTTGAAAATCAATCTACAACAGCATAAAACTCCCGTATAAAAATACTAAGGCCAATCCTTAATCCTGAGACTCGATGCGAGTTCTCAAGGCTAAATCTCAATCTCAATCTCAATCGCAATATTAAACTTCCTGAGGGAAGAGACTTGAGTTCAGAGCTCCCCTGAGCTCTGAACTCAAGTCAAAATTCGCTGCTTATATACTTCAGTGTCGATCGACCAGCTCCAGAAAATTTGCATAATTGAAATTACACGGCGACTCACAGTTTCAGGGATTCAGCTGTCCATCGAAAGTTAAAGAAAGATAGAGAGCCTTTATAACTTGTACGCACATAGTCGGTTAATGGACAAAACGATCTCATTCACACATTGCCTACTCACGGAGTAGTCAATACCTTACACATGTACCACTAAATTTTATTTTTTTAAACGAATATACAAAAGATTTTAATGAAACATTTCCACTTTATTCAGAATAAAACAATCTCGAAGAAACATACTTCTTTAAAAATTAATTTTAAGCACTTTTCAGTTTCAAATGCTTTTAGTGTGTGTTAGCCTCTTTTATGTTTTACATCTTTTCAGGAGAAATAATTAAAACAATAGTTTCAATTAAAGTTCTCTTTTGAAAATACTAAGCAATTACTGTTTATATACATTTAAATTAGATTTAAAAATATTATTGTGTGTTTTCATGTATCCGGAAGACAGTTTTGTAAAATAAATTTTGCAGAATATCACTATAAGAGTAATTAAAATTTATATTAAAGTTTTCTAACAATGTTTTCTTAATTAGAAAGATCTTTCTCGTTAAAATTAAGCGAGAAAAAAGTTTTAATATGATAGAGATTGTTTTAAGACTGTTCTCAAAGCCACGAAAATTATAATGCATTCGTTGGTGAAAATGACATCATTTTTTAAATGAAGAATGAACTTTACTTCATATAATGTAAATACTTTCAATAATTGCGCACCGTCCCCTGAATACTAGGCGGATAAAAAATATAGCATTTATTGTATTAAATTCAAGAGATCGTACAAACGCTGAAAAAAATTCGTCTACGACAGCCGCCATGCTTGTGTCAGCTCGTAGGCCTAGTATTCAGAGAGAGGGGAATTGCGTAAAAATTACGTAATTTTCAGAGACATTTCATTTCATCGATTTGTTGTGAACTGCTTTTAATATATATGACAAAATATATACTTTTATTTTTTCGTCAGTATTCAATGCGTTATTAGGATTTTTTATTTAATTTTCGGTTATCAAAAAGTGATATCTGAATCTTGATTTATCATTCCGTATATTCCGGCGTATAATGTTAGGTTTCATTAATATTCTCGTTTGTTATTTATATTGAATAAAATAATATTATTTAAGAGGGTTTATTTATAATTTATTAATTATAAATTATATAAAAAAATTATTTAATTATCATTATTAGATAAATAAATATTAAATAAATAAATAAATAAATATATATATAAAATGTATAATAAATAAATAAAAATAAATAAATAATTATTATAAATTTATTTATAAAATATAATTATAAGTATTTATTTAATTAATTATATAAATTTCTTATATAAACATAATTTACCCGTTGAGTCATATCAGGGTTCTGTTCAGTTTATTTCGCGTTATATCGCGTTTATATCGCGTTATCCCCTTTGATGGATAATGCGCACCCTTTCATTGCAAAAAAAAAAAAAAACTTTCATGAAATGTATAGCATACAAATGCAATAAAAACATTGAAAAGTATAATTACAAATAAGAACAACAATAGTTAATGCAAAGCTAGGACATAATGGCATTAAACATCTATAGCCTCTATACCTGAAACATTTATTAAAGGAGGACAAACGTTTCCTGCGCGTCTAGAGATAACGTCCCAATGGATAACAAAGGCACCACTACTACAGCGCCTAAGAATACATAGTGTGGAAAACGGTTTTACCGTTTTTTAATTAAAAATTTTCGAATTCAAACCGAAAATTCTGAAACAAGAATTTTTATTTTATGAAGTCACGAAATATCTGCCATTAAGTAACCAAAAGAACATTATACGGAATTTCTGGTATGAATGCGAAATTTCGGAATAAAAAACAAACAAATTGATAATGCTTTAAGAAGTGCAAAAAAATTGCAGCCGCTAAACGTGCAACTATGCACTACAATAATAGGGCGATCGCAGCGACATCTGCTTTAAAAATAGATTTATCTCTTTCAAAAGTAACCGTTAACTATTGACAACATGAACATAATTTCTGTTAATAAAATCTTCTTCTAAGTGTATATTTCCGATGTAACTGATTTTGAAGTTAGTTTTTTATCATATCAGGGAATTAATCTTTTCCACTCTTCTAGCAGAGATTCATCCTTTGGTATGCTAAATAGGGATAGCTTCTAGTTTGCTGTCTTGTATCGAGTACTGCAACCAGGTACAAAAGAATGCGTATCACGTTTTTTGGCCATGATCAATATCATTCATATTTTCAAAGCTTATGAAAATCACTATCCAAGTCAAAGGAAATAGGGGATAATTTAATTCTTTAAAATATTTACCACCAGCTGAAACGTTTTCTCAGTTCGATTCTTATATAATGTTTGCGTTGAAAAGAGCTAGCAGACAGTGGCGTAGCCAGAGAGGGGGGTCCAAATGCTCTGAAAACCAGCAATATTATAAAGTTTTCTTCGGCTTCAATATATCGCCTTCGAAACCATCTGGACCTCCACCCTGTCTACGCCACTGCTAGAAGATGTCACTGAGATCCATCCGTTATCCTTTCAGCATCGTTCTACATTTATCGGATTTAATTTTTTAGTACTATTTTGTAGCCGTTTTGCACACTATGTATTCTAGGCGATGTACCACTTTCAAAAATTCGTTATTTTTTGAGGAATATGTATATGACAGAGGCATGTTTTCTGCGCATTTTAATCCTTTAGCGGGCGGTGTCCACAAAAAAGAACACCTAATTATAATTCCAAAACTGACAAACGGCACCAAGAATATTTAATTAAAATTTTCATTTTGTAAACTATGTTAAAAATGCCATTTTTTGTATTCTAATAAATTCTTTTGTAAATTCTGGTGTCAGTCGATAATTTCATCATTTTAAAAACAGACTTACTCCGCGCCGGAAATGGTTAAAACAAATCGCATGAAAATGTTTCTATAAATACGAATGTTATGACAAAAAATATATTGTAACTTATAAAAATTTAACAGAATTCAATTTCTAGAAGCTTCAAATATGTGAATCCAAAATTATAGCTCATTCCGCCAAATATTTTTTGAGTTATACTTAAAAAACTGCTCGCACTGCAGTTCCTTTTGCAACTAGTATATAAAAGATTTTAACTTTAGAAGTTCAAAACTTTAAATAGACAAATATCCTACACGGCATCACCGAATAACTTTCCATTTGGTAGGCTAAAGTATCCCCCCCCACACCCCCCAAAAAAATTCAAATATCCTGTTAAAACTTAATGTTCGTATTGAAAATTTCGAAGTTTTATACAAGTTCAGCATGAACACGACCATCTAACCCTATGTTTTTTAACAAAAATTGAAAGAAGACATTGAAAGGATTCCCAGTAGAACGGCTATTTTCGTTTTTCACTACGACAATTTGGCGATAATAATGTATGGGGTGCATGGTTCGCACACTCCTTGTATTTTCCAAGGAGTCTGGCACCACTATTAATGTTTAGAAACTTTCTATTTAATTTTTTAAACACAGAATTCATAACCACAGCGTTTATTCACAGAAATTTCAGTACTTTTCTACAGTTAAATAAGGCGAAGAAAACTGTTATAAATTTGTGGTAGAACTGTGCGAACCCTGGGGGTGTTCTTTTTTTTCTTTTGGCGGACCGAACAACAGTTTCTATTAACACGTTGACGGGCACTTGCGGCTATAGTCGCCAAAGCGAAGTTCGCAATGTGGCATGACGGCTATAGCCGCCCAAAACGAAACGGTCGTTTTTAGACACTACGGCTATAGCAGCACAAATGTGCATTTACCGGCGTACAAGTAGAAGCCCAATGTCATGTTTTGGAAACAATTTTTTAGGTTGAAGTTCGTTTTCTGCCTGTTATACGAGTTGCAGCTTCAGTATGCACGTGCAGGGTGGCTAGTGGTCAGGGAAAAATACAGTAAAAAAATGACAAGTACCAGTATATTCTTATAGAAAAATTCAAATAGATTATTTGATCGAATAATCAAGATAAATTTTTCTATAAGAATATACTGGTGTTTATCACTTTACTGTATTTTTCCTTGACCACTAGCCACCCTGACGTGGTTGTGAAGGGAGTAGTGCAACCTAATTAAAGGTGCTGAATTACTCAAAATTAAGTTTATTTAAGCAGAAAGAGTAAAACTATACTTCTAATATTCTATATATTACAAAAGCATATAGTGCCAATTTTCGAACTTCACTTGTTTCTACTGTCCGTCAATTAAAATATTGGGCTGTCCGGAAAGTTCGTGCCGTTTGGGAAAATCAATTCATACCGGAAAATTCCACCCTTTAATTATTAGACAGTGCTGAACTGAACAGCTGAACACTATTGAGGGGCTTCCTAGTTGCTGTCAACTATTTTCAGTCTATTGATGAGATGTCTTATTATATTTTGAGCCATCGGGTAAGGTACAACTGTAGTTAAACCTACTATGGAAGAAAAGAATGATTTAAAATTTAATAAAAGTATAAGTTAAATTTAATATTTAAATTAATATGTAAGCTAAAAAATAAAAAAGTTAAAATTAGGATTAAAACATGAATGAGTGAATATAAAGATTTAAAAATTGACAAAAGGGTTGTGTAGAGATTTTTTAAAAGAAAGGAGTCTTTCTTGGTTTTCTTATTTATTTTCACAAACACATAAAAAACATGAACTTGACAAAACAAAAACTTCACAGTTGACAGCCACAAACAAATACAATGGAAGTTCTGGTTTCACATCTACTCACTAATTCAAAAATATTCTTTGAAGTAAACCTATTTCAAATTACTTTCATCTAACATGAAAGCTTTAAATTAAATTATAAAGTAAATTGTAAAGTTCCCAGCCAACATGATACGGGCGAAATACAGTACAACATAATAAAACAAGGACAATTTATGCCCTTCAAGCATTTCTCTACCATCCAATTCAAAACTGACTGATGTGAGAATTCTGAATCAAAATGTTCTTAGAATTACATAGTGGCGCCATCTGTTGTCAAACAGAGCAACTAAATCGTAAATATTAACTGTACTGAACATACTCCCACCCATCAAGAAGTTATTCTTGATGCAAAGGAAGTAAACAAAGTTTTACAATTGGTCTCTTAAAGACATCCCTAGAAGTTTTAACAGTCCCTACACGGACTATTCCATCCTTACCTGGATGAATTTCAATAATTTTGCCCAATGGCCAAACAGACGGAGGAACATTATCCTCTTTCAAAATTACTATATCATTCACTTTAAAATTTTCAGTATGCACTCTCCATTTTTTTCTATTTGGTAAAGAACTCAAATAATCAATACTACACCTTCTCCAAAAACATAGCTTTAATTTTTGCACCATATCCCAACGAGACCGTAAAGACAAATTTTCTTCATTTAAAGGTTCAGCTGGGGAAGTAATAACATCACCAATTAAAAAGTGAGATGGAGTCAATATATTTATACTGTCTAAATTGTTATCACTATCAATTGCTACTAATGGTCTGGAATTTAAGATATATTCAATTTGAGTCAAATATGTATAAAGTTCTTCAAATGTTAAATTAATACTTCCAATTACACGTTTAATATGAAATTTTACAGAACGAACAGCGGCTTCCCATAGTCCACCAAAATGTGGACTCACTGGAGGAATCATATGCCACTCAATATTTCTTTGAGACAGAAAATAACAAATTTCTTCATTTCTTTCAATTGAACAAATAAATTTATATAAATCTGAGAGTTGTCTTTTAGCACCTACAAATGATGTGGCATTATCACTATAAATATGCTGAGGAGCTCCTCTTCTAGAGCAAAATCTATTTGATGAAGCAATAAATGCCTCAGAGATTAAATCACTTACCAGCTCTAAATGTAGAGCTTTAGTTGCAAAACAAACAAATAAAGCAATATTGCATTTGGTAGTTTTAGCTCCTCTACCTCGATATTTCAAAATATTAATAGGCTATGCATAATCGATTCCGCATGCAGAAAATGTCCTGTTAGGAGTGACTCTGTTAAGAGGAAGATCTCCCATTAACTATTTGGAAGAGGCTGCTCTATACCTATAGCAGGTAACACATTTAAGAATACAATTTTTAATTATCCTTTTGGCACGTATTATCTAATAACTGTGTCTGATGATGCCCATAAGTAAATTTAACCCAGCATGAAAATGCATAACATGAAAATATTTAACAATTAATACACTTAATTTATGCTGAGTTGGTAAAATGACTGGGTGTTTTGCATTGTACTGGAGGGGTGAATTTCGCAGTCTACCTCCCACCCTTAGCAAACCGTCACTATCAATAAAAGGACAAAGTGAGAAAAGAGAACTCTTTTTAAAAAGTGGACTATTTTTCATCTGCGAAATATAGCTGCTGAATATAAGAAATAATCAAATTACCTGAATGTCTCCTTTCGGTTGTTGATAATGGGTAAAACTTACTTTTACTCATAGGGCTGGTGTTCATTTGCCAACTCTTTCTTTACAATTTTTCACAAACCTAATACAAAAAGCTAAAACATCAACAATATTAGTAAATGAAGAATATTTTTCAAAAAGTAAATCAATTAAAGAATTATTAACAGTTACTGGAAAACAAAATTTAGAGTTCTTTTTCTCCTTATTTACAGTATCTAAATTTGTCCTAATTTGAGGTTGTTCATGCCAATGTTCTTGACTTAAAGAAAGCCATTTTGGGCCCTCCCACCAAAGGGAACAATCAGGAAGATCCCTGGGAGATAACCCTCTACAAGCAATGTCAGCTGGATTTTCCTTGCCTGGAACATACCTCCAACAGTCAGATGGAACAGAATCTAGAATTTCAGAAGTTCTATTGGCCACATAAGGCTTCCAACACCTAGGATGAGATGACAGCCATGAAAGAACTACTTGTGAATCAGTCCATGCATAAAACTTAATAATGAAGGTATTCAAAATAGTCACTAGTGTAGAATATAATCTGGAAAGTAGTAAAGCACCACTGAGTTCAAGTCTGGGAATAGAAACTGGTTTAAGTGGCTCTACCTTGCTTTTAGCAACCAATATGGTCACCTTTGGCTTTATTTCACCAGGTTGTACCACATATATCACTGCAGCATATGCCGATTCTGAAGCATCGCTAAATCCATGCAATATGATCTCTTTACTGGAAACTTAGATCCATCGGGGAATTCGAATAGAACAAACTTGTTCAAATTCCCTTTGGAATTTTTTCCAATTGGTTTGGAAATTTTCAGGAAGCGCAGTATCCCAATCTAATTTCATTAACCACAATTGCTGGTAAAGCATTTTTATAGAGACAGTGCATGGTGCCAAAAATCCTAACGGATCAAATAATTTGTCAGATTGTGAAAGAAATTTTCTTTTAGTTACGTTATCATCAAATTGTAAATTAACTTTAAGGATAAAAATATCATTTGAAAAATCCTATCCAAGCCCTAAGGCTTTGGAACAATCATCAGGATGGATTTCTAAGTTTGTAGACTCAAGAGAATTTGAAGATAAATGAGTTAATACATCAGAAGAATTAGATCTCCACTTTCGCAAATGAAAACCTCTATTTTCAAAAGCCAGTGAAAGCTTTTCAATCACTCTAATAGCTTCTTCACTTGAGATTGAACCTGACATACAATCATCAACATAGAAGCTCTCTTTAATTATTGCAGCTATTGCAGGATCGTCTTTCTCTATGTCCTTTCCGACTTGATATAAGCAGCGAGTAGCCAAGAATGGAGCTGAAGATGTCCCATAAGTAATAGTTCGCAGCCAATATTCCTTTAAAGCTGAGTATGCTGATTCTCGCCAAACAATACGTTGTAAATCTTGATCTTCTGGAGCAATCAAAACTTGTCTATACATCTGCTGAATATCAGCAGTAAAAGCAACAGGATTTGTTCGAAATCTTATCAGAATAGTAAAAAGATTTGGTTGTGGAATTTGTCCAACAGCCAAAACAGAATTTAAAGAAATACCATTAGATGGTTTGCATGAACCATCAAACACCACACGTAACTCTATAGAAATAGAGTCACTTTTTATAACAGAATGATGCGGAAGGTAATATATTTTGTTGCTTGTAGGATTTGAATTTTTGTCCACAAGTGCCATATGACCAAGATCTTCATTTTGCTTCATAAAATTTCTGTACTCATTTTCAAAATTTTTATCAAACTGAAATTTTCTCTCCATAACAAACAAACGTGAGACTGCCATGGATTTAGAATCTCCTAATGACATCACATCTTTATAAATTGGCAACTTAACTTCAAATATATTCTCTGGAGTTACCTTGTAAGTTGAGCAAAAATGTTGTTCACAAAATTTTTCTTCATCAGACAAGAAAATGAGATTTGATACTAGAAGAATATTTACATTTAGTTTCCAATTTTCCAGCTACCACCCAACCAAACATAGTATTTTGGGCAATTGGCTCATTCTCAGTACTCACAATTCTACCATATCTTAAAATAGTAAAGAAACAGTCAGATCCCAAAATAACATCACATTCTTTCGGTTTCATGAAATCTTCATCTGCTAAGCTGATACTTTTAAGATACTCTATATTTTTCGTATCAAGTAATTCAGCTGGTAACTGAGATGTTACTTTAGGCAGTATGTAAGCCTGAACCTTTAAGGACTCATTAGAAAGCTTAGACCCAACTGTAAGAATCACTGAACCTCGAGTTTGACCAGCTGATACTCCGGCAATTCCATTTAGAACAATTCTGTCATTTTTTCTTTTTAACCCTAAAGTTCTTATGACATTTTCACTTACAAAGGTACATTCTGAACCAGAATATAGCAAAGATCTGAAAGAATAGGCTTTATTTTCATTATTATATAACAAAACTCTAGCAGTAGGAAGAAATGAAGCACATTTGGAATTATTGAAAGAAGCACTAGAATTAATTTGTAATTCATGAGATGTTGACTCGTGTACAACTTCCCTACTTGAAAGATGGTTTTTATTCTCAGATGAATGAGGAAATAATTTTTAGTTTCAGTCTGAATAGTGCAAGCATTATTACCCTTACTCTCTTCATGTAAGAGTGTATTGTGTTTACTTTCACACTTAAAACATTTTAAATGAGAATTGGGACATTCCTTAACTTTATGAGAATTTAAACACAAAAAACAACAGTTATTACATTTAACAAAGTTTTTTCGGGCAAAAACATCCATAGATTTAAATTTTACACATTTGTACAATGGATGCGTTCCTTGACACTTTAAGCACACCTTTGTTTGTTTATTATTTGAAGTGTACTTGGAACCAACAAAATTTGAACTTTTGGAATGTTTAATATCACTTTCATTGTTAGAGATGAGCTCTAAAGAAGAACATCTTACACTTAAAAAATAAAAAAATTCTTTCAAAGTGGGAAATTCATTTTCTGTACTTTCAATGGACCAAAGTCTTCGACTTTCAGGATCAAGTTTTTGGAATAACAAATATATTAACCATGGATCTCTATTTGTAGCTTCATCACCAACAGCTTTCAAACTCCTAATAACTTCATCACTAGTATTAAGCAAATTTCTTATATTTATGCTATTAGGTTGAAGAACTGATTTCTGGTCTAAAAATAATTTAATCAAAGAATTGACAAAATGTTCTGTTCTAAATCTGCATAAACTTAAAAATAACCTTCAAATTCTTCAATGCAATATAATAATTCACTATAATAACTGAATATTCAAACTTTTAAAACAAATAAATCATAATATTCTTGAGTAAATAAATATATAAATTCTATAAGTTATATATTTTATATATTTAATATAAATTCTATAAGTAAAAATTCTTAATGTTCTTGAGAAAAATTTTCTTTTCAAGAACAGTTATCCAAGCAATATAATTCTAGAATACTTTCTTATTCTATCATTTTCAATAAAACAAATTTTAATTGTTCTCATTGTAAAATAATAATTGCTGAATACACTTTCATATTTAACTGCATTTGCAAACCAAATTTCAGCATCAAAGAACAGTAAAAACAAAAGTACTCACATCATATCTCGCCGGTGCCTCCAAAAATTCTTATGTAGAGATTTTTTAAAAGAAAGGAGTCTTTCTTGGTTTTCTTATTTATTTTCACAAACACATAAAAAAACATGAACTTGACAAAACAAAAACTTCACAGTTGTCAGCCACAAACAAATACAATGGAAGTTCTGGTTTCACATCTATTCACTAATTCAAAAATATTCTTAGAAATAAACCTATTTCAAATTACTCTCATCTGACATGAAAGCTTTAAATTAAATTATAAAGTAAATTGTAAAGTTCCCAGCCAACATGATACGGGCGAAATACAATACAACATAATAAAACAAGGACAATTTATGCCCTGCACACATTTCTCTACCATCCAACTCAAAACTTACTGATGTGAGAATTCTGAATCAAAATGTTCTTAGAATTACATAGTGGCGCCATCTGTTGTCAAACAGAGCAACTAAATCGTAAATATTAACTGTACTGAACAGGTTGACCGAAAAGTATAGCTGTAGTTACTGGAGTTACTAAAAAATATATTATTAGACATGAGATATCGGAATCAATTTCTAATAATTAAATGATGGAACTTTCCGGTACGAATTGATTTTCCAAACCGGAACGAACTTTCCGGACAACTCAATACATTAAATAGATTTACTAATCCTTCTTTAAAGAAATAATAGCAATAATAACTAATGAAGAATGTTCCACAATTCTCATTGAGCTAAAAATATATTACATTGATGGAAAAGTGGATAGTTTTATGTAATTAAATTGAGATGGAAAAAAATCAGCACTGGTTGCTTCTTCACAACACAACAATGGTACACTTAATACATTTTGTCTCATGATATGATCATTCTACTCTACTATGGTATTAATAAAATGCAAATAGGAATTTCGTTTATGGCTGCTTCTAACATTCTGCTAAATGGATCTTGATGGGATTTGCACTGATAGTTAAATACTTATTCAGGGAAGGTTTTAGTATATAACATACCGTTCAACGTTGCTTTGTTACAGAGCAATGGGGTAAAGTTTTATTATGAGGTGAAGCCGATTATGAAAGAATAGACTTAAAAGTTCAATTAGACGTAATTTGATGAGATTTGCATTGTTATGTAGATAATTTTTCAGGGATCGTTTTGGTATATTGGATATCGTTCTACCGTTCCTTTAAAATCCTACTATAAATGATCCACATATGAGTTAGTCCTTAATAGCTCAAATTTTGTATGCACATTAGAAAATAAAATAACCCAATGGCGTTCTTATCGTTTACAGCAATGAAGAAGGTATTCCATGTAATGGTTCGTATTGCTTTAAAACACAAGATCAAATTCACAGATATATTTCGTTTTATTCAAAGTTCGTTTGGAGAAACCGACCAGCGAAGCCTGATAATTTGTTATAAATGTCACAGAGTATTTCCGGCGATTGAAAACAATAATGAACCCTGCAGCTTAGAAAGATAATATTGCGAAGATTTCATGATTTTTTATTTTTTTTGAAGAATCTACGTACAAACAATTGTCTGCAGCTCATTAAACTTTCATATTTTAATTTTGAATTCGTTACATTTCATTACACTTAGACAAAATGCGACTACTTGTGCGAAAAATAAGAAAAGGAATGAAAATAATTTTTTCAATATGCAGTTTAGAGAATTTATTGTTCTTGGAATATAATACAGTAGAGCCTCGATTGATCGTTTCTCATGGGACAATTCGTTCCAAACGATAGACACGGGAAAAATATTAATCAAGATCAACATAAAATATTTTCGCGTGAAAAAGAATATGGCATTAATAAATTTAATACATTGAATTATAGAAATTTTGAAGAAGAAAAAACACATACCTACTGCAAAAAACTTACGAAGCAGAAGAAAGATGAATAAATCTATTTATTTACTTGAATTATTGGTAAATTTTGGTTTATACACACTGTTTTATTCCTAAACCAATCAATAATTTTTCAAAATTAGTGACATCTTTTTGACCTCTTACGCTTAATTCAAGTGAATAAAGGAAGTTTCTCTTTATTTCAAATCCTTGAAGTGCTTCAGCAAACGTTGGAACTGGTTCTGTATTGACATTTTCGTCTTCATCGGTATCATCATCAATTTTTTAGTTTTCTGCGATCATTTCTAGAACAGAAATCAAGCAACATGTCGCAATCTCTTCATCAATTGATGAATAATTGTCAGAGGTGATGTTCAAGACATTTGCTCCAAACTGTAATAAATCATTTTTCTCTTCTTCGTTAGCCTCAGCAGGTACATTTTCGAGTTCTGTGATATTTATTTTAGCCTTATTAAAAGAGTTTTGTATAGTGTTTTGGCTTACTCACTCCCAGGCAGAGACAACGAAATAAATGGATTATAAAACATCAATTTTGATGCTATTGCATTTTCCTTCATCCATCATAGCTAGAGCTTTTCTAACTAATTTTTTTTGTAATGGCGCTTGAAGCGATGAATAAATCCCAAATCAAGGGGTTGAATCCGACTAGTACAATTAGGGGGATAAAAAATAACTTTCACATTTTTTTTAAATGAAGAAATGTCCGAAGAGTATGCTGAACAGTTATCAATGAATAAAGCCACTTTTCTTTTTTGTTTCGCAACAGAATTGTCAACATCATCCAGAAATCCAGAGAAAATTCATTTGTCATACATGCTTTTGAATTAACGCGGTATGACACAGATAAATTTATTATGTTTTTGAAACACCTCGGCTTTGTTGACTTTCCGATTACAATCGGCTTTCTTTTGTCACTTCCATTACTATTTGTGCATGATAAAACAGTCAGTCTTTCTTTAGAACTTTTACCTCCATGACAAGCCTCTTTTTTTAGAGCCAGGCCAGTCCGGCAAACGTTTATAAAAAAGTTCGGTTTCATCCACGTTGTAAATGTAACGAGAGTCATATCCTTCAGTTAATGCCGGTAATTTGGAAAACCAATCTTGAACCACATTGTCATGAACAGCTGCGTTTTGACGACGCAATGTTTTGAATTTTAATCCCTGTTGATCTTTAAAGCATGAAATCCATCCATTTGAGGCTGTGAAATTCCCAATACCTTATAAACCAGCTATTTCTACGGCTTTTCCCACAGAACTGTTTCATCGATTGGAATTTGTGATAATCGAGCTTGACGGTATCAGTCGTAAGAAAGATTTTCCAAATCTTTGTATGCTGATTCTCGACCAGTCTTTTTTTCGCGGGAATGCCGTAGTTATTATCCTGCTTCCTAATTTCGGCTTTTTTTGGACTTCAATGTTGAAGGTGGTAAATTTAAACATTTAGCAATTTGAACTCTTTTCTCAATCGGATGTTTTTCTACTTCTTCAATGATACGAATTCTTGCCTCTAAAGTAGGAATTTGTTTAGTCATGTTAATCGCAACCAAGTGAAAAATATTGAAAACAGTAAACACTCAGCAATATCCTATCACAACCTATACTGAAATGAGAGCCTAACTTAAAGTGACAATGTCCTAACTTCAAGCTATGACGTTTGCAGCTAAACGCCACCATCTCTGTCAATCGTTCCGTCTGTCAATTTTCTTCCAAAACAACACGAAGGTGCTGTTGCACTCCGTAATTTCATTCGTTGACAATGTTGTTTTAATGTAATTTCATTCGCCTTCATTCCCGCCTCTCGCTTGCGAATGGCAAATTACTATCTTTTTCCAAACTTGATTTTATCTTTAGACTTCGTTTTACATTTTCCAAATGTGTACGTGTATTACAGGCACGTGCATATAGCTTCAATTGTCCTTTGTACTTTTGACCGAACCTTTATAAATACGCACGTGCATTCAAGGTCACAATTATGACAAAATTATTTTTTCTTAAACATGATTACAAGGGAATGAATTTATCATTTTTTCCAACGTCGGTAAAATTTTTTAACAATAGATGCGGGAATCTGCGAGTTTCAAAAACGACCTAAGCGGGTATAATTAACGTTATTTAAATAGCATTCTTGACCGGACCGTTAAAACTAGCCGATACATACGGGAAAACGAAAGATGCGGGAACTATGGATCGAGGTTGTACTGTATTAGAAAAGGAATAAAAATGTCACTATAAATCTAAAAGAATAAAATAAATGAGATTTTGCACTGTTACGAAATCGAACAATTACATTTCATTACGTTCACTTTATCATAGCTACCAACATACCGATATCTTTCGGAGTACTGTACGTTTTATACCAGAAAAATGACTTTGTAAATTGTGTCGTGCTTCATTGGGGAGCTTATTTAATTAATGAAGCTATGAATAAAAGGAAGAAACAGATATTGTAATGGCAGATATTGGCTACCGGTTGCGAGTGAAGTAACAGAGGATGTAGTCACAAAATGGCGGCTTTATTTCGGATCAGTGCCTGATTAACACCAGGGCAAACTTTCACTTGTAAAAACAAATAGAAATTCTTGCCTTATATATGACGGAAATCCTGCATGAATAAGGCGTTTAAACAAAGCGAAAATTTCTATTCAAATTTAGTGGTGGAAGTTTCGCCGGTGATAATCAAATTCCCTGGCATTGACTGTAGAATTGTTATTGTAGTCATAACATGGTGGATTCACAGGGCTTGACTACCACCTGGAGAAATTTCCACCAGTAAAAACGAATAGATGTTTTTGAGTTAATTATGACAGAAATTTTGCATGACTAATGCGTTTAAATAAGGAGAAAATTTTTATTTAAGTTTAGTTGTGGAAGTTTGCCCGAGTGGTAATCAGGTCCTTCGGAACTGATTAAAGTTTAAGCTTCATCATTTTGAAAATTTGTCAATTCCTCTTTATTCATAGTTTTAGATTTCTTATATGAAATATATCAGTTATTATATGTATTTAAATAAAGTTTTTATATTTATTAAAAGCGATACATTCGTATTGGTCTTGTGCCAGGAGTTAGTAGAGGGGGAAATCGCCAAAGATTTTGTTAGCTACAGCAGTTTTTTTTATTCTGATAATTTCAGTGGTTTAACTGCGTAGTTCGTTTACATGTCTGTTAAATTTTTGTTTTATTTATATTGTTTTATTTATTGCTTGCTGAAGGTTTATTTTCGTTATCGAAAATTAGCCGGAAACAAATGCTGAACCATTTATATTGTTTTAAGTGCAAGTCTTTTGTAATCATCAGCACGCGAAAAGAGATAGATTAAAAAAAAATCATGCTTTAAAATTATTTTAAAACTGTAATAAATGAGTAAATTGCGATACAGTTTTCAAACAAATTGCATTTGAAAGTACATTTTTTTTTACAAATACGACGATGTAAAAATTGAAAATGAGTAATGTTTCGAAGTTTAACCCTCTAAGCGTGTAGAACGTAATATTCCGTTCACTAAGCTCCAGGTTTCACTGCAATATATTCAATGTTTAAAATAATATAATTCTATAGATTTAATGAATTTTCAAAACATTGAAGAATGATTAATACTTTCAAGGGTTACATTCATATTTGTAATTAAGTTTTATTTATAATGCTGAAAGAATCCTATTTTTTTAGCATTTAAAACAAAATGCAGAGAAAACAACATTACAATTTTACCCTTTCTCAAAACGCTCAGAGGGTTAAAAAATTGCAGTAAATGCGAAATTTAATATTCAGGTTAAAAGGACATGAGCGTTATGCACGGACACGTTTGTACATAATACAGATAGATACTCGAATGTCAACAAAATAGATTACATTTAATATGGGAGTTGGAATCACGTTTTTTTGTTTATTCTGTCTTCAAGTTTACTTGTTTAAGATTTTTAAAAGCCGTGATTTTAAACAGCTTTATCACTTGAACACACAAAAGAGAATGCCAGGACAGTACAAATGAAAAAAAAATATTTTTTAATATTATATTATTTCTTTATGATTTTTACGGTGCATGTTTAAAATCTATTTTTCTCAAATTCCAATTATTTAAAAAAATTTTAAATGAAGTTGTCAGATCTCAAATTCTTATGTAACAAAATGGCTTATAATATTCACGATATTAGAAAAAAAATCGATTATCTGTTGAAGTGGAAATTATTGCGGATAACTCTGTAAACGACTTTATTGGAATAATTTCTGAATTCGTACCACTGGCAGTTTTAACCAGTAGACTAAGCCTTTTTTTAGATTAAATCATTTGTATAAGTAAAACACGAAATTTGCAGACATTCCTTTTCAACTGCTTTGAAATCGAATAGCACACGTCCGATAAATGTACCTCTTGATTCACAATGAATTGTGTTTCGGATATAAAGCTTTCTCTGGCTGTGGAGCATCGAAAATTGAAAATGTGAATTATGACGCCATTTTCTGAAAGATCCTTTGCTTTTACAGAAAAATGGAAAGTGTTATTGCTTTCTTTGAACCTCAATAAGAATATCAACAAATATACTTTTATGCATAAAAATGATTCCGTGAATGTATCAGAAAATAGCCACTTTGGATTTGTAGGCAGTGTTGGTAAAACCTCTTTAAAGTAATCTCTTCAAATAAATATCAATCAATCAATAATCACCATTGATAACCCGGCACAGGGTTCGTACGCTTTTACCACATTTTTTAAAATAGAATTTGACAACTTATTTAAATGCAGAAAAACATCACGAATCCTGCAATTAAATGAGGCATCTACAATTTCTTCTATTTAAATATTAAGTAGAAATATTTTATTAAAACATTGTGGTAAAAGCGTACGAACCCCTTGGCAGTTATAATCAAGTATTTAAACTCGAAGAAGAAACAAGTATTGAATCACATGACGTATACGGTTTCTTCACTGAATATACTTTCCAGAGAATGAACCATTAATGACTCTTAATACATACGTGTGTAATAACTCTCAGATACTCTAAAATGTTTTAACTGAAATGTCGCTTATAACCAGGAAACCACGCTATGGTGTAATAATGAAAAAAAATCTAAGTAAGTTGCAATCAAAAGAGCATAGTGAAATGTGTTCCTTAGCACATAAATCATTTTCTCTCGTCTCCTCGTTATCGAGATATAAAGCCTTAAATTTTACTAATTTATTTGTTTAATTTACGGAGGAAAGTTGTGGTTATGATTCAGAAATTTTAATAATCCGATTAATATAAAATACAAAACATATTCAGATATAGTAATATAAAAATGAAAGAAGCCCGTAAAAAATGCTATTGACAAATATGGTACCAAAAAATGACTGAAGCATAGAAAACAGTGGCACGAAGAGCATTTCATGAACTTAATTCTAGTGCAATGATTACAATTGCATGACTCCCAAATGGTCCGTCAACTGAACACCAATATTTTTTAACAGAAAATTTCATGGTAAGTTTCTACAACAATTCCGAAAAAAATGACCTCCGAAGGTGGTTTTTGCAAAATTTGCAAGAAAAATCTAAAAATAAAAATTTTCTAAGAAAATACCGGTATTTGAAAAGCGGACCATTTGGAAGCCATGCAATTGTCCACCACCTGCGAAAAACAAAATTGCAAAGACGTTTCAAATGGAAGTGGCCCAGTTTTCACTAACCCATACTTGTACCAAGCATACCGAATCATGTCGGAGTATTGTGGATCACTAAACTGGATACGGATAAATGACTGGAGTTTGATGATGTTGTTAAGTTGAAAACGTGATAAATCCTCCTTCCATCCTATCGACTCCTCCTTCCGCTCTATTAAATCAATAAATTAGCAAATTTTAAGACTTCATACAGTCTAACTCCAGTTATACGTTTTGCTCGGGACCGGACAATAAAACGTATAACTCAGTAAAACGTACAACTCAATTAACGGTCTACCGGAACCATTTTTCAAATATATCGTAAAAACTTTTTTCCGATGAGAAGTTTGTTACCTTTTATACAAAAAAGGAAGTTTCCTAAGTATTACTGCGCCCATGACATAAATTTTCGGAAATGGAACAGAGTAGAAAAAGGTACATAAGAAACGTACACTTGAAGTTATTTTATCATAAAAGCTTTATTAAAAATATTTTTAATTCACAGAGAGTACTTTAAAGAAATCATTGGAACCGCCTTAGTATATAAATCATTTATCAAAAGACATTTTAGTAGTTTATTGAATCTTGTTGAAATAATTACTAATCTTCGGTTGTTTCTTTTTGGAAGGGCCGACACTGAACAGCAAAGCAGCAAACTTTGCATTTCTGTTAATAATGCATACTACTGACGAACCGAACCGCTTTACTACGTCAAAAGCCCTCAGAGCAGCTCAGAAGTTTGAGTGGAATCTTTCAAATAAGACTCATATGACCCGTTGTCAGTGTTTCCGATTACAAAATGTATAAATGAGACAAAAGTTCGTCTGGGGACGCAGAAACGTAACGTATAACTGAGGGAAATGTATAACTCAAAACGTATAACTCAGCTAATTTATAATGGCAAGCGGTCGGGACCGCTCAGTTGAAACGTATAACTGAGGGAAACGTACAACTCAGGTAACGTATATCTGGAGTTCTACTGTATATTGATAACGGGGAAACGAGGGCAAATGATTTATGCGTCAAAAAACACGCTTCACTATTCTCTTTCGATTGCTGCTTATTTAGATTTTTTTTTCATTATTACACTAACGGCGTAGTTTTCTGGTAAGATGTAATCGATAAAAGAGAATGGAGCAAAATGCTAAAGCTCCTTATTGATATTAAACGCTAAAGTTAAATGTAATTTCTGTAATTGTTAATCGCAAATTAAAGTTTTTGTAGTGAAAATGGATATAATTATTTAACATTTAATTAATTATAAAATCATATTATTTTCATAAGAAGGACAATGTACACAACATTAGTGCTTATGGATATACTGCAAATTTATGGATTAACTTGCCAATATGGATTTATCCCGAAAAGGATTACCTGACCATTCCTAAATACGAATAAGTTAAGTGGTACCTTCCTTACCTCCATTTCTTTGAATAATTATATATTCTTATTGAGATTAAAAAGGCAACAAATACAGTAAAATATTTACAGTAATTTATATTTTTCATTGTATAAATTTCAAACATTTACATCAGAAAACCATGATAAAAATTCGGGAAGAAGAAATGGCGTAAACAGCTGTAAAAGATTCCGTCAGGCAAAAAGCGCTGATGATGTCACTCGTTTTTTGCAACGGAATAAGAACAATCTTTTATCGGAGGCATTTGGAGAAAGATCAAGAGAAATACGTTCGATATTCGAGAATGAATTAAAATGAAAAAGTAAAAAATTGAATAAAGAAACAAATTTACGAAGCTGAAAATTTCAAAATGCACTTGGTATGTTAAGATATTTGTAGCTAAATGGAATAGTTTATGAGAAAGCGATAATTACTAGGGCCTTTAAAGATGATTATAAACTTTCATTACACATATGCAATATTTGATTTCGAGAAAAATCATCGAGGGAAATACTTTGATTTCAAGAAGAAATTAAAATGATAAAAGTGTAGAATAGAATACAGAAACTAAAGATTACAAAGTTGAAAATGAACGTGATATATTAAGATATATATAGCTAAATAGAACAGTTTATGGGAAAGTGACATAATTAGTAGGGCGTTTAAAAATAATTATAAATTTTCATTACATATATACATTACTTCATTTCGAGAAAGATCCTCAGAAAAACGTTCGATATTCAAAAAGAAATAAAAATGAAAAAGTAAAGAATAAAATATAGAAACTAATGATTACAAAGCTAAAAAAATTGGAAATGAATTTTGTATATTAAGATATTTATAGCTAAATAAAATAATTCATGGGAAAGCGATAATTAGTAGTATAAATTTTCATTACATACACGGCGGATCACGAATTCATAGTGCAAACTTTAACCCCTTCAGCGTCGCTATATTTTTGTGTAGGCTACTTTTTTAAATTTCAAATTGTTTGATTGCCACCACTTTTTTGAAGTAGAAATATTCACCTTATTTAATGGCTGATAAAATGATGCGAGAATAAAGCTAATTGCACTCTTTTAAAATACTGGTGGGAATCAAAGAATCTGAATAAAAAAAAAGTAGAATACACAGCCCGAGAATATCTCGGGCGCGAGAATTAAGGGGTTAATGGTTAGTACAGGACACTGTACCAAACAAATTTTGTATAGGAAACCAGGGTACGAAATCCATTTATATAGTCAAAAATACAGGACGTCTCACTCCAATCCGAAGTCGCGTTTTCGTTCATAACTTGAATAGTAGTAAAGATATTTTAACAAAATCCTTACACTATTCTTACAATTCATACAAAGATCAACCTGTTGCAAATTTTGTTTGTTACAGTGTCCTGTACCAACCCTTAACCCTTCTTTGCATGAGTTTTTCTTTTACAGTTGTGTTCTTTTTATGCATATATTAAATATTAAACACCAGAAATTTTAAGATAGATTTTAAACTTTATACACCAACATAGTTCACGGGAAATTTACTGGATTAATATTTCTTTATAAATATAGTGGTGGTGAAGAAGTTGATTTATTTATTAAAAGTTAAATAAAAAGTGATGGAAATTTACATCACTATGCAATTATGGGTTAAAGTTTGTCCCATGAATTCAGGATGGTATGCATTTGTTCATCCCGAGAAAGATCGGGGAAATACGTTTGATATCAGAGAAAACATTAAAATGAAAAAAGTAAAGAATAAAATAAATAAACTAAAGACTAAAAAGCTAAAGAAGGATCAGGGTCCATAAGCCGGGTTTTTGGCCCATGAAATAAGACTAAAATTCGATTTTGTTATAATGACTTAATTATTTCACTTTTTTAATATTAGAAGTTTTATCCTGCACGATTCTAACAATATTTTTTGAATTTTGTTCGAATTTATATGACTTACACAAGCACAAAGTTCGTATTATTCGTAGTTTTTGATGAAAAATAAGCAATTTCTTCTAATTTTACCTCAATTTTTAATATGAGCGGAATCGTGCAACACTTTTTTCTTTACATATATTATAAAATAAATCAAAATGCACAATATATGTTAAAATAAAAGTGTTGTAAAGCTGCGCTCGTATTAAAATATTAAAAATAGAGAGTTAAATAACTGTATTCCCTCACGTCACTAAGAGACTTTATGATGCAGCAACGTGTTTAAACGTGCTAAAATGAACGTAACTATTGCTAATGTGAAGGAATGCACTTATTAGCAATAGTTACGTCATACGAAACGAATGTCGTCAATACATGGGTTCAATCGGGGTGATGCGCAGGTGGCAGTGCCCTGACCGGTCGCAGCGCATATGAGAGGCAGATACCGGTCGTACCCGTTATATGTCCCTCAGGAAATGCGTGTGACGGTTGCGACGCTGACGGGTACCCCTCAGGCTTCTGGCGGCGCAGCTCAGGTTTATATCATTTACGCTCAACTTAAAATAAGAACTTCATCATGTGATTGAGCTACCGGTAATCTTTATTGAAGGGCATGTCTATTGCAAAGAAAAACAATTAATAACTTAAGAGATAAATCACAGTTAAAATTAAAATAAAATTGTAGAGCAATACTTTTGCTAACTATATAGTAATTAAATACCGCCAGAACAACACAGGCAAAAATTATTTATTTAATTTTATTTCTTCCAATTTTGCGTTTCTGCCTTGACTAGAGAAACTAAATATTTGTTTTTTAATTTTACATATTATAGTTGCAAGTATTTATTAATTTTAGTAAGTTGCGAGTATTAGCTAGAATGATTTTTAAAAGAAACTTTTTTTTAACATTACACTATGTGGCACATAAAAATGGCAAGTTAATAAATAACATAGTAAAATTTCATTTACAAATATATACATAGATATACAGAATTTCCAAATGAAACAAAATTAATTTACATTTATGAATTTTTTTTAGTCAAAGATATCATGCTCTTTTTTTTATTATGCTTGTAAAGCCAAGTTTTTTGTTTTTTCAATTATGTGATGATACTCTATTTTTACGATGCAACATTTAGCAGTAATCAGCACTTCAAATAAATAATACTACATTCAAATAAAATGCTACCTTTTTACCTTCTCTTTAACGTCTTGGTTGAAACATTCTTTTTACTGCTCACTGATTGCACTCACGATTTTCTACCAAAAAGTAAGCGAAAAATAATAATTAAAGTCTATGGACATCCTAAAACTTCGAATTTGTGCAACATACATCCACTCTTGTCCTTACTGTTATCTCAAATCTTATTAAGGACAATTTTTAGGACTGTCCAAGTTTCCTCTTCAACTGTAGGTATGCATGATAAGTGGAAAGATTTTTATTAAATATGATTTTTTTTAATATTCTGTTCAATGAAAATGCCTTCTGAAGGCTGGCCTTCTTATAACAGGGTTCGTACGGATCAGGGAATTTTCCAGGAGTTTCACCAGTATTTTCTTTATACAATAAAAACTTTAGAAACATCGCCCTTTTTTAATCAGAGATTTTCTGTAAGAAAATACTGGTACCGAAGAATTTCTTGATCGCAAAATTCCAGGAGCCGTACGAACCCTGTTAGAAGTGAGAGAACTTCTCACATAATGAGTTTAAAGCAAATGACAAATATTAATGATATTTTTATGAAATGTTTCATTAGGCTGTTTTATATGCAGTGGTGATTAAAAAAATCTTTATGTTAACTAGAACTTTTAGTAAAATGTTTTTAAATTGAGGTTCAAGAGGTTTTTTTTAATGGTGACTGTCTTGCGGCGGTGTTTACATTTTGCTCGAATACCACACTCACAAATTAAACATGGGAATTTAGTATAACTATCCTGTGTTCCAAGAAATACAATGAAATTGGGTGGTCTCATCAATTCATTCAGTCATGATCATTGCAAGTTATACAAAGACGGTCCTTGGGCCGTTCAATTGCCCACGAGGCCGAAATCAGGAATGCTTGTCATTTGAAGGAAACGTTTGACCTGAATAGTTAGGGGTATGGTACAATATACTTTAAAATCATCAAAATCTGTGCGCATCATGTTTGGCGGTCCCCTTGTTAATAAGGATTCTTTTTAAGATTGTCCAAGTTTCCTCTTCAACTGTATGCATGGTAAGTGGAAAGATTTTATTAAATATGATTTTTTTTTTTATTCGGTTCAATGAAAATCCTTTCTGAAGGCTGGCTTTCTTATAAGTGACAGAACTTCCCACATAGAAGTTTAAAATAAATAACAAATATTAATAATAATGTTTCTATGAAATGTTTCATTAGGCTGTGTTATATGCAGTGGTGATTAAAACAATCTTTATGTTAACTAGAACATTTCGTAAAATGTTTTTGAATTGAGGTTCAAGAGGTTTTTTTAATGGTGACTGTCTTGCGGCAGTGTTTGCATTTTGCTCGAATACCACACTCACAAATAAAACATGGGAATTTAGTATAACTATCCTGTATGCCAAGAAACACAGCGAAATTGTGTGATCTCACCAAATCATTCAGTCATGATCACTGTAATTTATACAAAGACGTTCCTTGGGTCGGACAATCGCCCGCAAGGTTGAAATCAGGAATGCACAAAATCGGATATATGGTTAAATACATTTTAATAATTTACACAGGATGTCAAGTACTTTTATTTATATTTTATTTTTGATTCTTTATAATTCTTTGCAATTTTATATTTGAAAATTGACAATATTTATGAGAAGTAGGTAATTTTCTGTTCATTGTAGATGCAGAAAAAGCACCTTTTAGTCAATATATATATTTTTTATGTTTTATTTATTTATTTATTTTTACATGATTAAAACGGTGTATTCTAACATATGGGGAAATATTTTTCAAATCGGTATTTTGGAGTAACAAAGGGTTAAATGCTTAGAAAACAAATTTCCCGATAATAATATTTTCTAGATCCATTTATATTGACATAACGCAAAACGAACATTAAAAAAAAATATATATTTATTGAGTAAAATTACTTAATCGTTAGCTAACAATCTCTGTAAAAATTTAATGCTTCATTTATAAATATATCATCATCAGCTGTGGCTCGTAAGTTAATTGAGAAAACTAATTACGGAAGCATTATAACTAAGAGCAAGGACATAAAAATCTGCTGTTTTATTTATGAAAGAAAGATTTCTGAAGAGGAAATGAGTGGAAAAATTATTTTTTATGCTATGTTTAATTTTATCTGTATTCTTTTTAATGCTAATGTATATTTAACGGAACAAATAAATGAACGTTTTAAATTCATATATTATATGGAATATTTTGTTCAAAATAATGTGTTTTAGTGCTTAATATTATAATAAATCTGTCAAAATTGTTAAATAATTCAATTGTTAATTATAATATTGGTAGTACGTTTTGCCAAAACGTTTGTTACCATAACAATTACAGAAAATATGTAAATTTAATTTTTTCTCTTTGTTTAACTCTTGAATGTAATTTGAGCTATACATATACTAATGCCATACTAACTTTCCTTTAAATAATGTGCAACGAAGTAAAAAAGTTTTCTTTAACCAAAATAGATTCTGTTATAGTAAACATACCAAACATGAAAATTATAGAAAAATATCCACTTTTTCATGCATAATATTAATGAAATGAATCCTATAGGTACGGAGATATTTTAAGCTTTATATTTTGTGATTTTTATTTGGAATTCTAATATTACTAATTTACGAATTTTTAAACAGTTCTCTAACCAGGTTATTCTTTTCATTCATTTCCTTATTATAAAAAATTGGGTAATGCTTCCTTCCACCTATGTATTAATATAGCTTATATTGTATATATATGTGCGTTATATATGATACAATCGATACTCACTGATTTCCATTAGGAACAAATGTTTCAAATGTCACAATATTTAAAAGCATTTTTGTCAAAATAGTTATTTTTTTAAAAAGTTACAAAATTCAAATTATTATATGGTTCCTGAGTTTTGTAAGTTATATTCATAAAAAAATTCTCCAAGCAGAACAGTAAATATTCCAATCTTTTGCGACCAAAACGTACGGATTTATGATACTTTGTGTTTTAATGAATTTATGAACAAAAAAATTATAATGACACTTTTAGTAACCATTAAGTAAAAAATCTATTTTCGCAGCACGTAATCGGATGCTACAACTGAACAGCCTTGGGCAAAGACGCTGTCTTTTCTACGTCATCTAATATTTAATCACCGCCCCCTGAATATTAGGCTTGCGCGCTGAAAAAAATGGCGGCTGTCGCAGGCGGAATCGTTTGTACAGTCCCTCGAACTTCAACACCAATAATATCTAAAAGTTATCTTTGACTTATTTGATCTCCGAAAAAGAAAGCGAAGAAAACTTTTAGAAATTATTGGTGTGGAATTTCGAGGGACCGTTCCAACGCTGAAAAAAAATCGGCCTGCGACAGCCGCCATTGTTGTCAGCGCTCAGGCCTAGTATTCAGGGGGCGGTGATTTAATTAATAGGTGCATTTCGGTAACGCATAAACGCAGGAATATGTTCCCACGTGGTATTAGTATTATTTATCCTAATACGTTAAGAAACGCCAATTCCGAACTTGAACTTATGATTAAACTTTCACGATACACAAAAATTCTGATGACGAAAAAGTATATGAGGGCGTGAGTTTCAAAACTTGCCTTATCCAAAAAATTAAATTCGAAGAAATCGCGAAAAACTTCTGACTGCTTCCATAGGTTTTCATTGTAAACCAAGATTTTAGAACGCCAGAACTAGTTCTTCTGCGAATTGTAGTGTTTTTTTAGTGAAGATTTACCAATAGAAAAGACTGATAGAGAAAACACGATTTTTTAAATTTTGGATAAGGCGAGTTTTGAAACTCACTTCCTCATATAATAAGAAAGTAGTGATTTTATATTTTAAAATATATAATAAGAATATAGTCATTTTATATATTTTTTTAACAATACGAATAAAATACTCCATCACAGCCTAATAAAATGAAACCATTTGTTGTAATTTTTTTTCCTTGTTGGTTAAAATTTTCGAATGAGCATATTCTTTCACCAATCGTCTTCCACGAATTTAGGCGACATTTATCTTTTTAAAACCTTTCCGCTTCAGAAAAATTCGTGTTCATTTCGCATAAGTAGGCGAACCTTACAGTGGTCTGAAAAAAGATATCTCAATTTTCACCCAGTTGGAGCAGCTTTGTAGCGGGTAATACTTAAATATTTAATTCCAGAGAAGAATAAAAAAACTATCATTACGGTATTACCATACTGGTGTTTGTGCAGTTTCTCTGTTGAACAGTTTATTTTAGCTGTATTTCATTTTGTTTTTTGCTTTGACATTTGATGGTTTACAAAATTCATAATTTTATGAATATTTTTTTAATTATTGAAACTTTTTATATCATTATGCCTAACATTTTAACAAAAGTTTATTTTACACAATGAAGCTGTTGCTAGCATTTGCAGGTTCCTTTTTAACACTTGTTCCCCCTCCCCCCATCATTCCCATTTTCTAAGGGTAAGATCGGACATCCTACGTGGGAATAAAAAAAGTATATTGAAAAACAATACTGGAAGAGACCCTAAACAATGTTTCAAGAAATGGCAGTTAAAACTACATGAACAACAGTGATTATGATTTTTATAAAGCTGATAAAGAAGGGAACTTCTTTTCTGCAATTTCTCAAATTTTAATCCAGATAATTATCCTTTCGCCTGTAAGGGGTAATAGTTGTTAAATATGGAATATTTTAAAAGAGAGAACTTTAAAGACATGTTTCTCAAAATGGTACTTTGGTGCACTGCGCGTAAAATAGCTAAAAAAAATTTCTATATTTTTTTAATGAAAATTTCAGGATATGATAGGCTCTAAATTTGCATATTTTTTTTCTTGACAGCATACTTTTTCTTTGTGTTATATTGCTAAACTTTTGAAAATTTTATGTATGCAAGATACAGTTTTGTTTTTAAAACATAAAAATGCTATAAATAAAAAAATTTAGATTCGTTCCGTGTAAGCACAAGACTCTCAAGTATGATTATATACTAAAAGCATTATATTTTGTTTTATGATTATAAATTGTTTTGCACGCAGAAATTCTTTAGTAAGTATGCGCGCAATCTGTGATACATAATTTTTCCACGAAAAGTTTTAAACCCCTATAACAACTAATTTTCCACCTTATGATCTAAAACATATAGAAAGAAGAAACCTGTATCTATTACCAACTTCAAAATGTCAAATACTTTTTGTATTTTTTGTAATGTACACTTTTTTTAAGATATAAAATGACAAAAATGGTAATTTTTTTCACTTTTCGACATTTTAAAATTCCTATGACCCTTTAAATATTAATCCAGTATATTTATATTTGAGATATTGTTAATTTTGATTCATAGTTAAAAATGAAAAATTAAATGTTTTGTTCGTTGTTTGAAGAAAGTCTAAACTCTTTCACTACGCACAGTTTTGTTTGTTTGTTTTTATCGGTTAAAAAAAGGGAAAAAGTCGTGAAACTTTGGGGACTTCTTTCCTTTAATTGTAACCTGGCTGTGTATTAGCAAACAGTAGTTTGGCGCGGGGTTGGAAAGCACGCCAATCCAAAAGTTGCCAAACATAGGTACGTGAGTGAAACACATCTGTTCCATTTGACTTTTTGTAGAAGGGCATTTATTATAAAATTGTGACAAACAAAAATATTCACAATGATATTATTTGACAAGGATAAAAGTAGAATATTTACGCAAAGTTTCATTAAATTTTGTCACGATATAATTATTTTTTCACTGAAATAATAACGATGATTTTTTTTACATTGTCTTGCATTGGATATTTACGCATATTATAATTGTAATGTAACAGAATTGTAATTAATTGTTTGTAAAAGTTTTTTAAACTTAATTTCATAAAATAAAATTCATATCTATAATTGGAAAATCTGCACAAAAAAATTAATTTTTTATTCATGCATTTTGGCATAAGAGTGCAACAGCTATTACACCAAGATATGAATATTTATAAAACTAGTTACAGTACGAATGCACCTTATTTGTCACGTTTGACGTACAATATCCAACTTGTTTTTTTATTAACAGGGTTCGTACGGACTCCTGGAATTTCAGGGTAATGAGCAGTATTTTCTTATAGAAAAACTCGCCTTGTATAATCGCGCGATCACATAAGGCGAGTTTTTCTATACGATAATACTGGTAACTTTCTTGAAAATTCCAGGAGTCCATACGAACCCTGTATTAAGTTAGTATTTTCAAGGTTTGTACATTCATTGGAATTTTCAAAGAGTCTGGCACCACTATTAAGAGCCTACAGTAGTCAGGGGAAGAAACGCTCAAGCTGATGTTAAGACTATGGGAAGGTCCTAGCGCGTTTTCTCGCTTGCACTTTAGTATTTTTAAACAATTTTTTTTTGCATAGGATAGCTGAGGCCAATCTCCAACGTTGTTAGTTTTTACCTTTTCGATTTTTGTTGCAGTTTTTTTTAATAATCGGGCATTTTTTAATTTGGGAACGGTTGGAACCGGTTCTGAAAATGAAAGTACCCTTATATAAAATAACTGAAACCAATATCGAAAAAGTGAAAACTAACAACGTTGGAGATTGACCTCAGCTATCCTATGCAAAAAAAGGATTTAAAAATATAAAAATGCGAGCGAGAAATCAAGTTAGAACCTACCCATAGACTTAACATTAGCTTGGGCGTTTTTTCGCATGACTGATGTAGGCTCTTAATGATAAGAAAATTTCTATTTACGTTTTAAACACAAAATTCAGAACCACCTCATTTATTCTCAGAATTTAGACTACTTTTCTGCAGTTAAATGAGGCGAAAAAACTGTTAAAAATTTGTAGTACAACTGTGCGAACCCTCTTTTTTATAGACTAAAAATAGTACGTCTGATGGATCAGTAAAAAAATACAGATATTTTGAAATTTCTGTTAAAAAAGGGCATTTTACTGTATGTAAAATATAAAAACATTTTTTTTGTATGTGAACTACTGATACATTTATCGTATATTTGTATTGTAAACGACTTTTTCAATAGAATTGTGTGAAAAAACCTAAAAAAAAAATAAATAGCAGATTTATAAAATGAAATATCTTTTATCGCTAAATAGGATATTAATTAACAATTTTATTTAGCGTTACAAATGCTCCAATTTATTGAAAACATTAACAGAATTCTTAGAATAAAAACAAAATAACAAAACGGATAAATTTCGCAAATAGTTTAACTACAAATTTCAATCAACATTTCCAAAATAAAACTAGTCGTTGGGGGCCACCGTAATACTTACCCATCATAGATATGCATAATGTAAAATATTAAAACAAAAATGTGTAAACTACTTATAAAATGCATAGTAATTCAAATAAAATCGTGGCTTGATGACGTCATAACTTTATAGGCTCGATTACTGAATTGCTTGAAAGAGGTTTTTCCTTATAACTCCAAAAATAATAATCCTATTAACTAGCGGTTTATTGCATCTGATTAAGCGTCAAATTTCCAATTAAAATATATCTTTGAAGTGAAATTTGGATGAAATAAAGGGTCATGAAAAATCGAAGAGTGTGGAAAATAGGATTACAAATATCTCAGCAACTCATTATCCGATCGACTTCATGCTTTATGCAAAATTTATGTTTTTTTATTGTCTTTTATATTCATTTCTTAAAATAAACAATTTCGAAAATTTTTATATACCTTTTATCAGAACGAATATTTCGAGAGTCCGATAAAAATAGATCCGGTTAATCGAGGTTATTGAAATGAAATAGGCTTCTTCCCATTATTACATACTAAGTACATACCAAATTGCAAGTGTCTATCTCAATTTTTTCGGGAGATAGAGCGTTTACAGACACACAGACACACACACAGACACACAGACGGACGGCAAAATTTTTTTTCTAAAAATATGTTTTTTGGAATCTCCAGTGTCTGAAACGTGTAAATGCGTCAAAAAAAAATTTTTCAATTTTCAAAACGATTACAAGACTTACCCTATACTACGTATGATGGGTAAGTAAAAAAGTCGAAATAGAAATTTATCTCAAACCATTTGAATAATTTTTTTTTTCTTATATGAACTTCCGTGCTACATGTTTTCCCTTTCGATCTACTTGTTTGTCCTCCAAATTTATTTTCAAAGGAAACTTCAAACAACATCAGTAATGCGTTCGTTACTCATTCTCCTTTTTATAATGCAGAAAATCCAGTGAGAGATATTCTTTCAATGCGTATTTTCTTCACTTGCCTTTCAAATTCCAATTCTCTGAAAATATATATTTTTCTCCTCTCGATTTATTTCCATGTTTAGTAAGTAAATTTGATATTTCAGATTACAAACTGGATAATAGGGGAAATGTTGCGAGAAAACTTTGTTTATCATGTAAGTTTTCTTCTTTTCTTTTTTCTTTCTTTCTTTTTTCTTTCTTTCTTTTTTTTTCTTTGACAAGCTGAATTAGAAAGATAAAAAGTTATTTATTGTACTATTAACTGCATAATATTTTTCATAACATATCAGATTCATGATTCAAGATTTCGAATTAAATAAATAATTATAAATTATAATTCTGTTTAAATTTCTTTTTTCTTTTTTTTAAAAAAAAAAATAATATAAATTTTAGACATGAAAAAATTGATTTATTCAATTTTATTATCGGTATATGTTAAATTAAAATAATGTGTTAATTTAGATTTAAACTTAGAACATATAATGTTTAAGAATGTTTTAAAAAGCTTGTTTTAAAATATTGTAATTAAATATATATATATATATAAACCAACTACTCATTACAGAGCTGAGACTGGTGACTATTTTTATATTCGATTCGCACCACTATTTAAAAAAATAAAAATAAATTTTGTAGTATATTTCTTTTGCACATATTGTTAAAGTGTATGTGAAAAAATTTTATTTTGAGGAAAAGGTGCGAGATAGAATAAAAAGATAGTCGCCAGTGGCAGCCCTGCATTATCGTAAAATTACCAATTATGCTCAAAAGTGAAATTCTCTCTTACGTTTCAACATTTATTTATATATAGTGTATCCGGAAGACTGAAACATGCTTTAGTGCTTTTAGCTGTCTTGGATAAGTAGTCAATGTAAGTGTCCAAATAATTGTGAAATAAAATTATTTTAGTGCTATTGGAGATAAATAATCTATCTAGATATCAAAAGTGTTCAAAATATTATACAATATAAGATTTTGTTAATACCTTCCTGTCATTACATTTTAAAGAGTTACACTTTTAAAATTTTCATACGACGACCTTAGACAAAACTGATCAAATTGAACGTCTTCTCAATTACTGTAACAAGATCATTATAAAAAAATTAATTCCTATAGCTTAAAAATTAATCCAAGCACTTTTTAGTACAGTTTAATTAAGAACCATATATGTAAATTGATGATGATTTTAGATCTAAATGATATTATGATGTGTGAAAAGACTGCATCATATTTGCATCTGAATAAAAAATTAGATAGACAGAGATTAGATCTGTAAGTGGTTTTTGGTTTAAAACATAAAAAAATATACAAAACTACTTTTAATGACTTCTTTTCATGACTAATTTTAATGACTTCTTTTCATGACTACTTTTAATGACTACTTTTACTTTTTCTAAATTTTGAATAAATACTTGCATAAAGGCTTAGAATAATTATACTTTTTAAATTATATTAAATAAATGTATTAAACTTTTGAGTAGTTTCTTTTCATCGCTTATTGTTATTATTCGGTTAATGTTGTTCGAAATTTCTAAAAGCCGGAAGAAATCACAATAAGCGGGGGGGTCTATTATATTAACACGTTAACTACTATCCTTACATTGATTCCTAATTCTGGAGGTTATGAGATAATTTGGATTTACGCATATTTTAATTCCGAGCTGTGGTAAAGCAAGAGCCGTCGTGGTAGCTCGACATATGGCCTAGCGACCGTCTCCCCCTATGGGGTCTCGCAAGCGAAGTCGTCGGGGGTTCCATGGCGGTTCATCAAGGTTCCGTCTCTGCGGAAGTTTCCTCCGAGATGTGGGGTTACTACCGTGACGACCTATGTCACCAACCTTGGTAAAATGACCTGGGGGTCCGCAGTGGGGAGCGGCCTCAGGCCGATCGCAGCGCCGGGCGAGACAAAGCCCTGGTGCGTTAAAAGCCCTTCAGAGGCTTGGGTGCGATGGTCGTTTACGCGCGTCGGCGACCCCCGTGGGCTCCTGACGGCGCAGGATAGTTTTATACCAGATATTTGAAACAGAAATCTCTTAAATATATAAAATTCACAATATTTATGATATTAAATCTAAATACAAGCTTTAAAAGTACAGCTATAGTCCAGGGTCGGCGAACCTATGGCACGCGTGCCGTAGCTGGCATGTGAGAGGATATTTTTGGCACGCCGTTGATTTAATTTCTAAATCAAAATTCAGTCAAACTTCGTTGGCAGTGCAATTAAAGATGAAAATAAACTGTCGACATGTATATGATTAAATATGTCAGCAAGGATTCTCAAACTACTGCCGCAAGTTTCTCGGCTGCGAATGTCATTGCCCTGAATGGTAAACTTTTCTGCGATGGAGGGTTTTTGTAGGAAACCTGGTTAAAAAGTGCTCCATCATTTCTTGACAACTTTGAAAATACAGATAAAGTAATTCAACAAATTGAAGATATTCCTTTATCAAGCAATACAGTCAAAGATAGAATCCTAAAAATGTCAGAAAATGTAGGAGAGCAACAAAAATCTGATATATTCTCCTTTCATCTCATTATGGCTTGACGAATGTGCAGATGTAACCAAGTTTGCTCGGTTAGCTGTGTTTGTATGATATTTTGTTGAAAATGACATTAAGGAGGAATTATTCTCGTTATTATTATCAACTACAACCTATGGTGCAGATATTTGTACAGCAGTTATAAATTCACTTATTGAAAATGAAATATATTTGTCTGAAATTGTTTCTGTTACATCTGACTGAGGCACTAGTAAAGTGGATAAAATAAATGTTTTTTTCAGTTTATTTCATACTCTCATTCGACATATTATTCTTGGATTTCCCTGAATCATACATCAACAAGTCCTGTGTGCAAAGGCTGTATTCGAATCGCTTGGTGATATTATGGTCGTAGTCACAAAAACAGTTAGTCTCATATCGTCACAGGCTTTAAGTAAAACAAAGTTTGACGCTGTGTTAGATGAAGTCAATTAACTCTGTGTACATTGGATTACTGATGTATAACAATGTTCGCTGGTTAAATCACGGCAAAGTGCTACAAAGGTTCGTTGATTGTTTGAAAGAAATCCGGCTTATCTTACATGAAGAAAGTAAAATTGAGAAATATACGCAATGGATACATGTTAAATGGCTTGCAAAATTAATGTAATTTACCGATTTGTACCAACATTTAAAAGACTTAAATTCAAAACTCCAAGGAACAAATAACACTGTTATTATCATGATAGATATAATTCGAGGCTATGAAGCAAAACTGCAAACATCTAGAAAATATATTGTGTTCAAAAACCGTAAGTATTTCCCAAACTTTAAAAAACATAGCTGGGAATTTTACTTTACATAAAAAAAAAGACGCATCAAGTCTCACTGAAGATATTATTTCGGCAATAAATGCATTAATCGAAGAGTTCGCATCAAGATTTTGCAAACTCAAAAGTATTTCGGAAACATTTCAATTTATTGTCTATCTAGATGTCACTCAAATTGATATACCGAACTTGACTGTATTCGATAGGTTGGAAATTTCAGAAATTTAAATGGAACTTATTGAATTTTAATCCAGCTCAATATGGGCTCAGAAATTTGTCAGATTGAGAGAGGATTTGGGGATGATCGGAAAAGAAAGCTTATCAGGCATCATAAACAAAAATGCTTATAATAAAAATATGTCTACTTAAAATTCAATCCCAGATACTTATAGTTATTTGAAGAAGTTAGTATTTGCCACGTTGACAATCTTTCCCTCTACTCATGCTTGTGAATCATTATTTTCAGAGAAGTACAATATTAGAAATTCAGATCGAATAAATTTGTCAGATGAGTCCGGCTCACGATGCATTTTATTAAAAGTAACCAGTTACGAGCTCGATATCAATCATTTGGTTTCCAAGATGCCATTAAGAAATCACATTAATTTTTTTTCAGTACTTTTCTTTCTTCTTTTTTTAATTACTTTAAAAATATAACACAGTTGGCATGCTATGGTCACTTGAAAAAGTTTTTTGATAGAATGTGGCACACGGATGTGAAAAGGTTCGCCGACCCTGAGCTATACTATTTCCCAATAGCCCAAATAATCGCAACACTATTAATCCATAAACTTGGCGTAAAGTTGGATGCAACTACGAAACCCCTTAATGCTGCTCTACTGTTCAATATGACATTAAATAATATAAATAAAAAAAATCATTATTAAAAGTCTCTGGTAGAAATTTTGGCAAACTGATTATGCCGCGCCGGCCGTCGTATGGCGCATTCAGAAATACATAAGACGACCTGTTCGTTGTATGGAAGTCAACGCGTTAAGAAAACGGTTTTCTGTGATCACCTTTTTCTATACAAATCATACGTAAAATTTAAGATCCACATTAGGGAGCCTCAATACCGAAAATCAATTGTTCCGACGTGCATGTGGCCATTGCTATACATCTCCGGCACATAACAGATGATATATTAACAGAGATAGCAAATTACTTATCTGATAGCAATGTGGGCAGATTAAAGTATAAGTATACAGAACACAAGGAAAACTGAGCTAAAAAAATAGGAAACATAAAAACTAAAATAGAAAGTATAAGTATAGCAAGCATTATAAAATTAAATAGAAAGTTTAGGCATAACGAAATATATTTAGAGATTTTATATATATACATTGTAATTTTTAATTATAAATAGAAATTACATTTAAAAAATAAAAATGCTGGTAAAGGATTAGCGGGAAAAGGCTGAGAAGGAGAAGTGATTGCAATTGGCATAATCCATAACTGTATCAACAGAAGTGACTTACGTTGAATTGGAGGTGCATGGCAGTGGTCCTAGATGCGAACTATTTTACCCCCGCCCAGTGGCGTAGCCAGGGAGTGGTCCAAATGCTCTGGTTACCAGTAATAATGGAAAGTTTTCTTCGCATTGATTATCGCCGAAAGTTTTCCGATTAGGTAAGTCAAAGTAAACTTTATAAAATTAGTGGTACCCAGAGTAAGTGGACCCCCAGCCTGGCTATGCCACTGCCCCCGGCGTGGCGGTGGTTGTAGCCTTTAAAAAAACCCACACTGGAAATTATTGATGTTTCTGCTAGTATAATGAATGCTACCATTAATCTGAGCTGATAGAAGAATTGTCAGATTCAAGATATAGCCAATTAAATTTTCTGCGTTCCATTTGTCAGGCAGGAGGAGCTAGCTTATGACGCAAAAGTGTAACTGCAGTGAGAAAAGAACAAGTAAGGGGAGGGATTTAGTAAGCTTTACAGCGAAGAAAAATAAACGTAACATATAAAAAAATAAACAAACACAAACAAAAAAAGATTAACATCAAATATACCAACAACCAGGCAGTTGACCGGTACGGAATGAAAATATTTCGATTAGAACTAGAAATTTCTTCATAAAATAAATGAAATATGAATCACACAGAAATAAGATAAATACAAAAGTTAAATAGTATTAAATAAAAAATTCTGGTGTGAAATATTTTTTATCAACTTGACTCAACTTTCCGGTATGTTTAGTATTAAAGAACGGAATTAAATATAATAATCACTTTTAGGGTTTCGTTCATCTCACGAAACCCTACTACTCCCGCTCCGTTGTCTGTCTGTCACACAGCTATTCTCAGAAACTATGTAACTTACAGAGTTGAAACTTTGTGTATAAGTCTGAATACCAGCTATGAGGAGCTCAAAATATTAAAATTTGAAAAATTCGTATTAGTTTAATAAATAGAGATAAAAAAACAAAATTCTAACAGCCTTTTACTATTAAATTTAAACATTTTTCGTTATAGCAGATGCGAAAAATTAAAAATCCACGATGAAATTATTTCTACAATAATTAATTTTCTACCAGACGATTTCCACATGAAAAATGAAAATGAAATAAAAAATTTCACCAATTGAAAAAAAAGAATAATATGAAATAAAAATGATTGACGTCATAGTGGTTATAAAGTGGAAATTTTCAAAGATTTCTCAATAATACAAAAAGTATGAGTATGTGTATGCACACAAAGCAGATTAATATCACGTCAGTAGAGAATTAAAAAGAAAATCTGACGTCCTATTGGACGTTTAACGAATTTTTCAGATGTTTGAGAATAATACAAAGCAGTATCAATATGAGTAATAGAGAATAGTAAATATATGAGTTTGAGAAACATATTGAATCATGATAAAATCCCGATTATGGAAATATTCGCATATTTTAACATTTGGAGTTTAATTTTGAAATGATTTTTTTATATCGCATTTAGTCCGCGTGACAGATATTATTATGACAGAATATAATAGCCGGCTTCGCCCGGTGTTGGGCTGGTTTGGGTACTCAAAAAAACGAAAAAATAGACCGGTAAATTTTTACTTTATAAAAAACGAAAAACATGAGATTTTTTTTTTTTTTTTTTTTTTTTTTTTTTTTTTGGTTGCTAAGTGAAATTTATTTGGATTTATTAAAGAAAGGATAAAGTGTCTTGAAAGGAATATTAGACGAAACCCTTTGAGCAATCTTCGATCACACTTACCCACTTGTTAGTCTTTTACGATAACTGTTGTCAGATATTTTATAAACAGGTAGCATACATAAAGCATTATTATCAGAGTTTTTCAAAGATAAATGTAAGTTAACGCTTAAGAACGGATTTTAGTACAGGATAACCAATTTTCTCATAAATATGAAAATTTCGAACATAGTAAGGCATTTTATATGTTAAACGAATGGTAGAATTTAGAGCTTGAATGAGTATTTTAGCATGATTTTTGGCTGAAAATGCCCGCACCTGAGAACTGTAAGTAAGGATGGGTCATAAGTAAGAAGTGTTCAAGAGCAATATATTTTCAATAGCTAAACCATTGTTTCGAACCATTATTTTAGGGCTTTGATGCAAGTCAATTTGGTCAAAAAAATTTATAGATAGTTTATCCTTAACTTGCTATGAGGTATAGAGGTCTGGAGGAGGAATGGACTCTTGACCGAAAGAAATGGAGTGGTTTCTTGTAGATTTTTCGGATGGTGGCGCTTGACGCCATAAATCGAGTTAGTTTATACAGGGTGAATCCAAACTCTTGGGCAAAACTTTAAGGGGTGATAGTACACATCAATCCAAACAATATTAAATAGGAAACTAAGGGTCCCAAACGTCTTCCGAAGGAGATAGGCGCCATTAAAGTTTAGGGTCTAATATTTCAAATAATTATAAAAAACGGAAAAATTGGTCGATTCGTTTGCGGTTTTCGCAAAAATTATTCTTTATGTCAGTATTTTCTTAAAAATAAATTTTAAATAAAAAGTTCAAAAAATGTCGATAGAGGGCGCTTTAGACTTTGGAGTAACGAACAACCATTTTTTACCGTTATATTTTGTATCTGATTAAATGCTTTCAAAAGCTTAGACTTAAATTTTGAGCTCAAAATCTGAATCTTTGGGAGTGGTTAAGTAGCGCAAACTGAACTGTGTTCAGGAGTTGAAATTTAAACCCCAGTTCCCCTCCCCCCCACTGAACACAGTTCAGTTATTCCCGATCCTGGTGTCGTAGACCAGGTAGAAACTACTACCCCCTACACGCAAAATAAACGATAGAGGAATGACAAAATTAAATAAAAAATTTATTTTAAAAATAAATTTTAAAGATAATGTTTAAAAATGCCGATAGAGGGCGCTTTAGACTTTGGAGTAATGAACAACTATTTCTTACCGTCGACCCCGAGGAGCACCTGGTTGTGAGGATTGCCGTCGTAGCAGGTGATATCCGGGAGATGCCCGGGGTATTCACTAATGTTCGCAACTCCCTCCGCCGGCGGCGGCGTGAGGCCTGCATCGTTGCTGGTGGGCACTCTTTCGAGCAATTTTTGTGATTCTTCACGAACATCATGCGTGTACCATTTTCTACGTGTCAACCTTCATTCATATTGCGCACTACATGCATACATCAAATTGTTTCTTTTTATTTTGCGCGGAGAAATTGATGATGTCTGTTATGAATAAATTTTCTATTTAATTTGGTCATTATTCTATCGTTTATTTTACGTGTAGGGGATAGTAGTTTCTGCCTGGATTAATTTTAACACAATTATTCACATTGGTAAAGAAATCATATGAGTTGTAATTTTCCAACTGCACGAAAAATGTCCGGGCCAGGATTCGAACCTGCGATCTCTTGGCTGAAGCTGTACCAACTGAGCTATCCTGGATGAATCTGGAGGGCATGAACTGGATGAATTATGCCTTCCAGATTCAACCGGGATAGATCAGTTGGTAGAGCATGGCAGCTACAAGAGATCCCAGGTTCGAATCCTGGCCCAGATATTTTTCGTCCAGTTGGAAAATTACAACTCATATTGTTTCTGCCTGGTCTACGATAACAAGATCGGGAATAACTGAACTGTGTCCAGGAGTGGAGGGGGGGGGATGCGCTACTTAATCACTCGCAACGATTCAGATTTTGAGCTCAAAATTTAAGTTTAAGCTTTTGAAAGCCTTTAATAAGATACAAAAAATAACGGTAAAAAATAGTTTTTCGTTACTCCAAAGTCTAAAGCACCCTCTATCGGCATTTTTTGAACTTTATCTTTAAAATTTATTTTTAAGAAAATACTGACATAAAGAATAGTTTTAGCGAAAACCGCAAACGAATCGACCAATTTTTCCGTTTTTTATAATCATTTGAAAGTTTGGACCCTAAACCGTAAAATTTCTCAGCTTTATAAATGAGAATGCGCGTTTTCTTTACGCATACAATATACAAATAGATTTTCCTGACACTGAAAAAAAAATACCAAATGTCGTAACATTTTGCGAAATTTGCTTTCATATGGCATCTATTTATATTATAAAACAAAAACATATCCGTGAATAACTTCGACATCATATTGACGGTAGCAATGACCTAACCATTAAATGTTACTTGTACTGCGTATTTGTAACTACTAAATATTGCATAATTTCATTTTTAAACTATCAATTAGGAAAAAAATGCACTTTCAAATGTAGTTTGAAAAGTTTATCTGAATTTACTGATTTTTTATGGATTTTAAAGTAATTTAAAGCATGTATATTTTAAAATCTGTGTTCAATCCAATTACGAAAGATTAACCTATTTGATCTTTATAAAGTAAAGACATTTACTTCTAAACATAGCACATTCAATTTTTATGCGGTCGAATAAAATAAGTGTACTCTGAATGTTATTCGTTTGAAGAGCGTATCTCAATTTACTGATGTTTTATGGATTTTAAAGTAATTTTAAAGCAATTTAATATTCTGGAAAATTGTACGGTAAAAGGATGTTAAACTTATACTTTGGCGACCAATGCATTCTGTAAAAAATACGCTACTTTGTGTAATTTCTATAAAATACTAGTATTTTGTGAATGAAAACAGGCACATGATTTAAAATATGACGACCCTTTCACTGGGGGATATTTTCCTCTGAACCGATACATGTCTAGTTAAAACAAATTCTTTCACTTCATGAATTATGTACAAATATGCATTTATATTTATAGATAATGTGCATGTTTGTCACCTTAACGTAGGCAAAACGTTGAGCTAAATTGCTTGAAGTTTTGGTACGTTTCTCGTAATTTTAAAGTAGTTAGAATACATTATATTATGTGTAGGAAATAATACATTATGGATTACTAACTGCGCAAAAATTGTTGCTTTTCGCCAACAGTTAATTGAGAAAAACGACTTTACTTGAGTGCTTGACGTCACATGCACATTATATATTTAAAACATGAAAGCGATTATAGGAATCCAATACTACTGTACTCATAGAAAAATTTTAAACAATATTATAAAATACTAAATTTAACTCCGTAATTATATTTACAATGTAATTCAAACAGAATTAGCTAAAATTGCGTTTTGAAATTATGTGATTTCATTTTGAAATTATGTGAATTCTTTTAAGAATTGGATAATAATTTCGAAGCTGGTGAAATGAAAATGTTGCCACGTTGTAGAACTTATAAAAAATATATTAATTTTTAAAATTAAAATAAATAATTTACATTTAAAAAATGCATTTAAGTTTTTTTCCCGATAAACCATTTTACTTTTGATCCCATTTGTTTTAACACCCATTTTTGAAGAATAAATAATGGAAAATACTGTATTGTTTTATTTATATTAACAAACCAGTGGAAATAATTTGCCTTTGTAAATTCAGGAACAAAGTTATTTATTTTTATCTCCAAACACATTTAAATAAACGTACTGTGCCATTTAAAGCACTTATAGTAATCTTTGAAACATGCGAAAAAAAATCACATCTGCTAAAATTGACGTCAGTTTCGGATTTCAAATTATAGTGAGTTAATCTGAAATTGGTTTATAAAAATATTGTCCATACGCAGTTTTTTTGAATGGCAACGGGAAATAAATTGCATTAGAAATTAAAAAGAAAGTTAGATTTTTGTAACGATAACCTATGGGAGATGTTTGAAAACAGTGATAAATAATGGTCTGAGAAATTTTTAAAGTTGACAGAATTTTACTCGTGTTTTAAAGCATATGTACATCAAGTTTCGTTCAAATCGGACAAAAACTGTAGATTTGTATAAGGAACATACATACATACATATATACCAAGAACGGCTTATATATATATATATATATATATACACAGTGGGTGATCGGTTAACGAACTTAATCCGTTATAAAACAATGTTCGTTAGCCGAATTGTTCGTTAACCGATCATAGATTTAGTATAGATTTGTATGGGAATTCAATTAATTCGTTCTTAAGAGCTAAATAATGTATAAAAATTAATATAAATTCTCCCTAAATTTATTTAAATGTAATAATAATAATAAAACATTACATACATACAGTTATGCCTTTCCTTCAATCATGCTTTTTTTTAGTTTGGGGGGGAGGGGTAATAAAGTATCTGTCCAAAGTCGATTGCTTTTCTCTCTTCTTCAGGATGTTTCTGAAGTGATTAATAGCATTTTCATTATACAGGTCCCCAAGCCTATCAACATCAGCCTGTTTTGGGTGCCATTTTGAGACCGTGTTCCTGACTTCCTCCCACTTCTTTAAAAGTTCTTTTATAACAGAGGTCGGAATTGGTTCTTGTTCATCTCTATCAAAAGACAACGCATCATGTTGAGTTTGTGTATTTTCTTCATTTGAAAGCTCTTGGAGGTCTTCGATCGTTAGCTCACTTTCGTGTTCCATTATGAGCTCTTGAATGTCATCTTCATTCACTTATAATTCCAGTTCTTTAGCTGTTGATACAATTTCATCCACAATTTCTGGAACATTATTCCCATCTTCCTGGATGCAGTATGGATATAGCTTTCGCCAAGCACAGTTTAACTGTCGCTGTTTGACTTCTGACCATGCCTTTTGAATGAGTCGTATCGCTTCAATAATATCAAAATTCTCTTTCCAAAACAATTTTAAAGTCAATGTTGATGAGAACTCGCATGCTTCAAAACACCGACGAAACAATGAGCGAATGTACAATTTTTTGAAACCCGCAATAACTCCCTGATCCATTGGTTGAATCGATGAAGTGGGATTTGGAGGAAGAAACTTAACTGTCAACCAAGGAAAATCTTCATGCAATTTATCCTCCACCGTATCAAGTTTTTTTTGGGTGTGCTGATGCATTGTCCAATAGCAACAGTGCTTTTAATGGAACTTGTTTGGTCTGAAGGTAATCCTTGATGCTTGGGGCACAAACTTCAAACAGCCATTATTTGAAAAGAACCTGCGTTACCCAGGCCCTTCCATTCGATCTCCACATTACTGGTAGTTTTTCTTTATTAATAGAATTTTTTTTAATGTTCTAGGGTTCTCTGAGTGATAAGCAAGAAGTGGCTTTAGTTTCAAATCGCCACTAGCGTTAGCTCCCAAAAGTAATGTCAGCCGATCTTTCATTGGGTTTATGCCCAGGAATATTTTTTTCTTCCTTTGTAATGTAGGTACGTTTTGGCATGCGCTTCCAAAACAAACCAGTTTCATCACAATTAAAAATTTGTTGTGGACAATATCTTTGTGTTTCAATGAATTTCTGAAATTCTATACAGAACTTATCAGCTTCTTCTTTATCTGCACTAGCAGACTCGCCGTGCATTACTACATGTTTAATGCCAGTTCTCTTTTCAAATTTTGCAAACCATCCAGCAGTAGCCTTAAATTCTAAATTTTCATGTGATGAATGAGGGGTTTGTTTCTTCAGTTCTTCAAAAATTTCTCTAGCTTTCTCTTGAATGATAGCCATACTGGTTACATCTCTTTTCATTTCCCTTTTTTTTTATCCAAACTAAAAGCAATTTCTCCATTTTTTCACGAATGACGCACCTTTCTTTCTCACATGGAATTTTCGTTACTCCTTTAGCCGCTTGATTATTCTTAATTACATGCTTGTTAGCTAAGACTGTCCCTACAGTAGACTTGTTCAGGCCATAATGCCTAGCAATATCAGACATTTTATGCCCACTTTCTACTTTAGCTATAATTTCTTGCTTAGTTTGTATGGTGAGAACATTTCTTGATTTTTTAGGCCCCATAATATTATCTGCTTTCTTTTTTAAAATAACAATTAAGAAATGCAATGAAAAAAAAAAGTACCGAGAACAGAAATCACAAAGCACACAAAAATGTTGTAGCAAAAAATACTTTCCAAGATTTTATGCCACTTGTAGCAAAATAACAAAATGTAGGATCACTGTATCGCGTAACACAATCAACGTACTCCTTCTTGTCGTGGAAGACAGAAGTTGCGCAGCATAATGTATGAAAAATTGTACTTAATCTATTGCCATTTCATCACTCCTGGAAAAATGCCAAAATATATGGAGCGCTGCATCACGTAACAGCTTTCCTCGCACATTTTCTCTTCGGCGTAGATCTCTGAGGCGTAAAAGAGAGTTTAATTAAGTTCTGTTTTGAAGAAAGTTTATATTTTTGACAAAAACTTATTTTTCATTTCTGAAATTTTTAATCGCGTTACCATACATCCGTATTTAATATGGACAGATCGTATTTTGATGGCTTTGTCTGTGTCGTGCCGTACTTAAAAAAATAAATGACATCCGTTTATAAAATCATTTAGGATCATATTCATTGACTATAGCATTAAATCAAATCAATTTATCACTTTGACCTATCAAAAACTCCATTAGTTTTCTAAACGATCGTGTTTACTGCAGGGCCCTACAAAGCTCCAGTGGAGCTTAGACCTTTTAATAATTTAGGAACTAATTTTCAATTAAAAGTATTTCTTTAAAAAAGTGACACGAAATATAAAAATTAAATGTTTTTAATCTGTTCATTCTAATTTGGGGGGTCTAAAATATGGGGCCCGAACCCCCGGTAGTCCATGAATTAGGCTATAAGTATACAACTGTTAAAATGTTCTTTAAGTCGATAATAGATGCAATTAAATACAGCTCTGGATATCTGGAACACAGTATTTCTACTGCTTGGCTTTGTTTTGTGAGGTGTTCGTTAACCGAAAATGTGTTCGTTATCCGAACATAAATATTTCTCGCGAAAGTGCTCGTTAACCGATCACCAACTGTATATATATATATATATATAGTAATATGAATGCTTATATTCTTTACTTTACAACTACTGGTAACAGTAGTCGTTCCTTGATACGTTTAGTATTTTATAGTTATGAAATTCTTACAGGAATGTGAGCTCATTTATAATAATATAAGTTTCATTTAAAAATTATTTTGTGTGAATTATAATATTGAATCGTTAATTTTCTTTTTAAAAGGAAACATTAAAAATGCCATTAAATAGAAATGCTTTAATACTTTTAATTGTGACAAAAGTTTGTCAAGAGAATTAAATTTTGAAAATTTCTTTGATGAAAAATTTTAATAATCATACTTTACCTAAACGTTTTTGCAAATATATCACTTTTTTACTAAAAACTGAAACAAATTAGTTTTTCCTATGTAATAAGATATGCAAGACATGTATATATATATATAAATCGAGAAATACCTCTTTTTGCTGAGGGAACAGAAAATAGAAGAAATTAGAAGATTCATTCTCGGAACAAATGAAATAGTCATTTGAGAAAATAATGAATAAAATAAAGGCCAAATAATAAAAACTAGTTTTCTTTGAAAGTGGGATATAACAAGTATTTTAAAAGTTTTTTATATATCCTTCTTTGCACCGAATTATTTCTCAGAGGAATTTTTCTGATGAAATCTGACGATGTCAAAAAGTTTGAAAACTTGAGATACCTAGATCCTTCTGTCCTTCTTCCTGCTCGCTTGTAACGTAACAATTAGTAAAAAATCAATCCTCTAAACTACAAATTCCCTTTCCATCCAAAATTTATGCCCCTCCCTGTCAGCATATAAAGTTTAAAATCTTTAAAAGTCTTTATAGAAAAATTAGGCTTTATTTGTTGCTCTCTACTAACAATAAATAAATAAACAGCCATTTAAATTATCTCTCAACCACCAAGTTGTCTGCTTCCGCCCTTTTGCCTCCTCACCAGCAAAAAATCTTTAAAATTCTATTTAAAAATATATTCTGTACCAGGGTTCGTACGATTTTACCACAATTTTTAATAGAATTTTTCTATTTAACATTTAAACAGAAGAAATTGTAAACGCTTCGTTGAATTACAGGATTTCTAATAATTATCTGCATTTAAGTAATGCGAAAAATTCTATTAAAAACTGTGGTAAAAGCGTACAAACTATGTGCACTATATGTTGCTCTCTAGTAAAAATAAGTAAATAATCAATCATATAAATTACCGCCTCCCTCCCCATCCACTCCTCTCTCTCTGAAACTTATTCTTCTCCTTCCATCTCTCCTTCTCCTCTCAGGATACAAAGTTTAAAATCTTTAAAATTCTTTATTAAAAAATATATGCTCTATTTGTTGTTGTACAGTATCAATAAATAAATAATCAAACATTTCAATTATCTCTTTATCCCCAAAATGTCTGTTTCCTCCACTTTGCTAACTCCTAAAAAAAAAAAAAAAAAAAAAATCTAAAACTATTTATAAAAAAAAATCTAAAACTATTTATAAAAAAAATCTTCTGTCGTTTCTGTTGCTCTCTATTAACAATAAATAAATAACAAATCTTCTACATTACAAACTCCTTCCTTCGAAATTCATATTTCCCCCCTCAGCCGCAAGAATACAAAGTTAAAAATTTTTAAAACTCTTATGTGAAGAATTTTATGTTCTACTTTTTGCCTTCTAGTAAAAATAAATAGATAATTTGCCGCCCAAGTTTTCTCTCTACTCCGAAAGTGTCTGTCCCCTCCCTCGCCCACACATACAAATATTAAAATCTTGAAAACTCTATTTTTAAAAAAAACTGCTGTATTTGTTTCTCTTTAGTAACAATATTAATGAATATCAATCATCTAAATTACCCCCCTTTCTCCCAAAAGTTCCACTTCCCCTTCTGTCTTCTCACCCAGCAGATAGTTTAAAATCTTTATTATTATTATTATTATTATTATTATTTTAAATGCCGATCTATTTCTTATTTTGTAGTAAGGTAACTCATGTCATATACATCATCTCATATAAGTATCACTCATCTCAATTCATCATCCCTTTTGAAATTTTTGCTCTGTCCTATTCTCCCAATACCCTTTTCCAATACTTTAAAGTATGTACTGGGGCTGGGAGAAAGGAAATAAAAAGGACTTTTTCGGTGGGAGGGGGGGGGGGATAATTTAGATCGTTATTTAAACATTTTCGGGGGGAAAATCACAAATAGAGTAGAAAAAAGTAAGAATTTTAAATTTTACGAGATGCATTTGGAAAGAGAGGGTCTTCATGAGATGAGGTTGTGGTGGGGGCAGGAGTAGAGAAGCAGAGATTTTAAGAGGAGGGGTTAATTTAGGTGGTAGATTGGAGTTATTTATTTTTAATATAGTGTATTTAATAAGTCTGAAAAGAAGTTTAAAATTGAAAAGTTATGAAGGTTAAACTATGCGCTTTTTGTACCAGAGGGGGTGGGCAAAGGGGGAACAGTAATTTTGAGGGTGCATTTAGTTGATTATTTAATTTTACAATAAAATAAGAAATAAAGAAAAAGATTAAAAACAAATTTCAATTTTTTTTTTGTGGGGCAGGATTTTACGAGGGGGGGGGGAGATTTATTTTTATTTTAATTATTTATTTTTAAAATCTGCCGAAATATGGAAGATTCTCGCCTCTTTTTTACTTTAAATTAATGATAAAAATAGGATTTTAAATGATTTTAAAAAATCTGGATTAAACACCCACACAAATTTAACATCTTTTTAATTTTGAAAAAGGGGGTTTACAATCAGGATTTTACGTACTGTTTACTCACTGTTGGAGATCTATTTCTTTTGCTTAAAAATCGTCCTTTTACTTTCGATTTAAATTTCTAAGTAATGCGTACCAACACATGGTATGTTTTTGTGAAGTCTAGGTTTCAAAACAGTAGAAGCCGACCCCATCTTCTGAAAGTCTTTCGTACATTAGTTTCCTAAATAGATTTTTCAAGTTTATGTATCAGTAATTATATTTCAATGACTGGATTTAAAGTAACATGTCTTACAATCTAAAAAGAAAATATGGACAACATGATATAAATGCATTTTTTCTAAGGTGGAAGCCTCGTCCTTAGTCAGTGACGTTTTTTGAATAACGAAATGTCATATTTCTCGTCCGTAATACGTTAAACTACAAAAAAAAAAAAAAAAAAAAAAAAAAAATTTTAAACTGGGTATAGCATTGTTATCCCTTAACCCTGTAGCGGGCGGTGTCCACAAAAAAGGACACCTAATATTAATTCCAAAACTGACAAACGGCGCCAAGATTATTTAATTACATTTTTCTTTTTATAAACTACGGGAAAATAAGCAAGTTTTTATTTTCTAATAAATTCTTTTGTAAATTCTGGTAAGAGTCGATAATTTCAACATTTTAAAAACAGACTTACTCCGCGCCGAAAAGGGTTAATACAAACTACTGTGCTATTGAATTTAAATTTGTAATTAAATGTTTATAATTTAAGATTATGCTTTCCTGTAATTAAATCATAACGATTTTTATTTTCCTATAATATATGTTTTACATGTCACTTCAGAGTATGTAAAGGGAAAAAAATAGATACCCCTACTATGGTAAAAAGGACTATGAAATATGTCAGGAAAATTTGAAATATACTGTCAAATGAACACAGTAAAAATTTACAGGGGTTGTTTGAAGTTTGAGTACAAGATTTGTCTTTTTAAAAAAAAATAAAAATAAATTTATATAATAACCCATTTTTTAAGAAATCAACATAAAATAGTTACTAATGGAGTATCTTCAGTAATTTTCATTCAATTAAAAATCTGTTAAATGCATAGAGTTGTGGATAGCTTTCTATGTTAATTTGAGATAACCGACTATAATGAATTCATTACGTTATAATTTAAAAAGGGGTAGTGTGTAGCCTTTTCACATGGATCAATTTCAATATGTTACTTCGAAACGAATTTTATTTAATATCGTTCTCGAATTTCTTAATATTTACAACTCATTACAACAATTTTTTTCAGCGTGCTTCGTTTCAACTTACAATCAATTTATAAATCAATACAAAGTCCAGTCTTGTGCAGTAATTTGAAATCTTAACGTCTAACCGGAGTATCTTTTCACTCTTCACAAAAAGTTCAAACGACGGCCTTGCCGTTGCCTTCAGAGAAATCCTCTCTCTTTTAAAAATGTGTCAGCAAAACCTTTTCTTCCCCACTAAGATGGGAATCCGTCCTGAGATGAGTGTTTTTCCACCAACACTCGTCTCCCGCCAAACTCTAACTAACTTCCCCTCGATTCTCTTTCTAGTCCGTTGGCTCCAACAAAAGTCTCTCCGTTCACCAATCAAAGAAGTTTCCGTTCACGTCATAGCATTCAGTTTTCCTGTAATTCGATCCGGATTCCTTTTTGGGAGGTCTTACTGAAATACTAAATGTTCACACGGGTAAAGCTCTCACGCTAAAACGACCCCACATGAAGCCGGCGAGATCAGAGAAATATTTTGCTGTCGAAGCAGTTTCCGTTCACAAGATTGATCGAAGCTATTCTGTGCCTTTGCAGGTCGGCGACATTCTTGTAAGTTAGCAGTAAAATATGACAGAAGTTTTCCAACACCTGGGAACTTCTATCCTTGATTATTTTGCATAATTAGCAGACTGTGGGAGATTTAATGAAATCGTTACAACACCCCCACCTTTAAAACATTTTCCGGGTGAAACACGGAAAATCTGCAAAAAAAAGGTGTTATCTCAACATATTTGAGTGGCTAAAATAACATTTCAATTTAACCTCACTATATACATCAGTGACCTAATTTCTTATATACTGTTGACCATTGCTTGAACATCTAGCTTTAGAGACTTTTTTTTTTGAAAGATACTTTTTTTTTTTTGAAAGATACTTTTTTTTTTTTGAAAGATACTTTTTTTTTTTTTTTTACTACACATGCTAAAATAACAATAAAACTAAAAATAATCAGATATGTACAAAAGATTGAATTTTACTCAAAAACTTACTACTGAATTGCTCTACTTAAGTAGTCAACGTGGGGTATATCTTTACCCGGTTTGTGTCGGATGGCATATTGAAAGGGTTGCAGGGCTAGCGCCCATCGAAGTAATCTGGGATTGTTACCTGCATTATTTTTCAGAAACACCAAAGGGTTGTGGTCTGTTTCTATACGAAATTCTTGACCGTCAATGTAATGTCTTAGTTTCTTGATCGCAAAAATTATAGCAGCGCATTCCTTTTCCGTTGCGCTAAAACTTTTTTCTGGGTCAGTAAACTTCCGGCTGAGGTATATTATGGGATGTTCTTCTGAGCCCTGCCTCTGTGCTAACACTACTCCGATCCCTTTTTCGGAAGCATCCGTTTGCACAACGAATTCCAAATCATAATTTGGGGCGTATAGAATCGGTTCCCTGGTGAGTTTATCTTTTAGGAGATCGAACGCCTTACTCATTTCGTCACTCCATGCTATTTTTCCTTTTTTGTGTTTTCCCTTCAGCGCTCGCGTGAGAGGTTCAACTACAGTGGCGTAATTTTCTATGTAACGCGAGTAATACCCTGCCATACCTAGGCATCTCCTAATTTCTGTTTTGGTTTTTGGCGCGGGCAATTCCGTGATGGCGTGGATTTTAGCTTCGGCGGGTTTTCGTTGCCCTTCCCCCACTATGTGGCCTAGATATTTAACCGTCTTCTGTGCGAATTTGCACTTCGCTATTTTAACTTTTAATTTGGCGTCCCTTATTCTGACTAATACCTCTTCCAGATGTTTAATATGGTCCTCCCAATCGTCTGAAAATATTGCCATATCGTCTAGGTATGGTAAACAAAATTCTTCTAGACCATATAATAATTTTGCCATGAATTTAGAGAACCCATAAGACGCGTTGAGGAGCCCAAAAGGCATTGACAGAGGTAAATAACTTCCAAAATTAGTCACAAATGCGGCCAATTTCTACGCCCTGGGGGTCATGGGTATCTGCCAATATCCTTTTGTCAAATCAAGCACCGTAATATACTTCGCGGCTGCCATTTTTTCAACCCTTTCCTCTATATTCGGGAGTGGGAAAAACTGTGCCTTCGTAATTGCGTTCAGTTTTCTATAATCAATGCAGGGGCGCGGATCTTTTGCCGGGGCTTCCACCAATATCATCGGAGAATTAAAATTAGACTCCCCTTCCTTAATTATGTTGAGTTCTAACATGCGCTTAATCTCCTTTTTTAAAATTTCATTTTGTCTGGGCGATGCACGGTATGGCCTTATTCTCACCGGTTTTTCTTCTATAAGTTCTATATCGTGTTCCGTGAGATCCGTTAATCCTGGGTCGTTCGAGAACACTTCGCGGTATTCGTCCAATAAATTTTCCAACATATGCAATTGTTCGTTACTGCAGCGATCCCTTAACCCACTATCCTCCACTACTTCGCTAAACTTGTAACTGCTGGAGTCTGCTAAGGGGTACACAATCTCTAAGTCTTGGGATGCATCTGGCTCGTGAAATTCGCGGGTTAAAATATTTATTTTTCCCACCCTTTTTACATACGGTTTTAAGAGATTTACATGATAGATCTGCGATTTTTCCCGTCTGCCCGGAACACTCACTATATAATTTGTCGCGGAAATTTTGGATTCGATTACGTTATAATTTAAAAAGGGGTAGCGTGTAGCCTTTTCACATGGATCAATTTCAATATGTTACTTCGAAACGAATTTTATTTAATATCGTTCTCGAATTTCTTAATATTTACAACTCATTACAACAATTTTTTTCAGCGTGCTCCGTTTCAACTTTCAATCAATTTATAAATCAATACAAAGTCCAGTCTTGTGCAGTAATTTGAAATCTTAACGTCTAACCGGAGTATCTTTTTCACTCTTCACAAAAAGTTCAAACGACGGCCTTGCCATTGCCTTCAGAGAAATCCTCTCTGTTTTAAAAATGTGTCAACAAAACCTTTTCTTCCCCACTAAGATGGGAATCCGTCCTGAGATGAGTGTTTTTTCACCAACACTCGTCTCCCGCCAAACTCTAACTAACTTCCCTTCGATTCCCTTTCTAGTCCGTTGGCTCCAACAAAAGTCTCTCCGTTCACGTCATAGCATTCAGTTTTCCTGTGATTCGATCGGGATTCCTTTTTGGGAGGTCTTACTGAAATACTAAATGTTCACACGGGTAAAGTTCTCACGCTAAAACGACCCCACATAAAGCCGGCGAGTTCAGAGAAATATTTTGCTGTCGAAACAGTTTCCGTTCACAAGATTTATCGAAGCTATTCTGTGCCTTTGCAGGTCGGCGACATTCTTGTAAGTTAGCAGAAAAATATGACAGAAGTTTTCCAAAACCTGGGAACTTCTATCCTTGATTATTTTGCATAATTAGCAGACTGTGGGAGATTTAATGAAATCGTTACACGACATATTAAAAACGAATAACTAGTAATTTCCCCACGCATTACAACATTTATGCAATAATCTTTCATTTTCCATTATGTGGTGCTTTTATTGCAATTGACACCTTGTATTTCTGTCGATTAAAATAAACAACATACTCTGTAGCTTAAAAAAAAAAGTAATTTTGCAATGATTCAATTTATTCCATTTCTCTGATGAAATTACATGCTAGTACTTTTTCTCACTTTAATTTGGATTTTGAATTCATTACAATTAATTTCATTTCATTCAAACATAAAGGTAAGAAATTAACCATCTTTAGAATAAGTAATAATTGTTTTTGTGTAATGTTGAAAACTCGCCAGAATTTTTAAAAAAATTTATTTGGAAGTAAGAAAGTGCAGTTTTCCAGTGTCTTTTCACGAAAATTATAAAAGTACAAGTTTTAAAAAAAATCTTGTTCAAATCTTCATTAAAGTTAAATCGTATAAAAAACAGGTACTTCTCTATTATCCCGTCGACCACTTTTCATAACAAAAAACTATCGCCAAACTGTAAGATTAAACGCCAAAAATGCAGTCCATTTACTTGATGACAGAAGCATTATACGTGTTTGTTATGTCATCAAGTGGTTTTTAATTCGACATTTGTCTGTATCTTTCATTATGTTTTACTGATTTATTAGTTATTTCATTAATTAAAATAACAATTGTGTCCTTAAACGGCCGAATTTCTTATATTTTATTTATTTATTTATTTTGATATTCCAATGGCAACGTTCTCTCGTTTGTTTGGCGATAGTTTTTTGTTATGTCAACGGGATAATAGAGAAGTACCAAAAAATATTCTACTGCTGCCCCAAGTATGCCGGGATTGACGCATTTCCACGACATCAGTAAAAATTGTATGCATTTTCCCAAGGTTTTTCAACTATTGTATAGTTGTTCTAAAAGTCCCACAGCATCAGAAACCATGCATGTGTTTCCCTTTACATACCGTTTAGCCCCGTTTTTAGAAGGAAATGTATCGGAAAAGTAAGAAAAACTTGTGAAAATGAAACATGAGTAACTGATGAAAAAAAAATTGTTATGTAAGTCCACTTTTTCATATTGTTATAATATCTTTTTCGTCTTTGGAGCAATAGTCTGAGCTTATTTGTTTTTTACATACTTTCTTTTAACTTACATTTCTGTATGTATGTGGCAGTCAAATCTTGATACTCATTTTTCATCCACTTCCTGTTGACGTAGAGCTTTGAAATTTGGAATATATATGTATTCCTGAGGGTAAGGTTACAGAAATCTAATAGTCAATGGGCCGATTCCCACCACTGAATTTTTAGTATTCTTCACCTAATAAGAATACTGATAAAATTCAGGCGAACTATACCAATAAAATTTGACGAAGAATACTAATAAAATTTAGTGGTGGGAATCAGCCCATTGGCGCATAGATTTTTGCACCCCTGCCCGAGGACAATGCATGAATTGGACATTCTTTTTTTAATTCGATCCCTAAGTGGGGGAAGGGACGGTTAACGTCGGCCCAAAACTTACATTTTCCCCTTACAAATATCGTTACGATTGTTTAATTGAAAAAATAGCTCCATAGTTGCAACATTAACATTCATCCATTTTCACCACATCGTTTGCTTCATCATTATGACGTTAGCATTGAGCGACGCACACATTTGTGATTTATAATATAAGTTGACTTTTTTGTGAATTTTAATGAAAGTATATTTAAAAAAATATATTTTTTTTTACATTTAATTTATTTAAAATTATCTTGGTATCATATTATAACAGCTTTAGAACTAAAAGACAGTGCTCACCCCATGGGAAGAAGTTGTAAAGCCGTAATTAAAAGTAAAGGTTACCCAACTAAGTATTTACTCACATTGTGCCAATTATTGATGATGCCAATTTTTGAAAATTTATGCCAATCTCCTTTTATCGATATTTCAGTTTTCTCCTTTATAACTGCTTTTTTAATAAACATTCTTTCATCAAAATTACTGAATTACATTCTTGATGAAATTATCGTTGTATTGGCTCATAATTTTATGGTATTACTTAAAAAGAAAGTGGTGTCATAAACAACCAAACTTCAATAATACACCTCTTCAAAACTATTTCCACCATTTTGCCCACTACTGTATGTTAAATAAATTAGATACATTTTATTATTGTAATACCCATAGGCGGAGCAACTGAAAACAATTATAATCCAAAAGTATATTTTTCGAACGTTAAAGTATTGAAAAACTATCTAATTGTTTATTATAGTAAATGTATTACAAGACGCTATACATTTTACTTCCTAATTCGTCCGATAACTTTTCACGAATTCAAAAATAGAGATTCTCTGGAAAACGTAAAAAAATGTTTACACTTTATGAAAATCGATATTAATCGAATTAAAAATACTTTTAGATGCAAAAGGTTGGGGGTACAAGAAACACAAATTGAATAATAAAGAATATTAATATGAATTATCTTGTAACTATTAAATAACTATATTTATTCCAGTACTGTCTTCACATCAAAATTAACCCTGAGTCACTAAGACTTTTAGTAATAACGTTGTTACTAGCCCTTCTTAAATTTGAAGACATGCCAAATTTTTAACCTAACTTTCAAAGAGTAATATATTTTCAATTTCAAATTATTAAAGGCCCCACCAGTGCCTGAGAGGTTCTGCTCTCGAAGCTGGTAGACGGGAGGTGCTGGGTTCGATCCCAATCGCGCCCGTCGGCCTAATCGTTCGGAGTTTTCGTGGTTTTCTTTGAGCCGTGGATTTATCCATGCGTAAATACGGGTTAGACGGGGGGACCCTTAGAAAGACCCCCACGAAGGGCACTCGCCCCGGGCCTATATCCCAAGTGTAGATAATTGGCCGTCAATAATCAACGCAACTCAAATTATTAAAGTGTTGCCGTCGTATTTTTTCAAAATATTTAATTTATCAGCTACAATCAGAATCATGTGTAGTTGTCACAAAGCAGCTTTTAATGCTACATTGCATCGTAAATATTATGAAGGGTTAGTGATCTATGGTCGGAACCCAGGGCTCTCAAATGGCCCGCTTTTTAAATACCGGTATTTTCTTAGAAAAATTTTATTTTTAGATTTTTCTTTCAAATTTTACGGAAACCACCTTCAGAGGTAAATTTTTGCAGAAATGTTGTATTGGAATTTTTGTGGAATTTTCTGTAAAAAAAAAAAAAAATTAGTATTCAGTTGGGAGCCCTGGGACAAAAGCAGCGCCCTCGTGATTGTCTCGTGTTACTAGCTTTCATTAAAAATATATATTATATATATAATAATCCATTTTAAATGTTTTTTTTAAATCAATTAAATTCATATGTTTATTTTTATAATAGGAGCGATCAAGGTTTGTGGCTGCTGTTGTTACTACAAATTTTTGTCAGAAAAGTGTAATTCTAAATTTATTCTGATTTATGTTTTTTCTGATTTTTTTAAAACGGATTTCCTGAATGCCATTTGGCTAACGCCGTAATATATATGTGTATCATATAAGACACGTGCGTTATATGATGCAGTGAGCTAATATTTTTGAGCTAACAGTGAGCTAATATTGTTCAATGTATTCAGTTTTGTGGATAATGACGCCCTTCATTGTTCATTACCATCTAAAGTACGCCCCTGCATCCTAAAAGATTGTACAAGCGTGATCTAAGGAAGTATGTTGAATTGAATATAAAAAATAAAACTTAGTGACCAGAAAAATAAAAGAGGTATATTAATAATTATATAAACCATTTCACAACAGATGTCATCAACTTTTGTTTAGATTTCTCTCGTTCATAAGCCATCCTTTGTGGATGGCTTGTAAAATGGAAAATATGTTAAGAACTAAAGATCATTTCCATAGACATTACTATACGAATATGCTAAGACATTTTCGTACGTACATATTTTAACTTTAATAACTTTAATAATTGGTACTTCATACAGTGATCCCGTACTTCTGTAATGTTCGGTCTTCCAAAGAAGACAATTTATTGTCCGCATTAAACGATGTAAACATTTAAATGGTTGAGCAAATAATGCGTTGAGAAAATTAAATTCAGTTTTTGACAGACATTAATAGGGTACCAACTTGATCCTAAAATAAACAACTTTCTTTTAAAAATTTTCAAGTTAGTGGCAATTTGTTAAACCGGAAGAATTAATTACTGAGGACAAACAAAATATGCTAAGACATTTTCGTACGTGCATATTTTAACTTTAATAAAAGTAATCGCTCACTTTTCTTTGCGATATTTGAACATATGATCTTTTGTCAGATCCTTTCATGTTTTGAGATACACTCGGAAATTTGTTTTGTTATATACCATTTTGACTAGTAATATTGGAGAACAGCCATTAGCAATTTTTGAACCTCTTATGTTTTTGGTGGTAGAAATTTTTCTTTCTCCTGATCAATACCACTCACAATTTCACGATCTGCCAACAACCAAAAATACATGAATGTTGCTTTTGAAGAAGTAATATGCAAAAGCATTTTCAATTCTGCTCAGTCAGTTTGTGGAAAAATTGTCCGCATTCTTCGATTAATAGTGCGCTTTAAGCGATGTCTTTACCATTAATTAAGAATAGAAAATGATGGGGAAAACTAATTTCTTCTCATTGCCGGAGATGCGGCATCATGCGGATTACGCATTAACGAAAGGCCACTGTATTTAGGTGAGATCTTTTATGGTGCACGGTAAAAAGGTCAACGGTAAAAACGTCAACAAGTATTCATGCATTTTAGAGATTGTTGCACAGCGAGTTTCATGCATTCTAGAGATTGCTGCATAGCAAGTTTCATGCATTCAGGATTTTTTTTTCCGGTTAATGTCAGCGAAGCGTACATATATAAGTTACTAACCGCTGTTTGAATGAGTTTCATGTATTCTACAGATTTCTGCACAGCGAGTTTCATGCATCCAGGGTTTTCTTTTCGGTTAATGTACGTGAAGTGTACATATATAAGTTACTAACCGCTGCTGGAATGATTTTCATGCATTCCAGAGATTTCTGCACAGCGTTTAGTTTAGTTTAGTTTAGTTTAGTTTAGTTTTCTTTAGTTTAGTTTAGTTTTCTTTAGTTTAGTTTAGTTTAGTTTAGTTTAGTTTTGTTTTGTTTTGACTTTTTTACCTGTTGACGTTTTTACCGTTGACGTTTTTACCGTTGAACTTTTTACCTAAATTCATCTTTTATATAGCACCTTTATAAAACTTTTATTTGAAATAGCGTAAAAATTGAACGAAAATGACTAGAGGATTTGTTAATTTGATACATAAGGTAATTTTCTTACAACATCATAATCAATATTTATTAGACATATTTTTGAGCATTTTTTTTTGTCTGGGCGTCGATTTCTAATAATATCTATTCCGGTCAGTGCCATAGCGTCAGGGGACGCTGGATCACTTTTCGGATCACAAGTATTATTATATGCTAAATTTGACCTTATTTAACACTTTCCGGCACAGTGGTCCCACTCCGGGCACACCTAATTTTAATTCCAAACTTGCATTCGACACCAAGAATATTTAATAACATTTTATTTCTACAATGAAAGCTTAAAATAAGGGGTTCTTATTTTCTAAAAAAGTCGTTTGTAAATTCTGGTGTCAGTCAGTAATTTCTCATTTTATGAACAGACTTTGCCTGTGCCGGAAAATGTTAATAGTATAACGTTCAACAATTAAAAAAGGCAAAATTAAACATATATTAATACTGGTAATAAAGTGATACAGCGTCCCTTGACGCTACGCCACTGGTTCCAGTTAGTAAAAATTAAATACTTCGGTTCGGTTCCGGTTTTCGCTAATTTAAAGATAACTGTTTCCGGTTCAGTTTAAAATTTCATCCTAATAGAAATAACTATTTGTTTCAGGTTTCCTGTTTTTGGTTCATGTCTGGTTCAAATGTGGCTTTATGAATATGCGTTAAGATAACTATCCGGATATCTTTGTTTAATAAACATATTATGATTTGCTTAAAATGCATAAACAAATGATGCCGATACATTTTAATTTTGCTTTTTAAAAATGAACATTTAATACATTGATGTTTTAATAATTAAAACAATTTTTTTATACAATTCAGTACTAGAAAAGTAATTTTTGTTCAGTTCCGAAACTGAGAAAACCAATTAGGTTCAATTCCTATTTTAGTTTCATTAGGATTAAAGTTTTACTCTATCATCATCGCTCATCATCCAGGATTATAGAGAAACAGGAACTTGCAAACAACTCATTAAGTGTTACAAGTCCTAAAACGGAATTTAAATCTATATATGGGCCAAAACCTCATAAGTGTGATATTTTAGCCCCCATTATATCGTCGCTACCATGTCAAACTATCGAATGAGAAAAAATGAATTTTCCATTACTTTTAAAAATGGGCCGATTGTCACCAATAAATTTTAATAGTATTCTTCACCAGGCTTGTCAATTTGGCCTCTTATGTCATTCAGAAACTCTGAACTCATACCAGAAATTTTTGCTTTATTTAATGATAGACATTTATTGAAAACTTATAGTAAAATTTTTTCGCTCAAAATTTCCGGTGGGAATTCGGCATCTTTAAATAAGTAAAAGGCAGAAGTTTTTATTAGTATTCTTACTAGGCGATGAAGTCTAATAACTTTTAGTGGTGCCAATTGGCCCATTTTTAAAAGTAATGCAAAATGCATTTTCTCACATTCGATAGTTTGACATGGTAGCGACGATATCTCTCGGCATTTCTTTGAAATATAAATTCTAATTTAACGTTAAAACGTTTCTCCGTGATTCTTCTACAATATTATGTTACTTTTACTGAGAAAATCTGACATTATTTTTTATTCTTTAAAATGGAATTAAAATATCTCAACAGTCTGTCCCCTGTCCTGAAACCACAACTTGACCATTAAAAACATCAATAAAATATAATTATTAAAAAATTCTGAATAACCAATGAATTTATTATAAATAGGAATATCATGTAGCATAATAATATAATTTTTATTTGAGTGAAATGTGTAATATATATATATAATTTTTTGGGGGGGAGGGGGGAGTGTTTAAAGTTATGTACCTCTCGTTTTTGGCCACTATTGTCCCTGTGTATGAATTTTCTCATATTTCCACCAGGTTGTAGTATGCAGTCATTTTTAATTATTGATTCCAGTAGGGGAGAACGTGATGTTCTTAAAAAGACGCCATTGCTTATTGCTTGTTCATAAAGAAAATTTTCTGCATTGAAAAGAATGGGGAGAACAGTTATCGTAGCTTTATTAACTATCACTAATTTCCCCTTTTTTAATTTCAATATTGATGTTTATTGATTAATCAATATCTAGCCATTTAATCACAGGTTTAATATATCTTATGTAAAATAGTGTATACAACATTCAAAAAATGTTCTTTTTTATGCAAAGTGGCAAAATTGCAAAAACTACTGTCCCTGTGACTTCTATCCATTAAAATTTGTGATTTGAATAATAAACTTACGAATTGTTACCTTGCTAACTAAGCGTAAACCAACATAGGGAAAATATCCAATCAGGGAATCGAACCCGAATCCTTGGAATAATTCTACAATGCTCTACCATTGAGCTACGAGGACGATTCCCAGCTTGGCATCTCTCACTCGTGAGTTGTGAAACTTTTAGATTGTAAAAACTATAATTGTATAAATTAACAAAGAATAAATATTTCATTTATGACTAAAATCGTGATATTTACATTACTGGTTAAATGAATATGAGTACTAAAATTTTTAGATTCTTCTTTTTGAAGATTTCAAATCACCCAGAAGTAATGTAGTCAGAATTAAGGTATTAAGGCTACCATGTCAAACTATCGAATGAGAAAAAATGAATTTTCCATTACTTTTAAAAATGGGCCGATTGTCACCAATCGGACAGGGCTTGGTGGACAAGGCTTTTAAACCTTATTCTTAAATTTGCCTTACAAACATTTCCATTATTACCAGAATTTAAAATTTCTTATAATATTAAATTTTATAACTGATTCCGGTAATTCTTCCCAGGACATTTATTAAATAAATTAACCTCAAAAGCATGCAAGTATTTATTATTTGCAGTTGCAGGACATATCAGGAAACGACTGACTGTTACGGCAGTTGTAATATCCATAAATCCACCCCATCTTAAAATGACTGGCTTAAAAATTATATACTTTTTTGAAGTGTGGTCTGGTCCTCTTCCATGACGCCAGATTGGCTTTTATTTTTTTAAATTCAGATTGTGTGATTCCAACCACTTTTCAGAAATAGTGATATTTGACTTATTTAATGCCAGAATAAATAAGAAAATTATTACTGTTTAAAAATAGTGGACACAGCTGATAATAATTTAAAATGCCATGATTTAGAAGCTCTGTCAATGTATTGGTTCAGCTTAACACTATATCAACGGTGAGGGGCCATTTTGGCCCCTACCAAAAGAAAAAATGTCGATTCGAACCGGATATTTCTTCATACAATAAGTTTATTATATACCGCACAAAAAATAAATTAAATAAGTTAAAAGTCCTAAATAAAAATTCTGGTGTAAAATATTTTTATGAAACTTGTGTAAAATTTCCCGTCGTTCTAGTGTTAATACCGGGTTGAACAACAAATTAAATGTACTTGGATCCAGAAATTTTTTTTTCTAAAGATACACAATTTGTTTTATAGCAGGGGGGGGGGTGATTATACAGTTTTCTAAGCTTTTTTAAGTGCTGACCAACAAGGTTTTTTTTCTTTTTTGGTTTTTTTTAACTGTGGATTGTTTTAATTACAAATTTCGCATCTTATGGAAATTTTAAATAAACTTTCCTGACAAATATATTGCATCAAAATAACTTTTACTTTTTAAAAAAAGTATTTGGATGTCCGGAAAATTTGTGCCGGTTGGTAAAATCAATTCTGCCCGTAAATTATTATACAACGGAACAATGTAGTCCGAACAGGTGATGTCGGTTAATGGGCTTCCGAGTTGCAATCAACTTTACGTCCAGTCTATTGTGAGTAGAATGTCTTGTAAAAATGAGCCGAAACAACAATGAATTCGCTTCTACCACATTCATACAGTAAAACTTCTAAATAATGGATACCTCGGTATCGCGGAATTTGTTTGCTATTCAGAAGTAAAACTCAAAAAATAATGTGTGTTGGAGATTGTAAAAGGATCCGCTATTTGGTTGTGCCCATTATGGAGGTTTTAAATGGGAAGTGTATTCCTGGGAAAAATGCGTCTACCTCAACAAAAATATCTTTGTCGTTGAACATTATGCAGAAATAAAAATTTCTTTTTGGCTCTTTACACACATGCACAAACATATTCGTGCATTCACAGTAAACACTGTCTAAAACGAAACTTCAGGATATCGTTTAAGCAGAGTATCATTATATTTAAAGTATTGTCAAAAACAGACATAATATACATTTTCGTTTATTTGGACCTTCTGAATATAATTGCAGACGTGCTCTGATTTTAACACAAATAGTAAACCCCATATAAAAATTTAAAGAAACATCTGGAACATATGATACTGTAATTTAGAAAACCTGTATTTTTGCATAAATGTAATGGATTCAACATGTGTAAAATGTATTATCTATTATATTGTTACCTGTCTAGGTCTCGATCGTACGCAATTCTACGTTATCATATATAAGAAAAAAACGTATTTTAAGTAAGAGTAGAAATAAAAGTATCTATTGGCCCATGTCTGACAAAGATATAGTGATGTCGTCCGCTAAATTAAAAATTAATACCACTTACAGAGTATTTTTGAATGTTTAACCTAAGTTATGTCATACAAGAACGAACAAAAGCGGTAAATATTGTAATATTATCCTGGTGTCCCTGTTTGCCTTGCTGCAGCTTTCTCCGAACTATTGACCGAACGAATTGTATTATAATTATTTTTAAGATTTGCTTATGTTATCCAATACAAGGATAAATTGTAGTTTAAATACCATTTATATAGTCTTCTAATGGTATATAAAGTTCTCGAATCGTTTGTGGATAAACCTTTGTCAAAACTATCTTTAAAGTGTGCGTTCATATATTTTAGTATCGATTCATCGAACAAAATGACGTCTTTCGGTAGAAAATAAAATTACGTTAATGAAATAGCGCTACGATGAATTTTTAAAATGTTTTATTTTTTAATTATAAATATTTAAACAGTTTAAATATAAGTATTTGAAAGTAGAAATATTTTAGAAAACCTTGCTACAAAAATTGAGAAACTGTTTAGAAATATTTACTTTCCTTATAATAATTTAAATGTGATTTTTACGTTGCAAAATTCTATAATCCTAGAAGTTATCGAATTTATCTTGAGTTATCGTGGTAATTTTCATAATTACCAAATTTTAATCTAATAATTTATATCAGTAATTATTTCAAAGCAACTTATGTTATAATAAATGAATTCAATCTACTACAAAGCCATTGAATAATAAGCCCAGTCAGATAAATGGGAAACTTTTCGCAAGTTGAAAATAGCGCCATCTAGCGGTTGGGAGTGCTGCATTCGGCACCAAGAATATTTTAATAAAATTTTGCTTCTAAAATTAAAGCTTAAAATAAGGAGTTCATATTTTCTAAGAAAGTCGTTTGTAAATTCCGGTGTCAGTCAGTACTTTCACATTTTACGAACATAATTTGTCTGTGCCGGAAAGGGTTAATTGCATAGTGATGTAAATTTCCATCACTTTTTATTTAACTTTTAATAAATAAATCAACTTCTTCGCCACCACTATATTTATATAGAAATATTAATCCAGTAAATTTCCACCATATTTTTTTTTCATTATAGTTTTAGCTTTAATGTAAACTATCCCAATAATTAACAAGCTTTTAAAGGAAGTGCAAAAACAAAACATCGATAAAAATCGTATAAAATATCGATATAAATAAATCTTATCGTTTCTCTGCGACCCACTTCTGTTTTGTCCTCCTTCCGCAGCAGAGGTTTGGCGCTAGTGTGTCGCTAACAAATTTAACACTATCTGACTGGGCTTATTATTTAATGGCTTTGATCTACTAGGAACTTTACTAAAAAGCCTTCCAACCCAAACATATCAAGAAATGACTGCTACTTATGGCAGTTGTAAAAATTAAAAGCGCATCATGCTGTAGAATGGCTTGCGCAAAGTGCTTTTCAGAGGGTGGTTTCCTGGTGTGTCAGATAGGCGGAGAATGTTTATATTTACGAAATAACTATTAATACATCAAATACACAAACAATCTGGTTTTATCTTGGCACCGTTTAATATAGAGATTGAGAAGCAATTGGTTTAATTTATATATAAATAAGAAATATAATAATCGAATACAAAATATATAACGTAAATAAGCCACATAAGATTACAAAGTTTTTCACTGGTCGTTGTTTCATTTTCGCGATTGTTCATGGTTCGTATGTTTTTACCACAATTTTTAATAGAATATTTCGCCTTACTTAAATGCAGAAAAGGAAACAAATCTGGCAATTAGACGAGGCATCTATTTAAATATTAAATAAAAAAATTATATTAAAATTTGTGGTAAAAGCGTACGAACCCTGTTGTTTATAATAATATTAGGCGCGAAATTGTACTTTTTAAGACTAAGTTACGCCAACGCCCCTAAAACAAAGAAGTACCATAATTAATATATGAGAAACATCGTAAGAACATTAAATAAAAATAGAACCACGGAAATAATTTTACACTAGCAGCTCCATACCGGGGACCTCTATTTAACGAAAACTTTTTCAATCTCCATTATATATATATTTATATGTTTTTATGTCTCAACAGGGAATACATCTGACTGGCAGACAAATTCTGCGATCCCGCCGTATCCGTTATTTAGAGGTTTTAATTATTTTATTTTCCATATCAATATTTTAAATTTCATCTACAAGATCTACAAGAAATTTCTGATTTGTTCCTAATGATAAATAAAAAATATTAATTATGTATATTTTTTAAAAAACTGTACATAGTTTTCATAATATAAGGCATTTCTTTCTTTTTCTTTCATATTATATATATAGGACATCATCTGCAAATTATTTTTCAAACAATTCCATAACCACATTTTCTGAAATTACTATTTTCTTAAGTAAAAATTAAAGTGCAGAATGCATACATAAATTAAATATTTCATAAATTATAAATATTGTTTATTTTTTTTCTCTAACGTATTTACACGCATATAATACGCAATATTTCTTTAAAAAATTCCGTCGTAAAAAGTAGTGCGTTTCGCACCTGTTGCGTGTATGCATATTTTCTACAGTTGTATAAAACCATATATGTTTTAACTAAGTAACTGCATGCAACACGTATATTTCTTGATAGAAGTATTCAAAGGTGGTGTGAGGATTGCGCATGCCTCTTCTTGCTCTAGTAGCGCCCCCTTCTGGAGAAACGAAAGCGCGCGGCAGTAGAACGCAGAACGTCAGCGGCGAAGAACGTCGTTTGTGATATGAGAAACCAGAATTGGTTATGAAAATGGTCGTAAATGTTACCGATCATGAATCTTGAAAAATATGAATAATCTTTTATGTTGATTTATGTTCCTGTGCTTGTCATCTGTCCTCGTCATGTCAACTTTATGTTACTACATTAAACTTGTGTTTGTAATTACAACGGCCTGTTTCCTTTAGAACGCCCACACATACGGAAGAGACATCACACTGGTGTCAGAACTAATGGATGAAAAACAGGCTGTATTACTGGATTACGGAATGAAACATTATAGTGAAATATTATAGAGAAATATTATAGTGAAATATTATAGTGAAATATTATAGTGAAAGATTATAGTGAAGAAAAATTTTGGATAACCTATACAGAGGTAAGGTAAATTTTATTATTTAAGTATGGCCGATCAACTGACTAAACTTAAAAAAACTAGAGGGGTAATAAAAGCATCTATTACATCTATTATTAAAAAGATCGAAGATGCATGGGTTTTAGAATCGCCGAATTTGGTGGAATTAGAAGAAAATCTAGCTCAGCTAGAACAAAAAGGTATCGATCTTAAACGAGAAGATGAACAAATTTTAGCGCTAATTAATGATGAGGATGAAATCGAAAGAGACGCGAGGACCTCTATTGAATATCATGAAAAAATAACTTTATGGCGATTTAGAATTAATAAGAAATTGGAAAATAATAGCAAAAGCCAAATTTCCCCCGTATCTCACGCCGATAATAAGCACGCAGAATTAGTTGCGCAATCTGTTAAACTCCCTACATTAACGATTGAGAAATTTTACGGCGAAATAAGTAAATTTCAAAACTTTTGGAATTCATTCAAAATAGCAGTCCATGATAATGATTCACTGTCAAATATTGAAAAAATGAGCTATTTGCAAAGTTATTTAGGTGGTAGTGCATATAATTCTATTTCCGGGTTTGCGTTATCAGATAAAAATTATTTGGAAGCTGTCCAAATTCTGAAACAACAATTTGGCCGAAAGGATCTCATTGTGACGACACATATAAATACTTTATTATCTTTGAAACCTGTATTGAAAACAAATGATGTAACCGCTCTACGGAAATTATTTGATACGATTCAAATAAGAAGTCTCAGGTCTTTAGACATTGAATCAAATGGATTTGATAACCTGTTGACACCAATAATTCTTAAATCCTTGCCATATAATCTTTCGTTAGAATATAATAAGCCACGGAGAAAGAACCTGGAGGGGAAACTAGAATACGCAAGGATATTGAAAATGCAAGTCATGTTTTTTAAACGAAAGAGGGCGCTGTAAAATTTGGCGGCTGCCTTTTAACAGAATGTCATTAGATTACATGTTAAATTCCGAAAGTATTTTACTCGGTTATTTTTAATTATAGTAATTATATGTCATAAATTTAAGATGGGGTATAAATGTTTTATTCCGGGATGTAGATCAGGCTATGATGATGAGATAAACAAAAGAAAAAAAATTAAGTATGTTTAGAGCTCCAAAGGTGAATGCTTTTTATTATACTTTAAAGTTATATGCATGTAATAATTTTTAAACTAAGAAATTTTTTTCTAGTATATCGATCTGTGAAGTGTATATGTTTTTAATTTATTTGAGTAAAAGTATTTTGGGGCTTCACTCAAAAGTGCAAGTGTAAGAACTCATTTAAAAAAAAATGCCCCCCTCCCCCCTTTCCGTCCCATCATATCTAGAGTAATTAAGGATTTATTTTAACAGTTAAATTTACTGAAACTACTTGACATATTACTTGTAGTAAAAAGTAAGTGAAAAATGTAGTCTGCAGATTTACTAATTTCATTCGACTATAAATCTAATTAATATTTCAGTAGTTTTATCTACAGAGTTGAATAATGAAATATTTAAATCAAATATTTAAACTATATTAAAAACAATAGATTTTTAACAATTTGTGTCGCTTAAAAAAATGTCTTTATTTGAATGGGGAATGCTTGAGCCCCATAAGCCCCTCCTTTGTATATCTAGAGTAATTAGGGATTTATTTTAAAAGTTAATTTTACTGAAACTACTTGATATATTACTTGTAGTAATTAGTAAGTAAAAAATGTTAGCTGCAGATTTTCTAATCTTGTTCTTATTAGATTCATGTAAGTGCAATTTAAAAATTTAATTTGTTTAGTTAGCTGTTCAGTTCAATCAAAAGTTTTAATTTTAAATAAATAAAAAGGCAATTACAACAGAAAAATTATAAAACTACATTTAAAACTGAATTCTATTAGTTAGAGGTATTTTCAAGGAGTTAAATATCTATAATTTTATTTATTTATTTTTGTGCATGGAAAGAGGAAAGGGGGGGGGTCCTAAAAATTTCATCTTAATCAAAGAAAAAATGCTTAAAATGTGCTCCTTATTTTGATAAAACTGTGTTAAAATAAATAACTAAATAAATAGTGTCTGGACCAGTTTGGATCCTGTGACATCAGAATCATTATTTTATCCATCAATGTAATTCATTTGTAAACTAAAAAGTATTTTGGGGCTTCAGTCAGAAGTGCAAGTGCAAGAACTCATTTTAAAAAATATATATATATTTGCCTCTCTCATAAGTGCAATTTAAAAATTTAATTTGATTACCTAGCTGTTCAATTAAATCAAAAGATTTTATTGATTGTAAATTAATAAAAAGAAACTCATTTAAATAACAAATTTAATATTCACAAAGAAAAAAATATTTAGGTATATATGGTTTTTAATTACTGTATAATTTTCAAATTGTAAGGTAAGCATGTTACCTTTTCTGTCTGCAGCAGTGTTTATGAAAGAGGAAGCATTTATGTATGATAAAAAAATGAGAGTTTTTGGACCATTCATAACTAACATTATATTAAAGTCACAATTTACGATTCTTGCAAAAATTAGTTAATAGACACTATTATTTATTCAAGTTTTATTTCCAAAATAATTAAGATAAAAATTTGTTTTTAAATTTATATAATATTAATTGCATAGATATAAAAAGTTATGAGTTATTAAATTATTCAAAGGTTATCGATATATGCGCAACATTAAAACTTATTCCAGAAAATTTGAATAATACTTTTAATCTCTAAAAATTATACGTCCATTCCGTATTTCTTCGCAGTACAATCAATATCCGTGATATTTATTTTTAAATGACTATTCAGATGTTTTTGTCAGGATGAACTCTTATTTAAAGAGTTATAAAAAGTAATCGAAACGCCAAATATCTATTAAAGTATATGCATGGTGTGAAGAAAACTTTATTTAATGAAATTTCTACTTGTTTGACTTTTTTAAAGTTCAAATTTTCAATCAAAAACATTTAAAAAATGAATGCTTTTCGCATTGAAAAGCATTGCAGAAGCAGGCTAAGATCGCCGTCAGTTTACCGTAGCGCCATCTATAAGGAGAAAAACTGTATTGTAAAATTTCAACGTTACTTTCCCCTCCATCTATCTTACTCCGTGTAATAAGCAATGTATAAAAAATTCCAGTGACACGCAATCAAGTATTGATGATTTGTTATTATTTATTCGTACCGAAATAGAGTCGAGAGAAAAACAAAATTATTTAACTGGCAATTTAGATAACCCAAGGTTAAAGCAGTTGTATAATAATGATTCCACTGCATTTCGTAAACAAATGTTCGCTAGTGATAGAATTAATTCAGAAGTATCTCATATTACCGCGGAAACCTTTTGTATATTTTGTTCTTGTAATAGTCATTCGACTGAGGAGTGCAATAAATTTCCCGTTGATCAGAAAATAGCTAAATTAAAAGCACAAGAGCGCTGTTTTTTATGCTTGAAGAGAGGTAAACACGTCGCTAAAGATTGTACCATAGAAAATAAAGAATGCACGAATTGCAGCAGATACCATAATGTTACAATATGTAGTTATTCATTTGGCAATGCCAATAAATTTGATAGGGAAGATAATTCGAATTTAAATGAAAAAGCACTCACTGCTAGAGTCAAATCGGATGAGATTTTTAATTTGAGAACACCGCGAAAAGAAACGAAATTAATTGAAACACTACCGACGGTAGATATCGAATGTGGTAATAAAATATTACATGGCGTAGTAGATAGTGGAACTCAAATTTCTATAATAAAGGCTAATTGTGTACCCGAATACTTTAAAAATCCTTGTGGTACCATAATATTGCAATCGGCATTCAGACACCAATTGAAAGCTCCTTTAATAAATATCCCATTTAGTATTGCAGTTGATAAATTAAACCCCAAGATATATCCTAATATTATGATAACATGTGCTGTAGTTGATAATTTAATTAACGATTTATTACTTTCTCTTGATACATATAATGAATTGAATGATTTGAATAAATATAATGAAACTGAAAAGGCATTAAATTGTAATGTTGACGCGATAAGTGACAATACGAAAGAAACCAACACTGTAGATCTGTCTGCTTCAATTTTAGACCATGTGTCAGTTGAAAATGCGAATGCAAACGAGAACATTGACCATACACCTGACGACGACCCTGATACTTTTATAAATGATTCAGAGAAATTTAAATGGCAACAGAAAAACGACCCTTCGTTAAATCAGTGTTCGACAGCTAACAAAAATGAACGTAATAGCTTTTTCGTTCATGACAATTTCTTATATCACTTGGATAAATTATTTGATGAGACAAAAAATAACCCTCACCCGCGTACTAGTATTGCACAATCGATCACGAAAGAAACTAATAATAATGAAAATGACATATGTACCGTTGCCGATTTAATCGTAATAGTGAGTGGAGATCAAACCGAAACGGAAATTTATTATAAGGAAGAAGATCCCCAAATTAGGCAAGCAGAAGAAATTTCACATAATTCAAAAGATTTAAAAGTTCAAAATTATTTACAGAGTGAACACAATATTATGAAGAATACTCCCATAGTTAACAATGTAATTTCAATTTTCGAATCCTCAAACTATGCAGTCACGCCTGATGAAGAAACCGAATACGAAACCCCGAATTATGTTAAAAAGAATGCAAGTACCTCGGATAAATATTTGATTGCATCAGCAGACATGAAGGAAGAAAATATAAGACGAAGCATAATTTCTGAAAATAAAGATTCAAAAGTTGATGTCACGACAACAGAAGAATCTTACTCTGTTTTCAATAATACAATGCCAGAAACACTTGATGGAAGTTCCGAATCCAACACGATTGAGTTCAGCGAGAAACAACCTCTTGTTTACGATGAAAATTCTGACTACATTATAGTCAATGGTTGTGTGAAATCACATGAAATAGCAAACAAAGAACCCGATGTATTCCTTAAGTTAAATCATCCTGACAACATGATGTTAGAAAAACGCCAGAAGAGATATGAGAAGATTGATGAGTTTACAGCGACTAAGGAAGTGACGATCGACGAAAATAAAAATGAAACTGAACTTTCTAAAAATTATGATAAAGTGAAAATAAAGGAAACTGTGCAAAAGAAACAGTATACACGTGATGGCTTTCACCGAATGAACAATAAATTTAGTACGAGAAGACGGCGAAAACGAAAAAAAAAAAATTCTAGGTCTTGTGGTAGGATCCGGTATACATGCACCCGATCCCGACAAAGTATCAGCGATACAAAACTTAGAAGTTCCCAAGTCAAAGAAAGATGTCAGAAGCATATTAGGTCTTTTATCTTACTACCGATCCTATGTTCCTTCATTCTCCGACATAGCTCGTCCATTGATTGAACTTACGAAGAAACGTGCCCCTAATGAAGTTACTTGGTCTGAGGATTGTGACAAAGCCTTTTTTGAGTTGAAACAGGCGATCAGTAAATCACCCATCTGTTATTCCCCGAACTTTCAGAAACCATTTATTATACATGCAGATGCTTCTTCATATGCGATAGGCGCTTGTCTATTTCAAAAAGATGAAAATGAACAAGAGCATCCCATTGCTTTTACAAGTAAAAAGCTCTCCAAATGCCAAGAAGGTTATGCTACCATCGAAAAGGAAGCTTATGCTGTTATCTTCGCCCTGAAAAAGTTCGAACACTATATTTATGGTTCGCACGTAACTGTGGTGAGCGACCATAATCCTTTGAAGTTCCTCACAGACTGTGCACCTCAAAGTGCGCGCCTTCAAAGATGGGCCTTTGCACTACAGCATTTTCAAGCCCAAATAACGTACCGACGTGGGAAACTCCACGCGAATGCTGACTCTCTAAGTAGGCTACATGCCTCACATTGGACTTAAAGACTTAAAAACTTTGAACATTTTTTTTTCTGTGTTACAAGTCTGAACTTTAACTTTAAAAACTTTAACTTTATCCTCGAACTTTAAAATATTAGTATTAGTGTTATAGTGTATTCTATTTGTTTATTTTCTTTGATATTCTTTAAGTGTTTGAATTTTTGTATTAATATGTTTACTTGTTTGTTTAGATATTTACTAGATATTGATTTGTCTCAAAAGACTAAATCAAATTCTCGAAAGGGGGAGGTGTGAGGATTGCGCATGCCTCTTCTTGCTCTAGTAGCGCCCCCTTCTGGAGAAACGAAAGCGCGCGGCAGTAGAATGCAGAACGTCAGCGGCGAAGAACGTCGTTTGTGATATGAGAAACCAGAATTGGTTATGAAAATGGTCGTAAATGTTACCGATCATGAATCTTGAAAAATATGAATAATCTTTTATGTTGATTTATGTTCCTGTGCTTGTCATCTGTCCTCGTCATGTCAACTTTATGTTACTACATTAAACTTGTGTTTGTAATTACAACGGCCTGTTTCCTTTAGAACGCCCACACATACGGAAGAGACATCACAGGTGGAAATACTAAGTGGAATATATATATACTTTTACGCATCATAATTTGCGTATCAAGATGGGAAACACACGGCAGTCAATGGCGTCTGTATCCTTTGCCAAACTTAACGGAAAAAACAATAGTACTTAGCTTAAACATAAAAATACAATCTACCAGTTTATTTGAAAATATAAACAATAATTAGTTTTACAGCTCTGCTACTGTTTTTTTTATTCAATTGCTGGATTGACCGGAAAAAGCTTAACATAAAAATACAATATGCCAGTCGATTTGAAAGATGTAAACAACAATCAGTTTTGCAGGTCTGCTACTTTTTTAGGGTTTCGTTCATGTTACGAAACCCCATTCCTCCCGCTACGTTGTCTGTCCGTCACAGAGCCGGTTCTCAGAAACTATAAAACTTACAGACTTTAAATTTTGTGTTCTTAAAGCTGAATACCTACTATGAAGCTAAAGATCATAAAAATAAAAAAAATCGTATTATTTTAATATATAGAGATAAAAAACCAAAAATCTAACAGCCTTTTCCTATTAAATTTAAACATTTTTCGTTATAGCGGTTGCCAACAATTAAAAATCCACAATAAAATTCTTTCTACAATTTTTTTTGGAAAGATTTTCACGTGAAAATTGAAAATGAAATAAAAAGTTTTACCAATTGAAAAAAAAATTAATATGACGTCATATAGGTAATAAAACGGAATTTTTCAAATTTTCTCAATAATACAAGGAGTATGAGTATGTGTAAGTACAGAAATCAGGTTAATATAACGTCATTAGAGAATTAAAAAGAAAATTAATATGACGTCATATTGGAAGTTTAACGGACTTTTTCAAATGTTTGAGAATAATACAAAGAGAGTTTCAATATGAGTAATAGAGACAGCAAGTAGATATAATACATGCATATTTGACATATTTTATGAATATTGGCATATTTTAACATTTTGAAGGTCTCTATACAACATGTTTAATTTTGAAATTGATTTTTTTTAATATCACATTTAGTCCACATGACAGATATTATCATGGCAGAGTATAATGGCTTCGTCCGCTTTCGGACCGGTTCAGATTTTCGAAAAAAAAAAGAAAAAAGAAAAATATATAACGGTAAATTTTTACTTTATAAAAAACATGATTTTTCTTTAAATTGTGAAATTTATTTGGATTTATTTAAAAAAGGACAAAGTGTTTTATATTAAACAAACCCTCTGTGCGATCTTTGATCACACTTACCCACCTGTCTTTCATTCAGTTGCTGGATTGCTATCACTTTTCACTTTTTTGAAATTAAATAAGATGAAAACAAATAAAACTATGCTTTTTCAAAATATAATCTCATTTATTAAATAAAATTTCTGGTTCAAAATACTTCTCTTAATTAAAAAAAAAAGATTATTAAGTATGATTTGGATCTTCTGGGTAATTGCAGACATACACATACTTCCACATAAAGAGTAAAACACATGTAAAGAATTTACATAAATATCTGGAACAACTAAACCAAAAATTTATTCTACTTCCGGTGTATTTTTTGACGCTTAATCTAAATTATGTCATACATGAATGAAAAATGAAATGCTAAATATTGCCTTAATCTGATATTATAATATTATATTTTTGCTGCAACTGTCGCTGAACTATTGACTGAATGAGTTTTATTATAATTTATTATTATTATTATTTTATCTGTGTTATGGAATACAAGTATAAATTGTATTTTAAAATTCAGCTTAAAAAGTCTTTTTATGGAATATGGATGTCTGCAGTCCTTTAACTGTGGTTAAATTTTCGGCAAAACTTTTTTGAAAATGTACGTTCATATAGTATGAGTTAATCGAAGAAAATGACGCCATTTGGTATTATTTAAAATTACGATAATGAAATTGTCCTATCATTATTTTTCAAAATGTTTGACTTTTTAAATATAAATATTTAAAAAGACCCTAATAAAAAAATAAAAATAAATGGGGAACCGTTTAAATATATTTACTTTCCTTAAAATATTTCAAATATAACTGCTACATTGTAAAAAAAATACAATTGTATAAGTTATCGAATCATTGATGTTTTATGTATCATTGAAATTGTGATATTTACAATAATGATTGAATAAAATATGAATACTAATATATATATATATTAAGATTTTAAATAATCTAGGTGAGGTCAGAAATAAGATAATTAAAGCACTGTTATTAAACGGTATTCCTAAATTTTACTTATATGACATTTTCGTAACTACCAAATTCAGATATTTCTTATAATATTTAATTTTATAACTGACACCAGTAATTTTTCGCAAGAAACTTTTATTATATAAAATTAAGTTAGTAAGATTGCAATCACATCCAAAAAACTTGAAGCATGTCAAGAAACGACTGCCTCTTACGGCAGTTGTAAAATACATAAACTCGACGTATTTTAAACTGACTATCCGAAGTCTTTTTTAGAATACGATTCTCATAGATGAATTCAAATGTAACACTATGTTATTGTAACACTTGTTATTGTATGTATTGTACACATGTATTGTAACACATGTTATTGTAACACTTGTGATCCTCTTCCATTTAGCCAGATGGTTTTTTTTTTCAATTCAGATTGCTTGATTGCAAACACATTTTTGAAACAGTAATAAGCGGCTTTTGTAATGACACACTAAATAAGAAGATTACTTATTATTAAAAAAAAATGAGCTAGGACTCTACTCAATCAATCTTTAAAAATAAATAAATAAATAAAACCCACATGACTGGCAACACAGGTCTTTTTAAACTAACCCCTATCCCCCTCAATAACAACAACAACAACAAAAAAATATAATAAAATTCAGATGAAATGTGTTTCACGCACTTTGTATAAAATCTAAGAGTCTGAAAATTATACGCAGTAATCATCTTTCAACAATCTACTGTCAGTAACAAAAGAGGGATTTAAAGCATTAAGACAATCGTGTTTCTCTCGATCCTTCTTCTGCACTGATTAGCGATTTATAAATTCAAAACGTTGTAACTTTTTAATCCCTTGAATAACACAACGGCTTTTACGTTTTTTGTGAACACGTTCCAACACATATTGTAACAAAACTTCATCATTTAATAAGGCGAAAGATGATGTCTAAGTGAACAAAGTCGAAGTGAAACCGGGAAGGGAGGCATACCTATCGGCTTAGGCTCAACTAGCCCCGCCCAGTCTAAGTAAACAATTTTGAAAACGCATAATACATTTGAAAACCCAATTTCAGGAATTACCAGCAGTAGTCGGAAAAATAACCAAATTCTTTTGAATAGCCCTGTATATGAAAAGTGTATCCCAAAATAGATGAAATGCGTATCCCAATACAGATTTGTATATATGCTACATAGTATGCTACAATTTAGTTCAATTAGGAAATGCATAAGTAAAGCTGAAAATTCAACCCTTCAGCAATTTCCATCAATAAACGGATATGTACTCCACATCTTTTGTGCTGCCCTGTATTTACAATTTATACGCACCAAGAAATATGCAAAACATTTGTTAAACTTGAAAACGCGTACCACAATTAAAAACGCACTTCCAGCAATTACTGTTTATAGATATTACTGTGACCGAATTTTTTTTTGTGTGTCCCTGTAAATGAACGATGAATCCTATGCATACCATATTATTTTGTAAACCTCTTGTAGTGAACTTCAGTGATATATATCAATTTAAATATGTTTGGAATAATGTAAATCATTAAAATACACAGCAAACGAATTTTCCCATAGACCGTAATGCAGCCGAATTCTTTTGAATGTCCCTGTAAACGAAATCAGTACAAAAACCCTTAACGGGTTAAAAGTTGTGACGCAGCACTTTCTTTTGGCTCTAAGAATTTCAAATATGGGTCTTAAAAGTAATGATATCAAATTTGAGTGACGCTATGTTAATTTTTTTTAAATCATCATTTTCTTTTTAGTTTTATTTATATTCACAGGTTCAATTATTATTTTAACATGAAAAAATATGTAAAATTTATTCGCTGATGCTTTTTCATTCAGATCTCTCAGGAATTCAAAATATGGGTTTTAAAAGAAATGATATCAAAATTTGAGTGACACCTTGACGTGAATTTAGTAGGATTGTTTTAAAATTCAATTTAAATTATTTTTCGTTTGTCTTCTAAAGTATATTTACACATACAAACAATACTTATAATTTTTCAATACACTGCTAAATATATTACTTTCACTGAGCCTATATTATGTATTGAAATGTATTTATTGCAATAAACTGATTTATGTTTTGTGCCACGCTATCCAAAATCATAAGTAAAATTTATGTAAATGATTATTTTGCGTCATATTATCCAAACAAAGGGAAATGTATGTAAGTGGATAATATGACGCAAAATAATCATTTACATAAATTTTACTTATGATTTTGGATAGCGTGGCACAAAACATAAATCAGTTTATTGCAATAAATACATTTCAATACATAATATAGGCTCAGTGAAAGTAATATATTTAACAGTGTATTGAAAAATTAAAAGTATTGTTTGTATGTGTAAATATACTTTAGAAGACAAACGAAAAATAATTTAAATTGAATTTTAAAACAATCCTACTAAATTCACGTCAAGGTGTCACTCAAATTTTGATATCATTTCTTTTAAAACCCATATTTTGAATTCCTGAGAGATCTGAATGAAAAAGCATCAGCGAATAAATTTTACATATTTTTTCATGTTAAAATAATAATTGCACCTGTGAATATAAATAAAACTAAAAAGAAAATGATGATTTAAAAAAAATTAACATAGCGTCACTCAAATTTGATATCATTACTTTTAAGACCCATATTTGAAATTCTTAGAGCCAAAAGAAAGTGCTGCGTCACAACTTTTAACCCGTTAAGGGTTTTTGTACTGATATCATTACTTTTAAGCGGTTATTGATGAAAATTTCTTTCAGTCGCAATTGAGCATTAGGGTATAAATTTATAAGAATAAAACTTAGTGGCTTCGCCCGCTAGTGGGCCTCGAATCTAACTGAATTCTCCATTTGTATGACAATCCCTTAATTTCCACATGGAATAGTATAAACCTATAACTGAACGAACCACCAACCCAGGTCCCTGTCTCCGGCACCGTATACCGGTCGTGCTATGCATGCACTGGATAATACCTTAATTTGCATATCGAATAGTATAAACCTCTAACCGAACGAACCTCCGGCTCGGGTTCCCGCTGCCTGCGGCACCGTATAGCTGCCGTGCTGAATAATACGATTAAGTGGTCACAGACCTTTTAAACAATATATCACATGAGGGGTGTGTGCAAAATTTTACAAAGTACCCTCCTAGTGGGAGGGGCAAAGTGGGGGGGATGAATACTGGAGATGCATAATATGACTAAGTGGTCACAGACCTTTCCAACAATATATCACGAGGAGTGTCAGCAAAATTTAAGAAGTGCCCCCCTGGAGGGGGCAAAGTGGGGGGATGGACACCGGAGGTGCATAATCTAATTAAGTGGTCACATACCTTTCCAACGATATATCACATGAGGGGTTTTGCAAAATTTCAAAAAGTACCCCCTTGGGGGGGGCAAAGTGGGGGTTTGGACACAGGAGATGCATAATATGATAAAACAGTCACAGACCTTTCCTACAATATATCACATGAAGGGTTTGTGCAAAATTTTAAAAAAGTACCCACCTTGGGGGGGCAAAGTGGGGGGATGGACACCAGAGATGCATAATATGACTAAGCGGTCACAGACCTTTCCAACGATATATCACATGAGGGGTTGTGCAAAATTTCAAAAAGTACGCTCTTCGGGGGGCAAAGTGGGGGTGTGGACACAGGATATGCATAATATGATTAAACAGTCTCAGACCTTTCCAACGATATATCACATGAGGGGTTGTGCAAAATTTCAAAAAGTACGCTCTTCGGGGGGCAAAGTGGGGGTGTGGACACAGGAGATGCATAATATGATTAAACAGTCTCAGACCTTTCCAACAATATATCACATGAAGGGTGTGTGCAAATTTTCCAAAAGTACCCTCTTGGGGGGGGCAAAGTGGGGGTGTGGACACTGGAGATGCATAATATGATTAAACAGTCTCAGACCTTTCCAACAATATATCACATGAAGGGTGTGTGCAAAATTTAAAAAAGTACCCCCCTTGGGGGGGGCAAAGGGGGGGATGGACACCACAGATGCATAATATGACTAAGCGGTCACAGACCTTTCCAACGATATATCACATGAGGGGTTGTGCAAAATTTCAAAAAGTACCCTCTTGGGGGGGCAAAGTGGGGGTGTGGACACAGGAGATGCATAATATGATTAAACAGTCTCAGACCTTTCCAACAATATATCACATGAAGGGTGTGTGCAAAATTTTAAAAAGTACCCCCCTTGGGGTGTGGCAAAGGAGGGGATGGACACCACAGATGCATAATATGACTAAGCGGTCACAGACTTTTCCAACAATATATCACATGAGGGGTTGTGCAAAATTTCCAAAAGTATGCTCTTGGGGGGGCAAAGTGGGGGTGTGGACACTGGAGATGCATAATATGATTAAACAGTCTCAGACCTTTCCAACAATATATCACATGAAGGGTGTGTGCAAAATTTTAAAAAGTACCCCCCTTGGGGCGGGGGGCAAAGGGGGGGATGGACACCACAGATGCATAATATGACTAAGCGGTCACAGACCTTTCCAACGATATATCACATGAGGGGTTGTGCAAAATTTCAAAAAGTACCCCCTTGGGGGGGGCAAAGTGGGGGTATGGACACAGGAGATGCATAATATGATAAAACAGTCACAGACCTTTCCAACAATATATCACATGAAGGGTTTGTGCAAAATTTTAAAAAGTACCCGCCTTGAGGGGGGCAAAGTGGGGGGATGGACACCACAGATGCATAATATGACTAAGCGGTCACAGACCTTTCCAACGATATATCACATGAGGGGTTGTGCAAAATTTCAAAAAGTACCCCCTTGGGGGGGCAAAGTGGGGGTGTGAACACAGGAGATGCATAATATGATTAAACAGTCTCAGACCTTTCCAACAATATATCACATGAAGGGTGTGTGCAAAATTTTAAAAAGTACCCAACTTGGGGGGGGGGAAATTGGGGGGATGGACACCAGAGATGCATAATATGACTAAGCGGTCACAGACCTTTCCAACGATATATCACATGAGGGGTTGTGCAAAATTTCAAAAAGTACCCTCTTGGGGGGCAAAGTGGGGGGGTGGACACAGGAGATGCATAATATGATTAAACAGTCACAGACCCTTCCAACAATATATAACATGAGGAGTATCAGCAAAATTTAGAAAGTAACCCCTTGGGGGGGGTCAAATTGGGGCATGGACATTATCATTAATTTCGTCAATCGGGCATGAAAAAATCATGAATTTCGTTGATAGTGTATTTAAAAATCATGAATTTCGTTGATCGGGTAGGTAAAAATCTGTGAATTTCATCAATCGAGCACAGAAAAAACATGACTTTTGTCGATCGGGGGAGGGGGGATCATATATTTTGTCAATCGGGCACGTAAAAATCTTGAATTTTGTTTATCGATCGCATAAAAATCACGTATTTCATCAAATAGATACATAAAAACCAAGAAATTCCTTGATCGGCACATGAAAATCATTAATTTCATCAAACGCATGCATTAAAATCAAGAAATTTATGAATCAGGTACATAAAAATCATCAATCGGTGCATAAAAATTATGAATTTCATCGATTAGGCACGAAAAAAATCATGAATTTTGTAGAACGGACGCATAAAAATTATCAATTCGTAGAGTAGTCGCATAGAAATCACGAATTCATCAAGTGGGTGGTTAAAAATCACAAGTTCATCAAGTAGGTGCATAAAAATCACAAATTTCATCAAACGTTTGCATGAAAATCAATAATTTCTTCGATCAGGTTCAGAAAAATGAAATTTCGTCGATCGAGCATGAAAAAAATCATGAATTTCGGTGATCAAGTGCATAAAAATCTTGAACTCATTTTATTAAATTGATTTTTGTGAAGGAGCCCTAAATAGGCCCAAATTTTGTCTGTATCAACCCCTGGTATGAGTAGTCAAATTAAACAAAATTTAATAAGGAAGAGATAGACATGTAGAACAGGTTTCCAGCTTACCCCAATCCGGATATTAGTCTTCAATTGATGATCAAAATGTACAGCGATGCTACGATGTTCATGGAAAGAGTGGTTCTACCTAAAATGATACAATATATATCTATATATATACCAGGAAATATTTATTTGAATAATGTCAATTAAAGGTTAAATTTCAATATTTGCATTAATATGCAGTGGCTGGTCGGTAGAGACTGTATGTTTAGTATCCACTTCTGTTAAGTTAACGGCCACATATTACCGTGTTTTGTAGATTTAAATAGTTTTATATTTATATATAAGTTCGAAAAAATTCATTTTAAATTATTATATTTCTTGTTTTCTAATATTTGGTATGATTAAAAAAAAATATATTTGCTTAACAAGAAATTATTTACAACTTTTTTTTTACTCACAATTAAAGTATCAAACATTAAATATTTACCTCAAAAGGGCCTAACATTGCTGTACATAGCAATTATTTATAGTACTAAAGCTATTAATACTGAACAAAAATCATTTTTAGAGTTTCTGAAGGATAAATGAAGCACAGATGTTACATTAAGTAAATTTTCATTTTTCTGCGATTATGTATTTTGTCATTTGGTATTTTTTTGAGTATTTTAAAAAAGAGTGCTTAAAAAATGCACAGACATAACAATATTGTAAAATAAAGTTTCACATATGACTTAGATGAAAATTAATCCTTTTTTTACTTACTGTAACAAGAAATTTTATTGTTTAGAATTTTTTTTACTCAAAATTACAGTATCAAACATTGAATATATATTTACCTCAAAAGTATCTAAGTTTGTTGACATTGCAAATATTATTTATAGTAAAGGTATAATACTGAACAAAAATCATTCTTAAGAGTTTCTGCATGATGAATGAAGTGCGGTGTTACATTAAATGACATTTTAATTTTTCTGCGATAATGAATTTTGTGGGAAGAGATCTGTATCCTGTGTATGCTGCTTGGCAGAAAAAATTGCGCAAAAATGCCGTTTTGGCGACATGAAAAAATTTTCAAAGATTGCAGAAAAACATCATTTTTAAATCTGTATGTTATTTATAAATCAATGATTTTGCTTTTTGCAACATTTTTAAAAGTAGAAAATGATGCAAAAACATTGATTTATAAATAACAAAGATTTAAAAACTAAGTTTTTCTGCCATCTTGAAAAATTTATCCCGATCCAATTACGCAAATTTTAACAACATTCTAAATAAACTAACGATTAAAAAGCTAAAGAAATGTGATTTTTCAGATGAATATTTGTTATTGTCAGGGGGGCTCTGCCCCCCTGAACCCCCGTTTTAAAAACATTTTGGACAATAAAAAAGAGAAAAAAAACTGACCAGAAATCTTTTGCAGAGTTGCCAAGTCTCCGGCTTTTTGAACACCAGTATATTCTTAGAGAAAATGTTGTTCTTTTAAATCGCAAAAATCTCCGATCAAACAAAACAAAATTTTCTGTACTAAAATACTGGTATCCAAAGAGCCGGAGACTTGGCAGCTCTGCTTTTGTCAATCTTGATTACACTAAATTCAAAACAATGTTAACTTATAATCTCGCTCACAACTGCCCAATTTTTTTTTTTTTTTTTTTTTCAAAGTAAAAGTAAAAGGATAAATATAATAAATGCCAATAAATGAGACGGCGATTCAGAAAAAAGGGAAATTGCATACAAAAAATATAAAAATAATTACACATAAAAAAAAGTTAATATTTGCAAAAAAAAATTAATTAATTAATTAAAAATAATTTAATGTTTACCAAAAGGGATCCCAGTCAGGGTCTGAAACATCGTCACTGTAAGGCACTTCACCTTCTAACTGAAAAGAATTTAAATTTTGAGAGACTTTTGGTAATGCACCCTCGATGTTTTCAGACTCTGCCGTTGGTCTTTGAAAATCCAAAAGCTTTAGCCCCTCATTTCCGCACCCTGGGTAGACTTGAATAATATCATTTATGAGGACTTGCATTTTCTGGCCCGTCGTTTCTAAATGATCTAGTTTGAGGCGGCGATAAAAATGAAGAGCCATATATTGTGACAACATTTTATCGTTCCTGCGACATTTTAGAGAATTTTTAAACCAACAATTTTCATTTTCTAGATCGTTCGCTTTATTGGTTTTTGACACGAATTCGCCTTTACTATGATTCGTAACTTTGTGTGTTGTCTGACTGGAGAATAATTTTTCTACATCATGGTATTGTTTGGCCGAATCTCAAACAATACCCAGTAATTTTAATAAGTTAGATACTAAACTCAGGACGTCTAACCGTCCTTCAGCTGCATCATTTCACAGGGATTTATAGCTTTATCTGGATAAAAATCTATTAAATTGGGTACGTACAGTTTTGCCATTAATAAATCATTAACAGTATCAGTGGATAAATGGTTACGTGTATCATCTATAAATTTAAAACAGAAAGCGCATTTTGTCAAAATTTCACACGAATATCGTCTCTTTACGCATGCGTCAACTTTTTTTGAAGGATTCTCCCCTCAAAAACGATAAGACTGATTGATTAACCTGTTTAGCCTAGGGGGATGGAAAAGGGTTGATTGAAAACGGATGGAAATATATTTTTGCTCTGAGGTTAAAAGCTAAAGCTTTTTTTTTTTTTTTTTTAAGAACTCATGTTTTCACTACTAAATATGCATATTTTTCACAAAATTTTAAAGAGAGCTTGGATATGGTTGTATTTATAACTGATTGAAATGTCAAAGAGTTCGGAAGATGAGGACTATTTTTTATTGCTATGTTAAAGGAGCCGACGAGAAAACAAACAAAAAAGCGAGAAGAAAGCATCTCTTTTACAACTGGATAACAATATTTTTTCCCGAAATTTGTACACGGGCTGTAAAACCGTTTTATTTAACACCCATAAAGATTTTAAAGAGTTAGGACAAAAATAACTTTTTATTTTAAAACTATGAAACGATACTGCGTAAAAAAAAAACAAGAAAATGAGTGCTAATCACTAAATATCAATATTTTTTCGCAAATTTTTCTTCTTAAAATATAATTTCATACAAAATCGGGTTAAAGATGTAAAATAATAAAAACTTGATTATTATTATTATTTATTTATTTATTATCACGGGACCGGGCAACGCCGGGCGGGGGTCAGCTAGTTTTTTATTAAATTAAACAGACTAAATCCCTTTTCACATTCAGCAGTGCTAAATGGCAGGTTCACTATAAAGTTTAGAAGTTTGCATAAATTAATAAATTCATTTGGATTTTTACACTCTGCTAAAATTCACCGTCTAACTGTCTCACATTAGAATTTATGTTTGGTGTGAGACCAAATTTTCAAAATCGGGTGATTGGCAAAAACTAAGTGTTAAAAAAGCTAGGCCTCGGCGTCAAATTTCACATCCAGGAATAATTTTGTAGTCGTCAAATGCTATAATGTAATTAGTTGCATTTGACGACTAACGACTGCAAATTTCGAACACTGTCTACTCTACATAAACTTTGATATTAAAATTCATTTTTAAATTAATAAGGTTAGATAACCAGATAAATAAATACCTGAATAAATCCGGTATTGGTACAGCCAGGGCAGGCGTGCTTCCTCATCGCGTTTTCCTCTTTCCTCGTGCGAAAATAAACAAACATGGCGCCGCGCGTTCGTTGCCATTTTCCAAAATCAAACTACTCAGATGAGATGGCTGTAATCCACTGTTCCTTTACGGTTTGCGGTAGCGAATAACGGTGATTTACTAAAATTGCCTGTGATCTGCCGTAAAAGACTGTAACAACCTGTATTTCTTTCTCTCTTGGCCGTAAATGACTGTTGGACCAGGGATAATCCTGTAAAAATGATCAGTTACGGTCAATGACAGAATTTTACAGCCAATAACTGATTTTTAACGGGTAAGGGCAATATTTACAGTAATACGGTATTGTACAGTAAATTATGCAGTAAAGCACCGTAAAGCAACGGCTATTTTTAACAGTGTTCGTTGATCGGTGTGTAAAAATCATGAATTTTGTCGATCGGGTGTGTAAAAATGATGAGTTTCAATAATCAGGCACAGCAAAAACATGAATTTTGTGGATCAGGGAGGGGGAGATCATAAATTTTGTCTAACACAGATGTAAAAATCATGAATTTTGTTTATCGGTGCAGGAAAATCACGAATTTTGTCAAACAGGCACATAAAGATGAAGAAATTCATTGATCGGCATGTAAAAATCATTAATTTCATCCATCGGGCATGTAAAAATGATGAATTTAGTCGATCAGGCATGTAAAAATGATGAATTTAGTCGATCAGGCATGTAAAAATCACAAATTTTGTCAACGGGGCACATAAAGATCAAGAAATTTGTTGAACGGCATGTAAAAATCAGAAATTTTGCTGAACGGGCACATAAAAATCACGAATTTCTTTAATCGGCGCGTAAAAATAATAAATTTCGCCAATCTAGTGCAGTAAAATCATTAATTTCATCGATCTGGTGCAGAAAAATCACTATTTTCGTCGATCTGGCGAGGAAAATCATGAATTTTGTCAAACGGACATGGGAAAAAAAGAAAATCAGAAAATCCTGCATTTGGTCGGGTTTCTCCATATTTTTCAAGTCAGTTTTTCAAGTTTTATTGCCGAGTCGTGATTGGCGAGTGCCTATTTTCACCTTTACCCAAAAACGAATAACATCGAATTAAAAGGAGAAAGTTATTAACTATTTACGGGAAAAAAACTTTAACGGCCATGTACTTAGCTGTACAAGGTCTTAACTCGAGCGTAAAAATGAGGAAACGGGTTTCCTTACGGATGCTCAACTACTGTATAAAGCGTCGACAAAAAGGGGTGACAATCCCGTGCAAATGACGAAAACTTCCAAAAATGAGTGTTGAAAAAACTTCTTCCAAATTTGCAATCGAATAGTGCCCTATATATGGCCAATGCTACATCTACATCACATGCCTGTTGAAAACCGCACTCCTGCAAAGAATTCTATAGACTGGCTGAAAAACAACAAAATATACTGTGGCGAACAAATGCAAAAAGTAGAACTTTTCTCTCATAGAGAGTAATCGTCCAAAGAAAATCATCTATAAAATTGATAATAAAATTCTAGTTTAGAAGGTATTATTTTTTTTAATATTTTAAATGATAAAATTTTATCCGCCCTTCCAAATTGTTTGAAAATACAAGCTTCAATTTATAATAGATAAAATACTCCCCCCCCCTCCCCCAGGTATTTTGTTTATTTATTTATTGTTTTTTATTTATTTTGAATTGATGGTTCTCCATTTCAAAATTTTCATTTTATTTGATACTTTGATGGTCTATAGCTGTTTGTGAAGCTTCATGCATGTTTTGCTGTTACTGTATATTAATTTTTCAAATTCATTTTTAATAAACTTATGCAAGTAAATAGTTTTAGAGCCCTATGTTGTTTTCAACATATTCAGACAATTTCAAACTTTGCACTCACCAACACTTAATTTGTAAGATCTGACTATTAAAAAACATTGCGAAATAATTAACAGTGGTTTTCTCTAAAAATTTTTTTTTCTTTCTTCTATATGTTTTCAAAATACACTGCTGTACAAGAAACCCTATGTAAAATATTGATATTTATGTAAGTTGTAATCAAAAAATTAAATGTATTAGCAGCAGTTGAAATTTAATAAATTTTCAGAATTTACTTTGAAGAACAAACACTTATTACAGTCAACAGTAAACAGTATTTTATACAAAAATTGGGAAAAGTTTAAGATGATTAAATTTGTGAAGAGTTAATTTTTGGTAGGAAAAAGTTTTGTGAAGTGTCCTGTTTTAATATGAAAAGAAATGTGAAATAACCTGTTTTAAAATGAAAAAAAAATGTGAAGGATACTGTTTTAAGATTTTAAAAAAAATGTGAAGGATCTTTTAAAGGTGTTCTTAATTCTTCTTAAACAGAGCCCTGCAATATATTTACTAAAGTTGTATTTTTTCTGTGATTTAAGCACATATAAGGAATTTCATACCTCTAAATTAGTAATTTTAAATGATTTTTAAAGTCACAGGTAAATGATAGAAAAATTGAAAAATAAAATAGCTATTTGTTTACTTTTTAAACTCTGAATTTAAAGTAAATAAGAACTTATTTATTCATTGTATAGTAATATTTTAGAGCTAAAAAAATCTATGTGGGTTAAAATGATTATATTCTTATTCTTATGTTTCGCGAACAAATATCAATTTTTTTACTGTATTTTTTAATAATTTTTAATGTAACATTTGACATTGAAACAATATAGTGCTCGAAAACTATTTAACAAGCTTATTAAAAAATGAATGTGAAAAATTAATATAAAGGCAAAACATTCATGAAGATAGAAGTTTGTCACACAACTGTTTGTAAATGTAATGAGAAAAAAAATGATAACAATGTAATAATACTGGCAATATGAATGCAATAAGGTAATGCCTGGGGTCGATCCAGGAAAAATTTGGGACCTATTTAGGGCCCCTTCACAAAAATCTATTTAATAAAATAGGCCCCTTCACAAAAATCAATTTGATAAAATGGGACCCTTCACAAAATTCTATTCCATAAAACCTTACTATTTATTATTTTGTGATGTTTTAAAATGTGTAATTTGTAAACAAACAAGTTTACCAGAGAGGAAAACTTCCGCAAAAGGATTTAAAACAGGTTTTGTTTATAAATGCTTGGTTCGAATTTGATTAAATCGATTTCAACTTTCGTTACAAAATGTTATTTTTCACAAAAATATAATAAATTTCACAAAAACAACCTTTACTTTTCACAAAATGGGCCCCAAGAAAAAAAACCTGCATCGACCCCTGAATGCAATGAGAAAAGGAAAAAAAAAAGCTATTTGTTTACTTTTCAAACTCTGGATTTAAAGTAATTAAGAACTTATTTATCCATTGTATAACATAAAACACTTAATTCAGAACTAACTTTCTGCATTTTCTTTTACAAAATAACATAAAAGTAATATTTTAAAGCGATAAAAACATCTAACTGGGAGTTGCCCAACAAAGCATCTCTCCAAAACGAAAATTTTTATAAGAACCAACAAGGAAAATAAAATAAAACAACAATGAATAAATAAACAAAATACCTAATAGTAAGTACAACATCTTTGAATTATTCCTGTGTTTATTTTTTCCGAATTGTTGAACTGGTAAAAGACAAAGCTGTTTGTTGTACTTCAAACACTCGCTAATTTGTGCTTCGCGCATTGATACGATAATAGTTGGTTGGTTGTCTTCGTTGCGAAAGAAACAAAGAAATGAAAAATGTTTTATCATTAGAAAATGAAAGGTTTATTATATTTAGCAGTAAAATTGAATACATGTAATTAAAAAATATTTCCTCATTTTGAAAAAGGAATCGAAATAATTTTTCGAATATATGCATGTTTAAAATCTGAAATTATTTCTTTGTAACAAAAAGAGAAAACATATAAACCCCAATTGAATTTAATACATACGTTTTACATGTTTAGAGTATATAATTCATTGTTTTTGCATTTAAAAAAATCTAAATAATTAGCCCGGTCACAAGCTTTATTGATAACGGCAACCGTACATCAATTTTTAACTGCAATTCCCGGCGGAAGAAGGGAGTGAATACTCTATTGCATTTGTACAGCTTGGCTTAAGAAAATAGTCCCATCTTTTTAAATCGGATTATATAAAAAACTAGAGTTTTCCTATTTAAGCGGATAAGTGGATTCACTTCATATAAAACCGATTAGTATCATATATTAATTTAAAAAAAATCCTTCGTGGGGTTTTCGAGATACGCTGTCTTACACCATGACACCATTACATGCAGAGCGAAAAACTTCCCATTTTACTTAAAAATGGATTTACAGATCTTAAAATCTACTGCATGTAGAAATCTATAAATTTCAGGATAGAGTTAGACCGGAGATATAAGACAGCTGTCAAAAAATCAAAACGATGTACCTCATATTTGCTGAGATATTAAATGTCGGCTTTTCGCTTTTCCTTTGAACTCAAACTAGGTGTATATATGGAGTGACGGAAATCTTCGGTTTTAAGCATTCGGTTTTCGGTTTTTTGCTGCGTCACTCGAGAAACTACCGTTTCTCATGATATAGATGCTCTGCACTTCATTTTTAATACCGAACATTCCATAGTAAAACTTCAATAACATATATCAATTGCATTACAATTCGAGTATATTTACGTGAATAGAGACAGAAAAACCGGTTTCAGAAACACATTTAAACTTTGTTGGAAAGTTAAAGTGTATTTATTGCTTATCTTTTAATATAGATTACATATGCTTCCTTCGCTCTAACGGCGACATCTTCAGATCAAAATGATTAATAAAATGTTCTCGCAAAGTTTTTGAAAATGGTAAAAGGCGATTTATTCTGTTGAGCTGTTTCAGATACGAGATCAGATGTCATTGTCAAAAGGTTGTCTGAGTGAATAGTATCCCCGGATTTGTCCAAGATAGCTCAATTAGTTGATCGTTACAGCTTAAACCAAGGTCCAGTGTTGAAATCCGGAATTGGAATTTTATTTTACTCAATTGAAAAATTAAAACACGTATGATTTATGTACCAATCAGAATGATTGTGTTAAAATAAGGAAGAATATCGCGAAACAGACAATTTGAAACCGCAGCCGGAGATAGCTAGATTGCCAACGTAAAACCTGAATTGATTTGTTATTTATATTATTTGATATTTGTTTATTTTGATATTTTATATTTATAAGACTGTATGTTAACTGACCGCATGTAACAGTATGTAACTGTATTTCAAATTCAAAGTATCTTAACTCGGTAAATGTATGTTGTAGAAGAAGGAATTCCGTGTGGTTTACTTCTTAGCATAGGGTAAAAAATGCCAAAATATAACTTATATGACTGTATGTAACTGACCGAGAGACTTCATAAATATTAAAATTTTCTAACTTTTTCAGAATAAATAAATTAATAAATAAAGTAAATATTTTAACACAAGTGCACTATAACATGATGGATAACAACATTTGAAACATTCTTCCAATTTATACTGTAAGTCTAAAACAGGGATGAGATTTCTCCGCTTTTTTGCATACCAGTATAATATTACAGAAAATGTTGTTTTATTTAATCGGAACATTCTGCGATTTAAGAGAACAACATTTTATCTAAAATTATACTGGTATGCAAAAAAGCGGAACAAGCTCATCCATGGTCTAAAAGTAAAAGTCTAGGAATTATCTATGGGGAAACGATAAGAGGAAATCCGCTTTATATACAGGGTGTTTCACAAAGGACCCCTAACTTTAAAAATCAATAACCCGGAAACGGTGATAGATAGAAACGTGAAACCAGTGGTATGTTCATTAAAAAAATCGTAAGAATCTTATACGTAAATCTCAAAATTTAGTTAAAAAAGCACCGATAGATGGCGCTGAGAGTGTTAAGAATTCTTCGAAAGAGAGTTCAGAAGCATAGAAAGACTAATCGTCGAAGATTTCGTCATTGAAATCTGGCCGCTATTAGCGTATAGTGAAAATAATTCCGAAAGTATTGTATACCGTGGAGGAACGTGTGTTTATTGTGTTGGAGTACCACCGATTAAATCAGAGTCCTACTGCCACAAGGAGAAGTTTTCAAACGCGACTTCAAGTCACAAAAGGTCCAGATGGAAAAACAATTCGTGAGCTTTTCAAAAAAATTCAACAGACAGGCAACGTGGCCGATGCGAATTATTTTCACTATACGAAAATAGCGGTCAGATTTCAATGGCGAAATCTTCGACGAATAGTCTTTCTATGCTTCTGAACTCCCTTTAGAAGGATTCTTAGCGCTCTCAGCGCCATCTATCGGCGCTATTTTTAACTAATTTTTGAGATTTACGTACAAGATTCTTACGATTTTTTTAATAAACATACCACTGGTTTCATGTTTCTATCTATCACCGTTTCCGGGTTATTGTTTTTTAAAGTTAGGGGTCCTTTGTGTGTGTGTCCTGTATAAATTTTGAAAATCATTCTCTTTGTCAGACCTGCCAAGTCTCCGGCTTTTTGGATACCAGTGATTTAGTACAGAAAATGTTGTTTTATTTAATCAGAGCATTTTGCGATTTAAGAGATCAACATTTTCTCTAAATAATTACTGGTGTGCAAAAATCCGGAGACTTGGCAACTCTGTCTTTGTAAATCAAAGAAAAAGAATACATTTTACTTACATGAAATTTTAATAATGCTTTATAAACAACAGCTTTAAGTTTTTGTAATTCATGATCAAAACAATATTTTGCTTTATTTCTTCAAATTTGTATTAATTATTTGATTAAAATATTTCATTTATTACTAAATGCATACACAATCTTAACAACAACAACAAATGAATATGTTTATATGTAACATATCGTAATTTTCACACCATTCACTTTAACTTAACTTGGTTTTTAGGGTTCCGTACGTAAAGAGTAAAAACGGAACCATTCTACGATCACTCCTGTAACTGTCCGTCTGTCTGTCACCATCCTTTTTCTCGTAAACTATGAGACGAGGAAAGTTCAAACTTGGGAGAGTTATAAAGCCATTTTACCCACCTAGTTTCAGATTATTAGCGATTCACAAATATGTTTAGGAAAAACTTAGGGGGCTAATTAAGTTACGTGAAAAAAAAGTTTCATTTTTGTTTATCTTGTGGGGTATTGTAAGCGTAAGATCTCGTAATATCGAACTAAAAATATATATTAGTTTCAATTTTAGATATTATATTTTCAAAAATATCGCCGAAAATGCACAGCAAAAATATGTTCCGATACCCTCTATTTCCGAATCTACTGAAACTAACATTATGAAAAATTTAGGGGTAGTAAGAGTTTATTTAAACCTTGCAGGAAAACTATAACAATTTTCCTAGGTATTATTGTTTTTGAGAAAAACGCATTTTTCTGTTTCATACAAACTTTACTTTTTGGGCTGCCAGAGAGGAAGTTCACGGTCGCTCGAAGTATTTATCGACGCAGAATAATCCAAGGATATTTGATAATGACTTTCGAAAATAAGTTTCGGTAATTAGCCGAGATATTAATTAAGTTACTTAAAAAACTTTATTTTTATGTATCGTGCAGGGTATCGTTCGAAAGATCTTGTAACATCGAACTCAAAAATATATTTGTTTTAATTTTGGGTATTTTATTTTCAGAGACATCGTCGAAAGTATACTGGAAAAATATGTCCCCCCCCCCCCCTCCTATTTCCGAATCTACTGAAAGTAAAATTATGAAAAAAATAGGGATAGTAGAAGTTTATTCATTAATAAATTGTAATTAATAAATCCAATGTACGGAACCCTTTGAGCTCGAGTTATACTCGCACTTGACCGATTATTGTATGCAAATATGGAATTTTGTGATCGAATTTTCACTCATTTACTGATAGGATAGAATTACAAAAATTGTGTACACATTTTTTCGATAACGATACATCAGTTAAATATTTTCAAAACCTAATTATAAATTAATAAATTAATTTTAACGCATTTTATACGTTAGCCGGGTGCGAGTGATAAATCGCAAAATATTCTTTATGGTTACAACAGTTTACGAATTACAAAAAAAAAAAAAGAAAAAAAAAAGTAGTGATGCCCCAATTGTTAATGATGCCCCAAAATATGGCAACATGCTCTGAAACTGCAATATCGAGATATTTTAAACACTAAAATGTAGAAAATATAAACAGAAAAATTAAGAGTGTAGTATATATTTAAAAAAAAAAATACTCTTTTCTCATTTAATAGTTTAATAGTCATTAACCTGGGAGGAGTCGCGCCGGGTATTACATACCCAGTGTGCGTACGATTTTTACAACTGTCGCCACTATTTTTAGAACAGTAATCTTCAATTTATTTTATTGCAGGGTTTGTATCAATTGCGTCCGGCTAAATATTGTGATGGCCGAAAAGTTCTTGAAAAGTTCGAAAATGACAATTATTATTGGGTGATCCGGAAAGTTCGTTCCGGTTGGGAAAATCAATTCGTACCGGAAAATTCTATCATTTAATTATTAGTGATTGATTCCGATATCTGATGTCTAATAATTACCGGGCAGATTTTTCTGGTACGAATTGATTTTTCCAAATGGTACGAACTTTCCGGACAACCCACTATTTTTATTTATTAGTAAAAAGTAAAAAAACATTCATGCTCTGGCTATGCGCGATTTCTCCTGGGTTAAATTAGGATTATCCGTTGAGAAAACAATTTAGAAATCCTAATGAGATAGTTTGGATAATGCTTCTTTTCTTTCCTGTTGCCATATCTTAAAAAAGGATCAGAGCAATTTCTTTATAATTTTAATACATTGAATAGTTTGGGTTTTCTATCAAGCGTAAATCAAAGCAGTGAATTTTCAATAATCGAGAACACGCCAAAACGTGTTGTAACGAAAATGTTTTGAAACTACACATGAATTGCAGTCACGAAATTAAGCATGATTTAAAAAATATTCATAAAAAAGTATTTTTTAAAACAATTTTTAAATTTACTCGTAATTACGTTTGTTTTTATGGAAATTTAAAAAATAAAAATAAAAACGTATTACGACATTAAGGAATGTGTATTTACAATCATTTACAAAACAATATCTTGATTTATTATTTCCCTTTTTAGCATTATTTATTTTAATATTTTACTAATTATGTACTGCCCCAAAGAATTTATTCTGAGGAATATTCCTACAAAGACAAAAAAAAAACTTATCTTCTTAATCTATAACGTAACTAGAACAAATGTCGAAAATTTTTAACTATCACGTAACGTAAAGTTTCTTAATTAAATTTGTTATCATTGAAACTTAACAAAAAATAATAATAACTTATTAATTATTTAACATGACTCGAAGGAATGCATATTTACATTACATTTTTGTTTCATTTAAGGAGCATTCTGTCATTGAAAAATTACGTGAAGCAGTAAATTATAATTATCTTGGATAAATAATTAGTATTTCAAGTATTTAAGATATCTTCCGATTAATTAACTGTAAATTTGTGAAAAGTAATATTTATTAAGTTTTAATAAACTTAGATGTGGATAATGAAATAATGCTAATGATTTTTATTTTGTCTCAAAACGAATTTTAAATTTATTTGTTAGAATCTTCTACAAGGTTTGTAAAAAAAATAATTTTATGTATAGCAAATGATATGGTATTTTTAATCTTAACTTACTTTTTCTTACAGTCATAAGATTCGCCATGGAACATTTACATATTTTTTAAAAAGAAAATCGTTATACGATATTCAATTCAGGCAAATTTTCTATTTTTTTTATTGACAGGAATTTTACTTTACCTGAAATTTAACCCTTTTTATCCTGACAGTACTTATAAGTACCACTTTAACTCCTTCGCGACGAGCGTCCTTTACAGAATTTTTAATCTTTTGCCACCGGTTCTTCAAAACAGAAATTTTCGCCTAATTGAATCTCAGAAATGCTGTCATTAAAAAAGGCGAAGTTTATAATAAAAAGTTACTGGTGGGAATAATCGAGAATTCTGAGCACCTTATGCGTCACGTGTAAGTATCGCTCGTCCCCAAGGGGTTAATAAAACACCTATATATTCGTAATATGACCGTTTTTCCTAACGGTATTCACAATGGCACAAAGAGTGTATTTCTGACAGCAGGCAGGAGATGGCAAATTCAAGCACATATCCTCTTTCTTTGCATTGCAGGGATTTTACATTTGCCACGCTACATTCGAAATCCATTTTGCAATAGAATTGACATGCATGTTGTTCTTCATTTGAGTAATTTTAGTGGTTTATTACCGGTTATTTAGTACTATTATTTTCTATTGTTTTCTATACTCTACAGGTGAACATTTCCTATATTTTATTTGAAGTTTACTATTTGAAATTTACTATTTTATTTTATATCATAGGGTAAAAAATTTATGATGGTTACAGTTGCATAATTAACCACTAAAACACTATAAAAATTATTTTCCTCTTTCCTATGTTTATTCTGCACCAAAACTTATCCCATGATGAAAAAATACAATTAAAAAGTAGCTGGAAAATTAATTCAGGATATAAAGGGTTAAAATACTGGAAAAGACATTACATCAGAAGAAAAATTAATTTTTTTGACAGATAATCGAGATACTACTTTGCTTTCTTGCTTTCTTTTTTAGTATTCTGATATAGACCGGGAGGCGGCAGCACAGACACACCCGAAAACTCGATTTTAGCGGTTGGCTAGTAGGTTTACCATTGTGTATTCTTGCTCCCAGTCCTCCATGTTATCATACCTTTGGGTGCAGGAAAACACAATGGTAAACCTACGAGTCAACCGCTAAAATCGGGTTTTCGGGTGTTTTCCACCAAGATATGACTTGGCAGACCGATTGCGTTTTAATATGCGAATCAAGTTTTAACTATTTCTGGCATTTCAGCCGTGTACTCAATGAGGTGATTGTCTGTGTTGCCGCCTCCCGGTCTAATATAAATATTTATTTAATTATATATCGCTTTGAAAAATTCAACAGAAAGAGCATTTCTATAAAGACAAAAATTGATCAGCATACTTAACAACATACCGTATTTACTCACTCACACAAAATGACCAACGTTGGCTGATTGTCGACTAATTATTGGCCCATGTTGTCCCACAGTAAATAATATCCGCCTCCCATACCATTGACCAAAGAACCATTTGCCAACATAGGCCTAAAAATGGTACAACCGTTAACTGATTAGATCCTGCTCAGATACGCTCGAAATCAGAGGGATCACTGTACATACTGTTTCTCAACAATTTCCCAACATTTTCTACAAACTGGCAACGATGGACCAACAATCTATGCTACTTGGGCATGCACAATGCACTAAGCTCCATATGTAAAAGAAGTTCTAATTCGGCGCGGCGGCGGTCAGAAGCTTGCAAGGCAAATGAAACATGCAAGGTAAAGGTAAAAAAATAGTCCGCGTTGTCAATGTTAGATATTACTGTATTAATTTACTATTATCCTAATTAATGCTTCTGTAATTAAAGCTATGCTTATCTAATTAATAAATGATTCTCTAATCATGTAAGGGAATACGATAGATAAACAACATGTTTTGCAATTAATACGACGTAAAATTATCATCACTGTATCGTTCGGCGCTGACCGCTGGAAATCGTGTTGGCGTTGGGAAATAGGAAGACAGATTTCCCGTTATATATGATGGTACAATACACACCCCTGTTATTGATAGGGAAGGACAGAAAACAAAACTAAGTTTCATATATATCGAGCATCATAGTATTCCAATCTCAGAAAATCCGGGAATTTGAAAAAACAAAAAATTATAGACATCTTGACTCAAAACAGAAGAAAAAATTGTAGAGATTGTCATTAAAAGTTTCAAATTTACTAGATTATCAAATATGGCGGTTGAAAGTGGAGATGATATGATGAACGAAGATAAAGATTGTTCTAATGACGATTCAGTAACAGTAGAAATAGTGGCAATAACCTATGTGCTTCTGATAGCTTTGGTTAATCGTATGCATGTTTGGTAATCCTGCATGTAGGGAATATTTATTTTTATGCTGTTTTATTTGTGCAACGCTAATATTACAAAGATAGATATGACGTATTTTTACTTGGTAGGATTTGAATTTATTTATTTTTTAGTTAAGCTAATTTAAGATCAAATAAAACAAATCATTGCTTTCTTCGTTCATTTGGGCAGAAAACGCAGAAGTAAATAATTACTGTATATTTGATTACAATAAACAACTACAGTATGCAACAATGCCATTAATTTGCTTTAGTTTCTATATTCGCAGTATCCGCGTGACTTTTCAGGGACTTAGTGAAAGCACTCATGACTTCGTAAAGTCGTTGGAAATATTCCATGCATAATACGCACAAGAGATGCTTTCGGGTTCTTATTTTCGAGCCCGAGCCTACCCGAATCCGAGCCCGATTCCGAGGGTACGCTGTAGAAAATTGTTAATAACATTAAAATTTTGTTTCGAGATTAATTTTCCCATTTCAAAATCTCTTCATCACATAGAAATAAGTATTAAACTTAAAAATAACCATATGAAAACATTTCGTGATTTTAATGTCCCTGAAAATATGTTTAACACCATAATAGTTTTGCCTAAACGCCGCGCCGCCCGGGCAAGAAGATTTTGCTTGCTTTGTTACTAAAATCCTTGGATACCACTAAATTTTAAATATAATTCTAATTTTATAAACTGCCAGACCATCTTACCATATTATATAAGAGAAATGTTTTAAAGTGGAAAAAGTGGTGATTTGTCAACTATTTTTAGTTTATTGTGTCAAAAAAGAAAAAAAAACTAAATTGTCATGGGGTTAAGCATTCAATCATCAGCGAAAACCTACAATTGCTACAATTCTTATTCTTTTCAAATAGCATTGTCCAACTATGGCAGGAGCACATGAGTATTGTTTTCCAGTAATTCTGAAAAAGCCTTAAAACAGAAAATAAGGGCTATCTCACGGCTTTTTTATGTTAATAACACTGACCGCATAAAGACTTCAGAATCCCATAGAATATTTTTCTTTGTATCCCATAAATGACAATTCAATTCTCCTTTCAAACTAATTTTCAAAGGATTGTAAAACTCTTTATAAAACTTCACTACATTCTTGTTTTTTAAATAGCAAGTTTTCTTTTTCTTTTTAAAAATGTTTAATAAATAAATTTTTCACATTGAGCCCGAACCACTCTGAGCTCGAAGAATGGAATAAAAATCGAGCCCGAGCCCTTATCGGGGTCCGGGTGAGATCGTCTTATCTTTAATCCCACCTCTCTTTAAGGCCATAATTTTTTTTTTTAATCAGTACGTATTATACACGAGTAAATTCGGTAACTAAAGCTTAACAAGAAGAAATGTCCAAAATTTTAATAAATGAAATTTTCTAGTGTCTGATATAAAATTTCCTTCTATTAAAATTAAAGAATAAAAATAACAACTTATCATGACATAAAGAATGTGTATTTGCTTTTCAACCCTTCACTTAAGGAGCAATATTTCATTTTAAAATATATTGTCGCAGCAAATTATTGATAACTTTAGACAGGAGATAATTAGTACGTCGAAGTTTTAAGATACTTTCTAATTAATTAACTGAAATTTTGTGAAAAGCATTTTTAATAAAATTTGATAAATTTACATATGAGTAATTAATTAGTGATAATAATTATTAATCTGGCTCTAAAATAACTATGTATTTATTGCGTTATTTATTATAAATTTCATTAAAAACATTCTCATATTGTTATAGATTTTTTTTTAACATAAACATATTTAACAATTAGATTTTTTTCCCAAATAAACTGTTAATTCCGGACAAACATAGTTACAGAAATTATAAAATTACATACGCTTGAAAAATAATACTTTACTTATTTATTTGTTTATTTTTGCACCGTTGTAGATGCTTCTAATGTTTTTTTCGATCAGATAAAAAATGTTGAGATTTTTCCTATATTGGTATTTTATTTAGTTGAACGAGCGAATCGAGAAAAGTTCCTATGCGGTACTTTTGCGACTATATTCCTCCTAAACTGCTTTTTAGATGACCATCTAATTTAGTACAGTGATAGATGCCATGGCCATCCTGGTTCGCTTAAAAAGGTCTGAGCATGAGTCTCAGAGAATTGAGAATCATTGAGAGTCATTGAGATGGTCTAGAAAATCGTGTGCATCAGAAAAAATTCTAGGACTTAAACTGCCATACAGTGTGTAACTAAAATGCTTCAACAAACTTTGAGGGATGATAGTACTCATGAAGACGAACAAAAAATGCAATGGAACATGGGGTCGCAAATGACGTTTAACCCCTTCAGAGGCAGTGGTATGTTTATGAAAGCGCTTAATTTTAATTCCAAAACGCCATAATGGCACCAGAATTTTGCTAAAATATCTTTTTCATTTAATATGTATGTGAAATATAGCCTTTTTCTTTTTTACAAACAAATTTTTTTATAAATTCCGGTGCCAGTCATTTATTTCAACATTTTAGTACTAAAAGTAGTTTGCCCCTAAAAGGCATAAAGGATAAAAATAGAGAAAATGCGTCTGAAAATGGACTGGCACCGGAATTTACAAAAAAATTGTTTGTAAATAAGAAAAAGGCTATATTTCACATACATATTAAATGGAAAAGATTTTAGCAAAATTCTGGGCCATTGTGGCGTTTTGGAATTAAAATTAAGTGGTTTTTCAGACATACCACTGTCCCTGAAAGGGTTAAATGTCATTTGCGACCCCGTGTTCTATTGCATTTTTTGTTCATCTTCATGAGTACTATCATCCCTCAAAGTTTGTTGAAGCATTTCAGTTACACCCTGTAGATTTAACGTTAAATGTCACTAACCATAAACTGTCATAGATTTAAAGTTAAATGTCAGTAACTCGTCACTGATGTTGACATTCCGTAATATATTCCTCTATATGAAAATCTGTATGTGTGTGTGTGTATGCTCCTTATAGAAATCTACAATTGTACACCAATTCGTATGAAACTTGTTATACATACGTGTAAGAAGAACAAGTATAAAACAGTAAAAGGAATAAAATTACTGGCTGCTGTACAAAATTTTCAAACCTCTATTTGTCCTTTTTTTTAACTACTTGCTTGTTTTTCTTTATAAAAATATACTATTTTTTGTAATTTTTTGATAATTATTTTTTTTTGTTGCCACATAGTAAAAAATATCACAATAATCAAAAGAAATGGAAAGACGTATACTATGTTTTATAATCCGATACAAATTGAGAGCCCCCTCCCTTCCAAACGTATACAAAATGATGTAATTTTCACGTAATCATTGTAGATTTAATTTTTGAGAATGAAAATGCAAGTATCCATATAAAAATATTTTTTTCATCAATAGAGGCAATGGAGCAATGGTTTCCAACATTTTTTGGCCACGTCCCAGCGAAATATCTCAATCCTCATGATTCCCCCCCCCCTCTACATTTTGCTTATGTGACATACTATAACTATTATTATTAAAAAAAGTGTTTTATTATTCACATAGAGCGAGCCAGCCTAAACATTGAAAAGTAACGATGGAATGGCCATTCTATCTTGGTCGCATGCGGAGACGCAGGCATACCCGCATGGTTTAAACTTTTGGATCAGTTTGTAATCTTTTTAATTTGGCACTGATGATGGATCTTTAAGGTCTCCAAAACAGCTGTTTGTCATTTTATATATTTTTATTTGTGCTATTTTTACATTGATCATTTATTTTAATATAACGGCACAAAGTTCAATCCACCTATTTTAAATCAGAATTGCTTAGCATGTTTATCTAGGATGCCACAGGTACATGATGTTTTTTTAATGGTATGAGCTGTTTGCCTTTTTATATATTTTTATCTGTGCCAGTTTTATGTTGATTATTTATTTTAATATAACGGCCAAGACCTCCTTATCATAGTATCAGACCTCTCAATCAGCAAGTTGCCTTTGACCGCTATACTTGTCCTGCTACTAGCGCCATCAATCGTCAGTAATAGTATTTACGACACGAAATCACACGAAATTTTTTCACAGCTCCATTTGTTCTATGCATTTGCTTATGAACTAGTAGTTTTCCTACCACTAAAATTTTATAGTAAATTTTATCTTATTAAATTGACAAGATCGTGTGATTACATGACGAAAAAAATTCTATTAAATTTTAGTGGTAAGAAAAAAGCGTAAGAGTTGGCAGCTATGCGGTAGCAGACCAGCTAGATTTTTCTATTATATTTTTGGATACCAGTTTTTTAGCAGAGACAATTTTGTTTTGTTTGATCGGAGAATTCTGGGATTTAAAAGAACAACATTTTCTCTAAAAATATACTGGTGTTCAAAAAGCCCGAAACATGGCAACTGTGCGGTAGTATCCACCAGGCGGCGATACTTTCCGGAGAAAGTCAATTAATAAGTTGGCAATTACCGCGGACATTTTCTCCCATAGACTTTCTCCGGATTGTCAAGTCTGATCTATGATAAGGGAGTCTTGATAACGGCACAAAGTTAGATCCACCTATGTTAAATCAGAATTGCTTAGTATGTTTATCTAGGATGCCACAGGTACATGATGTTTTTTTTAATGGTATGAGCTGTTTACCATTTTATATATTTTTATCTGTGCTATTTTTACATTGATAATTTATTTTAATATAACGGCACAAAGTTCGATCCACCTATTTTAAATCAGAATTGCTTAGCATGTTTATCTAGGATGCCATAGGTCCATGAGGTTTTTTATAATGGTATTAGCTGTTTGCCATTTTATATATTTTTATCTGTGCTATTTTTATGTTGATAATTTATTTTAATATAACGGCACAAAGTTCAATCCACCTATTTTAAATCAGAATTGCTTAGCATGTTTATCTAGGATGCCCCAGGTACATGGAGTTTTTTTTAATGGTATGAACTGTTTGCCATTTTATATATTTTTATCTGTGCTATTTTTACATTGATAATTTTAATATAACGGCACAAAGTTCAATCCACCTATTTTAAATCAGAATTGCTTAGCATGTTTATCTAGGATGCCACAGGTACATGAGGTTTTTTTAATGGTATGAATAGCTTCAGCACCGTAAGCAAACAAACAAGTTTGCTTAGATTCCATGTTATTTTATGAATGTCGAAGTGCATGGACCAGTTACAGCACAATTTAAATATTTGTCTTTTCTTGAAAAAAATCTTGAGTATTTTAAAAATGTTTTATGTTTAAAAAATACTTTCAACTTATTACACTTTCTTTCACTTAATTTAAATATTTTCTTCAAACTTTCCAAAAGAAAATCACGTTAACATAAAACAGACAATTTTCTAAGGTAAGTTAATATTGATTCAAACATTTTAAAAGCAGAAATTTAATATAGCTTTTCCTTATAAAATCAGAAAGAAAAAAAATAGATTAAATTCTCAACTAAGATTTTCAAAGAGAAAAAATATTGTAACGTCTTTGTTTGCTCTCATATGTGTTTTACTTTTCGCAATACACCTATACTTGTAAGAAATTGTTTAATAATTTATTCATATCAGAGTTTTAGATTTCAGTTATCTCTAAAGAAACTTTTACTAAGACATTCGTGAAAGAATGTTGTGTGCACAACTTCGAATTTCCAAGGAATAAGGTACTACTATTTCAGAATAGATATTTTCTACTAAATTTTTAAATCGCAAAATTTGTAATCACCTTGTTTAATCGTAGAACTTGCAATATTATAAGGTGGAAACTTTTATTAAAAATAGTGGCAGAATTGTACTCACTCTATGAAAGATTTTATTTTCTTTGTATAGTATTTTGAAGTATATTTTTGTACAACTTTAATACCCTAATCCACTCCCCCAGAAAAAAATTACGATGAAGCACGTAATGAATCAAGATAACTTTTCTTAAGTAACAGTATATTTTGTGAACTTCTATATTAAAATTTTGCAAGCAACTTACAGGAATAGAGATTGAATGTCAGACATGATTAACATGAATTTTTAAAGAAGTATTATTTGCGACATGCCATTTTCTTTTTCATTTAAACATTTATGTAAATGTCAGTGGCGTAGCTACACATTCAGCGCCCTGGAGCAAATAAAATTGGTACGCCCCTTGCCACTATAAAAACACTTCTGCTAGCTCTGTTTGAGGTTTAAACTCGTATATTATATTCTTATTTATATTTAAAACCCTGTTTTTTATTTAAAAAATAAAGTATTTTCATAATAAAATATTTGACGAAATAAATACAAATAAAATATTAAAATAAACTATAATTGTTTAAGTTCGGACTACCTACTGATTTTTACGACGAATTGAGCAGTATTTGCGATTTAAATGGTCCCATGGTCGCAGTGCAATCTACCACTAACTTCTGTTGTTCCTTTCAAGGCTTTTGAAGCAATATAGAATGCTAATAAAGAAACACACTATTGTCGAGATATTTTTAAGACGCGTTTTTTCCGTTTTCAGTACCGAAAGCTCTGAAAATTCATAAAATTCGAGTTATTATAACTCGGTAAGTTTTGATCGTCAAAAAATGAAAGTTTTGTTTTACTTGTTAGTGAATATAGGAAATTTTACTAAATTAATAGTTTTACTAAATATAGAACTTAGCAACAGTAAAAAAAAATAAATAAATTTCGTAATCTTTAAAAAAATAACTACTTAGATATAAAGGATTTTAATAGGATCATAGTTGCCAAACTCCCGATTTTTTTCATACCAATATTTTTATGTAAAAATATTTGTTTTCTTTAATCGTACAATTTCTGAAATTTAATAAAGAGAAAATTTCTGTAAGATTTTACTGGTATTCAAAAAATCGGGGCGTATCTATCCTACAAACAGGGGCGTAGCTACCGTGGAGCAGTTCGCTCTAACTGCTCCACGGTAGCTACGCCACTGGTAAATGTCAATGCTATATCTAACTGAAAAGTAAATAAGAATATTAGCTTGTAGTGGACCAGCAACTGTCGTATAAAGTCATTCTAGTATTTTGATTGCGAACGTGATGTCATTAACGAACTTGTGTTTGAAACAACGACATCTGTACTATACTTTGCTTTAATTTTCAAAGTATGCATGGAGGCTTCGTATTTTGGGGGTTCTGTGTTTCGCTGTGTGTTTATGTACATTTTAGCATCGTTGGTCAATCGGCAAAGTATAAAAGCTCGAACGAAAGGTTGGATCGACGGATTTGGGTCGGATCTCTTCCCGTGCGATGACTTAAGGCCTACTCAGATAAGCGACTATTGTCCTCGCAACACGCATCCCGGAAGTGGAAGTTTAATTGAATCAAAGATCAACCGTTGGTACGATATTTTTGAGTTACAGTTTAAATAAAGCTATTCAGCAGCCACGGGTTGCTAGTGTTTCGAAAGTTAGGTTTATATTAACGATTTTTTGTTAGTGCTTCTGCGTTTCAGCTGAAAGCATCGAGTGTCCGCGGTACTTACCAAGAAACCACGCCATTAATGTAATAATGAAAAAAAATCTAAGTAAGCAGCAATCGAAAGAGAATTATGAAACGTGTATTTTGACACAGAAATCATTTGCCTCCCTCTCCTCATTAGCGAGATGTAAAGTCATAAAGTTTGCTAATTTATTTATTTAATTAAGGGAAAAAGGCGTGGTTTTGATTCAGAAATTTGAATAATCAGATTAATATGAAACACAAAACATATTTAGGTCTAGTAATATAAAAATGAAAGAAGCCTGTAAAAAAAATGCTATTGACAAATATGACTATGAGCCAAAAAATGACGAAGCGTAGAAAATCGTGGCATCAAGAGAATTTCACGAACTTAAATCTAGTGCAATGATTACAATGATCAACCTCCTGCAAAAATTAAAATTGCAAGGGCGTTTCAAATGCAAATGGTCGAGTTTCACTAACCCAGACTTGTAACAAGCATAGCGAATCATTTCGGAGTATTACGGCGTACTAAACTGGAAATGTACAAGTGACTGGAGTTTGATGAAGTTGTTACGTTGAAATCATTAACGACTCCTTCTTCAATCCTATAGACTCCGCCTTTCATCCTATTAAATTAATAACTTAGAAAATTTTAAGACTTTATATCTCGATAACGGGGAGACGAGGGCAAATGATTTATGCGTCAAAAAACATATTTCATAATGTCCTGTCGATTGCTGCTTATTTAGATTTTTTTCATTATTATCACACTAATAGCGTGGTTTTCTGGTGCGAGTAGTGGATTATACTAAAAATATTCAGCACGTAAGTAGAACTTTGTTTTAGTAAAACTTCTTAGTCATTTATAGTGAAGAGCGAGTTAGTGATTGAATTTTGTGGATCGCCGTTTAGTATACGCAAAAACTTGCCCAGTGACTCTACCACATCCCTGTCCGCATAGCTTAAATAAACATCATTTAAACCTTAAACTCTCATCAAGACTGAGGTCGCTGGGAGCGGACTTAACACATGTTACAAGCGTTAATAAAAATTAATTTTCCATGAACATGCTAAGAAAATAAAAAGTTTTTCACCTATCTGAGTTCATTATTGGTTTTAAGAATATTTAATAATTATAAATATAAAATTACATATTATTATAATCACGCATTTTGTCACTTAAACAAGGTTTGCAGTGTTCTATATTTTAAATATATAATGACAGATACGTGCACTCTTTGGAATTTATCTTTGGAATTTCTATGTACCTTTGGAATTTCCAAGTTTGGCACCACTATTTAACATTAGGAAATTTCTATTTAATATTTCAATTTCTGATTTGGGAATGTCTTCATTTAATCGCGGAACTCGTAACATTTTCTACAATTAAATAAGATGAAACATTCTGTTAAAAAAATATGGTAATGCTGCACGCATCCTGGTATATGCTACCAGTTCTTTCAAACAATTATCTTCGTAGTAGATTTATTTAACTTCTGCAACAGATATCTATCATGAGGATAACTTTTCGGAAATTGTAGTAGCAAATATACAAAAAAAAAAAAAAAAACAACATAGGATGTTGCAACCCCTACTTATGTTTATATCTTTAATATGTAAGATTTTCCCGTTATTACAAATTATAAAATAAAGATATTTATTTATCTTCCTGATTTAAGAAAATAATGCGTAAGTGTAGATTTTGTTATTTAAACATTCATCCTTGTTATATTAAAAATACATTTAAAATCAGAAATTTAAACTGAAAAACAATACATTGATATCGCATAATAAAAGTTATTATAATAGACGTTAAAAGTTTATATCAAGCTCCTCATCAGTGCATTCCCAATTATCCGGGTTAATCACTGGGAAGGGCCGCACGGACAATAGAAAAACACGGAAAATGCGAAAACTCCTTTTTATTAAAGAATAAATCAGCATCAGTACAAAAATATAAAAATGACTTACATCTGCATGCTTTATAACATCAAACTAGGAATTTTCCTTTTAACATTTACTGCTTAAAAAAAATCTGTAATGCGTCTTTGCTTCTGCTGTTTGTTTATCTCTTGTCGTATATCGACATATATTTTACGAACCGCAGTAATGTCACTGTAATCAAATTCTCTTTGTTAAGTACATCCCCTATATCGTGCACGTTGTACTCCAATTTGAAAATCTTTTGCTAATTTGCTAGCTGATTCTCCATTATCAAGTTTTTTAAATATTTTAAATTTTTATTTAACATTTAAAACGTTTCGTTTTCGTTTCACACTAATCACTGTTACCAGTAAAAATTTGCTGGCTACTAACTGACGATAAACAAGACGCAAAAACTGAAAGAACACGTGCGAAAGTGAAAGAGGACAACTGATAGGCCATTGGTACAAACAAAATTCCGGTCCCTCCCATACCCTTCAATACCACCTGTCAAACAGGTTCCAGAGCGGTCGATTTGACCTCTAAGAACTTCACAATACCATCAGCTAATCCGGACAATATTCTAATTCACATGAGCATAGATTTTACACGCATGATAAGCGTTAAAAAGTTTCTCTTAAAATTTTTTGTGTGTCTGGAATGAGCACGGATAATCCGCAAACCGGATATACCGCGCACGGATAATCGAGAGTATATAAATGTCAATCGGAAATCAAAGCTGTTGTTTACACATGTCCACGTTCAAAATCATGCATTTAAGCCAATGAAGCACCAGGGAGTATACTTAGTACGACCACATACTCTGGTACACTTGTACATGCTTCGTTTAGGGAAGATTTCTGCAATTTTCTAAATCTACCTTTCAGAAAAATTCTACTTTTAATATTTTCGAAATGTGGGATGTGGCCGGGGGAGGGATAGAAGCTTGTATAGAACATAAAACGTTTACTGTAATTGATTTCATTATGCGGTATTAGTTTGTTGATTTTTTAGTTTTATTATAGGTCTGATTTTAAATGTCTTTTCATAGGTGCCAACCTCTCATTAATATTCCGTAATATGCGGGTTAATTTGACCCAGTTTAACAACTCTTCAAACCAGAAAAATTATTGGATGAATCTTTATTTAATCAATTTCAGGTTTTGTACGTGGAATTTATTTAATTTCATTTCTTAAAAAAATTTCTGGTGCGAAACGTGTTAAACCTGGTTTAAATTAACCCGCTTATTACGGAATATTAATGAGAGGTTGGCACCTATGGTCTTTTTAATACTATTACTACAGCGCCTAGAATACATAGTGTGAAAAACGGTTTTACCGTTTTTTAATTCAAAATTTCGAATTCAAACCAGAAATTCTGAAACAGGAATTTTTACTTTAAGCAGTCACGAAATGTCTGCTATTAAGTAAGCAAAAGAATATTATAGGGAATTTCTGGTGTGAATGCGAAATTTCCGGATTAAAACAATGCCAAACTGGTAATGCTTTAAAAAGTGCTAAGAAATTGTAGCCGATAACGTGCAACGATGCTGTACAATAATAGCGCGATCGCAGCGACATCTGCTTTAAAAATAGATTTACCTCTAGCAAAAGTAACTGTTTCACTATTGACAACATGAACATAATTTCTGTTAATAAAATCTTCTTGTAAGTGTATATTTCAGATGTAACTGATTTTGAAGTTAGTTTTTCATCATATCAGGGAATTAATATTTTCCACTCTTCAACAGAGATTCATCCTTTGGTATGCTAAATAAGGATAGTTTCAAGTTTTCTGTCTTGTATCGAGTACTGCAACCAGGCACAAAAGAATGGGTATCACGTTTTTTGGCCATGATTAATATCATTCATATATTCAAAGCTTATAAAAATCACTATCCAAGTCTAAGGAAAGAGGGTATAATTTAATTATTTAAAATGTTTACCACCAGCTGAAACGTTTTCTCAGTTTGATTCTTGTACAATGTTTGCGTTGAAAAAAGCTAGCAGACAGTGGTGTAGCCCGAGAGGGGGGTCCAAATGCTCTAGAAACCAGTAATATTATAAAGTGTTCTTCGGCTTCAATATCACAGACATATCTCTGATTAGATAAGGCAAAAATATTTTTCTAAAATTAGTGGTATCCAAACCATCTGAACCTCCACCATGTCTACGCCATTGCTAAAAAATGTCGCTGCGATCGACTCGTTATCTTTTCAGCATCATTCTACATTTATCGGATTCAATTTTTTAGTACTATTTTGTAGCCGTTTTCCACACTATGTATTCTAGGTGCTGTACTATTACAATTCTGATTCAGACATAATGTTTAGTTATTCGAAAGTTATTTCTTATTATTGAACATTGTTGCTCACGTATAACTGATGTAGCTGAAGAACTGCCAGTAAAAGCATGGAAAACAAGATTATATATGTCTAACTGAAAATTAAAAGTACGGAAAATATAAATCAAGTAAAAGAAAGGAAATAGAAATACATTTTTAATACCAATTTCTAAAATCATTAGATAATACCAATACTTAATAATTTTGTATCCACAACATATTAAAAACCTATAAGGATATTTGCAATGAAATCAACCAAGTAGTAGTTAAAGGATCCTAAAATATTATTCTGGAATAAAACCGTTGACAAATACAAAAAATAACGTCTTGTGTATTTTGTTATTAATATGCTAGCACAAAGTGCGCAATGTTTATCTCTTACCAAGTGAAGCATAAATATTTCTGTCAGATAGAAGGATTTTAGAAATTTCATACCGATTACATTTCGCCATTTAGAAGTCGTTGGTATGGGAGGATGACATTGAAAAAATTTAAACTCATTTTCTATTCAATAAAAAGTTAAAATTTCATTGCAAATTCACCTTGTTTAATAATTAAAATTCATAAAGATACAAATAAAAATGTAAATATATTGCTTGAAGGTGCGTAAAAACATACATAAAACATTTAAAAGCACATTAAAGTCCTTTTAAAAATTCAAAACGTTTTCAACCGAACTACTCGATTATCATCAGTGAAAAACTCATCAGTGAAATAAGTTTTTCCCTGATGATTACCGAGCAGTTCGGTTGAAAACGCTTTGAATTTTAAAAGGACTTTGATGTGCTTTTAAATGTTTTATGTATGTTTTTACTCACTTTCAAGCAATATATTTACATTTAGATGTATCTTTATGAATTTTACTCATTTTCTATTTTTAAGATGGAAGGAATTAAGGGAAAAATCATTAAAAAAAATCTGATGAATGATACATAAAGCAAATTTGTCCTTTGAATAACTTGAAAAATTTCGAAGAAATAAATCAATAACATGTTTTTTACTCTAAATGACTTTACTGTAAGTGAAGACCTTCCAAAAGTTTTGCTAAAGTAAGATATATGAATTTAGTTAACAGTAAGTTTAAACTGAAAATCTACTTTTGATTGATTATATTGGAATATAATCACATCGCAAACTTTTCATCCAAATGTTGAACTTGCTTATCTTAATTTTATTTTACAAACAACTTACATGTATTAACGCATTTTTTTTTTAAATAGCAGATTAAAATAGGGTTTGTTTGCATTGTGTAGTTTATTTAGATTTCATAAATATAAAATATCTTTTTCATGAGTAAAGCATTTAATTACTTATTCTTTCATACTTATTTCTGAATTTTCTGAATAGGATGATTTTATCAACAAAAATCAAATGTTCATGCAGACAAATTTTCCATTAATGGTGGTTACTAAAGCGTATATACCGGGTGTCCCAAAAATGGATTTTAAAATTCAATAACTTGCAAACGGTGACAGATATTCAAAAATTCTTGAAGGATGGTTATGTATGATGCCAGGATCGTTTTTTACTGTGATTCTTGATATGAATTTGAATTTCAAACACTAGATGGCGCTGACAGCGATTGGTGTTCAGTCGAGGCCGAAACTGACCCCATTCAGCATTGATGCACAGTCCCCTCTAGACAGGCCGGCGCACTGATTTCAAGGAAGAGTGTCATATGTCCAGCTGTAGGCGGCCAAAGTGCACCGAACGATTGATCTCCGGTCTGTGTACGGATAATAGCAGATTTTATATTCTTTGCGTAAGTTTAATTAACATAGAAATGATTGATGTTATATTATGTTAGTTTCACAAGATTTCAGTTTATTTTAATCTATAAGACGAGGCAAGATTAAAAAAAAAATCCTGAAACAGTAAGTAGATATTTACTTGTTATTGTTTATTTGCTTAAGTACATTAGAATATCTTTTTAATTGTGTATGATTTTTGCGCGCTTAAAATTCTTTAGAACTCTTACTATTGTGAATGTCTTTGTATTTTAAGTAGATAAATAATGGTTGTAAGTAAAATATGTTTTAGTAGACAAATTATTTTGGTATTTTAAAATTCAAAACTGTTTATAAAATGAACACACATAAGTAACATTTTCGTTGACCTTCAAAATTTTTAGTTTTGGTTTTATCGTGTTTATCATGTTTAAAATTCTATTAGCTAGAACAGCTTTAAATGATTCATTCATTATAATAATTATAGTGTTATATATTCAAGTTTTAACAATGCATTCTTTCAATTGATATTTCTTATTGTTTGATTGATTACATACACTAGACTAAAAATTTAAACAAATATGTTTGTCTTTCTTTTAGAATTCGTTAGAACTCTTACTTTAATGATATATATGTTACGGCCAATATCATTATATATATAATCCAATCAATATCATCAATCCATCAATACCATCAATACCATCAATCATTATATATATAATCCAATCCAAGCCAATATCATTATATATATAATCCAGTAAAAAACATGATTTTGGCCGGAACTAGTTACTTATATATACACACACATATATATATATATATGTATATATAACCATTAATGAAACATTACCGAAACACCAAGAAAAACTATGAAATTATGAATTAGAATGTAATAATTAATTGACAACAATAATGTTCCCCAACTCTCTGAATATAGATTCCATATACATAGGAAAAAAAAATAAAAAATAAAAAATAAAAGAAGAAGTAATTAAATAAAAAATTGAAAAAATGAAATTTGTGGAATTTAGACAGAATTTTCAGGTCCCAAATGCCTAAATACCACAAATAAAATGTGTAGTTTCATCATCATATTAGCCATAACATTGCTAAAGAATATGATTTTGGGACTACCACACCAAAATAGAGAAAAAAAAACTGTGAAAAATCATAAAGTAAAAAAAAAAAAAATAAAAACAATATTAAAAAGGAAAGAAACCTAACCCATGAAAAAGAGAAAAAAACTGTGAAATACAATCATAAAGTTCAAATTACAACAAGAATTAAAAGGATATAGGGAAAAGAAAACAACAGTTACCAGATAGAATACATGATCCAAACAGGAGTCAACACATACCACAGGCAATGAATTACAGAAAATGATTACATGTTGCCAAAATAAGTTCTAAAAGAGGATTGACCAAGGAATATTATTAAACAGCATAGCCAAACACAAACCAATATAGAATCAGCTCCCTCAGTAGAAAATTTAAAATAAAACACCAAACATGTTTTCAAATGAATTAATAAAGTGCTGCCATCTATTAGAAAATTAGTGAATATTCTATGATTTAATAAAAGCAGTTGATTACTATTATTAGTTAAAGATTATAACAAATACTGTCAAAAGAATGATAACTGATAGTTAAATAATAAATAAATATAATTAAATAATAAATAAAATTATGTTGATAAATTATCCAATTACATTAAAAAAAGTAATGGGTGTATTAATGTAAAATTCTATGTAAAATGGTGAAATTAATAATTATTGATAAATGCTACAGATAAATGTTTGTACCAAGCAATGACATAGCGACAATTAAATAGCTTTGCCAGAAATGCAACATCACGTAAATTAATTTATAATCAAATTTAAATAAAACAATTACCAGAATTAAGATGCTAAGGATTTAAAATTAATATTAATTAAATATAGAAATTAATTAGTTACATATAATGTTTCTACAAACAATATTAGAAATTAAATACACATGATTTAAGTGGAGAGGGTAGAACATTTAATAAAAATGAATACATGTATTATATTAGCATTTAAGAAAGTATACATTGTATTAGAAGTTAATATGATATTAGAAGTTAACATGATATTGTCCACAGTGGGCATTAATCTAAATAGAATTAATCGAAAACATTCTTAAATATTAATGAATATGAATACGTTAAAATTAATTAATGAATATGTAAATATAACTACATTAATTTGCATATAAAAGTTTCAAATCATAGTCCATTATAAAATGTGTATTAGCAAACGTATTTGTAAATCAAAATGTCTTTTTTTTTAAAATAAATTAACTAAGCGTTTTTTGCAGACAACTCCGCCACACCTCCGTAATCTAACATCTACCCACCCATCCGTCCTGCTATAATTTTTTAAATATATATATATATATATATATATATATATTAATTGATATATAATGTTTGTAAAATATGATTTATTAGGCTAATTATTTCTATATTTTAAAATCAAAATTATAAGCACGTACAAAAAATATCATTTCCGTAGAAATTTGAAATATTTTGTTTTGTTTTTATCGTGTTTAACATGTTTTGAATAATAGTTTTAAAATATATATCACAAATAATTATAAATTATGTAATTAAGTTCTAACAATGCATTCTTTCAATTGATTTTAGTAGTATTTTTTTTTCCTTATTTAAATATCTGAGGTTTTGCAATCGACATTTTAAAGTATGTAATTTTATAATCTGAAAATATTAAAGTTGGCTTAGGTTTGAAAACAAACAAATTTATTTATTATCCCAAATATATAGTTTTGTTCAACGCTTATGCTGTTAGGATAATTAATACTAATTAATTATGACTTCGTGTTTTTGTCAATAATGATAATACATGTTGTTAATATAATATTATTATTTACAATAATCAGTAGCGTAGCCATAATTTCTGTTTGGGGAGTACTGAAAATTTTCAATTCGAATGAAAATCACTTCTACTTTATTACCTAGACAGGAACATTTTCCATTGAACACATTGCAATGGGAAGGGTTTCAAATTTGAAAAAAAAGTATGGGTAATAGGTGGAAAGAAATTTGCGACACGTGGCGCTAAAATATTCAATAAATTTATATAATTAATTATCCTGTGGCTTAAATTCTTAAATATATTTTATAATAGATCATTTAAAGAGTAAATTTTTAGCATCACAAAATAAACTTCTTCCAATTCTGTCCATAAATAAGAAAAAAAAAATTTATGTTTTTATGTTCTTGAGTGTATCATACTATTACTGCTTTCGAAAGAATAGACTTTAATTTCGTATAACTGCATATAATTAAAAGCAGTAGCATATGAGATAATTATATATATGTTTTGTTCGTTATTACATAATATTCTTCGATTTTTTTATGTGTTATTACATATAACGTCTGTCTGTGCTCTAAGTTGTGTAATGTATATAATTAACTAATAAATGTATATCTGTGAAAAATATTTTAATACATGTTTTACAACTGACACATTTTTAAAAGTAAATACATGAGAATAATTTTTCTGTATTATCTTTTCAAGTCTTATTTTCTGTGCCTTAGTAATATACACTGTTAAAAATTTGCAGCAAAATGTCCAGTGATTTGACCGTTTTTATAGAAAACGGTTACATAACCGTAATTTAACTCTAATCTGACCATATTATTGCCCATATTATGGTCAGAATAGAGTTAAATTAGGGTTATGTAACCGTTTTCAATAAAAACGGTCAAATGACTGGACAGTTTGCTGCAAATTTTTAACAGCGTAATAGTTATACATTTTTGTTTACTAGATTAATTGTTTTATGGAATCAATTTGTGAGTGGGAGACGATTTAAATCGTAGAACTGCATACTCTAAGTGAACTAGATACTGTGTAAAAAAGTCCGCCTTCGGCAGCCTCCATTTTGAATGACAGTTCAGGCCTAGTATTTAGACGGCTGTGATTGATGCATTTTATTATATAAAAGGATAAATTGTATAGTGTAAAAAGTCTTAATGCAATCTAAACCTTTGGCAAAACCATCTTTAAAGTGTGTGTCCATATATTTTAGTAAGGATTCATCGAAAAGAAAAATCCCTGATGCTCGGCGTACAGGCACAGGTAGATTTCGAAGACGCAGACCGTGGGGCGACTGTTTATTGAGAATTGCAGAAGAAATGACCTTTTTGCCATGATACGGTTGATGGGATCGCCCAATTTGAAATCTACATGTGTTTGTAGGCGGTGCCGGCGGGAATATTTTTGTTTTTATATATTTTTGCTTTAAGGATTGGTCCTATAAAAACTTGTCAATATAAAAGTTGTACATAACATTAAGAGGATTTAGAATAAATTTAAGCGGATTTGATATCTTGCGAATTGACGAAGTTATGATTTTTTTTCTCCTTACACCCTTATCCCCCCCCCCTCAGGACATTTTTAATGATATCAAACATATGTCATACATAAATTTTCGGCCATTTTCCTAGAAGTAATAATAACTTTAAACGGATTCAATACGTACCATAATTAAGAAGTTACGGGGTATTTTCTGTTTTCACAAAAAGCACTTCCCCCCCCCCCCCATTTGCTTCCCTTGGTTCGATTCTGCCCATTAACGAACTTGACCGATATTTTATGCTCCTTGATTTTATGTATCAGTTTGGAAGAGATTTGTGCAGAATTATTGAAGTTATCATGTCCATAAAAAAGTGTTATAGATAGATAGATAGATAGATAAAGTTTTGAACTAGGGGTGGTTTTGGGTTCTGGGAGTCATGATCGGCGTAGATCTGCAAAATTTTTTCAGAAATTCCGACATAGGGTAGAATGTAATAGGTAGTATTTCTTACGAAATCTACCTAAAAATAACGTCATTAATCAGAAAATAAAATTACATTCATGAAATACTAGTACCATTAATTTTCAAAATATTTCAACTTTTAAATATAAATATTTAAAAAGGTACTTTAAAAAAAATTGAGAAGTATTTTAAATAGATAATTTAATATTACTTTGCTTAAAATATTGTAAATAAAACTTTTACATTGCAAAAACCTGCAATCGTATAAGTTATCGAAATATAAATGTTTCATTTATGACTAAAATTATGATATTTACAATAATGATTAAATGAAATATGAGTACTAAAATTTTTAGAATTTTTGTTTAAGAATACATTTAATCTAGAACAGTTCTGGTTAGAATAAAGGTATTAAAGCATTGCCAATAAAAGTTAATTTCTAAATTTTCCTTAAATACATTTTAAATATTTCTTATAATATTTAATTTTTAACTGATACCAGTTAATCTTTCTAAGAAACTTTTATTAATAAATTGACTTCATTTGTATGTAACTAAGCCATTAAATTGAAGCAATCCAGATCAAGAAATAACTGCTGCTAAGCAGTTATAAAATTTAAAAACTCATAGAAATGTGGACATCTTCTTCTTCTTCAGTGTAGCGAGATTGCCGGTTTTAATTTATTCAGATTGCTTGATTGCCGTCTCGTTTTCTGAAATTGTAATATTCACCTCTAATTAATGACAGAACAAGTAAGGAGAATACCACTTTTTGAAAAAAAAATGGTAGCAATCAAACAGTCTGAAACAGTAAATCCCGCCGAACTGGCAACACTGGTCCTCTTAGATTTACCTTTCCAAAAAAGAAGACAGAAAAGACTTATAATTTGCTTTTTTTTTTAAACCACTAACACAATAATATGCATTATACAAAATATTTTTATTTTTTAATACTATTTTTAAATTTTTTTACTGTAAGAAGACTCTGTTAATTTGTGTTTTTTTTTTTTAAATTTAATTTCAGATAAATTGCGGTTCAGATAATTTGGACTAGCAGACTTCTACAGTATTTACCCAGCGGTGTTACTTGCATAAGCAGATAAAATGCATGATATTTTATGTAATGTAAGAAACGATTCTTATTCTGTCATCAATAATTCTAGTGGAATCATAAGATTAAATAATTTCACAGCTGAACATAGTGTACAGTTTTTTGTTAAATTTAATTTAATCGAAATTTTTGCCTTATAAAATCGCGATTAAATAATGCAAAATTTACTCTTGAATTTTAGTAATAAGGGACATACATACAAGCTGACAGCTATGCAGTTTTAGCTCATCGTTATTACTAATCACTATAATTCAGTGATACTTACTATATTAATATACTTGGCATTAAACATGCTCCAAATGGTAAACTTGGAAGTAGTAAACAACTGAACTCAACACTATGATGGTAATAACGATTGTTACCATTTTTATTATGCCTGCATAAACACACTATAACTCAGGCTTGGAAAACCAGCGATCCAGCGTGCCAATTGCCCCCATTATTACGGAATAAGAATGTTTGCTTTATTTAATGTAATAAATTTTGCGATTAATTAAGACGAAAATTAATATTCAAATATTTGGCGGACGATTTTTCTGCTCACAAGCGGGTTCACCATCTCATATCTAATTGGTAATCTTTGTTCGTTTAGTTAAAAAAAAGTTGGAAATTGTACGTCAAACGTAACAAATGAAGTGCGTTCGTACTATAGCTAGTTATATAAATATTCAGATTTTGATGATTTTTAATTCTGCGAAATGAATTATATCGTCTGCAGGTTAATTTCTGTAATAAAATAAGTATCTCGATCGTTTGACGATTCAAACTCGGAAGCTCCTATAACAAGAAAGCACTGATTTTTTTTTTTTTTATTCAAATTTCTTAATAAATATTTTTATTAATATCTTCTAAAGTTTTCATTCAATTTTCATAAAATTCGAAATGTCTCGACAAAATTCTGTAAAGATAATATATCTTAAATTTCAAACCATTTGTTTGGGTAGTTTTTGCGTTGTTATATGCGGACAGACGGACAGACAGACAGACGGACGGACCAGACGACGACAATAGGTGCTACGTATTTATATAATTACGAACGCACCTAAAAAGACACAGGTGGCTTTATTCGCAGACTGTTAATGATAAAATAACACCAATAGGTGTCATTAGACTCGGAATATTGTCTTCTTGCAGAATATGAAGAATACAAGTTTTGAAATAGGAGTCATCTACATATTAAATATTGCATCAACATTGATTTTTCAAAAGGTAATACCCACTTTCGACATTTTTTTGCGTTCCTTGGATCAAATTCTTTAAAATAATCACCAAATCTAAGATTTTTGTTTTCCGTGAGATATATGAATGGATCCAATCATATTCTAGGCATTTGCTTTTTATTCAAAAGAATAATTTTATTTATGAAAATTATTAATAAATTTATATAAAAAAATTATGATTTGCATAAAGTTTTACATATACAAAATGGCCATAGTCACAAACATGAATGTGTAAGTTTACTGTTTATTTCAATCTTTATTTTTCGAGATATAGTAAATATTTCCTTTCCGGAGGTCTAAAGGGACTATATTCTGCAATTTTCACTCACATAGAAGAAAATAAAATCGAAAAGAGCAACAAGAAATTTTATCTGAAAAATTCTTTTATAAAAAAAAAAAAAAAAAATATATATATATATATATATATATATATATATATATATATATAATGAAATATATATGAAATGAAAATATTACAGAATTCATTTCATGGAACTTTATTCAGAACATAGCCTATATATATATATATATATATATATAAGCTACTACCTTACCCAATGGAAAATTTGCCTCTATATGTTTATTGTTTGAATCTGGAAGTTTTTCCTTTGAGCTATTAATTTAATTTTTCTAAATTTATGGATACACACCTGATATATTTGCTTTCATAAGTATGAAGAGTTAATTAAAAGTATATAAACTACCCCTTTTTCTGGGATGATTTTGATCCAAGAAACACATTTAAAGTGTCAAAAAGAAGGAGGGGGGGAGGGGGAAAGTTACCTTTTAAAAAAACGATTTTCGTGTAATGTTTAATATGTAAAGACCCCTATTTCAAAAATGCATTCATATTCTGAAATAAGACAATATTCTGGGTCTAATCGGTGTGATTTTATCGTAAACAGTCTGCGAATAAAAGCAGGTGTATCATTTTCTATTATACTTCTTTTATAACGATTTCAAATAAAAATGTTATTTCACGGATGGCAGGTTTTCTATATCTTGAGATAACATCGACAATATTTACCTTAACGCAACCACATCTTACTTTAATTCTTAATACAGCAAAACACTAATTATGCGGACTGTGTGTTATGTGCACAATTCCGATACGCAAAAAACTGGATTGATGTGCGATAATAAGGAAATGGAATAATGCGAATCAAAATTGTCTCTAAAATTGTTTTGGTTTATGAGAAATATAGGCACTATGTATTCAATATCAATAAGAGCAATCCTTTAATAAGGTCCCTTTTACTACAAAGAATAAAAAAATACAGTACTTATATATATATTTGGATGGGTCTGTTGAACATGCCAACAAAGTTAATTGTTTTGCCTTAGACCATAAGTACTGACTTAGAATTATACAAACATAGCCTTTGGAAATTCAAATAAAATAAAACTTTTGCCGTTGGTGTAAGGATTAGAAATTTGAAGTAAATTATATTTTTTCGAAAAAATACGCGCAATTTGCATATTAATATTATTTTTTTCTTAAATACAAGTTTCTATTTCCGGATATCGATCCCTATAACTAAAGTTCGGATAATAAGAGTTTTTGTGCAAATAGTTGAATTCTTAATCTTTTTTTAACTTTAATTTCAAAAGTCATTTTCTTCATTTCATATTAGTTTTTATTTCGTTTACATAGCTTTGTTTAACCTTCCTCTCTCCTTCTCGGATACGAACTAAGAGATTTCTTAGTTAAAATGATATTTATTCCAGAGATTTAAAAGCAGAATTTGCATATTACAGTTTACTTTGTCTTGTATTAAAAGGAAAAAATATACAGCTACTGTTTATGAAATGAAAATATTACAGAATTCATTTCATGGAACTTTACTCAGAACATTATTTTTCGATTATTTTGAAAAGTTACTTACTTACACAAAAAATGTGCATTTGCAAATGTATTGAAGTTAAAAGTTTTTTTCAAATTGCGAACTTACAATTTGATAGTTTTAAATTGCACCAAATTATAATTTTGTTCACCATAACATATTTTTGTAAAGATTTGATATACAGTATCTCCTAAAACATATGTAGAACAGCCAAGAATTGCTCAGTATTTTTCAAAGCTGTGTGTACCTTTGAAATGTAATTGAAGATGCAATATACTTTTACCATTTACTGGTTTATTAAAATTTAATTTGCATTTCAGTAAACAGACAATTTGTACATTTAATTACAGTACCTAGATTCATCTGTTGTTTCAAATCATTATTTTTCAAGTTAAAAACATCTCATGAAGCAACTACCCTAACAGCAAGAGACATCGGCTAAATTTTGGCCTTTTATGGTAAGTTTCACACAATATCATCTCGACAAAAACCAGCAATTTCTCTAGTTAATGTCGAAGAGAAACATCGTCAGGAAATCAGATTAAATAGTTCAGATTAGATTGGAAATCAGAATAAATTGGAGGGCAAATTTTCCATAGTATGAGGTCGGCCGCTAATCCTGAATTGACTAAAATTGAATTTTTTCACAGGAAGCGTATTGTTTATGCCCTCTTTAACCTTACCCCCTGACGCTATGACACGGGAAATGTGTCACATGACTGAAACCCACCAACAACCAGCAGTGCCTGATTTACGGCAGGGCATTCGGGGCACGGGCCCAGGGCCCCTGATTTTCAAGGGGCCCCAAATACTACTAAAATTTTTTCAATTATTGGCCAAAACAGTTTTAACTGTAAAAAAACAAAATTAAAATGGAAAAATCTGTTTGTTCATAGATTGTCTATGATTTGTCAAAGTAACTTCATTTTTTGCCGATTGTCTTTTAACAATTTATGTGCAGGAATGAACAGAACTCCATTTTTGGGATACCATATTATTTTATTTTTATTTATTTTACATTCAGGGTTAACATGGACAAAGCCATGTGCTAGTTACTTACTAGCTAGTTACTTGTACAAATTTAGTTTTTTTTTTTTTTTTTTTTTTTTTTTTTTTTTTTTTTTTTTAGTCAAAGCTTGTATTTGAAAGAAAAATTTATTTGATTAATAGGATATGCTAAGATTTTAAATAAATGTAGCTTGGTACTGCGGTTAATTTATTATTAGTTGTTGGATACTTTATAATTCTAGATATATGGACTTGGATAGAGAAAGGTAATCAGCACCACACAGTTTATTATAAAATTCAATTAAAAATTCATCATTATCAAATAATTATTTAAAAGTAAATTAATGATTATCAAAATTAAATTTTTTTAATTGATACTTTAAAGAAATTATTAAAGTCAATAGTGGTTATTTTAATAAGTACTGCTTTCGATATTATATTTTTTTAATTCAAGGCCTCTGTAAACATCGGTGCAAGGGGGCCCCCATACGCATCTGTGCCCAGGGACCCCAAATTTCTAAATCGGTCCATGACATTCAGCAAGATCTTGCATCACAAACCATCTCAAAATGTTTTTTCCTGTTCCAAGGACGTACCTCTGTTAAACGTACAGTTAAATGAAGAACAGAGAGAAAAAATACTTTCGTGATTTTGATGAGAATAAAATTTTTTTGATCACAAATCGGTAAACATTAATGTCTTAAAAATGTATAGATAGCAGGATAAATGGTGCAAAAGAATAGCAGCGTCACCAGTTGGGCTATTTACATCAAAAACTAATCAGCTACAACTTTTGTCAACTTCTAACTGAATCTAAAGTTTGATTAAAATCCATGCATTAGTTCTTGAGATAGAGCTATTGCGGAAAACGTGAAAAATGCAGCATAGCAGCGCCACCTGTTGGACAATTTACATCAAAAACTAATCGGTACTAATTTATATAATTTAAAGTTTTATTAAATTCCGTGAATTAGTTCCTGAGACAAAGCATTCACAAAAATTTATGACATACAGACAGACTCACAGATAGACAATTTCTAAAAACAGTCAAATCCTGTTCTGGACCGTCTAAAACATATAAAACCATCGAAAAGCGGAAGTCAAATATTTTCATGACTGCAATATATTTTTTTTTCTTGTACAGGCGGAAAAAAGTAAAAAGTAAACGTTGGCAGCTATGCAATTATGCGTATACTTGAGACTGGTCAATCATATGTTAAAGTAAAAACATATTAGAAAGAAACTACTTGATCAAACAATGTGTTAAAAGTAAAATCATAACAGTATGAAAATTCATATTCCATCATTGAAAAGAAAGGGATTAATCATAACGCAAATAAAATTTCAAATGATAATACAGAGCTGACAATCCTCCGGAATTTTATGTAGCACTATTTTCGTACAGAAAATTTAGCTTTATACAGTGCAGAATTTCTGCAAAAAAAAAAAAAAAAAAAAAAAAAAAAAAAAAAGACAGAAATCACTAATCAAAAATAGTGGTAATCATAAACCTGGAAGTTTTCTAAAGATGATTTTTTTGTGGCTTAAATAAAAAATAATCTGATGTGATATTACGTATTAAATATTTCCTAAAATGTATTTGTGTTAATTATAAAAGAAAAACTCTTCTTCAAATGACAGAAATATGCTTGTTTTCGGGGTCTTTTTAAGGGTACAAAACAATTTGTTTATAATCTTTTCAAATTTATATTATATTGCTTAATAAATTTAATATCTTTCCACGTGAAAGAGATTATTGAAACATCATTCATCAATTATAGAATCTTTTTGAAAATAACTTTTATATCTGAGATATTTCTTGAAAATTTCGAAATTGAAAAGCTCTTTGGGGCTGTACATATAAAACGATATCAACTTTTTAGTAATTTAGAACCCCCTCCACCCTCTTACGATATCATACGTTAACATCCCTCGAATCCTCCCTCTCCATAATGATATCTTAATCAATGTCTAAAAACTGTTTTTATTTTTAAATTTTTTTATTTTTATATATTTGCAGTGATATACAGATATGTTTTTACATTTGTTGTTCACTTTACTGATTCAAATAAAGAGAAGAAGTCAATAAAATATCTCTGTTATATATGAAATAATTTTATACTATCTAATACTTAAAAGAAATAGTTACTATTTAAAAGTATTTGATAATAGCATTTTGTTGCATATGCATTCAACAGTAATATTGTCTTCTAGCACCTGTCCCATGCACGGGGAGGGACAAACATAATTTCTTATAATCTAAACAGGTGGATAACATTCTTTCTTTTTTTCTGTCTAGTAAACACAAGTATAATTTCAAACGTACTTCGCACCTTGTTTCTCTAACAGCAGACGAATAGGGATGTCAAACGTTGGGGTATTCCATATTTTGGAATGAAATAATTTTATAATCATTTAACGGTTTTAATAATAACTTTGCATGTTCATGAAATACAAGCTAAAAAACAGACTATTTTAATGTTAAAAAAAAAAAAAAAAACCTTTATTTGGATTAAAAATGATAACGCTATCAAAAGATAACCCCTCCTCACCTTAGAGATAAGTTTTCTAAGGGGAGCTGCGTCTTATCTTACGATATCAAGTGCCTGACCCACCTCCCCCCTAAAGTGATAACGTTATATATGCACAGCCCCTTTGTGTATTGATCCTAGATGTGCGCAATAGAGATAGCTTTAAATGATAAAACACACACCAAGTATTTATTGAAAAATTCTTTAAACAAGAATTAACCATTGAAATACGAGTACAATAACTTGACAAAAGAGGAAATTTAAATAATAACAATATGCTTGAGAAGAAAAACATGCTAAGCATACAATTCTAAAACTCCTTTTAAAAGTGGGAGCATTTCCTCCGCTTACATTTCATTTAACAGCCCTCGTGAGACTGAAAATAAAATATCCTTAAAGTGGATGAGCGTTATCAAATTTACTCCTCTCTTTAAATTCAGAAAATGAGACTGGATGGTGTACTGCGTGAAAGGAAGGATGTCAATAAAGGTCTTCCATTCTATTTTTGTCAGAAACGGATATGCAATACTTATTCTCACATTACTTGGAAAAATGGTTGAATGATAATGGATTTAAATACTTGTCTTTTACAGTAATGGAAATAACAAATAAAAGTGTAGGATTTTAAGTTTTTTATTGGTACAGGTTTTTTTTTTTTGCTTTTTTGGGGGGCTGTACCTTATATAACGTTATAAACATTTTGGTAATTTTGGACCCCCTTCCCCTCTTACGATATCATGCGTTATCATTCCTCGAACTCCCTTCCCCTTTAATTATATCGTTATCAATATCAAAAAAATTATTTTTATTTTTACAACTTTTTTTGCAGTGATATAAAGATATTGTTATGGGTCATTCCATGGTAACTTACGTTAAGTTTAGAATAATTGACTTCAGTAATTTTAGTAATATAACGCTAAAAAATATTCAAAATATAATGTTTATATAATTTGTTAATCAAACCTAACACAGCTAAAATTGGATAAAATTTTCTTAAATTTAGTACTACTTCTTGAACGCTAAAAATTATATTAACTATGGTAACTTACGCTTCTGACAAAAAGAACGTAATTTACCATAATAAATATAATGGCAAGTGTTCAAAAAATAGCACTAAAGGTAGGTAATTTTCATCCAAATTTCGCTTTGGATAGGTTTAATTAAGAAACCATATCAACATTACATTTTCAATACTTTTTGGTGTTATATTATGAAAATTCCTAAGGAAAATTACTCTAAAAGTAACGTAAGTTACCATGGAATGACTCTTATACATGTATTATTACCATACTTTACGGATTCAAATAAAGCGAAGAAGTCAATAAAATATCACTATTATACATGAAATAACTTTATATAGAATAGAATCTAAAAGAGATAGTTACTATTTAAAATATATATTTAATAGTTTATTTCTACAAAATGCATTCCATAGTAATGTTGTCTCCTTGCACTTGCCTCCTGCACGGGGAGGAGGAAAGCAGAACTTCTTATCAACAAATCAAGTGGACAACAACATCCTTTCTTTTTCTTTACTAGTAAACACAAAAAGAATCATTTCAAACATATACTGGCCTCCAAAAGTTAAAGTACAACCAGTTTATTGTGTCTGATTTGGAAACAAATAAACAAAAAGACATAAAATTTATAGGAATTGTGCTTTAAACAGTTATTTCTCGAATTTTATTTAATTTTAACTTCAAGCATGGTTTACAAATAAAAAATTACATTTTTTGCAAACATCCACTTAAAAAAAAAAAAAAAAAAAAAAAGGCATATTTTTATTTTAAGGAGTGAATATAAAAGACAATAAAAAAACATAAATTTTGCATAAAGAATGAAGTTGATCGGATAATGAGTTGCTGAGATATTTTTAATAATATTTCCACACTCTTCGATTTTTAATGACCTTGTATTTCATTCAAATTTCAATTCAAAGATATATTTTAATATCACTTTTGCATAATTTGATAATCGTTATATTAACTCTTGGCCGTAGTCACATTTGTACTGCTAATAAGTTTCAGGAGATTTAATCCTTGCGAATTGCAACTCTAAATACGATTACATGCAATGTCTATTTTCTGTGAAAACTGTGATTATTTCAGGTCTTATTTCTCTCGTTGTATCTATAATTTGACAATCGTGATATTAATTCTCGAACGCAGTTTTATATCTTTCACATTGGTATTGCTAACTAGTTTTAGGATATTTAATTCTTGCGAATAGCAACTCTAAATGCGATTACATGCAATGGTACTGCAAGATTATTTATTTTCTGTGAAAAATTTGATTGTTTATTATTTTAGGGGTGCGGGGAAGGCTCTCTTATTGTATCAGTAATTTAATAATCGTAATACTAACTCTCGACCTGTAGTTTCATTTATTTCAATTTCTATTGCTAACTAGTTGCAGGAGTTTTAATTCTTATGACTTGAAACTCTAAATACGCTTACATGTAATGATACTCTAAGAGACTTCATTTTTTGTGAAACAAAATTAAATAAACGAATTTTAATAAAGCATGTGTCCGTCCCTACTTGTAATGCATTTGTGGCATCGACTTTCCGTACTGTCCATTAAGTTGTCGGACACTGGAATGGGAAACAAAGACCATAAATGGAGAAACGCTTATTTCAGCTCATTTAACGACTTCGGATGAGGGCTTACGGCAGCCACATGTCTGCCGAGATAGTCCCAAAAAGTCTCTATCGGATTAAGGCCCGAAGATTGAGCTGGCCATTCCATTAGCTCCAAACCTTGATCCTCAAGATATTCATCAAAATCTCTAGCGCAATACTATCGGGCATTATCATCCATTAACATTAATTCATCACCAATAGCACCAGCATACGGTGTGACATACGGAGCAAGGATCCCGTCCCGGTATTTCGCAGCAGTCAGAGCTCTTTCATGGCATACATGGTATGGAGGTTACTGTGGTCACCGGAGAGATTCCAGCCCAAACCATGATTCCACCTCCTCTATACCTGTGTCTTTCAACAATGTTACATAGGTAGAATCTGATGCTTTGTTCTTTCTAGATCAGCACACGAACTGAATCACTCTCCAAAGCAAACCAGGACTCGTCTGTGAGCAATACGTAAGCCCATTGTTGTCTATTTCATATAACATGCTATCTTGGCCAACATAAACGAGCACTACTATGTTGTCGATTAATAAGGCCACACACAACGGATCGTTTTGCATAGAGTCCTTAATTGTGAAGACGTTTGTGCACAGTAGTAGAAGATATTGTCATCTCTGTTGCCTGATAATCTGAAATGAGCTGAGCAACAGTAGTGATGCTCCTCTTTCGGACCAAAAGAGCTAGAAAGCAATCTTGTGCAGGGTTTGTAACCCATGAGCGGTCTAGAACAAGTCTTCTTGATACTGAATTTTCGTATTCAAATTATTCACAGAGTCTTTGGACCAGATTACGAAGCACATTACGACATCTAACAGTATCAACGTGATAACCCCATTTCCACCCATCCTATTGTCCACCATCTTAACGAATCAGGTAAACGACATCTCCTACATATGGACAACAATATTTTAGGACCAAAAATTGAAGATCAGCAAGCATAACAAAAATTCCACAAAAATTACAAAATTTCGATAGTCGCGGTTTCCCATCAACTGCCAGATAAATGCCCAATTATTTAAAAAAAAATAGAGATGGTTATAAATGTATCACAAGATTTTATTGAAGTTGCTTATGATCATTCATATAAACCATATTTTGTACATTTATTTTCATTAATAGTGAGTGTCGAGAAACTGGTTGTACCTTAACTTTTGGAGGCTAGTGTATTTCGCACCTGCTTTCTCTAACAGCAAATTATATGTGCATATGGCAGAAGAACAGGAAAACCAAACGGTGGGGTAGTCCATATTTTGGAATGAAATGATTTTATAATCATTTAAGGGCTTTAGTAATAACTTTGTATTTTTATGAAAATAGGTAAGACAAAAAAAAAAAAAAAAAAAAGACTATTTTGATGTAAAGAAGTTATATAAAAAAAATGATAATAATATCAAAAGACAATCCCCCTCCTCCCCTAGATATTTCTTACGATAACAAGTGCCAGGCTCCCTCTCCCCCGTAAAGTGATAACGTTATATATCTACTAACAGAATTTTAAAAAAATGAAGATAAAATCGGTAATTTTGTTTATAAATATTTTTTGTTTAATAACTGACAACGTCCAACAGACAGGGTGATTGAAGATAATGGATTCAGTTATACACTGTTGTGATCTTATAAAGGGCAATATGCATTGCAAATATTGCACCTACTGAGTGTTGGACCTGATATCAGGACATAAGAAAGGGAGAGGCTTATGCAGTCAAGCCGTCCCAATTAAAATGAAAACAACTTTTTGCACTCTTTTATTTAACCTCTTCAGAACTAAAGTTAAAATAACAAAACAAATATACATTCTTTACTTTTGTACAAACAAATTGACATCGTAGATGACAGAAAGAGCCCTTTTTCTGAAATTGATACTTTAAAGCCAAAAAGGACTGGTAATTTAGGTTAAAAAAAATATGGATCTAAAATTACTAACCCTCTTAAAAATATCAATTTAATTATCAATAACATGAAGTCATACAATAGCAAATTAAAGAACTTTAAACAAGTGAATGATCTACAAATCCTCAAAAAGTTATATTGTAAAGGGTTTGTTTAAATAATTATGAACATTTCCTATTACTTACCCATCATACCATGAATAGGGTAAGTCTTGTAATCGTTTTGAAAATCGAAAAAGTTTTTTTGACGGATTTACACGTTTCAGATACTAAAGATTCCGAAAAACATATTTTTAGAAAAAAAAATTTGCTGTCCGTCTGTTTGTATGTCTGCGTGTGTTTGTGTGTATCAGTAAACGCTCTATCTCCCGAACAAATTGAGATAGAGACTTGAAATTTGGTATGTATTTAGTATGTAATAATGTGAAGAAGCTTATTGAATTTCAGTAACCTTGATTATCCGGAACTATTTTTTTCAGACTCTCAAAATATTCGTTCTGACAAAATAAAAATTTTCGAATATTTTTATTTTAAGGAGTGAATATAAAAGACAATAAAAAAGCATAAATTTTGCATAAAGAATGAAGTCGATCGGATAATGAGTTGCCGAGATATTTGTAATCCTATTTTCCACACGCTTCGATTTTTAATGACCTTATATTTCACACAAATTTCAATTCAAAGATATTTTTTAATATCACTTTTTCATAATTTGATAATCGGTATATTAACTCTTGGCCGTAGTCACATTTGTACTGCTAATTAGTTTCAGGAGATTTAATCCTTGCGAATTGCAACTCTAAATACGATTGATTACATGCAATATCTATTTTCTGTGAAAACTGTGATTATTTCATTTGTTATTTCTCACGTTGTATCAATAATTTGATAATCGTAATATTAATTCTCGAACGCAGTTTTATATCTTTCACATTGGTATTGCTAACTAGTTTTAGGAGATTTAATTCTTGCGAATAGCAACTCTAAATGCGATTTTATGCAATGGTACTGCAAGATTGTTTATTTTCTGTGAAAAGATTGTTTGTTATTTTACGGGTGCGGGGAGGGCTCTCTTATTGTATCAGTAATTTAATAATCGTATTACTAACTCTCGACCTGTAGTTTCATTTATTTCAATTTCTATTGCTAACTAGTTGCAGGAGTTTTAATTCTTATGACTTGAAACTCTAAATACGCTTGCATGTAATGATACGCTAAGACTTTATTTTTTTGTGAAAATTTTGATTATTTATTATTTCAGGGGTTCTCTCGCTGTATCACAAATTTGATAACCGTATATCTCAAGATATTAAAATATTAAATATTCTATCAAAGATCTTGTGACAATAATTTAAACAATAATTAGTTTGCACAACTAATTATTCTTATAAATATTTTATTAATTATTAATAATTCTAAATATATGATTTTTTTTTTATCTACTTGACTACATATCTAACAATTTTTGAAATTCTACACTACTTCCTACTATCTGATCTAATGATTCAAAATTCCTGTCAAATTATACCAAAAATATGGTTTTAGGTGTAAAAAAGATATCCAAATTAAATATTAGATTTCTCTTCTCAGAATATTTTAGTTTATATACATTATTTTAAAAACTTTTATTTTATTTTATTTTTATTTATTTATTTTATTTATTTTTTTAATTATGTAAAGTATTAAATTTTTGAAATAATTTAATTTGAAATTATTTTATATAAATTATTTTAAAATTTTTATTATTTTAAAAACGTTTTAGAATGAAAAAGTGTTTTGAGGAAAAAAAATGACCATTGAGTACATTTAAGAAAAAAAAAACGAGAGAGAAAGAAATAGATTCGAAATGAATAAATATTAATGTTAACGAAAGAAACAAAATACAGTTTTTAATATTTAATGAAAAAATTTCACAAATTTAAGTGCCCCAAAAGTCATATAAATGTCTAAAAATATATACAAAATTTAAATAAAATAAGATCTAGTTTTTATTTCCACTGCTGAAAATAGCAGTGTTTTCTTGATATGGGGAGTATCTGTAGAACTATCTGGAGCTATTTAAGAAGATTAAATATTTTAATTAAAATTTCTTTGAAAATTTACCGGTGGTAAGTTTAAACACACAGATAAAATGTTTTATGACAGTTTTATACAAGAAAAACTGGAAAGATTATTTAACAACAAAATTATAATACATTAGCTCCTCGTTATATCACGGTTGCAACAACAAGATATTGGACAAGAACAAATCGTGGTATACATTCAAGAACACAATATAACCTAAAACAGGGACGGAGAATCTTTTCACATGTGCTTGCCTTCGCAGTTTTCAAAACAATATTTTATGTAATCGTGACATGCCAACGATAGAAAAAGATTTGGTTGATCAAATAACAATGAAACAAAATTCTTAAAAGTTTATTTATTTTTATTAAAAAATATGAATCTATAACTAGCATATTTACTTAGGGAAACGAGAATTCTCGCTTTTATTTCAAAAACATCAGTGCTCTACAACAAAACAAACGTGGTTTCTACCTTACAAAAAATGCATTCGTTGTCAATATTTTTTTTTTATATTGTAAGGTGTTTTCTATTAAATCCGTACATTGAGAGATATTTACTGATGGTGGCTTCTACCTTACAAAAAATGCATTCGTTGTCAATATTTTTTTATATTGTAAGGTGTTTTCTATTAAATCCGTACATTGAGAGATATTTACTGTGGTGGCTTCTACCTTGCAAAAAATGCATTCGTTGTCAATATTTTTTTTATATTGTAAGGTGTTTTATATTAAATTCGTACATTGAGAGATATTTACTGATGGTGGCTTCTACCTTACAAAAAATGCATTCGTTGTCAATTTTTTTTTTAATTGTAAGGTGTTTTATATTAAATCCGTACACTGAGAGATATTTACTGATGAGTGAACTTGAGAGTCCTATGTAGGAAAAACATTTACGAAAAACTTTCAGACGAGGGGGGGGGGGGATCTTCTATTATTTTAAACTTAGAATTCTCCAAACGATGCGAATGTGTTAACAGGATTCCCCGTACGCTTTTAGTTTGACCACATTTTTTTAAAAGAAATTTTCGCCTTATTTAAATGCAGTAAAATGTTACAGACCCTGCAATTAAATGCGACGTTTGCAACTTCTGCTATTTAAATATTAAATATAAATTTTCGATTAAAAATTGTGATAAGAACTTGCCAACCCTGGTTAAGAAAGTGATTTTTAAAACTCCTATTTCTATTGTTGAATCTTAAATGCCTAATAATTAATATTAGCTTACCGTAATTTCGCGCGTATGCGCCGCGTCTTAGTTAAGTCTTTTTCAAACCTGAAATTTTATTTAAAATAAGAAATCAAGTAAGTGCTAAGCAGACGTAAGTCACATTTTATTTAAAATAAATTCTGGTTAGAAATCGAATTGTCTGAGGTGCGGCTCATACGCGCCAAATTACGGTATTATTATTTTTTTCTAAAAGAATGCAGCTGAGCTGGAATCACCTGACATGTGATTTCTACGTCAGGTTTTCATATTATTCAGTTCTGACAATACTGACTCGAAGAAAACAAAAGTCAAACTGGCAAGCGCCAGCTTCTTTAAAAAGTTTTTCTTGTCTGGAATTGAATTCAAAGTTATAATTCTACCATCGGTGATTATGCCTTATATGCCGGTGATTATGCCTTATAATCTTTCCTTTTTCGATTATCTCATTATCCTGTGTTAACCCTTTGAAGGGCAAGCAATTGTGTTCCTGTAACATCGAATTCACACCGGTATTTACAAAAGAATTTAGTTCAAAATAAGAAAAAGCAATTTTTCAACCTTTTTCCCGTCAAAGTAAAGTTAAAAAAGTAAAATTTAATTAAAAGTTTCTGGTTCGAATTGGATTAAAAATAGGTGGTATATAATATATACCACCGCCCCTCAAAGGGTTAACTGGAAAATTGTTTGATCCAATACGGAGCTAGACGGGAATTCATCAAGTTTCATTTCAGTTTCTTCAATCTGACAACGACGTCTAGCTAGACGAACGAATCGAAATCAGGCAAACTGAGCTAGTCTAAATTCATGAATTTTGTGCAATTTAATTATATTTTAATTTAAAACTTGAATCTATATCTGGCCGAAAATAATCTGCCGCGTGCCATAGGTTCTCCGTACCTGACCCAAAACGTGTAAAAATTAAGAAATATAACAATATACAAGTAAATGTTCCGCATTTGTCTTTAAAATTTAATTTATATGTATATTACAATTTTATAAAAAGATTGACATCATAGATTTACGTTTAATTATCCTTACTTATAAATGTTGCTACGTGAAAAGTGTTGTTAGTGTTGTTTTTTTCTTATTTTTCGTTTCGATAGCAGACGTAAAAAAAAAAAGATCGAATTATCGAAATGAGTGATATAAAAAGGCGCTACATAACGATGGACTAATAAACCTTCATTGTGGATACAATTGTTTCACATGGATCGATTTCATGTAAAACCCTTTATTTAATGGCTCTGCTTTTTTTTAGTCATACTTAATCTTGAAGAGGGTCTGGAATCTACTACAATGAACTTCAATAACATATATGAGTATCCTAGAAATCCAACTGCATTTACGGGGATTAGTGCAGGGACAGACGGACAAACGGACAGACATACATGTAAACGAATCGAACTCATAGCCGCTTTTTGAACTATGTTGAAAACTGTAGAAATAGTTTATGTTGTGAATTAAAAATTTCTTAAAAATAGTTTATATCGCATTTATTACTACAAAAAGTAAAAAAGTTACCGAATTTACATATACTTAACTTTAAGTTAATTGTTCTGCCGTGGTTTCAAATTAATTACATGGTTGAATTTGTCGGTTTTTTTAGACCACCATTTAACCGCATTTTTAATAATACGTATTCAACTCTGTCTGCTTTTGAATTGAAAGAGCATAAAACTTAAATCATCAGAAAATTCCAATAAGAAAACCATATAGGAAATAGCAATGTTTTCAGGACATTTTAAAACCAATCGTATAAAAAGTTTCTTTTTATGACTATCTCCACAGAAATTGAGTTTCAAGTTTCGAAAGAAAATGGTAGAGGAAAAAGTAATATTTTCTGCGCATTTAAAAATAAATCGCATAAAAAATTCCTTTTTATCACTATCGCCACAGAAATTGAGTTTCAAGTTTTCAAAAATATAATACATTAGCTGCTCGTTATATAACGGTTGCAGAGGACAAGAAATAATCGTAGTGTATGCAAGAACGCGATATAACCAGGGATGGCGAATCTTTTCACATGCGCTTGCCTTCTCATTTTTCAAAACAATATTTTATGTAATCGTGATGTGCGAACGATAACAAAAAAATTGTTGATTAAATAATAATGAAACAAAATTACAAAAAAGTTTAATTTTATATTAAAAAATATGAGCCTATAACTAGCATATTCGCATAGGGAAACGAGAATTCTTGCTTTTATTTCAAAAACATCAGTGACTAAGGGCTTGGCAAAAATGCATTTATATCACGTTGTTAATCTATTTTTTTTTAGATTGTAAGGCGTTTTATATTAAAACCATACACTGAGAGATACGTACCGATGAATAAACTTGAGAGATTTATCTAGGAAAAACATTTACGAAAGACTTTCAGAAGAGGGGGAGAATCTATTGTTTTAACAGGCACGCAATTTTGTTCCTGTAACGTCGAAATCACACTGGTATTTACGAAAGAATTTAGTTCAAAATCAGGGTATGCCGATTTAAATCAGCTTAATTTTAATCATGATTTAAATCAAGATTTTAATCACTTGATTTTTTTAAATCACTTATTTAAATCACACTAATTTTTTTGTTAAGTAATTTTTAACTATACTCTAAATTAAAAAAAATCTTGAAAAGAGTACATGTTTATTGAAATCAAACAAAACAAGCAAAATATAAAAATATATATTCTCAATGCACTCCAAGAATGATCTCATTTTCAACAGAAATCCTTTGGTTACTTTTCTTTGTAGACACCTGGAGAGATAATGACTTCATTGAATGGGATAACAAAAGTAACCAATACCAGAGTAAATAGATAATAAGGAAGAATTTCTTTTGTCCACTGGCCAATAGGGGTTAGTTACAAACCTGTTTTGCATCCACACTTGATGTAAAATACTTGAATCAACTATCACAAGTATAAAATCTAATATTATGTATACATTTTAAATAAAATGATGTAAAAATTAGATGAAAACAAAATTAGTTTTAAATCATTCTTTTACCAGGGTTCATACTCTTTTATGAAAAGGAAAATTAAGCATATTTAAGCACCATGAACTAGACTGTTTTGGATGCGGCAATTTAAAATCAGAAATCGATTTTTACCTTTAAAAAAGGGAGTTTCAAGTAATGTGATAAGAAAATATCTTCTAACATTTCCTGATGCAAATACACAAAGAGCATCAGAAAATAAAACAATGTATTTTTTTAGGAGAGGGGGGGGGGACAAAAGGAAACATTTAAATACTCTAATATTTATTTTGAACATGCTAAAGTTTTTAATATTTGTGTTGATTTTCTCTCTGTTTTCCTTGCAAATGTTCAGTAAAGTATCCCAACTTTTAATGTAAACTTCTAGTACATCTTTCATTGAATTCTACTTAATTTCACTAGGGACAACTAATTTCAAAGCATTTGTACGTGATCTATATAATGCATTTGCAAAGTGATTATTGCCAAAGTACCAAAAAAAATTATGTAACTCAGTTGTTTTTTAATATTACTTTTAATATTACTATAATATTACTTAATATTATTAAAGTTTCTGTTTGTTACATCAAAACCATGGGGTGTTAAATTTATAATTTAATTTAGCAATCTTAAATTTATAGTTTAATTTTAAAGTTATTTCATTTTTATATGTCTAATTAAAAATTTATTAGCCAGTGATTTACAAATTCCTGATGTGAAAGAACATATTGTTCATGTAGTTAAATACTTCAGAAGTAACCACTTTGCTGCTGCTAAATATAAAGAAGAAGGTGGCCAAAAGTTAGTAATGCCGCAGGATGTTCGGTGGAATACAATGTTCGACTGTCTAGCAACTTATATAAAACATTGGCCAATATTAATGAAAATATGTGAGGAACACAGAGAAAATATTGATAGTGTTGTCAGTAATAATGTTTTAAATTTCTCGATTAAAAGAAAGGCAGAAGATTTAATTGGCGTACTTGAACCAATCGCTATATCTTTAGATTCTGTACAGAAAGACAATTGCTCCATTGCTGGTGCTGTTCATATATGGAAAACACTTGAAGAAAAATTTATTGAGCAAAAGCTTGATAAACAGAATTTGAAGTGTTTAGCTACTCGATATGATCAAGCACTTGGTGCACCTCCTTTTCTTGCCTACTTAACCCCTTGGGGATGAGCGACACGAATACGTGACGCATAAGATGCTCAGAATCCTCGATTATTCCCACCAGTTATTTATATATATATATTTTTTGTAAAGTCTTCCTTATCTAATCATAGCATTTTTGCGATTCAATTAGGTGAAAATTTCTCATTTGAAAAACCGGTGGTAACAGATTAAACATTATGTAAAAGACGCTCGTCGCGAAGTGTTTAATAGACCCACGTTTTTGTGGAAGCAAGCTAACTGAACTGGAAAAAAAAGGCGTTTGAATTTGCAAATACAAAATATTCAACTTCTTTTACGCATTTAATCATGAAATTTTTAATTAAGGTAGATCCTTTTTATGATTTACTTTTTGAGAAAAACATCATTTCCCAAATGTCACCTTTGGAATGGTGGAAGGTGCATTTTAAATCAATTGTTTGTCCAACTGACCAAAATGCTATAAAGCAATTACTTACTGCGGTAGCTACTTCTGCTTCTGTAGAAAGAATATTTTCTACTTATGGCTTAGTGCACTCCAAACTTCGAAACAAGTTGGGTCACAAAAAAGCAGGAAAAATAGTTTTTCTTTACAAAGCACTAAATTTGTCTTAGCTAACCATTTCGTGGTTACATTTCCTGATTTAAAATAATCAGTTACCTTGACACCTTGTCCATTATTTTCTTTCAAAATGTCAGTATAAAGAATTTGTACTTTAACCCTTTATATCCTGAATTAATTTTCCAGCTGCTTTTTAGATGCTCAGAATCCTCGATTATTCCCATCAGTTATTTTTTTTTGTAAAGTTTTCCTTATCTCAGGGTTCGCACGCTCTTAAGACACGCCCCATCTTGTAAGGACTCTGCCACCAGTATAATTGAAAGATCATTTTCTTCCTAATGGTATTTAATATTCATTAGGTAGAAAATAGTTTTATGCGATTACTGGTGGAAGAGTCCTTACGAAATGGGGCGTGGCTTAAAATCGTGCGAACCCTGTTATCTAATCATAGCACTTTTGCGATTCAATTAGGTGAAAATTTCTCATTTGAAAAACCGGTGGTAACAGATTAAAAATTCTGTAAAAGACGCTCGTCGCGAAGGGGTTAAAGTGATACTTATAAGTACTGTCAGGATAAAAAGGGTTAAAATAACCTAGTTTTTTATTGAAAATTTCATAATTATATTTCTTGATTTAAAATAAATAATTGATTACCTTGCCTTGATACCTTGTCCGTTTTTTCTTCAAAATGTCAGTATGAGGAATTTTTATTATAAAAAAAGTTTATAAGAACTTAGTTTATTATTATTTTAGTTAACACTGATTTATGACTATACATTTATACTATGACTAATTATAAAATTATATTTTGAATTTTATTTTGAATTTTTACCTTTAAGCATTTAGTTATATCGAACAAAGGATTCATTAGTACTACATTGGATGTTTATTCTGGGTTTAATTTTGCATTTGTCACTGGTTAAACAATAATAATCATATATATTATTTCTCCTGTCAACATCCCTTTTTCGCAGAAAATACGAAACGCAGAACGACGAATATAGCATATGAAAGGATTTTGAATAGGCTTCTGACATAGCACACTTAACGTTTCGCTAAAACATATTTTTGATTAAACATATTTTGATCCTTAAAAGAAATGAAAGGTTTTCCTCAAATTATTGTTGCCACAAAAATAAAATACCACATTATATGATGCTCAGCAATTATAATAAAAAACACCGCACGGGTTTATTTTATATTTATGATTAAAAAGCGACATTGAAATTGAAATGTTTAGATTTATATTTCTATGTCCCATGTTTCCATTGTCACCTATGTCCATTGTCACTAGATTCACAATCACTGTTTTCACTACCGAAACTTTGCAATGAAGTTTCAATGTCGGCTTTTTTCCATCAAAGTATTGCACGTTACCGTTTCGATATAGTTTCAAAATAGTAAGTAAAAAAGCGTATTATATCCACACCGTACTGTATTAGAAAACATAAATCCGCTTTCGAAAAGTTTTTCCGCGTTTCCTAGCGCGGTGTTCTTGGCAAAATGCTAGGACTATCCAATTCATACTCGAGGGAAAATAACAAAAAAAAAAACATTGGATGGAAGACTCAACGGTGAAAAATTGTTTCCGGCGGTTTAAAGTTTAAATACCCTTAAAATTATGTGCTACGCGATAATTGCGTTATTCGCGGAATTGTATAGAAAAAGTCAAGCGCGATATTCGCGGTTGGAGGGTTAATGTGTCAGTAAACAAGGAAACATAATCAGAAGTTTAGAATACATGACTTTGCTTTAATGAGTTCAAGTACTGGGGATTAAGAGTTCATTAAGCGTAGCGCATCGTTGCCCTATCTCACGAATTTTTAAAACCACTTTATCCGAAAAGAAATTTTAGATATAATTAAAAGCAAAATTCAGCCGTTAAATGAAATGAACATTTATTTTCAGTTAAAGTGATATAAAAATTGAGGTGATCTGGAAAATATGGTAGCATGGCATGGCATAGTCATTTTATGTAACTTCGCGGTTATCAGTTTCAATGCTTCATTTTTAGTGTACAAAATCATTTACATGCATCAGAATGCTTTTCGAATTGATGTCAATCCAAGTTTTCAACATTTCCAAATGTTACACATAACAGGGATGAGAAATTTTCTGACTTTTTGCATACCAGTATAATTTTAGAGAAAATGTGTTTTTATTTAATCGGAACGTTATGCGATTTACTAGAACAACATTTCCTCTAGGATTATACTGGTATGCAAAAAGTCGGAGAAATCTCATTCCTGACATAATAGCGAATATGCAACTTTTCAGACACTGTTATTAATCACTGTGCAACAGGATGAATTGATCAGTTTTCTGATTATCCAAAAATAATTTTAAGAGGTGATTACCAAACATCCCATTTAAGACTAGATCATACTTAGTGTAATGGTTGAATTATAAATGTTTTCTCCCACCACTTTAATTCCAAACTTCAAAATGAATGAAATTGATGTTGATCCAAATGGTATTAATTGGTTTAATCAAAGACGGCATGCTTGTAACAACTGGACTAAATTATCCTAAACTAAGAATATTTTCTTATTTTTCTGTTATACTATAAATGCAGATCGATATATATATATATATATATATATATATATAATATTAAAAAGCTTATTTTATTTTATTTTCACATTAAAAATTAATAGTGTAAATTAAATATTAGTTATGTGAAAATGAACATAAAGTATGGAACTATTCACATCAATTTGGAAATATTTTCAGCATATACAAATTGTGGTTTGCTGTTATCATTTTATTTCAAAGTTGCTAAATAGCAGCTCATTCTGTTGCATTTGTTTTATAAGAACTTTCAAGTTTTTAAGGGAAAATGCATACCAATCCAGTTTGTAAATCAAAATGTATTAAGTCATAGGCTAAAAATGTAATTATTATTATTTGTATACTTTAATTAGACTTTTCAATCACCGTAAGATTGCTTATAATTAATTAATTAATTAGTTCCCGAGTGTTTAAGTATGGAAAGATTGATTGTTTGACTGAATCTCACAGTTATTCGCTGTTTTGTTCAAAAAATACTTTAGTAACCGCAATGCGACAATTAGCAGATTTTAGTCAGAAACTTTAGCATCTGATAAGTTTAGTGTTTCTTATGTAACAATTCCTAAGCATATTTTTGACAAACAGATGTACAAAGCAAATTACGTTAATATTGACTATATTTTGTCTAAATAGTCGAAGGAAATTAGTTGTTTTCTCAAAATCACAGACACACACTTCAATTTTATATAATATTGCAGATAATTCAAAATATATGAATATATGACATATTGTAGTATTGTATTTAGATTGATTATAGATTGATTATTATTATTATTTTGTTTTTTGCTTTTGCTTTAGAAGTTAATCCTGAAGTAATTTTCGAAAAATGTTACGTAAAATATTGAATAATATTGCTTACATATTTTATGAGTCTATACTCTGTAATAGTGATAAAATATTACATAAAAACAATGCAAAACTGTAATACATTAATACAGACAATGAAATGAAATCTGAACGATTTTAAATCGAGATACAGCGTTGGTACGGATCAGGGAATTTTCCAGGAGTGTTGCCAATATTTTTTTATAGAAAAAGAAATATAGGTTAAACTCGCGAAACTTCACTTTCTTTTAAGCTAAGATTTTATATAAGAAAATACTGGTACCAAAGAATTTCCTGGTCGCAAAATTCCAGGAGACGTACGAACCCTGGAGATAAATTTAATTCATTTACCTATTATTTTTTTTTTTTTGAAAACAAAATACTGTCATATTTACCACAGTCGTGGATAAAAAAAAAGTCTACCATCCTATTAACTTTGTGTAAAATCGTTTTTAATAATATGAGTGAAACAAAGCGATTAGTAATAACGTCTATCCTTTAATTCTACACACAACTTGGACTTAGGGGTGTGAGGCGTCTACATATAGAAATTTTAACAGACTTTAAAATTTTCAGAAAATGTTGACATCGGATTTAGATTCTTCGGTAAAATTTACCTGCAGATGAAAAACGGAAATCATTGGGTCAAGTAATTTAGGAATTACGCAGGCTGGAAGTTTGGGATTCCTTAATTCATTTTTATTCCTTGCAAAACAGACTTCAATGCGGTTAGTTTTAATAAGAATAACTCTAAAACTGCTTTGGGGAATGAGCTGTAATTTTGGATTCGCGTATTTGTAGCTTCTAGCAATCGTTTTCTGTTCAAAAATTCATAGGTTACAATTCTTGTATTTTTCGAATATGAATTTCAAAAAGTATATTATATATATATATCTATATATATATATATATATATATATATATATGAATGTGGATGCAATTTACAATAAAGAATGCAGAGTTTTATGGATAAAATTATTCTTTTTATTTGGCGAAATCACGCCAGACGTGGCATTTTAACTATAACACTGAAAATGATAATTTTATTTACAAATCTTTATTGTTAGAGAAATAATAATGCCAAATAGAATGATTCTAAAATATTTAGCCGCAAATACAGATAATTTCAAAATGATACATGCATTTTTATACGGCTGTTCTCGCAAGTGTTTTTAATAATCCCACTTACATGCACGGCACAACTTTTACAGGCTAAAAATCGGATATAACATTATCTAAAAATCCAAAAGTGCTAAAAGTGTACCAAAGTTCCATGCCAAAGTAAATATTTGATTATTTACTTCTTAGCAAAGTTTAGCTAAAATTGATTGTTTCAAACGAAAAAAGTATTATAAGAGTTTATTTTTCAACATTTTTTAGATAAAAATAGAAATTGAAGGAAACGTTTTTATTGCATATATATATATATATATATATATATATATATATATATATATATATATATATATATATATATATAGCAACAAAAATGACCTGAAATTATAAAATTCTACAACTGGACTACAAAATTTCATCTAAAATTTATACCATACCTGATGAAGATTCTTTTCACTTACTGGGTGTGCTACAGCAGTGATAAGTACTTTTAGGCCATATAAAGTTTTCGCTTAATGTAACACATAAATATCTTGTTTACGTACCTCCACAAGGGAAAAAAATGACAGTACCATTGTTAATGAAATTAATCTACTGTTAATAATGGTAATATCTCATGTGTCAATATCTATGGTAATATCTTACATAATTAATATCGAGGTTAATCGAATGAAAGGAAAATTAAATAAATTCTTCAATATTTAATAGATAATTTTTGAAAACGCTTTTTAACCTTTTGCCATGATTGTCTTGTAGATGTTACGTATAAGGTGTTCATAATGCTAGCTTATTCCTACCAGTAATTTTGTATTGGAAATTTTGCCTTTTAAATCACAGAATTTCTGCGATTAAACTAGGCAAAAATTTCGAAGTGGAAATAGCCATGGTAAAAGGTAAAAGATTCTGTAAAGTACGCTTGTCGGGAAGGTATCAAAAACTCAAACTTACGAAAAGACAAACTATTCTCTATAAAATACAATGAATTTTTCTATAGTTTGTAAAAAAAAGAATCAATGGCCAAATGATTAAATTTGGCCATTGATTCTTTTCATGGAAGTGCCAAATGATAAAATTTTTGGCATTTCGAGAAAAATTTGTATTTAATGTTTGATACCTTTAATTCATTTGAGTTACTACCGATGTTATGATAAATCGTTTGCAGAATATATTAATACTAGAACGGCCATAGTAGCGATTTTGGTCGGTACGAAATAAAAATGTTTCAATCCAAACAGAAAAAAAAAACCACACACACATAAACAGATAAAGCTTTTAGGGAATGGAGATCAATACTAAATGTGTTAGCGTACATTTTTTCTGTTATACTTGTGGTTATTTAGAAGTAGAGATTGCTGAGCTTAGTACGGAAATTGTTACTCTGGTTGCTGGCTCTTTTTTCCCTAAAGAGCATATTTTAACCAAGACCTCCTTATCATAGTATCAGACCTCTCAATCAGCAAGTTGCCTTTGACCGCTATACTTGTCCTGCTACTAGCGCCATCAATCGTCAGTAATAGTATTTACGACACGAAATCACACGAAATTTTTTCACAGCTCCATTTGTTCTATGCATTTGCTTATGAACTAGTAGTTTTCCTACCACTAAAATTTTATAGTAAATTTAATGTTATTAAATTGACAAGATCGTGCTATTACATGACGAAAAAAATTCTATTAAATTTCAGTGGTAAGAAAAAAGCGTAAGAGTTGGCAGCTATGCGGTAGCAGACCAGCTAGATTTTTCTATAGATTTTTCTATTCTCTTTCTGGATACCAGTTTTTTAGTAGAGACAATTTTGTTTTGTTTGATCGGAGAATTCTGAGATTTAAAAGAACAACATTTTCTCTAAAAATATACTGGTGTTCAAAAAGACCGAAACATGGCAACTGTGCGGTAGTATCCACCAGGCGGCGATACTTTCCGGAGAAAGTCAATTAATAAGTTGGCAATTACCGCGGACATTTTCTCCCATAGACTTTCTCCGGATTGTCAAGTCTGATCTATGATAAGGGATTCTTGATTTTAACGTAACTTTAAATTGCCACCGCTGAAAACAACGGTGGTTTCTTGAACTCAATTACTGATGAATGATCATTGCAAGTTATTCTGACAAGAGAAAAGTATATACAAAATTTTCTTGAAGAAATTACTGGTGGTAATTTTAAACATAACATAAACCTTATTATGAATGATTTATTTTGAAAAAACTGCCAACTAGATCATTTAAGAATTTGCTACATTACTTAACTTGCAAAGAGCGTTTCGACTTCATGAAAAACGTTTTTTAATGACTATTTTTTATCTAAACATCCTCGTGATTACCACATTTTCGCTCTCTATAAATCTACAAATTCTGCTATTTAAATATTAATAAGAAATTTTTTAATCAAAAATAGTAATGTCAGAGTCCTTGTAATTTCCAAGGAGTCGACGCACCTTTCCTGTGGAACATCCATCATTAATTTAGATGTTCTGCAATGACTGGATTATATGAATGAGTTTTACTTGTTATTATGCTGGGATTTTTAACAATTTTTAAACCATAATTGGGTGTGGAAATTATTTCGAAGAGTGTGATTAACAAATCCAAATGAAATATAGAACATATCACAAAAATGACACTCGATCTTTAAAATCCAATAATTCACAAACTATGACAAACATTAAAATGAAACAAGTGAGGTATATGAGAAGTTTTGAATGCTGTAATTTTAACAATAGTTAGCATTTTCGATGAAAAAAAATAGTGCTTGGCTGCTGCAACCTATCAGAATGTTCAAAATACTTTTTTTTTTTAAATTTCATAATGCAAATCTCTTTAAATTTTCGCGTTTCAGCAGATAAATATAATGGACCTTTAACAGGGTTATTACGCCTGAGGTGAAGAATAACAGAATTTTTGTAAAATAATATTTGCCTTCTTTAATGAAAAGAATTATTTGTTTAGATATGGCAATTAGCAACCACTACTTAATGAAAATTCTTGTAGTCAAACGTCTTAAGTGCCCTGAATCCCATGAAGCTAACAAACCCTCTTTATCCCTTTGAAGGACGGTGCGATATAATATATTCCACCTAATTTTAATTCACAAAGGGCCACATTGAATTCAGAATTTTGAAATACAATTTTGCTTTTATAATGAACTTGAAGAAAACACTTTACTTATTTTCAAAATTTTTATTTATTTATTTATTTATTTGTAAATCTTGGTATCAATCAATCATTTTAACATTTTAGCAACTTAAGTACTTTTGCCCCTAAAAGTGTTGAACGTTTGTTTGAAAATTCATACAGCTTGGTTCAGCCATTATAGTTCTATTGTTAAAAAGTTTCACGGTTTTAAAAATTACTATATACAAAATTTGCGAGTTATCTTAAAAACGTTATTTTTTTAATCGTTATAGCTATTAAATTTAATGAAATATTGAATTTTAGCTTTCGGGTGTTTTTAATTTTTTTATTTTGGAAACGCTTTGTCATACATTCAACCTTCGGATATTCTTCCGTAAACTGTGAGTTAAACTGACTAAGGTTAAACACGTCTCGAACCAGAAACTTTTTAAAGAAATAAAATGAAATAAGTTCCACGAAAAAATAAACATCAAATTAAATAAATAAATTTTCTGTGTTGAAACGTGTTTAACCTGGGTCAAATTAAACAATATTTATCGGAAGAATGTTGAAGGTAGGCGGATATGCTATGTATATTTACAATAACAGAAAATCAGAATTATTGAAAGTTATATAAATGGATAAAAATTATATATGGATAAAAATTTCCAAATTATTTCTGCTAACCATGATATGATAAAATTTCAAATTCAAAACAGATATTCAATAGCAAGTAAAGATTCATAACGAAACCTTTTTAGATTTACTAAAGTCTAACGTGTGCTGAACACGATTATTAAAACAAGGTTTTTTGAAATTGTCTGTAACACAAAAACAATTATCATGGCATGACAGTAGCAGTCGATTTTATAATAAAGCCAATTATTTATTTTGGCAAATCGAGAATCTCCGGATAAACTAATTAACAAAAATTTTATTTCAAACATGTCATCAATAATTTCCAGAGAATCTAATTAACTAAGATTTTATTTCAAGCATATCTTGAATAACGACGAAAGCTTCATAAGCAACATTTTTAGTCTAATAAAATCTAACTCCTTGCATTAGAACAAGTCTTTTAGAGACTTTATATAACATAAAAACAACTGTCGTGGCAAATCTGTAATTGTAAACTATACGATAAAACCAATTACTTACAATTAGAAAACGAGAAAATTCCAAGTAAACTAATTAGGTTACACATTATTTAAAACGACGAATATTTTAAGAACGTAATTGGAATACTAAAAGTAAATTATTCATCATTAAGGGTGTCTTATGATTTCAAAAACGGAAGAACAGAATCCGAAAACGTTTCAACTTAAAATAATTTAAATTTATGCCAATTTGCGAAGTAAATCAGTTTTACAATTACACTAAAATTTTGCTTAGAATCATCAAGGAATACCTGAAATTTTAATGCTAAATTAAAAAGAAAGTCATTTATTATTCCTGGTGTAAATTTTTTTATTTTATTTTATTTTGTGTTTATGAATAAATGCGTTATGCCCTTTATATAAAATTAGATTGATAATATTCTTTTCATAAGATGCTAAATTCAGTCATTATAAAATAAAAGTCACATTGCTTAAAATGAATGTTTTAGAAATGACTAAAATCATATGAAAGATGATCTTAAATATTAGTTGTTTAACAACCTCATAACTTAAGTAAAAACCTTTTCCTCATTTTAAATTAATTGCATTAAAAAGTGGAAATTGATTTTAGCATTAAGATGTAACTATAACATAAAAAATATTGCTTTTTCAATTGTAAATGAAATCAGTACAAAAACCCTTAACGGGTTAAAAGTTGTGACGCAGCACTTTCTTTTGGCTCTATGAATTTTAAATATGGGTCTTAAAAGCAATGATATCAAATTTAAGTGACGCTATGTTAATAATTTTTTTAAAATCATAATTTTTTTTAGTTTTATTTATATTCACAGGTGCAATTATTATCTTAATATGAAAAAATATATAAAATTTATTCGCTGATGCTTTTTCATTCACATCTCTCATGAATTCAAAATATGGGTTTAAAAGAAATGATATCAAAATTTGAGTGACACCTTGACGTTAATTTAATAAGACTCTTTTAAAATTCAATTTAAATTATTTTTGGTTTGTCTTCTAAAGTATATTTACACATACAAACAATACTTTTAATTTTTAATACACTTTTAAATATATTACATTCACTGAGCCTATATTATGTATTGAAATGTATTTATTGCAATAAATTGATTTATCTTCTGTGCCACGCTATCCAAAATCATAAGTAAAATGTATGTAAATGATTATTTTGCGTCATAATATCCAAACAAAGTGAAATGTATGCAAGTGGATAATATGACGCAAAATAATCATTTACATAAATTTTACTTATGATTTTAGATAGCGTGGCACAGAAGATAAATCAATTTATTGAAATAAATACATTTCAATACATAATATAGGCTCAGTGAAAGTAGTATATTTAAAAGTGTATTGGCAAATTAAAAGTATTGTTTGTATGTGTAAATATACTTTAGAAGACAAACCAAAAATAATTTAAATTGAATTTTAAAAGAGTCTTATTAAATTAACGTCAATGTGTCACTCAAATTTTGATATCATTTCTTTTAAAACCCATATTTTGAATTCATGAGAGATGTGAATGAAAAAGCATCAGCGAATAAATTTCATATATTTTTTCATATTAAGATAATAATTGCACCTGTGAATATAAATAAAACTAAAAAGAAAATTATGATTTAAAAAAAATTATTAACCTAGCGTCACTTAAATTTGATATCATTGCTTTTAAGACCCATATTTAAAATTCATAGAGCCAAAAGAAAGTGCCGCGTCACAACTTTTAACCCGTTAAGGGTTTTTGTACTGATATCATTACTTTTTTAAGGTTATTGATGAAAATGTCAATTAGTCGAAATTAAGTATAGGGTATAAATTAATCATTAGAATAAAATTTTAAAGAAATGCTAAAAAAGACCCCTTGGACCCCAATAAAATATGAGGGTGGTGGCCCAGGGAGGGGAATCCAAGACTCAACTTTTAAATTATACAGCGAGAGAGTAACACAATTAGAAGGATGAAAATGCATGGCAAAACCCGTTTGTTCCATCTTCCTCCGCCAAAGGGCGCAATCTTTTCTGTACAAACATAGCTGAAATTTTCCAGGCTGTCGATTCCGAGTCAAATGAGCCATACATCGTCGTGATCGGTCCCATAGAACCCGATAGGAAAGTGCCCCTGGTGGTGAAACTTGGAACTAAAATCAATATATCCTGTCGATGTCGAGTCGGATGAATCAAACTACATTGTGATGGGACCCATAGAACTTGAGATAGCTGCAAAATCCGTTAGTTCCATCTTCCACCACCAGGGGGCGGACTCTGTTCCATACAAACATAGCTGAAATCTTTGAGGCTGTCGATTTCGAGTCGAATGAGCCATACCTCGTCGTGATGGGGCGCATAGGACCCGAGATAGAAAAGCGCCCCCTGGTGGTGAAACTTGTAACTAAAATCTATATATCCTGTCGATGTCGAGTCGAATGAATCAAACTGCATTGTGATGGGACCCATAGAACTTGAGTTAGCAGCAAAATCCGTTAGTTCCATATTCTACCACCAGGGGGCGCACTCTGTTCTATACAAACATAGCTGAAATCTTTCAGGCTGTCGATTTCAAGTCGAATGAGTCATACCTCGTCTTGATCAGGCCCATAGAACACAAGATAGGAAAGCGTCCCCTGGTGGTGAAACTTGTAACTAAAATTGATACATCCTGTCGATGTCTAGTTGAATAAATCAAACTGCATTGTGATGGGACCCATAGAACTCGAGTTAGCTGCAAAATCCGTTAGTTCCATCTTCCACCACAAGGGGGCGCACTCTGTTCTATACAAACATAGCTGAAATATTTCAGGCTGTCGATTTCGAGTCGAATGAGCCATACCTCATCGTAATCGGACCCATAGAACACGAGATAGAAATGCACCCCCTGGTGGTCAAACTTGAAACTAAAATTGATATATCTTGTCAATGTCAAGTTGAATGAATCAAACCATGTTGTGATGGGACCCATAGAACTCAAGTTAGTTCCAAAATCCATTAATTTCCCCTTCCACTGCCAGGGGCGCACTCTGTTCTATATGAACATAACTGGTGGTGAAACTAAAATCAGTAAGTTGTATCTATGTCGAGTCGAATGAGCCAAACTGCATCACGATTAGGAATGCATCCCTGTGGCCCGTGATGGGTAACTGGTGGCCCGCAGAGACCATACATGCCAACCTATCCAAAAATTTCGAATTTCCTTAATAATTCGTGAGAAAAATTTGCAAATTTTGTCCATAGATCGTAGGAAAATATGAATTTCATCGATCAGGCGCATAGAATCATGAATTGCATCGACTGGATGCAAATTTTGTCGAATGGGCATGGAAAAATCACAAATTTCGCCATTTTGTCGGTAGAAAAAAAAACGCAAATTTCAATAATCGGTCAACAGAAACCAGAGATGCCAAAATCGGTAATTCCAGAGTTGTAAATTTCGTCAATCACTCAAAATCTTGAATTTTGTAAATCAGTTGAAAAAACCTGAAATTTTCTCGATAAGGCACTTAAAATCGCAAATTTCATGGATCGAGCAACGAATTTCATCGAATGGCATGGAAAGATCGCGAATTTCAACAAACAGTCGCGGAAAAAATTTGCAAATTGTCCATAGATCGTGGGAAAACAGTATGAATTTTGTCTATCGGTTCTTCAAAATTATGTATCTTGTCGATAGGCATGGAAAATCGCAAATTTCGTCAATTGGGCGTGGAAAAATCAAGAATTCCATCGAATGTTTGTGAAAAAATTGTAAATTTTAACGAACGGTAAAAAAAAAAAATGCAAATTTTGCCATTGTCTAGAGAAGAAAAAATGTGAATTTCATTAAATGGCCGACGGAAAACATATCAGTTGAAAATCACGAATTTTGTCAATCAGGCACAGTAAAAACATGAATTTTGTGGATCGGGAGAAGGGAAATCATAAATTTTGTTGAACGCATGCATAAAAATCACGAATTTTGTTTATCGGGCATATAAAAATCATTAATTTCGTCAAACGGATGCATAAAAATCAAGAAAGTCATCAATCGGGTGCGTAAAAATCTTGAATTTCATCGATCAGGCGTGTAAAAATATAGGACAAAATTGCCATTCGCCAATCGGCGAATAATACTGAAAATTTGGCGACTGACTTTACTGCCACCACTGGTCAAATTTAATAGTCCCAATTGCGATGATTGAATGGAAAAAGATTTTTTCCCCCGCTGTCGCTCGACAAATTTCGAAACCATTTGGCGAATTTCACGATTTTTTCTCCGAAATTATTTGACAGATTGCGATTTTTTTCTTCTCGAAACCATTCGACGATATTCGAAAAAATTTCCCCTGAAACCAGTTGATGAATATTGTGATTTTTCCACTATCAATGAATTTTGTGATTTTTCTGCTATCGATTGATGAATTTTGTGATTTATCGACTTTCGATTAATGAATTTCACGACTTTTTCCATGAACGAACAAATTGTGCACTTTTTTTCACTGCTATTCGACGAATTTTGCAATTCTGTTCTGCGATTGTTAGACGAATTTCACTATTTTTCTCCCGAGATCATTTGACGAATTTTGTGATTTTTTCCCTCCGAACCTATTTGACGAATTTCTCTAATTTTTTCACGACAGTTAGGCATAATTATTTTTTTTCCTGCAATGCCTGATTTCTTTCCCAAGACCATTTGACGAATGTCGCGATTTCTTTCCCAATACTATTTGACAAATTTCGCCGTTTATTCCACAATCGTTTGACAAATTTCTTAAATTTTTTATCAAGTATTTGTAAATTTGTTATTGGTAAGTGCTGAAAAACAGGAGTAAAAAAAATCCGTGTACTGCCCAGTGGCCACTGAGTAAAAAAGTTGAAACCTATACATAAAAGTTGAACCTATACATAAAAATCATGAATTTTTTAGAACGGGCACATAAAAATCACAAATTTGTCAAGTAGCCGCATATAAATCACAAATCCATCTAGTGGGTGCATTCTTCCAAATTTGCAACCGAACAGTGCTGTATGTATGGATAATGCTAATTATCCCCCCCCCCCCCCACCCAACATCTCCTCGAAACAAAATTCTCTCTGTGCTACTGATGGTGGTCCTCGACAACCCAACAATTTTTTAAGTGGCCCTTCGCCTAAAAAGATTGGGCACCTCTACTATCAATTAACAATAAATTAACCTATCGCTTGTGTCATGTATTCATGAGCGGTGATTGCGATGCAAATTCTTGTTTACAAGAATAAGACTCATATTAGATATTTTATTATTTATTTATTGTTTGTTTACTTATTTTGATTTGATTTTCTTGTCCTTTTAGAAATTGACTTTAGATTGTTACTTAAATGGTGAGATGATTGTCAATTACCTGTTTTATCGATAAAAATGATACAAGGTAAGGAAATTGCATCGTGTCGTGTGAATATTTAGGAAGTATTTTAAAAACCACAGACTAAAGAAGATTTGTGTTTTACTTGTTAGCTATATTTTGAAACTCTCCAAATTACTGCAATGTAAATATAGTATGAAGTTTTATCCTATACTAAACTTTCCTCTGTTGTATAGCTAATTTTATTGGAAAAAAAAACCTTGAAAATGCATTGTTGTAGTAATCAATTATTTTTGCAGTTGTGTAAATTCTGTCATAACAATTTTCAACTAAGGGAAATCTTACATTGGACATTTAATCACAGTATTTTAAATAAGAAAACTAAAAATATTTGCAAATTAAAGAAATGAATGAAGAGATTTTGTTTAAAATTACATTTAAAGATTTTTTTTTTTACAAAAAATGCAAAATTCGCCAGTCATTCGGGAAATTATCACAAAATTCTACTAATAAAATGGGACTGTAAACAAACCGGTTCAAAATGTGTCCTTTTTAAAAATTAAATTCCATCCCAGCGGCCCTGTTGTTATGTTAGTAGAGCACTAGCTGATTGACAAAATTTTTTAATCTTGCCAACCTTTTTTTTCTGACCAATTTTAAACATAAGCTAATAAAGTATAGCCAACATTTTAACATTGCTATATAGTATCTTAAAAAACTTACTTAAAAATAGCTGAAATATAATCTTGATAAAATATGTAAACACAAACATATCAATACAAATAACAAAATCTCATGTAATCGGGTAGGGGAGACCGGTACACAGTGGACCACTTTTTCAGTTAACATTTTTTTTCTCTTTAACAGACTGACCAATCTGTATGAAAATATTTTTGAATATTCCTTAAACTTTCTTACATCCATCATAATTTTCTCACAACATAGTTTTCAATACATAAAAAAAAAAAAAATTATATACACTGGTCCACCCACCGGGGTACAGTGGACCACTATTAGGTATTATCTAAAATATAATATAAATCTATTTTTCATTAATCTAATTTTTTTTTGTTGCCCCTTCATTCGCAAAATAACATAGTAATATAAATTTTGAAACAAAAACAAAAAATTAATTATATTTTGAAAATAATAACAGATTAATACAGAAACAATTGCAATTTAGTTGAAGTTATTACTTAAGTACAAAAAAAAAATCAGCTCACATTAAAATTTGCAAATGAAATGCCAAAGTACTTATCAGTAAGATTGAGCCTGGAATTTTCAAGAAATAATTTTGGGTCTGCGAGCAACATTATGAAATCATTGACATCAACAGCAGATTCATCTACAGTTTCGGGAGAAATAAACTGATTTCCATTCAATTTGCGTCTCATGAATCTTACTTGAATAGAATCATCAACAATTAGACTACAATTATATTTATCAAAGGCAGTAAATACAAAACAAAATATTTCTTACTATGTTAAATAAATTGTTATTTTTATTTGTTTACTTTATTTTACAGTTAAATGTACTTTAAAACAATCTTTCTTTATTGAAAACAAGCAATTATTACATATTTTGAACATTCTGCATTAGAGGAGCAGAGTGGATTGTGGACCACTGTGCCCCAGGAGTGGGTGGTCCACTGTACCCCATGTTGAAGTTCAATAAATAATCATATTAATATTGTTTATAGCTTTCTTTTAAACATATTAACTTTAAAGTAAAATAAAAACAAGTATATTAGCTTTGTAAAAAAGCTGTTTTATTTTATTTATCTACAACCTTTAATTACTAAAAAAATAAAAATATGATGATGAAAAATTTTACTTTTAGAAGCTCAAAACAACAAAGCAGGATAAAATAGTTCAATCTGAGCTAAACATATTTTCTGAAGGCTATAAATAATCATTGCAGTGCTGTTGTCTATTAGGATAGAAGAGAAGCTTAAAAAAAAAATTAAATAAATAAAATATTAGGGGGTGGTCCACTGTGTCCATAGGTCCACTGTGTACCGGTCTCCCCTATATTAATGATAGGCTTAGTCAATAACAAAAATGTTAAAGTAAGCCATAACATAAATTAGAAACATTGTATTTCATAATGAAAACATCGTATCTAATTTTATATACATAAAAGTGAAAACTTACGTTATATAAATTCCCTATATAATATACCAAAGTTTCATCACAATTGAACGTATTTCAATCCCACTGAAATAAAAAGTTTGTTATTAAATTTGTGTGAGGTGAATGATGGGAAAGTTTGATTTGGAGAGTTGGAAAATATAGCTAACAAGTAAAAAACCAATCTTCTATCGTCATCTGATTTTTAAAAGACTTCTTTAAAAGATTCACTGGCCATAATGCAATTTCCTTATATTATTTTTAACGATAAAACAGGTAATACTATTGACAATTATCTCACCATTTACGCCACTAAATCAAAAGACAATTTCTAAAAGGACAATCTAATCAAAATAAGTAAACAAACAATAAATAAATAGTAAAATACCTCATATGAGTGTTATTCCTAAACAACATTCGCGACTCAAAACAAACAGATGATTCATTCGTTGATTAGAGTCTGTTTCAAATTAACTGATTAAAAAAAAATCTGAATCTTTTTTTCCTTTAAAAACTGACAAATTAAATATATAAATAATAATTAAATTGTATATATATAATTATAAAATATTTCAATATTTTAATCAAGGAATCTAAATATTTTTCGACTTAATGAAGATTTTGAAATAAGAAATTCTTTATTATAACAAAAAAGAAAAATATACAAACAATAATTTAATTTAATACATATATTAAAAATTGCATTAAAAACTGTTTTCGTATTAAAAAAAAAAGAATCTAAATAGTTTTTCAGCGGTATGGAGATGTTTTAACGTTTAACTGTAACCATGATAGCCATGAGCCTCCTTATTGCGCAGTAATAAAAAAGGGTGAAAAGTCCGAATTTTTACAATGATAATCTATGAGGAAATGCAAAGGAAAAGAGTCCGATTTTAAAACTGGATTATATAAAAAACAAGAGTTTTCCTACGTTAACGCAAAATCATTTTCGCTTCATCTAAAACCGATAAATATAATATATTAATTTTAAACAAATCCTTCGAGCCCTTTTGGAGATAATAGGTGTGTGCCCATTACATTTTCCATTTTCGCTTAAAAATTGGTTTCCAGATCTCAAAATCTACTGCATGTAGAAATTTATAAATTTCAGGATAGAGTTAGGCCATAGATATAAGACTAATGTGAAAAAATCGAAACGGTATACCTCATATTTACTGAGATATTAAATGTCGGCGTTTCGATTTTCCTTTGATGTCCTGCTAGCTGTATATATGAGAGTGACGGAATCTTCGGTTTTGGGCTTTCGGTTTTTCGGTTTTTCGCTGCGTCACTCGAGAAACTACCGTCTCTCATGATTTTATTTCTGATGACCTTTCGTGTGTAACTAACTCATTTTACTGACTTGAAAATTGTTCTTTTTTTTTTTTTTTTTTTTTTTTTTTTTTTTTTTTTTGACAAATAAAAAAATTAGAACGACTGGTTTAAAATTCTGCTTAGACTACGAATTTTGAATGAAATATGTTAAATAACTACTTAAGCTGCAGATTACATACCGAAAACTACATTATAAGTTACCTAAACGGAAACCAAGTTATCAAAAATCATATAGTTGGGTTTTCTTCTCTATTTCAACGATTCGTATTTTTCTTCTTGCCCTTCGTCACGAGCGTCCTTTACAGAATTTTTAATTTTTACTTTCGGAATTGGATAATATTGGCAAATTGAGTTCTATAAATTGGAACAATGGAACATTGTAAGGCTGTTACTGGATTTCCTAGTTGTTGAAGAACTTTACATCGAAACGACGTGTAAGCGACTTGCAGAGTCATAAGGGAATCATAAAGAAATGTAGATTTAACTGTAGTAAAAACTACATGAATAAAAGTCTAAATAGAGAAATAAATAAATAAATAAATAAATAAATATAAAGAAAATGTATCGAAAATGAAAAAAAAAATATATTCCATTCGTTCCTAAGCTGGAAAAAAGCAACCGAAGACTAGCAGAAAAAAAAAAACACTTTTCAGTGATCATACATCTGAATTAAAGGTAAATAAAAATGTTACAAATGTAACAGAGAATGAATTTACATATGTAATAATAAATCAAACACTTGGGGCGAATTTTAATACATAAACTAAAATCTTTAACAACGTTTTAATGCACAAATACGTACAATCATGGCACAAAAAACCACGTACGGCCGTTTAGAGCATTCTTGGATCCCCTTCCTCAGTGCGTGAAAAAAAAAAAGAAATTAAAGAACCCTTCTTAAGCTGTTTCTCCACACTAGCGAGAGAAAAGGGGTCATTAAACCAGTACCCCTTTTCTCTGGCTAGTGTGGAGGGATCCTGCGCAGTGACTCCTTTTTTCAGTTAGTTCCGGTCAATTACGTCATTTTTTAAAGATATATAAACTCTTGCTTTGGCCTTTTTAATCAAGCCAGTACTCAACCGAGGGGTTCTTTGAACCCATTTAAATTTTTCAATTTTTTTTTCCGTGTTGAGGAAGGGGATCCATGAATCCTCGAAACGGCCGTATGTGATATTTTTTGTGCCATGTTTGTACGTATTTGTACATTAAAACGTTGTTAAATGTTTTAGTTTATGAATTTATATATATATACCGTCTGCGACAAATGCTCGTTAAAATTAAAAAAAAATCATTAAAAAGAAATAAATGATGCTACAAAATTGCGGTTTGCAGGATTGGGATTAGAGGGAGATAGGATTTTTTTTTAATAACAAAAAAAAGTTGTGGTTAAAAAACATTGCGATAGATGGCACTGGCCTGCATAATATGAAGCAGATGCATGCAAATTAGGCTTATAGTAAAAGACCGATTTCTGCGAATCGTCTAAAAAGCTTCAGTATCCCAGCACATGAAACAGGTCCTTCTCTGATCTTCAGTCTTTTTGCTGCGCAGAATTTTGTCATTGAGCCAGTTGCCGATTCTCCGTTCTTGTAAAAGAGATCTTGATCTGGTACGATAGCATAGTGCTGGCATCAAATGAAGGATCCGTGCGCATGAGGTGTTTTATTGATAGCCTTATTTGCATAACCCTGCTTCATATTATGCATGCAGCACCATCTGTCGGTAATTTTTGAACAATTTGTTTTTCTATTATTAAAAAAATCCGATCTTTCTCTAATCTCATTCCTGCAAACGACAATGTTTTAGCATCATTTGTTTCTTTTTACTGAATTTTTTAAATTTTACTGAAATTTTTTCGAACGCGGCATGTATATTAAACAAGAGAAGGAGAAAGTTTAACTAGAAAGATTAGCGAGAAACAACTCACAAGGAGAGGACCAAGTTTGGTAATCATAGATTTTGATTATTTTTATATATATTGTAGGATAGAAGCCCCTTAGTCTCAGGTTCAACAGATTTTATACAACGTCCCTTAGTTCTCGAGTAATAGGGGGGTGGGGGCTAATATTATACCACAACTAAAATACTTACTTTGTAAAGAAAATACAGCATTGGTCGTAGCTCCGTTTTTATGGCGTCTGTTCGTTAATCATTGAGCCTGGGTTCGATACCGGAACGCGCTACGTTTGTTCTTCTCATTTTTTTGTTTCATAAATATAATTGCAATTCTAATTTAAAAATCTCAATTAAAATTATAATATTGTATATTAATTATAAAGTTAACCTTTTTTTTTGTAACTAAATCGTATAAAACATCATTAAACGGTTATTTTTTTTAAAACACTTATAAAATGTATTTCATATATGATTTGTCGATGCAATGATATTGAACAAATGTGTCTATTTGTGATTTTAAAGAAACGTCATTTATATATTGCCTTAACAAGGGAAGTCAATCCAATGATAATACTACTGTGTAACAACTGAGCTACGATCGATGCAGTAATATCATTACAAAGTAACTATTTAAGTTGTGTTATAATATTAGATCGCCTATTTCTCGAAAACTAAGGAGCGTTGTATAAAATCCGTTGAACCTGAGACTAAGGGACTTCTACGCTACAACATATATAAAAATAATCAAAATCTGTGTTTACCAAGCTTGGCCATCTCCTTGTCAAATTTCATCCTCAATCAATGCATATTTAGGGTGTTTTCTGTTGACAGGGTCGGAGATCTCGTAGACTGGTAACTCAAAAATTATTTCGTTAGGGATATTATTGACGTTTCTATAGAAGTATTTGGACAGTTCATTCATTATTTGCTTGAGAGAGGTCTGCGAATTGTGGAGATTTTAAGATATCTATTGTCATTTCTTATAAAGTGTAGTTTTATTATCTATTATTTTTATACTATTTATTACTATTATTATTTATACGTAATTTTATTATCAATTTCGTAAAGACAGTTTAGATTAGTTGTTATTAAATAAGACAAACTATATGAAATATATAAGAATATTTATTTTACTAAAAAAGGTGCAAATATACAAAAAGGTTTTTAAACGTAAAAACCTGTCAAAAGATGTTAAAAAGATGTTTAAAACCTGAGCGCTTTCAACTTCTCTAAACAGTCATCATCAGGGGAATTTCGGAGAGTAAGAAAGTTCATGAATGTACGTTGTTTAAATAGCCAGAGACGAGTCAATTTCAAAAGGAGAAGAGGAAGGAAGGAGGAGGAGGAAGGGGTAGGATAGTATAGTAACGTTCCAAAAACGCCAGATATATTTAGTGTGCTATACCAGATCGTGGATATATTATAGAAAAGCATATCATCGCAAGTTCTTCCCTTGAATTAAAATCTCTAAAGATTCTCTGATAATTGATGCGTAGTAATTTGAAGTACGGGCAATGATTCTTGCTTTACTGAAATCTATGTCGATGTCTTGGTTTTGGTTTAACCTTGATAGAGCTGTTGAGGGTTTACTATACTTTATGTCTGCGACATTTTCTTTGTATCCGTCTTTAAATTTTTTAGATGTGATATCTATGTAATTGAGTTTTTTCAGATTTATTTTATCTGTAAAAGGTATCATATATACGCATGCAGTTTCGTCGTTAAGGATTGGATCTGTTTTCTTGTGTACAAGATCTTTCAATTTGGCAGATGGTTTTACGATTACGTTTATATCATATTTCTGTAATGCATATCTAATTCTTTCAAATAATTGAGGTACGTAATTGAAACTATAAAATTTGAGATTCTTTTTAAGATTATTTTTAAAGCCACTTTTAATTGACTCTTTATGCTGGATGCCGAAAATTAATTTATTAATATGATGAGGGGGAAAACCATTTTCTATAGCAATTTTCTTATTAGTGAAGTCAAAACTAGAAAAAATTGAACTAAAATTTTTTCTTAATAGTCAGATTTTATTAGTATAGATTTTGATTTCCAAGAAATATAGTGAAATTTAGAGTGCTGTTACTAGATCTCTGGTTCCTTACGTATAGCTGATGTTTATTTTGGTTCTCAATTGATTATGTTTTCGAAGGAATAAATGTGAAATACATCGAGATATTCCTGTAGTCAGATTTTATTAGTATAGATTTAGATTTCTTTCCACATACTATATGAATAAACAAACAATTCCTTAAGCACACTGTTTGTTCAAAATAGAGCTTTAAAACTTCTTCAACATACAGTAACAAAAATCTTCATTCGATAAAATTAATCTTTGCCAATATGAGTAAATACTTATTGATTAATTCCAGGAAAATATTATTTAAATGAAGTTAATTTAAGTAATATTACATAATATTGATTACTAATAGAAGCAAATAGCATATTTTTTTATCATATTGCAATATAGTTTACTAAAATACATAAAAATAGTTTCATGAGCAACCGTTTCAAAGTTTAATGAACTTCAGATACCTTCTTGTAGATATATTTCTAAATTAATGCAGAGGTTTAAAAACTGTACCACAAATGTTATTACAAAACTTTTTATATTTCCCAGAAAACTAAAGAAAAGTTATTTTCGCAACCGTATCACTGTTACATAAACATAATTAAAGTATATAATTGCATTTCTTTCAAAACGCTTTTAACGTTATATCTATCCAAAATATATGGAAAGTTTTCTATGTAAAATTACCGAAACCTTTACAAAAAATAAAATAATAAATGTTTACTTTCTGTCTTTAAACATGCAGCCTCATTTCTTTTTATAGTTTTTCTTTGGTGCGTTTTCCAAAATAACGTTTGTAAAGGCTTAAATTGTTCAGCTAGAATTTTATAGATCGCGATCTGATGAAGAAATTTGCTTAAGTATTTAACGAAAATTGAAACAATTCAAACATTTGTTTTCACTTACCTTTACTATGTATGAATGATGCGGGCAGGCCGCCAATGATTTAAAAATACACTTAACCCTTTGATTACGGTGTTGGAACATACGTCGTCCCAGCGACTACTTTTTTATTCTGTTAGAACCACTTTTTGAAAAATAATCTGTGCCATACACTTCATTTTCAAAAAATAATTTTTCAAAAGAAATCTAACACAAAAAATTTTCTTTATAAATTGTGGTAGGAATGAATATAAAAATAGTCTTCATTGCTAGCCCGTAATCAAAAGGACGCATCTTATCGTACTTTGTCGTACAGGCCGCTGGAGAGTTAAATGAATGGTATCGGGATTACAAATGACTATAACCCTAATTGATGTAACATCCGTATTTGAGATATCATTAAATTTGTTTGAAGATCGGCTCTCTGTTGAAAGGTTTCTTTGTTTTATAAAAATGCAGGATCATACTGGAGAAAAGCTTCTTGAAGCAGTTTTGAATTTTTTAGAGAAGCATAGTCTGAAATTTGATAATTGTTGAGGTCAGCCATATCACAGCCTAGCCAATATCTTTCGAAAATATTCAGGCTTGAAGGCTAGTTACACTCTTATTTTCTTCATTCCATGTTTTGCTCAATCGCTGAATCTAATTGACTCACGGACAACGCAATGTTGTACAGCTGCAATATGTTATTTTAATTCTATGCAAAGTTTGTACAACTATTTTGCCGATTCTAGAGAGAGATGCAATTTCTTGGAAACATATAACGGTTCTGCAAGTGCAGGGTGTTTTTTTTTAAACTGACGCTATTCAGAGCCGCCTGTAGCTCGTTCTAATAACTGGATTGACACAAAATTTTGTGAATGGACTAAGAAAACCATGGAAAAAAAGATTCCAACAACAACAACAAAAAAAAAATTAGTTCCAATTACCACCGATAGGGGGAAATGTGGCGCTGTGGTAATTTATGCAACTGAGAATTAGCATAAAATACGGGCAATAAATGAAAATGAAAATTTTTATTTACGCAAGCGACAGTAGCGCCAATAGTTTAAGTTATAAATGCATGCGAAAAACACCGAGAAACAATTTCAGCTCAGGTTGAAAATGAATCTCACGTTACCGCAGCGCGCGTTACTTGTGAAGGTCTATTATTGTAACCAGTGCAATGCACCAGCCGCTCTTCGTTTACTTAGAACACGCCATAAACTGCGCAAAGGACCTTTATCCGTTAATGTATTGAAAGCAATGATTCTGAAATTCGAAGAAACAGGCTCGCTAGCAGTTCGGTCAGGCAGAGGACGTAAACCGGTGGCAGAAAAAGTGATAATGGATGTTTCAACTGCGATCAACGAAAGGGAAAGTGTAAATGATGAATAAAACATGGCATTTTATCCAAATTATTAATTTTGTCTGTTTCTGATGTTATTTTTCAATGTACAGCACCACATTTCCCTATATCGGCGGTGATTGGAACTAATTTTTTTTTGTTGGAATCTTTTTTTTCCCATGGTTTTCTTAGTCCATTCACAAAATTTTTTGTCAATCCAGTTATTAGAACGAGCTACAGGCGGCTCTGAATAGCGTCAGTTAAGAAAAAAAAACACCCTGTATAATACTGAAATAATTATGAATAACTTGATAGTGTGCACATGAGGATGCTTGTAAGAACTCGAATGCAGATTGGAAAGTGTTATTTCCATTGTGAGTAATTTCAGAAAGTCAAAGTTAGACGTAAAACAGGTAGGAGACGTCTTATAAATTTACAAAGTATTGCGATAGAATTCATGACATCAGCGTGGGGTTGTATTTTGAAACAGTTTGGCGAAGCAATGCCAAATATGGAAGTCGAGATTGTCTTTCTAATAACCGAAAAATCTTAAATGAAGAATTTTTTTTTTAATATTCGATTGCAATTTTATATTACGAAATAACCAAAAGCATAACGACCTGTGTAGGAATTCCTCACATCTCCATTGACTCATTTATAAAGTAATGCAAATACGAAAAGCAAACAATAAACTAAAATACATTCCACTAGAAATGTTAATAAGAATTGTGGAAGAGAGAATTGTTTTCAATTTCTGAAGTAAAAAAACCATATTCGAAAAACATTGTCGAAAAATAGCAAGCAATATATTGACTGCTAATTTTCGACGATGTTTTTTCCTGAATATGAATTTTTTACCTCAGGAGTTGAAAATTATTCTTTCTTCCACAATTCGTAATATAAGTTTGTAACACTGAAATAGAAGCACAAAAGTTATTATATAGTTTTGTTAAAGTTATTTATTTTATATCAACAAAGTAAAATATATTACACATTTAGTTTATGAGATAAAAAAGACAAAGAAAATGAGTGAAACTATTGGTGCACTTTTTAAAGCATTACCAGTTTGGCTCTTTTCAAATTCCGAAATTTCGCATTCATATTCTATCAACCATAACGCATTCCGTTTTAGAGATGCAGTTATTCTATTTTTGTAAAAGTCTTTTTCGGGGTAGATGGAAAAATTTTCTAATTGAGCAAGGGGAAATTAAATCTAGAAGGTTACATGCAAATAAAAAAAAAAAAATTTTAAATAAATGGGAAGACTATTTTATTAACATAATCTTATTTTCTATTATATTTAAATAATCTATTTTTCAATGTTTATTAGATAAAAAAGTAAAGTGCGTTTCAGACTTTTTCAGACAACCTGTAAAATTAGTAAATAAAGTAATTTAAATATTTTCATTTATTCTTTCGAGCTGTTGTTTCTTCATTATGATAAATTTTAGAAATTATTTACTTCTGATACAGCGCCTCGAATACATAGTGTGAAAAACGGCTACAAAATAGCACAAAAAAATTGAATCCGATAAATGTAGAACGATGATGAAAACATAACGGGTCGATCGCAGCGATATCTTCTAGCAGTAGCGTGGACAGGGTGGCGGTCAGATGTTTTCGATACCACTAATTTTATAAAAATATTTTTCCCTTATCTAATCAGAGAATTTTCTGTGATACTTAAAACAAAGAAAACTTTATAATATAACTGGTTTCCAGAGCATTTGGACACCCCCCCCCCTCTCTCTGGCTACGCCACTGTCTGCTAGCTTTTTTCAACGCAAACATTGTATAAGAATCGAACTGAGAAAACGATTCAGCTGGTGGTAAACATTTTAAATAATTAAATAATGCACTATTTCCTATGACTTGGATAGTGATTTAGATAAGCGTTGAAAATATGAATGATATTGATCATGGCCAAAAAACGTAATACGCTTTCTTTTGTGCCTGGACTCAGTACTAGATACAAGATAGCAAACTAGAAACTATCCCTATTTAGCACACGAAAGGATAAATCTCTGCTAGAATAGTGGAAAATATTAATTCCCTGATATGATAAAAAAAACGAACTTCAAAATCAATTACATCTGAAATACACACTTACAAGAAGATTTTATTAACAGAAAATATGTTAATGTTGTCAAAAGTGAAACAATTTATTTTGCTAGAAGTAAATCTATTTTTAAAACAGATGTCGCTGCGATCGCCCTAATATTGTACCGCATCGTTCCACATTTATCAACTACAATTTTATAGCACTTTTTAAAGCATTACCAGTTTGGCTCTTTTCAAATTCCGGAATTTCGCATTCATACCAGAAATTCCCTATATGTTCTTTTTGTTATTTAATGGCAGATATTTCGTGACTTCGTAAAATAAAAATTCCTTTTTGAAAATTTTCCGGTTTGAATTCGAAAATTTTGAATTAAAAACCGGTAAAACTGTTTCCCGCACTCTGTATTCTAGGCGCTGTACTTCTGCGTTGAAACTACTGTAAAAAAAAAAAAAACAAGCAAACGAAAAACAGTGATTTTTATCTAAGCCAAGGTTAGCAGAATGAAAAATAAATAAAAGTCAAAGTTTTTCCAATAGAAATACATCCTACTTTTTCATTAGACTAGCATCGCACAGACTAATAAAAATAACTAATTCATTTTCAAAATTTATAATTTGTACTTCACAATTACGAAAAAAAAAATTATCTGGAATAGCATCATGTGATATGATTACTGTTAACATTTTTAAAGCAAACAGTGGATGTCTTCCTAATTAACTTCTAAGTTTCTGTCTGTGGCGTGATAGTACCACAAACAGATATCTTGAAACACCAGTGACGTGTTCTACAACCCAGTAAAACTACTCTTTACATAAATTAATTTCCCTCCATATATTTTCCGGTCGTATATCCAGTAGTTTTTTTAATAGCAAAATACATTACTACTACATAGTGGACAAAAAGAAAGAAGAAATTGAAGTAAATGTCGAAAACAGTCGTTATACGCGTATATTCTTAAAAACAAATTTCCTTAAGACATAATTTTTTATAAGAAATTTAGGTACAGTTCTGTTAATGGGGATACTCAATGGATATTTGGAATAATATACAATAATACAATAATAATATTTTTCCATAATGATTTAAAAATAAATATTTTTCTTTAATTATATTTTAAATTACATTAATAAATAAAAAATTATCGTAACCAGCACATAAATGACCGATTTCCGACTAACCAAGAGGTAGCGAATTATACTTTGATATGAATAGGTTGTTTAGGCATGTAAAATTTTGTTGAAAACTTTAAAAAAATCACACTATAACTATTTCGAAAGGCCAGTTTAATTGGTCCGAAATCAGAAAATCTGAAATAGTTTTGCAATAAGCATCTTATTAATCTTGATTGCTTATAATTGTTATAAATCAATTTAACAAATTTTGCAATATCAATTTGTTGAAAAACTTCTAGATGTAAGATATATTCTAGGTTTGCCAAATTGCCAGCCATGAAATATTAAAAAAAGTAATAATTTCTTTATCGTCGCAGAAATTTAAAGTATTTTCACTTTATACTCAATTATTTTGATATCAGAAGACAGGTCCCTTTACACTTAGCCAACGTGATGGCTCAAAAAATGTCCGTAGTTAAAGATGGACATTTGTCAGCGTTTGTACGGTTTCTTCAATTTGAGTATCACTATGTCCGAATATAAATATTTCTTCGCCTTATTCGCAAAAAATTAAGTAGTACAGTGACCTCTCACTTATACGCGATACACGGTAATTAATTTTCAGCACCAGTTTCTTTATAAAATTATTTTCTCCGTTTTCATTTGCAGAATTTATAACTCGAATTTTACTGTTTTAAAATAGTGGTACGAAAAAGTAATTACTGATCATTGCGTATAAGTGGGAGGTCACTGTAATTATAATAAAAATGACACCTGCTGAAGGAAAACATTTCTCAGCTTTCATATGGTTCCTTCAATTTCAGAATCAATATCAGTACTTCCAAATAGTAATATTCGCCTTTATTCATGCGATTAAATGAGGCGAATATTTCTGTTTTTTGAATGGGAGTCATTTTGTGAGTCAGCGCATAGAGAGTTTATGAATGCCATTTTATGAATGACCCTTAATTTAAAAATGATTTTTCAGGCTGAAAATATATTTTGATCACAGTCATAAAAAAATGTAGTGCTACTTTTAACAAAAGTATTCACATCAAATACTCAGCTAAGAGAACTAATCGAAAGAGTCTTTCTTAATACCCAATTACATAAGTATACTCACATTTCGTTAATAGAGTTTTTTTTATTGAAAATTGTGGTTAATTACCGATTAAACTGGCATTGTTTTCATAATTGAAATTTATGATGAAGGTTTTCCTGAAATTAATGTTGCCACAAAAATAAAATTCTGCAATATATGATGCTCAATATTGATAAAAAATACAGTACAAAAAAGATAAAGTATGATATCTACGGACGGGTTTATTTTATATTTATGGTTAAGAAGCAAAATTGAAATTGAAATGTTTAGACGAAAAATACACCATCGATCGATTGAAGCAGTGGTATTTCACGTGTAGAATAAAAGGTACGCTTTGTTATATTAGATTAAATTGTATTTTAGATGAATTCAATTTATTTTTCTTTGTTTCATGTTTTTGAAGAAGCGGATGACGTCAGCTTCTAATGGAGTTAAAATAGGATTGTTATTTTGTTCTCGCGCGTGTCTTTTGCTATCTTGAATCAGTTTTTACGGTAACTTTGATGGTATAAAATATACGATATTCTGCCTTGACTAAATATTGTTTGTACATATTTCTATTCTTAATTTTTCTTTAGAAGTTTAAACTTGTATCTAAAAAATACTAGATATGGCTGAAAATTATTAGACTCCTGTGAGAAATCCGCACACGGGTCTACTGCTTAATATTAATCACACAAACGCGTAAACAAAATCTGATACTAAGGCTATCAAAATAGTTTGAAATGACGACAAAATATATTTATTATTACTTTTATTATGTTTGCACCTTTACGAATATCATAAAGTTAGTGCTATAGGAAAAGTCCTAAAATTATGGTCTTACGATCTGCAAATATTGCTCAAACCTGTGACACCTGCGGTAAATGAAATTTTAATTACCTCCAAACACCAATTTTCTGAAGTTTTAAACTTCAAAGTTTTTATCTGTGGTGTGATAGTACCACAAATAGATATCTCAAAACACCAGTGACGTTGTCTACAACCAGGTAAAACTACTTTTTAACTTTATTCAAATTCCTCCATATATTTTCCGGTCGCAGATCCAGTAGTGTTTTTGTAATAGCAAAAAACATTAATACATAGTGGACAAAAAGAAAGAAGAAATTAAAGTAAATGTTGAAAATATTCGTTATACGCGTATATTCTTAAAAAGCAATTTCCTTAATACATAATTTTTTATAAGAAATTTAGGTACAGTTCTGTTAATGGGGATACTCAATGGATAGTACTAGATACAAGACAGCAAACTAGAAACTATCCCTTTTTAGCATACCAAAGGATAAATCTCTGCTAGAAGAGTGGAAAAGAATAATTTCCTAAAATGATAAAAAAAAAAAAAACTAACTTCAAAATCAGTTACATCTGAAATATATACTTACAAGAAGATTTTATTAAAATAAATTATGTTAATGTTGTCAATAGTGAAACGGTTACTTTTGCTAGAGGTAAATCTATTTTTAAAATAGATGTCGCTGCGATCGCCCTATTATTGTACCGCATAGTTGAACATTTATCAACTACAATTTTTTAGCACTTTTTAAAGCATTACCAGTTTGGCTCTTTTCAAATTCCGGAATTTCGCATTTATACCAGAAATTCCCTATAATGTTGTTTTCCTTATTTATTGGCAGATATTTCATGACTTCTTAAAGTAAAAATTCTTTTTTGAAAATTTCCGGTTTGAATTCGAAAATTTTGAATTAAAAAACGGTAAAACTGTTTCCCGCACTCTGTATTCTAGGCGCTGTACTTCTGCGTTGAAACTACTGTCTAAAAAAACAAGCAAACGAAAAACAGTGATTTTTATCTAAGCCAAGGTTAGCAGAATGAAAAATAAATAAAAGTCAAAGTTTTTCCAATAGAAATACATCCTACTTTTTCATTAGACTAGCATCGCACAGACTAATAAAAATAACTAACTCATTTTCAAAATTTATAATTTGTACTTCACAATTACGAAAAAAAAAAAATTATCTGGAATAGCATCATGTGATATGATTACTGTTAACATTTTTAAAGCAAACAGTCGATGTCTTCCTAATTAACTTCTAAGTTTCTGTCTGTGGCGTGATAGTACCACAAACAGATATCTTGAAACACCAGTGACGTGTTCTGCAACCCAGTAAAACTACTCTTTAGATAAATTAATTTCCCTCCATATATTTTCCGGTCGTACATCCAGTAGATTTTTAATATCAAAATACATTACTACTACATATTGGACAAAAAGAAAGAAGAAATTGAAGTAAATGTCGAAAACAGTCGTTATACGCGTGTATTCTTAAAAACCAATTTCCTTAAGACATAATTTTTTATAAGAAATTTAGGTACAGTTCTGTTAATGGGGATACTCAATGGATATTTGGAATAATATACAATAATACAATAATAATATTTTTCCATAATGATTTAAAAATAAATATTTTTCTTTAATTATATTTTAAATTACATTAATAAATAAAAAATTATCGTAACCAGCACATAAATGACCGATTTCCGACTAACCAAGAGGTAGCGAATTATACTTTGATATGAATAGGTTGTTTAGGCGTGTAAAATTTTGTTGAAAACTTTAAAAAAATCACACTATAACTATTTCGAAAGGCCAGTTTAATTGGTCCGAAATCAGAAAATCTGAAATAGTTTTGCAATAAGCATCTTATTAATCTTGATTGCTTATAATTGTTATAAATCAATTTAACAAATTTTGCAATATCAATTTGTTGAAAAACTTCTAGATGTAAGATATATTCTAGGTTTGCCAAATTGCCAGCCATGAAATATTAAAAAAAGTAATAATTTCTTTATCGTCGCAGAAATTTAAAGTATTTTCACTTTATACTCAATTATTTTGATATCAGAAGACAGGTCCCTTTACACTTAGCCAACGTGATGGCTCAAAAAATGTCCGTAGTTAAAGATGGACATTTGTCAGCGTTCGTACGGTTTCTTCAATTTGAGTATCACTATGTCCGAATAGAAATATTTCTTCGCCTTATTCGTAAAAAATTAAGTAGTACAGTGACCTCTCACTTATACGCGATACACGGTAATTAATTTTCAGCACCAGTTTCTTTATAAAATTATTTTCTCCGTTTTCATTTGCAGAATTTATAACTCGAATTTTACTGTTTTAAAATAGTGGTACGAAAAAGTAATTACTGATCATTGCGTATAAGTGGGAGGTCACTGTAATTATAATAAAAATGACACCTGCTGAAGGAAAACATTTCGCAGCTTTCATATGGTTCCTTCAATTTCAGTATCAATATCAGTACTTCCAAATAGTAATATTCGCCTTTATTCATGCGATTAAATAAGGCGAATATTTCTGTTTTTTGAATGGGAGTCATTTTGTGAGTCAGCGCATAGAAAGTTTATGAATGCCATTTTATGAATGACCCTTAATTTAAAAATGATTTTTCAGGCTGAAAATATATTTTGATCACAGTCATAAAAAAATGTAGTGCTACTTTTAACAAAAGTATTCACATCAAATACTCAGCTAAGAGAACTAATCGAAAGAGTCTTTCTTAATACCCAATTACATAAGTATACTCACATTTCGTTAATAGAGTTTTTTTGATTGAAAATTGTGGTTAATTACCGATTAAACTGGCATTGTTTTCATAATTGAAATTTATGATGAAGGTTTTCCTGAAATTAATGTTGCCACAAAAATAAAATTCTGCAATATATGATGCTCAATATTGATAAAAAATACAGTACAAAAAAGATAAAGTGTGATATCTACGGACGGGTTTATTTTATATTTATGGTTAAAAAGCAAAATTGAAATTGAAATGTTTAGACGAAAAATACACCATCGATCGATTGAAGCAGTGGTATTTCACGTGTAGAATAAAAGGTACGCTTTGTTATATTAGATTAAATTGTATTTTAGATGAATTCAATTTATTTTTCTCTGTTTAATGTTTTTGAAGAAGCGGATGACGTCAGCTTCTAATGGAGTTAAAATAGGATTGTTATTTTTTTCTCGCGCGTGTCTTTTGCTATCTTGAATCAGTTTTTACGGTAACTTTGATGGAATAAATTAGACGATATTCTGCCTTGACTAAATATTGTTTGTACATATTTCTATTCTTAATTTTTCTTTAGAAGTTTAAACTTGTATCTAAAAAATACTAGATATGGCTAAAAATTATTAGACTCCTGTTAGAAATCCGCACACGGGTCTACTGCTTAATATTAATCACACAAACGCGTAAACAAAATCTGATACTAAGGCTATCAAAATAGTTTGAAATGACGACAAAATATATTTATTATTACTTTTATTATGTTTGCACCTTTACGAATATCATAAAGTTAGTGCTATAGGAAAACTCCTAATATTATGGTCTTACGATCTGCAAATATTGCTCAAACCTGTGACACCTGCGGTAAATGAAATTTTAATTACCTCCAAACACCAATTTTCAGCAGTTTTAAACTTCTAAGTTTCTATCTGTGGTGTGATAGTACCACAAATAGATATCTCGAAACACCAGTGACGTTGTCTACAACCAGGTAAAACTACTTTTTAACTTTATTCAAATTCCTCCATATATTTTCCGGTCGCAGATCCAGTAGTGTTTTTGTAATAGCAAAAAACATTAATACATAGTGGACAAAAAGAAAGAAGAAATTAAAGTAAATGTTGAAAATATTCGTTATACGCGTATATTCTTAAAAACCAATTTCCTTAATACATAATTTTTTATAAGAAATTTATGCACAGTTCTGTTAATGGGGATACTCAATGGATAGTATTAGATACAAGACAGCAAACTAGAAACTATCCCTTTTTAGCATACCAAAGGATAAATCTCTACTAGAAGAGTGGAAAAGAATAATTTCCTAAAATGATAAAAAAAAAAAAAACTAACTTCAAAATCAGTTACATCTGAAATATATACTTACAAGAAGATTTTATTAAAATAAATTATGTTAATGTTGTCAATAGTGAAACGGTTACTTTTGCTAGAGGTAAATCTATTTTTAAAATAGATGTCGCTGCGATCGCCCTATTATTGTACCGCATAGTTGAACATTTATCAACTACAATTTTTTAGCACTTTTTAAAGCATTACCAGTTTGGCTCTTTTCAAATTCCGGAATTTCGCATTTATACCAGAAATTCCCTATAATGTTGTTTTCCTTATTTATTGGCAGATATTTCATGACTTCTTAAAGTAAAAATTCTTTTTTGAAAATTTCCGGTTTGAATTCGAAAATTTTGAATTAAAAAACGGTAAAACTGTTTCCCGCACTCTGTATTCTAGGCGCTGTACTTCTGCGTTGAAACTACTGTCTAAAAAAACAAGCAAACGAAAAACAGTGATTTTTATCTAAGCCAAGGTTAGCAGAATGAAAAATAAATAAAAGTCAAAGTTTTTCCAATAGAAATACATCCTACTTTTTCATTAGACTAGCATCGCACAGACTACTAAAAATAACTAACTCATTTTCAAAATTTATAATTTGTACTTCACAATTACGAAAAAAAAAAATTATCTGGAATAGCATCATGTGATATGATTACTGTTAACATTTTTAAAGCAAACAGTCGATGTCTTCCTAATTAACTTCTAAGTTTCTGTCTGTGGCGTGATAGTACCACAAACAGATATCTTGAAACACCAGTGACGTGTTCTGCAACCCAGTAAAACTACTCTTTACATAAATTAATTTCCCTCCATATATTTTCCGGTCGTACATCCAGTAGATTTTTAATATCAAAATACATTACTACTACATATTGGACAAAAAGAAAGAAGAAATTGAAGTAAATGTCGAAAACAGTCGTTATACGATATATTCTTAAAAACCAATTTCCTTAAGACATAATTTTTTATAAGAAATTTAGGTACAGTTCTGTTAATGGGGATACTCAATGGATATTTGGAATAATATACAATAATACAATAATAATATTTTTCCATAATGATTTAAAAATAAATATTTTTCTTTAATTATATTTTAAATTACATTAATAAATAAAAAATTATCGTAACCAGCACATAAATGACCGATTTCCGACTAACCAAGAGGTAGCGAATTATACTTTGATATGAATAGGTTGTTTAGGCGTGTAAAATTTTGTTGAAAACTTTAAAAAAATCACACTATAACTATTTCGAAAGGCCAGTTTAATTGGTCCGAAATCAGAAAATCTGAAATAGTTTTGCAATAAGCATCTTATTAATCTTGATTGCTTATAATTGTTATAAATCAATTTAACAAATTTTGCAATATCAATTTGTTGAAAAACTTCTAGATGTAAGATATATTCTAGGTTTGCCAAATTGCCAGCCATGAAATATTAAAAAAAGTAATAATTTCTTTATCGTCGCAGAAATTTAAAGTATTTTCACTTTATACTCAATTATTTTGATATCAGAAGACAGGTCCCTTTACACTTAGCCAATGTGATGGCTCAAAAAATGTCCGTAGTTAAAGATGGACATTTGTCAGCGTTCGTACGGTTTCTTCAATTTGAGTATCACTATGTCCGAATAGAAATATTTCTTCGCCTTATTCGTAAAAAATTAAGTAGTACAGTGACCTCTCACTTATACGCGATACACGGTAATTAATTTTCAGCACCAGTTTCTTTATAAAATTATTTTCTCCGTTTTCATTTGCAGAATTTATAACTCGAATTTTACTGTTTTAAAATAGTGGTACGAAAAAGTAATTACTGATCATTGCGTATAAGTGGGAGGTCACTGTAATTATAATAAAAATGACACCTGCTGAAGGAAAACATTTCTCAGCTTTCATATGGTTCCTTCAATTTCAGAATCAATATCAGTACTTCCAAATAGTAATATTCGCCTTTATTCATGCGATTAAATGAGGCGAATATTTCTGTTTTTTGAATGGGAGTCATTTTGTGAGTCAGCGCATAGAGAGTTTATGAATGCCATTTTATGAATGACCCTTAATTTAAAAATGATTTTTCAGGCTGAAAATATATTTTGATCACAGTCATAAAAAAATGTAGTGCTACTTTTAACAAAAGTATTCACATCAAATACTCAGCTAAGAGAACTAATCGAAAGAGTCTTTCTTAATACCCAATTACATAAGTATACTCACATTTCGTTAATAGAGTTTTTTTTATTGAAAATTGTGGTTAATTACCGATTAAACTGGCATTGTTTTCATAATTGAAATTTATGATGAAGGTTTTCCTGAAATTAATGTTGCCACAAAAATAAAATTCTGCAATATATGATGCTCAATATTGATAAAAAATACAGTACAAAAAAGATAAAGTATGATATCTACGGACGGGTTTATTTTATATTTATGGTTAAGAAGCAAAATTGAAATTGAAATGTTTAGACGAAAAATACACCATCGATCGATTGAAGCAGTGGTATTTCACGTGTAGAATAAAAGGTACGCTTTGTTATATTAGATTAAATTGTATTTTAGATGAATTCAATTTATTTTTCTTTGTTTCATGTTTTTGAAGAAGCGGATGACGTCAGCTTCTAATGGAGTTAAAATAGGATTGTTATTTTGTTCTCGCGCGTGTCTTTTGCTATCTTGAATCAGTTTTTACGGTAACTTTGATGGTATAAAATATACGATATTCTGCCTTGACTAAATATTGTTTGTACATATTTCTATTCTTAATTTTTCTTTAGAAGTTTAAACTTGTATCTAAAAAATACTAGATATGACTGAAAATTATTAGACTCCTGTGAGAAATCCGCACACGGGTCTACTGCTTAATATTAATCACACAAACGCGTAAACAAAATCTGATACTAAGGCTATCAAAATAGTTTGAAATGACGACAAAATATATTTATTATTACTTTTATTATGTTTGCACCTTTACGAATATCATAAAGTTAGTCCTATAGGAAAAGTCCTAAAATTATGGTCTTACGATCTGCAAATATTGCTCAAACCTGTGACACCTGCGGTAAATGAAATTTTAATTACCTCCAAACACCAATTTTCTGCAGTTTTAAACTTCAAGGTTTTTATCTGTGGTGTGATAGTACCACAAATAGATATCTCAAAACACCAGTGACGTTGTCTACAACCAGGTAAAACTACTTTTTAACTTTATTCAAATTCCTCCATATATTTTCCGGTCGCAGATCCAGTAGTGTTTTTGTAATAGCAAAAAACATTAATACATAGTGGACAAAAAGAAAGAAGAAATTAAAGTAAATGTTGAAAATATTCGTTATACGCGTATATTCTTAAAAAGCAATTTCCTTAATACATAATTTTTTATAAGAAATTTAGGTACAGTTCTGTTAATGGGGATACTCAATGGATAGTACTAGATACAAGACAGCAAACTAGAAACTATCCCTTTTTAGCATACCAAAGGATAAATCTCTGCTAGAAGAGTGGAAAAGAATAATTTCCTAAAATGATAAAAAAAAAACTAACTTCAAAATCAGTTACATCTGAAATATATACTTACAAGAAGATTTTATTAAAAGAAATTATGTTAATGTTGTCAATAGTGAAACGGTTACTTTTGCTAGAGGTAAATCTATTTTTAAAATAGTTGTCGCTGCGATCGCCCTATTATTGTACCGCATAGTTGAACATTTATAAACTACAATTTTTTAGCACTTTTTAAAGCATTACCAGTTTGGCTCTTTTCAAATTCCGGAATTTCGCATTTATACCAGAAATTCCCTATAATGTTGTTTTCCTTATTTATTGGCAGATATTTCATGACTTCTTAAAGTAAAAATTCTTTTTTGAAAATTTCCGGTTTGAATTCGAAAATTTTGAATTAAAAACCGGTAAAACTGTTTCCCGCACTCTGTATTCTAGGCGCTGTACTTCTGCGTTGAAACTACTGTAAAAAAAAAAAAAACAAGCAAACGAAAAACAGTGATTTTTATCTAAGCCAAGGTTAGCAGAATGAAAAATAAATAAAAGTCAAAGTTTTTCCAATAGAAATACATCCTACTTTTTCATTAGACTAGCATCGCACAGACTAATAAAAATAACTAATTCATTTTCAAAATTTATAATTTGTACTTCACAATTACGAAAAAAAAAATTATCTGGAATAGCATCATGTGATATGATTACTGTTAACATTTTTAAAGCAAACAGTGGATGTCTTCCTAATTAACTTCTAAGTTTCTGTCTGTGGCGTGATAGTACCACAAACAGATATCTTGAAACACCAGTGACGTGTTCTACAACCCAGTAAAACTACTCTTTACATAAATTAATTTCCCTCCATATATTTTCCGGTCGTATATCCAGTAGTTTTTTTAATAGCAAAATACATTACTACTACATAGTGGACAAAAAGAAAGAAGAAATTGAAGTAAATGTCGAAAACAGTCGTTATACGCGTATATTCTTAAAAACAAATTTCCTTAAGACATAATTTTTTATAAGAAATTTAGGTACAGTTCTGTTAATGGGGATACTCAATGGATATTTGGAATAATATACAATAATACAATAATAATATTTTTCCATAATGATTTAAAAATAAATATTTTTCTTTAATTATATTTTAAATTACATTAATAAATAAAAAATTATCGTAACCAGCACATAAATGACCGATTTCCGACTAACCAAGAGGTAGCGAATTATACTTTGATATGAATAGGTTGTTTAGGCATGTAAAATTTTGTTGAAAACTTTAAAAAAATCACACTATAACTATTTCGAAAGGCCAGTTTAATTGGTCCGAAATCAGAAAATCTGAAATAGTTTTGCAATAAGCATCTTATTAATCTTGATTGCTTATAATTGTTATAAATCAATTTAACAAATTTTGCAATATCAATTTGTTGAAAAACTTCTAGATGTAAGATATATTCTAGGTTTGCCAAATTGCCAGCCATGAAATATTAAAAAAAGTAATAATTTCTTTATCGTCGCAGAAATTTAAAGTATTTTCACTTTATACTCAATTATTTTGATATCAGAAGACAGGTCCCTTTACACTTAGCCAACGTGATGGCTCAAAAAATGTCCGTAGTTAAAGATGGACATTTGTCAGCGTTTGTACGGTTTCTTCAATTTGAGTATCACTATGTCCGAATATAAATATTTCTTCGCCTTATTCGCAAAAAATTAAGTAGTACAGTGACCTCTCACTTATACGCGATACACGGTAATTAATTTTCAGCACCAGTTTCTTTATAAAATTATTTTCTCCGTTTTCATTTGCAGAATTTATAACTCGAATTTTACTGTTTTAAAATAGTGGTACGAAAAAGTAATTACTGATCATTGCGTATAAGTGGGAGGTCACTGTAATTATAATAAAAATGACACCTGCTGAAGGAAAACATTTCTCAGCTTTCATATGGTTCCTTCAATTTCAGAATCAATATCAGTACTTCCAAATAGTAATATTCGCCTTTATTCATGCGATTAAATGAGGCGAATATTTCTGTTTTTTGAATGGGAGTCATTTTGTGAGTCAGCGCATAGAGAGTTTATGAATGCCATTTTATGAATGACCCTTAATTTAAAAATGATTTTTCAGGCTGAAAATATATTTTGATCACAGTCATAAAAAAATGTAGTGCTACTTTTAACAAAAGTATTCACATCAAATACTCAGCTAAGAGAACTAATCGAAAGAGTCTTTCTTAATACCCAATTACATAAGTATACTCACATTTCGTTAATAGAGTTTTTTTTATTGAAAATTGTGGTTAATTACCGATTAAACTGGCATTGTTTTCATAATTGAAATTTATGATGAAGGTTTTCCTGAAATTAATGTTGCCACAAAAATAAAATTCTGCAATATATGATGCTCAATATTGATAAAAAATACAGTACAAAAAAGATAAAGTATGATATCTACGGACGGGTTTATTTTATATTTATGGTTAAGAAGCAAAATTGAAATTGAAATGTTTAGACGAAAAATACACCATCGATCGATTGAAGCAGTGGTATTTCACGTGTAGAATAAAAGGTACGCTTTGTTATATTAGATTAAATTGTATTTTAGATGAATTCAATTTATTTTTCTTTGTTTCATGTTTTTGAAGAAGCGGATGACGTCAGCTTCTAATGGAGTTAAAATAGGATTGTTATTTTGTTCTCGCGCGTGTCTTTTGCTATCTTGAATCAGTTTTTACGGTAACTTTGATGGTATAAAATATACGATATTCTGCCTTGACTAAATATTGTTTGTACATATTTCTATTCTTAATTTTTCTTTAGAAGTTTAAACTTGTATCTAAAAAATACTAGATATGGCTGAAAATTATTAGACTCCTGTGAGAAATCCGCACACGGGTCTACTGCTTAATATTAATCACACAAACGCGTAAACAAAATCTGATACTAAGGCTATCAAAATAGTTTGAAATGACGACAAAATATATTTATTATTACTTTTATTATGTTTGCACCTTTACGAATATCATAAAGTTAGTGCTATAGGAAAAGTCCTAAAATTATGGTCTTACGATCTGCAAATATTGCTCAAACCTGTGACACCTGCGGTAAATGAAATTTTAATTACCTCCAAACACCAATTTTCTGAAGTTTTAAACTTCAAAGTTTTTATCTGTGGTGTGATAGTACCACAAATAGATATCTCAAAACACCAGTGACGTTGTCTACAACCAGGTAAAACTACTTTTTAACTTTATTCAAATTCCTCCATATATTTTCCGGTCGCAGATCCAGTAGTGTTTTTGTAATAGCAAAAAACATTAATACATAGTGGACAAAAAGAAAGAAGAAATTAAAGTAAATGTTGAAAATATTCGTTATACGCGTATATTCTTAAAAAGCAATTTCCTTAATACATAATTTTTTATAAGAAATTTAGGTACAGTTCTGTTAATGGGGATACTCAATGGATAGTACTAGATACAAGACAGCAAACTAGAAACTATCCCTTTTTAGCATACCAAAGGATAAATCTCTGCTAGAAGAGTGGAAAAGAATAATTTCCTAAAATGATAAAAAAAAAAAAAACTAACTTCAAAATCAGTTACATCTGAAATATATACTTACAAGAAGATTTTATTAAAATAAATTATGTTAATGTTGTCAATAGTGAAACGGTTACTTTTGCTAGAGGTAAATCTATTTTTAAAATAGATGTCGCTGCGATCGCCCTATTATTGTACCGCATAGTTGAACATTTATCAACTACAATTTTTTAGCACTTTTTAAAGCATTACCAGTTTGGCTCTTTTCAAATTCCGGAATTTCGCATTTATACCAGAAATTCCCTATAATGTTGTTTTCCTTATTTATTGGCAGATATTTCATGACTTCTTAAAGTAAAAATTCTTTTTTGAAAATTTCCGGTTTGAATTCGAAAATTTTGAATTAAAAAACGGTAAAACTGTTTCCCGCACTCTGTATTCTAGGCGCTGTACTTCTGCGTTGAAACTACTGTCTAAAAAAACAAGCAAACGAAAAACAGTGATTTTTATCTAAGCCAAGGTTAGCAGAATGAAAAATAAATAAAAGTCAAAGTTTTTCCAATAGAAATACATCCTACTTTTTCATTAGACTAGCATCGCACAGACTAATAAAAATAACTAACTCATTTTCAAAATTTATAATTTGTACTTCACAATTACGAAAAAAAAAAATTATCTGGAATAGCATCATGTGATATGATTACTGTTAACATTTTTAAAGCAAACAGTCGATGTCTTCCTAATTAACTTCTAAGTTTCTGTCTGTGGCGTGATAGTACCACAAACAGATATCTTGAAACACCAGTGACGTGTTCTGCAACCCAGTAAAACTACTCTTTACATAAATTAATTTCCCTCCATATATTTTCCGGTCGTACATCCAGTAGATTTTTAATATCAAAATACATTACTACTACATATTGGACAAAAAGAAAGAAGAAATTGAAGTAAATGTCGAAAACAGTCGTTATACGCGTGTATTCTTAAAAACCAATTTCCTTAAGACATAATTTTTTATAAGAAATTTAGGTACAGTTCTGTTAATGGGGATACTCAATGGATATTTGGAATAATATACAATAATACAATAATAATATTTTTCCATAATGATTTAAAAATAAATATTTTTCTTTAATTATATTTTAAATTACATTAATAAATAAAAAATTATCGTAACCAGCACATAAATGACCGATTTCCGACTAACCAAGAGGTAGCGAATTATACTTTGATATGAATAGGTTGTTTAGGCGTGTAAAATTTTGTTGAAAACTTTAAAAAAATCACACTATAACTATTTCGAAAGGCCAGTTTAATTGGTCCGAAATCAGAAAATCTGAAATAGTTTTGCAATAAGCATCTTATTAATCTTGATTGCTTATAATTGTTATAAATCAATTTAACAAATTTTGCAATATCAATTTGTTGAAAAACTTCTAGATGTAAGATATATTCTAGGTTTGCCAAATTGCCAGCCATGAAATATTAAAAAAAGTAATAATTTCTTTATCGTCGCAGAAATTTAAAGTATTTTCACTTTATACTCAATTATTTTGATATCAGAAGACAGGTCCCTTTACACTTAGCCAACGTGATGGCTCAAAAAATGTCCGTAGTTAAAGATGGACATTTGTCAGCGTTCGTACGGTTTCTTCAATTTGAGTATCACTATGTCCGAATAGAAATATTTCTTCGCCTTATTCGTAAAAAATTAAGTAGTACAGTGACCTCTCACTTATACGCGATACACGGTAATTAATTTTCAGCACCAGTTTCTTTATAAAATTATTTTCTCCGTTTTCATTTGCAGAATTTATAACTCGAATTTTACTGTTTTAAAATAGTGGTACGAAAAAGTAATTACTGATCATTGCGTATAAGTGGGAGGTCACTGTAATTATAATAAAAATGACACCTGCTGAAGGAAAACATTTCGCAGCTTTCATATGGTTCCTTCAATTTCAGTATCAATATCAGTACTTCCAAATAGTAATATTCGCCTTTATTCATGCGATTAAATAAGGCGAATATTTCTGTTTTTTGAATGGGAGTCATTTTGTGAGTCAGCGCATAGAAAGTTTATGAATGCCATTTTATGAATGACCCTTAATTTAAAAATGATTTTTCAGGCTGAAAATATATTTTGATCACAGTCATAAAAAAATGTAGTGCTACTTTTAACAAAAGTATTCACATCAAATACTCAGCTAAGAGAACTAATCGAAAGAGTCTTTCTTAATACCCAATTACATAAGTATACTCACATTTCGTTAATAGAGTTTTTTTGATTGAAAATTGTGGTTAATTACCGATTAAACTGGCATTGTTTTCATAATTGAAATTTATGATGAAGGTTTTCCTGAAATTAATGTTGCCACAAAAATAAAATTCTGCAATATATGATGCTCAATATTGATAAAAAATACAGTACAAAAAAGATAAAGTGTGATATCTACGGACGGGTTTATTTTATATTTATGGTTAAAAAGCAAAATTGAAATTGAAATGTTTAGACGAAAAATACACCATCGATCGATTGAAGCAGTGGTATTTCACGTGTAGAATAAAAGGTACGCTTTGTTATATTAGATTAAATTGTATTTTAGATGAATTCAATTTATTTTTCTCTGTTTAATGTTTTTGAAGAAGCGGATGACGTCAGCTTCTAATGGAGTTAAAATAGGATTGTTATTTTTTTCTCGCGCGTGTCTTTTGCTATCTTGAATCAGTTTTTACGGTAACTTTGATGGAATAAATTAGACGATATTCTGCCTTGACTAAATATTGTTTGTACATATTTCTATTCTTAATTTTTCTTTAGAAGTTTAAACTTGTATCTAAAAAATACTAGATATGGCTAAAAATTATTAGACTCCTGTTAGAAATCCGCACACGGGTCTACTGCTTAATATTAATCACACAAACGCGTAAACAAAATCTGATACTAAGGCTATCAAAATAGTTTGAAATGACGACAAAATATATTTATTATTACTTTTATTATGTTTGCACCTTTACGAATATCATAAAGTTAGTGCTATAGGAAAACTCCTAATATTATGGTCTTACGATCTGCAAATATTGCTCAAACCTGTGACACCTGCGGTAAATGAAATTTTAATTACCTCCAAACACCAATTTTCAGCAGTTTTAAACTTCTAAGTTTCTATCTGTGGTGTGATAGTACCACAAATAGATATCTCGAAACACCAGTGACGTTGTCTACAACCAGGTAAAACTACTTTTTAACTTTATTCAAATTCCTCCATATATTTTCCGGTCGCAGATCCAGTAGTGTTTTTGTAATAGCAAAAAACATTAATACATAGTGGACAAAAAGAAAGAAGAAATTAAAGTAAATGTTGAAAATATTCGTTATACGCGTATATTCTTAAAAACCAATTTCCTTAATACATAATTTTTTATAAGAAATTTATGCACAGTTCTGTTAATGGGGATACTCAATGGATAGTATTAGATACAAGACAGCAAACTAGAAACTATCCCTTTTTAGCATACCAAAGGATAAATCTCTACTAGAAGAGTGGAAAAGAATAATTTCCTAAAATGATAAAAAAAAAAAAAACTAACTTCAAAATCAGTTACATCTGAAATATATACTTACAAGAAGATTTTATTAAAATAAATTATGTTAATGTTGTCAATAGTGAAACGGTTACTTTTGCTAGAGGTAAATCTATTTTTAAAATAGATGTCGCTGCGATCGCCCTATTATTGTACCGCATAGTTGAACATTTATCAACTACAATTTTTTAGCACTTTTTAAAGCATTACCAGTTTGGCTCTTTTCAAATTCCGGAATTTCGCATTTATACCAGAAATTCCCTATAATGTTGTTTTCCTTATTTATTGGCAGATATTTCATGACTTCTTAAAGTAAAAATTCTTTTTTGAAAATTTCCGGTTTGAATTCGAAAATTTTGAATTAAAAAACGGTAAAACTGTTTCCCGCACTCTGTATTCTAGGCGCTGTACTTCTGCGTTGAAACTACTGTCTAAAAAAACAAGCAAACGAAAAACAGTGATTTTTATCTAAGCCAAGGTTAGCAGAATGAAAAATAAATAAAAGTCAAAGTTTTTCCAATAGAAATACATCCTACTTTTTCATTAGACTAGCATCGCACAGACTAATAAAAATAACTAACTCATTTTCAAAATTTATAATTTGTACTTCACAATTACGAAAAAAAAAAATTATCTGGAATAGCATCATGTGATATGATTACTGTTAACATTTTTAAAGCAAACAGTCGATGTCTTCCTAATTAACTTCTAAGTTTCTGTCTGTGGCGTGATAGTACCACAAACAGATATCTTGAAACACCAGTGACGTGTTCTGCAACCCAGTAAAACTACTCTTTACATAAATTAATTTCCCTCCATATATTTTCCGGTCGTACATCCAGTAGATTTTTAATATCAAAATACATTACTACTACATATTGGACAAAAAGAAAGAAGAAATTGAAGTAAATGTCGAAAACAGTCGTTATACGATATATTCTTAAAAACCAATTTCCTTAAGACATAATTTTTTATAAGAAATTTAGGTACAGTTCTGTTAATGGGGATACTCAATGGATATTTGGAATAATATACAATAATACAATAATAATATTTTTCCATAATGATTTAAAAATAAATATTTTTCTTTAATTATATTTTAAATTACATTAATAAATAAAAAATTATCGTAACCAGCACATAAATGACCGATTTCCGACTAACCAAGAGGTAGCGAATTATACTTTGATATGAATAGGTTGTTTAGGCGTGTAAAATTTTGTTGAAAACTTTAAAAAAATCACACTATAACTATTTCGAAAGGCCAGTTTAATTGGTCCGAAATCAGAAAATCTGAAATAGTTTTGCAATAAGCATCTTATTAATCTTGATTGCTTATAATTGTTATAAATCAATTTAACAAATTTTGCAATATCAATTTGTTGAAAAACTTCTAGATGTAAGATATATTCTAGGTTTGCCAAATTGCCAGCCATGAAATATTAAAAAAAGTAATAATTTCTTTATCGTCGCAGAAATTTAAAGTATTTTCACTTTATACTCAATTATTTTGATATCAGAAGACAGGTCCCTTTACACTTAGCCAACGTGATGGCTCAAAAAATGTCCGTAGTTAAAGATGGACATTTGTCAGCGTTCGTACGGTTTCTTCAATTTGAGTATCACTATGTCCGAATAGAAATATTTCTTCGCCTTATTCGTAAAAAATTAAGTAGTACAGTGACCTCTCACTTATACGCGATACACGGTAATTAATTTTCAGCACCAGTTTCTTTATAAAATTATTTTCTCCGTTTTCATTTGCAGAATTTATAACTCGAATTTTACTGTTTTAAAATAGTGGTACGAAAAAGTAATTACTGATCATTGCGTATAAGTGGGAGGTCACTGTAATTATAATAAAAATGACACCTGCTGAAGGAAAACATTTCTCAGCTTTCATATGGTTCCTTCAATTTCAGAATCAATATCAGTACTTCCAAATAGTAATATTCGCCTTTATTCATGCGATTAAATGAGGCGAATATTTCTGTTTTTTGAATGGGAGTCATTTTGTGAGTCAGCGCATAGAGAGTTTATGAATGCCATTTTATGAATGACCCTTAATTTAAAAATGATTTTTCAGGCTGAAAATATATTTTGATCACAGTCATAAAAAAATGTAGTGCTACTTTTAACAAAAGTATTCACATCAAATACTCAGCTAAGAGAACTAATCGAAAGAGTCTTTCTTAATACCCAATTACATAAGTATACTCACATTTCGTTAATAGAGTTTTTTTTATTGAAAATTGTGGTTAATTACCGATTAAACTGGCATTGTTTTCATAATTGAAATTTATGATGAAGGTTTTCCTGAAATTAATGTTGCCACAAAAATAAAATTCTGCAATATATGATGCTCAATATTGATAAAAAATACAGTACAAAAAAGATAAAGTATGATATCTACGGACGGGTTTATTTTATATTTATGGTTAAGAAGCAAAATTGAAATTGAAATGTTTAGACGAAAAATACACCATCGATCGATTGAAGCAGTGGTATTTCACGTGTAGAATAAAAGGTACGCTTTGTTATATTAGATTAAATTGTATTTTAGATGAATTCAATTTATTTTTCTTTGTTTCATGTTTTTGAAGAAGCGGATGACGTCAGCTTCTAATGGAGTTAAAATAGGATTGTTATTTTGTTCTCGCGCGTGTCTTTTGCTATCTTGAATCAGTTTTTACGGTAACTTTGATGGTATAAAATATACGATATTCTGCCTTGACTAAATATTGTTTGTACATATTTCTATTCTTAATTTTTCTTTAGAAGTTTAAACTTGTATCTAAAAAATACTAGATATGACTGAAAATTATTAGACTCCTGTGAGAAATCCGCACACGGGTCTACTGCTTAATATTAATCACACAAACGCGTAAACAAAATCTGATACTAAGGCTATCAAAATAGTTTGAAATGACGACAAAATATATTTATTATTACTTTTATTATGTTTGCACCTTTACGAATATCATAAAGTTAGTGCTATAGGAAAAGTCCTAAAATTATGGTCTTACGATCTGCAAATATTGCTCAAACCTGTGACACCTGCGGTAAATGAAATTTTAATTACCTCCAAACACCAATTTTCTGCAGTTTTAAACTTCAAGGTTTTTATCTGTGGTGTGATAGTACCACAAATAGATATCTCAAAACACCAGTGACGTTGTCTACAACCAGGTAAAACTACTTTTTAACTTTATTCAAATTCCTCCATATATTTTCCGGTCGCAGATCCAGTAGTGTTTTTGTAATAGTAAAAAACATTAATACATAGTGGACAAAAAGAAAGAAGAAATTAAAGTAAATGTTGAAAATATTCGTTATACGCGTATATTCTTAAAAAGCAATTTCCTTAATACATAATTTTTTATAAGAAATTTAGGTACAGTTCTGTTAATGGGGATACTCAATGGATAGTACTAGATACAAGACAGCAAACTAGAAACTATCCCTTTTTAGCATACCAAAGGATAAATCTCTGCTAGAAGAGTGGAAAAGAATAATTTCCTAAAATGATAAAAAAAAAACTAACTTCAAAATCAGTTACATCTGAAATATATACTTACAAGAAGATTTTATTAAAAGAAATTATGTTAATGTTGTCAATAGTGAAACGGTTACTTTTGCTAGAGGTAAATCTATTTTTAAAATAGTTGTCGCTGCGATCGCCCTATTATTGTACCGCATAGTTGAACATTTATAAACTACAATTTTTTAGCACTTTTTAAAGCATTACCAGTTTGGCTCTTTTCAAATTCCGGAATTTCGCATTTATACCAGAAATTCCCTATAATGTTGTTTTCCTTATTTATTGGCAGATATTTCATGACTTCTTAAAGTAAAAATTCTTTTTTGAAAATTTCCGGTTTGAATTCGAAAATTTTGAATTAAAAACCGGTAAAACTGTTTCCCGCACTCTGTATTCTAGGCGCTGTACTTCTGCGTTGAAACTACTGTAAAAAAAAAAAAAACAAGCAAACGAAAAACAGTGATTTTTATCTAAGCCAAGGTTAGCAGAATGAAAAATAAATAAAAGTCAAAGTTTTTCCAATAGAAATACATCCTACTTTTTCATTAGACTAGCATCGCACAGACTAATAAAAATAACTAATTCATTTTCAAAATTTATAATTTGTACTTCACAATTACGAAAAAAAAAATTATCTGGAATAGCATCATGTGATATGATTACTGTTAACATTTTTAAAGCAAACAGTGGATGTCTTCCTAATTAACTTCTAAGTTTCTGTCTGTGGCGTGATAGTACCACAAACAGATATCTTGAAACACCAGTGACGTGTTCTACAACCCAGTAAAACTACTCTTTACATAAATTAATTTCCCTCCATATATTTTCCGGTCGTATATCCAGTAGTTTTTTTAATAGCAAAATACATTACTACTACATAGTGGACAAAAAGAAAGAAGAAATTGAAGTAAATGTCGAAAACAGTCGTTATACGCGTATATTCTTAAAAACAAATTTCCTTAAGACATAATTTTTTATAAGAAATTTAGGTACAGTTCTGTTAATGGGGATACTCAATGGATATTTGGAATAATATACAATAATACAATAATAATATTTTTCCATAATGATTTAAAAATAAATATTTTTCTTTAATTATATTTTAAATTACATTAATAAATAAAAAATTATCGTAACCAGCACATAAATGACCGATTTCCGACTAACCAAGAGGTAGCGAATTATACTTTGATATGAATAGGTTGTTTAGGCATGTAAAATTTTGTTGAAAACTTTAAAAAAATCACACTATAACTATTTCGAAAGGCCAGTTTAATTGGTCCGAAATCAGAAAATCTGAAATAGTTTTGCAATAAGCATCTTATTAATCTTGATTGCTTATAATTGTTATAAATCAATTTAACAAATTTTGCAATATCAATTTGTTGAAAAACTTCTAGATGTAAGATATATTCTAGGTTTGCCAAATTGCCAGCCATGAAATATTAAAAAAAGTAATAATTTCTTTATCGTCGCAGAAATTTAAAGTATTTTCACTTTATACTCAATTATTTTGATATCAGAAGACAGGTCCCTTTACACTTAGCCAACGTGATGGCTCAAAAAATGTCCGTAGTTAAAGATGGACATTTGTCAGCGTTTGTACGGTTTCTTCAATTTGAGTATCACTATGTCCGAATATAAATATTTCTTCGCCTTATTCGCAAAAAATTAAGTAGTACAGTGACCTCTCACTTATACGCGATACACGGTAATTAATTTTCAGCACCAGTTTCTTTATAAAATTATTTTCTCCGTTTTCATTTGCAGAATTTATAACTCGAATTTTACTGTTTTAAAATAGTGGTACGAAAAAGTAATTACTGATCATTGCGTATAAGTGGGAGGTCACTGTAATTATAATAAAAATGACACCTGCTGAAGGAAAACATTTCTCAGCTTTCATATGGTTCCTTCAATTTCAGAATCAATATCAGTACTTCCAAATAGTAATATTCGCCTTTATTCATGCGATTAAATGAGGCGAATATTTCTGTTTTTTGAATGGGAGTCATTTTGTGAGTCAGCGCATAGAGAGTTTATGAATGCCATTTTATGAATGACCCTTAATTTAAAAATGATTTTTCAGGCTGAAAATATATTTTGATCACAGTCATAAAAAAATGTAGTGCTACTTTTAACAAAAGTATTCACATCAAATACTCAGCTAAGAGAACTAATCGAAAGAGTCTTTCTTAATACCCAATTACATAAGTATACTCACATTTCGTTAATAGAGTTTTTTTTATTGAAAATTGTGGTTAATTACCGATTAAACTGGCATTGTTTTCATAATTGAAATTTATGATGAAGGTTTTCCTGAAATTAATGTTGCCACAAAAATAAAATTCTGCAATATATGATGCTCAATATTGATAAAAAATACAGTACAAAAAAGATAAAGTATGATATCTACGGACGGGTTTATTTTATATTTATGGTTAAGAAGCAAAATTGAAATTGAAATGTTTAGACGAAAAATACACCATCGATCGATTGAAGCAGTGGTATTTCACGTGTAGAATAAAAGGTACGCTTTGTTATATTAGATTAAATTGTATTTTAGATGAATTCAATTTATTTTTCTTTGTTTCATGTTTTTGAAGAAGCGGATGACGTCAGCTTCTAATGGAGTTAAAATAGGATTGTTATTTTGTTCTCGCGCGTGTCTTTTGCTATCTTGAATCAGTTTTTACGGTAACTTTGATGGTATAAAATATACGATATTCTGCCTTGACTAAATATTGTTTGTACATATTTCTATTCTTAATTTTTCTTTAGAAGTTTAAACTTGTATCTAAAAAATACTAGATATGGCTGAAAATTATTAGACTCCTGTGAGAAATCCGCACACGGGTCTACTGCTTAATATTAATCACACAAACGCGTAAACAAAATCTGATACTAAGGCTATCAAAATAGTTTGAAATGACGACAAAATATATTTATTATTACTTTTATTATGTTTGCACCTTTACGAATATCATAAAGTTAGTGCTATAGGAAAAGTCCTAAAATTATGGTCTTACGATCTGCAAATATTGCTCAAACCTGTGACACCTGCGGTAAATGAAATTTTAATTACCTCCAAACACCAATTTTCTGCAGTTTTAAACTTCAAAGTTTTTATCTGTGGTGTGATAGTACCACAAATAGATATCTCAAAACACCAGTGACGTTGTCTACAACCAGGTAAAACTACTTTTTAACTTTATTCAAATTCCTCCATATATTTTCCGGTCGCAGATCCAGTAGTGTTTTTGTAATAGCAAAAAACATTAATACATAGTGGACAAAAAGAAAGAAGAAATTAAAGTAAATGTTGAAAATATTCGTTATACGCGTATATTCTTAAAAAGCAATTTCCTTAATACATAATTTTTTATAAGAAATTTAGGTACAGTTCTGTTAATGGGGATACTCAATGGATAGTACTAGATACAAGACAGCAAACTAGAAACTATCCCTTTTTAGCATACCAAAGGATAAATCTCTGCTAGAAGAGTGGAAAAGAATAATTTCCTAAAATGATAAAAAAAAAAAAAACTAACTTCAAAATCAGTTACATCTGAAATATATACTTACAAGAAGATTTTATTAAAATAAATTATGTTAATGTTGTCAATAGTGAAACGGTTACTTTTGCTAGAGGTAAATCTATTTTTAAAATAGATGTCGCTGCGATCGCCCTATTATTGTACCGCATAGTTGAACATTTATCAACTACAATTTTTTAGCACTTTTTAAAGCATTACCAGTTTGGCTCTTTTCAAATTCCGGAATTTCGCATTTATACCAGAAATTCCCTATAATGTTGTTTTCCTTATTTATTGGCAGATATTTCATGACTTCTTAAAGTAAAAATTCTTTTTTGAAAATTTCCGGTTTGAATTCGAAAATTTTGAATTAAAAAACGGTAAAACTGTTTCCCGCACTCTGTATTCTAGGCGCTGTACTTCTGCGTTGAAACTACTGTCTAAAAAAACAAGCAAACGAAAAACAGTGATTTTTATCTAAGCCAAGGTTAGCAGAATGAAAAATAAATAAAAGTCAAAGTTTTTCCAATAGAAATACATCCTACTTTTTCATTAGACTAGCATCGCACAGACTAATAAAAATAACTAACTCATTTTCAAAATTTATAATTTGTACTTCACAATTACGAAAAAAAAAAATTATCTGGAATAGCATCATGTGATATGATTACTGTTAACATTTTTAAAGCAAACAGTCGATGTCTTCCTAATTAACTTCTAAGTTTCTGTCTGTGGCGTGATAGTACCACAAACAGATATCTTGAAACACCAGTGACGTGTTCTGCAACCCAGTAAAACTACTCTTTACATAAATTAATTTCCCTCCATATATTTTCCGGTCGTACATCCAGTAGATTTTTAATATCAAAATACATTACTACTACATATTGGACAAAAAGAAAGAAGAAATTGAAGTAAATGTCGAAAACAGTCGTTATACGCGTGTATTCTTAAAAACCAATTTCCTTAAGACATAATTTTTTATAAGAAATTTAGGTACAGTTCTGTTAATGGGGATACTCAATGGATATTTGGAATAATATACAATAATACAATAATAATATTTTTCCATAATGATTTAAAAATAAATATTTTTCTTTAATTATATTTTAAATTACATTAATAAATAAAAAATTATCGTAACCAGCACATAAATGACCGATTTCCGACTAACCAAGAGGTAGCGAATTATACTTTGATATGAATAGGTTGTTTAGGCGTGTAAAATTTTGTTGAAAACTTTAAAAAAATCACACTATAACTATTTCGAAAGGCCAGTTTAATTGGTCCGAAATCAGAAAATCTGAAATAGTTTTGCAATAAGCATCTTATTAATCTTGATTGCTTATAATTGTTATAAATCAATTTAACAAATTTTGCAATATCAATTTGTTGAAAAACTTCTAGATGTAAGATATATTCTAGGTTTGCCAAATTGCCAGCCATGAAATATTAAAAAAAGTAATAATTTCTTTATCGTCGCAGAAATTTAAAGTATTTTCACTTTATACTCAATTATTTTGATATCAGAAGACAGGTCCCTTTACACTTAGCCAACGTGATGGCTCAAAAAATGTCCGTAGTTAAAGATGGACATTTGTCAGCGTTCGTACGGTTTCTTCAATTTGAGTATCACTATGTCCGAATAGAAATATTTCTTCGCCTTATTCGTAAAAAATTAAGTAGTACAGTGACCTCTCACTTATACGCGATACACGGTAATTAATTTTCAGCACCAGTTTCTTTATAAAATTATTTTCTCCGTTTTCATTTGCAGAATTTATAACTCGAATTTTACTGTTTTAAAATAGTGGTACGAAAAAGTAATTACTGATCATTGCGTATAAGTGGGAGGTCACTGTAATTATAATAAAAATGACACCTGCTGAAGGAAAACATTTCGCAGCTTTCATATGGTTCCTTCAATTTCAGTATCAATATCAGTACTTCCAAATAGTAATATTCGCCTTTATTCATGCGATTAAATAAGGCGAATATTTCTGTTTTTTGAATGGGAGTCATTTTGTGAGTCAGCGCATAGAAAGTTTATGAATGCCATTTTATGAATGACCCTTAATTTAAAAATGATTTTTCAGGCTGAAAATATATTTTGATCACAGTCATAAAAAAATGTAGTGCTACTTTTAACAAAAGTATTCACATCAAATACTCAGCTAAGAGAACTAATCGAAAGAGTCTTTCTTAATACCCAATTACATAAGTATACTCACATTTCGTTAATAGAGTTTTTTTGATTGAAAATTGTGGTTAATTACCGATTAAACTGGCATTGTTTTCATAATTGAAATTTATGATGAAGGTTTTCCTGAAATTAATGTTGCCACAAAAATAAAATTCTGCAATATATGATGCTCAATATTGATAAAAAATACAGTACAAAAAAGATAAAGTGTGATATCTACGGACGGGTTTATTTTATATTTATGGTTAAAAAGCAAAATTGAAATTGAAATGTTTAGACGAAAAATACACCATCGATCGATTGAAGCAGTGGTATTTCACGTGTAGAATAAAAGGTACGCTTTGTTATATTAGATTAAATTGTATTTTAGATGAATTCAATTTATTTTTCTCTGTTTAATGTTTTTGAAGAAGCGGATGACGTCAGCTTCTAATGGAGTTAAAATAGGATTGTTATTTTTTTCTCGCGCGTGTCTTTTGCTATCTTGAATCAGTTTTTACGGTAACTTTGATGGAATAAATTAGACGATATTCTGCCTTGACTAAATATTGTTTGTACATATTTCTATTCTTAATTTTTCTTTAGAAGTTTAAACTTGTATCTAAAAAATACTAGATATGGCTAAAAATTATTAGACTCCTGTTAGAAATCCGCACACGGGTCTACTGCTTAATATTAATCACACAAACGCGTAAACAAAATCTGATACTAAGGCTATCAAAATAGTTTGAAATGACGACAAAATATATTTATTATTACTTTTATTATGTTTGCACCTTTACGAATATCATAAAGTTAGTGCTATAGGAAAACTCCTAATATTATGGTCTTACGATCTGCAAATATTGCTCAAACCTGTGACACCTGCGGTAAATGAAATTTTAATTACCTCCAAACACCAATTTTCAGCAGTTTTAAACTTCTAAGTTTCTATCTGTGGTGTGATAGTACCACAAATAGATATCTCGAAACACCAGTGACGTTGTCTACAACCAGGTAAAACTACTTTTTAACTTTATTCAAATTCCTCCATATATTTTCCGGTCGCAGATCCAGTAGTGTTTTTGTAATAGCAAAAAACATTAATACATAGTGGACAAAAAGAAAGAAGAAATTAAAGTAAATGTTGAAAATATTCGTTATACGCGTATATTCTTAAAAACCAATTTCCTTAATACATAATTTTTTATAAGAAATTTAGGTACAGTTCTGTTAATGGGGATACTCAATGGATAGTACTAGATACAAGACAGCAAACTAGAAACTATCCCTTTTTAGCATACCAAAGGATAAATCTCTGCTAGAAGAGTGGAAAAGAATAATTTCCTAAAATGATAAAAAAAAAACTAACTTCAAAATCAGTTACATCTGAAATATATACTTACAAGAAGATTTTATTAAAAGAAATTATGTTAATGTTGTCAATAGTGAAACGGTTACTTTTGCTAGAGGTAAATCTATTTTTAAAATAGTTGTCGCTGCGATCGCCCTATTATTGTACCGCATAGTTGAACATTTATAAACTACAATTTTTTAGCACTTTTTAAAGCATTACCAGTTTGGCTCTTTTCAAATTCCGGAATTTCGCATTTATACCAGAAATTCCCTATAATGTTGTTTTCCTTATTTATTGGCAGATATTTCATGACTTCTTAAAGTAAAAATTCTTTTTTTTAAATTTCCGGTTTGAATTCGAAAATTTTGAATTAAAAAACGGTAAAACTGTTTCCCGCACTCTGTATTCTAGGCGCTGTACTTCTGCGTTGAAACTACTGTCTAAAAAAACAAGCAAACGAAAAACAGTGATTTTTATCTAAGCCAAGGTTAGCAGAATGAAAAATAAATAAAAGTCAAAGTTTTTCCAATAGAAATACATCCTACTTTTTCATTAGACTAGCATCGCGCAGACTAATAAAAATAACTAACTCATTTTCAAAATTTATAATTTGTACTTCACAATTACGAAAAAAAAAATTATCTGGAATAGCATCATGTGATATGATTACTGTTAACATTTTTAAAGCAAACAGTCGATGTCTTCCTAATTAACTTCTAAGTTTCTGTCTGTGGCGTGATAGTACCACAAACAGATATCTTGAAACACCAGTGACGTGTTCTACAACCCAGTAAAACTACTCTTTACATAAATTAATTTCCCTCCATATATTTTCCGGTCGTACATCCAGTAGATTTTTAATATCAAAATACATTACTACTACATAGTGGACAAAAAGAAAGAAGAAATTGAAGTAAATATCGAAAACAGTCGTTATACGCGTATATTCTTAAAAACCAATTTCCTTAAGACATAATTTTTTATAAGAAATTTAGGTACAGTTCTGTTAATGGGGATACTCAATGGATATTTGGAATAATATACAATAATACAATAATAATATTTTTCCATAATGATTTAAAAATAAATATTTTTCTTTAATTATATTTTAAATTACATTAATAAATAAAAAATTATCGTAACCAGCACATAAATGACCGATTTCCGACTAACCAAGAGGTAGCGAATTATACTTTGATATGAATAGGTTGTTTAGGCGTGTAAAATTTTGTTGAAAACTTTAAAAAAATCACACTATAACTATTTCGAAAGGCCAGTTTAATTGGTCCGAAATCAGAAAATCTGAAATAGTTTTGCAATAAGCATCTTATTAATCTTGATTGCTTATAATTGTTATAAATCAATTTAACAAATTTTGCAATATCAATTTGTTGAAAAACTTCTAGATGTAAGATATATTCTAGGTTTGCCAAATTGCCAGCCATGAAATATTAAAAAAAGTAATAATTTCTTTATCGTCGCAGAAATTTAAAGTATTTTCACTTTATACTCAATTATTTTGATATCAGAAGACAGGTCCCTTTACACTTAGCCAACGTGATGGCTCAAAAAATGTCCGTAGTTAAAGATGGACATTTGTCAGCGTTTGTACGGTTTCTTCAATTTGAGTATCACTATGTCCGAATATAAATATTTCTTCGCCTTATTCGCAAAAAATTAAGTAGTACAGTGACCTCTCACTTATACGCGATACACGGTAATTAATTTTCAGCACCAGTTTCTTTATAAAATTATTTTCTCCGTTTTCATTTGCAGAATTTATAACTCGAATTTTACTGTTTTAAAATAGTGGTACGAAAAAGTAATTACTGATCATTGCGTATAAGTGGGAGGTCACTGTAATTATAATAAAAATGACACCTGCTGAAGGAAAACATTTCTCAGCTTTCATATGGTTCCTTCAATTTCAGAATCAATATCAGTACTTCCAAATAGTAATATTCGCCTTTATTCATGCGATTAAATGAGGCGAATATTTCTGTTTTTTGAATGGGAGTCATTTTGTGAGTCAGCGCATAGAGAGTTTATGAATGCCATTTTATGAATGACCCTTAATTTAAAAATGATTTTTCAGGCTGAAAATATATTTTGATCACAGTCATAAAAAAATGTAGTGCTACTTTTAACAAAAGTATTCACATCAAATACTCAGCTAAGAGAACTAATCGAAAGAGTCTTTCTTAATACCCAATTACATAAGTATACTCACATTTCGTTAATAGAGTTTTTTTTATTGAAAATTGTGGTTAATTACCGATTAAACTGGCATTGTTTTCATAATTGAAATTTATGATGAAGGTTTTCCTGAAATTAATGTTGCCACAAAAATAAAATTCTGCAATATATGATGCTCAATATTGATAAAAAATACAGTACAAAAAAGATAAAGTATGATATCTACGGACGGGTTTATTTTATATTTATGGTTAAGAAGCAAAATTGAAATTGAAATGTTTAGACGAAAAATACACCATCGATCGATTGAAGCAGTGGTATTTCACGTGTAGAATAAAAGGTACGCTTTGTTATATTAGATTAAATTGTATTTTAGATGAATTCAATTTATTTTTCTCTGTTTAATGTTTTTGAAGAAGCGGATGACGTCAGCTTCTAATGGAGTTAAAATAGGATTGTTATTTTTTTCTCGCGCGTGTCTTTTGCTATCTTGAATCAGTTTTTACGGTAACTTTGATGGAATAAATTAGACGATATTCTGCCTTGACTAAATATTGTTTGTACATATTTCTATTCTTAATTTTTCTTTAGAAGTTTAAACTTGTATCTAAAAAATACTAGATATGGCTAAAAATTATTAGACTCCTGTTAGAAATCCGCACACGGGTCTACTGCTTAATATTAATCACACAAACGCGTAAACAAAATCTGATACTAAGGCTATCAAAATAGTTTGAAATGACGACAAAATATATTTATTATTACTTTTATTATGTTTGCACATTTACGAATATCATAAAGTTAGTGCTATAGGAAAACTCCTAATATTATGGTCTTACGATCTGCAAATATTGCTCAAACCTGTGACACCTGCGGTAAATGAAATTTTAATTACCTCCAAACACCAATTTTCAGCAGTTTTAAACTTCTAAGTTTCTATCTGTGGTGTGATAGTACCACAAATAGATATCTCGAAACACCAGTGACGTTGTCTACAACCAGGTAAAACTACTTTTTAACTTTATTCAAATTCCTCCATATATTTTCCGGTCGCAGATCCAGTAGTGTTTTTGTAATAGCAAAAAACATTAATACATAGTGGACAAAAAGAAAGAAGAAATTAAAGTAAATGTTGAAAATATTCGTTATACGCGTATATTCTTAAAAACCAATTTCCTTAATACATAATTTTTTATAAGAAATTTATGCACAGTTCTGTTAATGGGGATACTCAATGGATAGTATTAGATACAAGACAGCAAACTAGAAACTATCCCTTTTTAGCATACCAAAGGATAAATCTCTACTAGAAGAGTGGAAAAGAATAATTTCCTAAAATGATAAAAAAAAAAAAAAAACTAACTTCAAAATCAGTTACATCTGAAATATATACTTACAAGAAGATTTTATTAAAATAAATTATGTTAATGTTGTCAATAGTGAAACGGTTACTTTTGCTAGAGGTAAATCTATTTTTAAAATAGATGTCGCTGCGATCGCCCTATTATTGTACCGCATAGTTGAACATTTATCAACTACAATTTTTTAGCACTTTTTAAAGCATTACCAGTTTGGCTCTTTTCAAATTCCGGAATTTCGCATTTATACCAGAAATTCCCTATAATGTTGTTTTCCTCATTTATTGGCAGATATTTCATGACTTCTTAAAGTAAAAATTCTTTTTTGAAAATTTCCGGTTTGAATTCGAAAATTTTGAATTAAAAAACGGTAAAACTGTTTCCCGCACTCTGTATTCTAGGCGCTGTACTTCTGCGTTGAAACTACTGTCTAAAAAAACAAGCAAACGAAAAACAGTGATTTTTATCTAAGCCAAGGTTAGCAGAATGAAAAATAAATAAAAGTCAAAGTTTTTCCAATAGAAATACATCCTACTTTTTCATTAGACTAGCATCGCACAGACTAATAAAAATAACTAACTCATTTTCAAAATTTATAATTTGTACTTCACAATTACGAAAAAAAAAAAATTATCTGGAATAGCATCATGTGATATGATTACTGTTAACATTTTTAAAGCAAACAGTGGATGTCTTCCTAATTAACTTCTAAGTCTCTGTCTGTGGCGTGATAGTACCACAAACAGATATCTTGAAACACCAGTGACGTGTTCTGCAACCCAGTAAAACTACTCTTTACATAAATTAATTTCCCTCCACATATTTTCCGGTCGTACATCCAGTAGATTTTTAATATCAAAATACATTACTACTACATATTGGACAAAAAGAAAGAAGAAATTGAAGTAAATGTCGAAAACAGTCGTTATACGCGTATATTCTTAAAAACCAATTTCCTTAAGACATAATTTTTTATAAGAAATTTAGGTACAGTTCTGTTAATGGGGATACTCAATGGATATTTGGAATAATATACAATAATACAATAATAATATTTTTCCATAATGATTTAAAAATAAATATTTTTCTTTAATTATATTTTAAATTACATTAATAAATAAAAAATTATCGTAACCAGCACATAAAGGACCGATTTCCGACTAACCAAGAGGTAGCGAATTATACTTTGATATGAATAGGTTGTTTAGGCGTGTAAAATTTTGTTGAAAACTTTAAAAAAATCACACTATAACTATTTCGAAAGGCCAGTTTAATTGGTCCGAAATCAGAAAATCTGAAATAGTTTTGCAATAAGCATCTTATTAATCTTGATTGCTTATAATTGTTATAAATCAATTTAACAAATTTTGCAATATCAATTTGTTGAAAAACTTCTAGATGTAAGATATATTCTAGGTTTGCCAAATTGCCAGCCATGAAATATTAAAAAAAGTAATAATTTCTTTATCGTCGCAGAAATTTAAAGTATTTTCACTTTATACTCAATTATTTTGATATCAGAAGACAGGTCCCTTTACACTTAGCCAACGTGATGGCTCAAAAAATGTCCGTAGTTAAAGATGGACATTTGTCAGCGTTCGTACGGTTTCTTCAATTTGAGTATCACTATGTCCGAATAGAAATATTTCTTCGCCTTATTCGTAAAAAATTAAGTAGTACAGTGACCTCTCACTTATACGCGATACACGGTAATTAATTTTCAGCACCAGTTTCTTTATAAAATTATTTTCTCCGTTTTCATTTGCAGAATTTATAACTCGAATTTTACTGTTTTAAAATAGTGGTACGAAAAAGTAATTACTGATCATTGCGTATAAGTGGGAGGTCACTGTAATTATAATAAAAATGACACCTGCTGAAGGAAAACATTTCTCAGCTTTCATATGGTTCCTTCAATTTCAGAATCAATATCAGTACTTCCAAATAGTAATATTCGCCTTTATTCATGCGATTAAATGAGGCGAATATTTCTGTTTTTTGAATGGGAGTCATTTTGTGAGTCAGCGCATAGAGAGTTTATGAATGCCATTTTATGAATGACCCTTAATTTAAAAATGATTTTTCAGGCTGAAAATATATTTTGATCACAGTCATAAAAAAATGTAGTGCTACTTTTAACAAAAGTATTCACATCAAATACTCAGCTAAGAGAACTAATCGAAAGAGTCTTTCTTAATACCCAATTACATAAGTATACTCACATTTCGTTAATAGAGTTTTTTTTATTGAAAATTGTGGTTAATTACCGATTAAACTGGCATTGTTTTCATAATTGAAATTTATGATGAAGGTTTTCCTGAAATTAATGTTGCCACAAAAATAAAATTCTGCAATATATGATGCTCAATATTGATAAAAAATACAGTACAAAAAAGATAAAGTATGATATCTACGGACGGGTTTATTTTATATTTATGGTTAAGAAGCAAAATTGAAATTGAAATGTTTAGACGAAAAATACACCATCGATCGATTGAAGCAGTGGTATTTCACGTGTAGAATAAAAGGTACGCTTTGTTATATTAGATTAAATTGTATTTTAGATGAATTCAATTTATTTTTCTTTGTTTCATGTTTTTGAAGAAGCGGATGACGTCAGCTTCTAATGGAGTTAAAATAGGATTGTTATTTTGTTCTCGCGCGTGTCTTTTGCTATCTTGAATCAGTTTTTACGGTAACTTTGATGGTATAAAATATACGATATTCTGCCTTGACTAAATATTGTTTGTACATATTTCTATTCTTAATTTTTCTTTAGAAGTTTAAACTTGTATCTAAAAAATACTAGATATGGCTGAAAATTATTAGACTCCTGTGAGAAATCCGCACACGGGTCTACTGCTTAATATTAATCACACAAACGCGTAAACAAAATCTGATACTAAGGCTATCAAAATAGTTTGAAATGACGACAAAATATATTTATTATTACTTTTATTATGTTTGCACCTTTACGAATATCATAAAGTTAGTGCTATAGGAAAAGTCCTAAAATTATGGTCTTACGATCTGCAAATATTGCTCAAACCTGTGACACCTGCGGTAAATGAAATTTTAATTACCTCCAAACACCAATTTTCTGCAGTTTTAAACTTCAAGGTTTTTATCTGTGGTGTGATAGTACCACAAATAGATATCTCAAAACACCAGTGACGTTGTCTACAACCAGGTAAAACTACTTTTTAACTTTATTCAAATTCCTCCATATATTTTCCGGTCGCAGATCCAGTAGTGTTTTTGTAATAGCAAAAAACATTAATACATAGTGGACAAAAAGAAAGAAGAAATTAAAGTAAATGTTGAAAATATTCGTTATACGCGTATATTCTTAAAAAGCAATTTCCTTAATACATAATTTTTTATAAGAAATTTAGGTACAGTTCTGTTAATGGGGATACTCAATGGATAGTACTAGATACAAGACAGCAAACTAGAAACTATCCCTTTTTAGCATACCAAAGGATAAATCTCTGCTAGAAGAGTGGAAAAGAATAATTTCCTAAAATGATAAAAAAAAAAACTAACTTCAAAATCAGTTACATCTGAAATATATACTTACAAGAAGATTTTATTAAAAGAAATTATGTTAATGTTGTCAATAGTGAAACGGTTACTTTTGCTAGAGGTAAATCTATTTTTAAAATAGTTGTCGCTGCGATCGCCCTATTATTGTACCGCATAGTTGAACATTTATAAACTACAATTTTTTAGCACTTTTTAAAGCATTACCAGTTTGGCTCTTTTCAAATTCCGGAATTTCGCATTTATACCAGAAATTCCCTATAATGTTGTTTTCCTTATTTATTGGCAGATATTTCATGACTTCTTAAAGTAAAAATTCTTTTTTTTAAATTTCCGGTTTGAATTCGAAAATTTTGAATTAAAAAACGGTAAAACTGTTTCCCGCACTCTGTATTCTAGGCGCTGTACTTCTGCGTTGAAACTACTGTCTAAAAAAACAAGCAAACGAAAAACAGTGATTTTTATCTAAGCCAAGGTTAGCAGAATGAAAAATAAATAAATGTCAAAGTTTTTCCAATAGAAATACATCCTACTTTTTCATTAGACTAGCATCGCACAGACTAATAAAAATAACTAACTCATTTTCAAAATTTATAATTTGTACTTCACAATTACGAAAAAAAAAATTATCTGGAATAGCATCATGTGATATGATTACTGTTAACATTTTTAAAGCAAACAGTCGATGTCTTCCTAATTAACTTCTAAGTTTCTGTCTGTGGCGTGATAGTACCACAAACAGATATCTTGAAACACCAGTGACGTGTTCTACAACCCAGTAAAACTACTCTTTACATAAATTAATTTCCCTCCATATATTTTCCGGTCGTACATCCAGTAGATTTTTAATATCAAAATACATTACTACTACATAGTGGACAAAAAGAAAGAAGAAATTGAAGTAAATATCGAAAACAGTCGTTATACGCGTATATTCTTAAAAACCAATTTCCTTAAGACATAATTTTTTATAAGAAATTTAGGTACAGTTCTGTTAATGGGGATACTCAATGGATATTTGGAATAATATACAATAATACAATAATAATATTTTTCCATAATGATTTAAAAATAAATATTTTTCTTTAATTATATTTTAAATTACATTAATAAATAAAAAATTATCGTAGCCAGCACATAAATGACCGATTTCCGACTAACCAAGAGGTAGCGAATTATACTTTGATATGAATAGGTTGTTTAGGCGTGTAAAATTTTGTTGAAAACTTTAAAAAAATCACACTATAACTATTTCGAAAGGCCAGTTTAATTGGTCCGAAATCAGAAAATCTGAAATAGTTTTGCAATAAGCATCTTATTAATCTTGATTGCTTATAATTGTTATAAATCAATTTAACAAATTTTGCAATATCAATTTGTTGAAAAACTTCTAGATGTAAGATATATTCTAGGTTTGCCAAATTGCCAGCCATGAAATATTAAAAAAAGTAATAATTTCTTTATCGTCGCAGAAATTTAAAGTATTTTCACTTTATACTCAATTATTTTGATATCAGAAGACAGGTCCCTTTACACTTAGCCAACGTGATGGCTCAAAAAATGTCCGTAGTTAAAGATGGACATTTGTCAGCGTTCGTACGGTTTCTTCAATTTGAGTATCACTATGTCCGAATAGATATATTTCTTCGCCTTATTCGCAAAAAATTAAGTAGTACAGTGACCTCTCACTTATACGCGATACACGGTAATTAATTTTCAGCACCAGTGTCTTTATAAAATTATTTTCTCCGTTTTCATTTGCAGAATTTATAACTCGAATTTTACTGTTTTAAATTAGTGGTACGAAAAAGTAATTACTGATCATTGCGTATAAGTGGGAGGTCACTGTAATTATAATAAAAATGACACCTGCTGAAGGAAAACATTTCTCAGCTTTCATATGGTTCCTTCAATTTCAGTATCAATATCAGTACTTCCAAATAGTAATATTCGCCTTTATTCATGCGATTAAATAAGGCGAATATTTCTGTTTTTTGAATGGGAGTCATTTTGTGAGTCAGCGCATAGAAAGTTTATGAATGCCATTTTATGAATTACCCTTAATTTAAAAATGATTTTTCAGGCTGAAAATATATTTTGATCACAGTCATAAAAAAATGTAGTGCTACTTTTAACAAAAGTATTCACATCAAATATTCAGCTAAGAGAACTAATCGAAAGAGTCTTTCTTAATACCCAATTACATAAGTATACTCACATTTCGTTAATAGAGTTTTTTTGATTGAAAATTGTGGTTAATTACCGATTAAACTGGCATTGTTTTCATAATTGAAATTTATGATGAAGGTTTTCCTGAAATTAATGTTGCCACAAAAATAAAATTCTGCAATATATGATGCTCAATATTGATAAAAAATACAGTACAAAAAAGATAAAGTGTGATATCTACGGACGGGTTTATTTTATATTTATGGTTAAAAAGCAAAATTGAAATTGAAATGTTTAGACGAAAAATACACCATCGATCGATTGAAGCAGTGGTATTTCACGTGTAGAATAAAAGGTACGCTTTGTTATATTAGATTAAATTGTATTTTAGATGAATTCAATTTATTTTTCTTTGTTTAATGTTTTTGAAGAAGCGGATGACGTCAGCTTCTAATGGAGTTAAAATAGGATTGTTATTTTTTTCTCGCGCGTGTCTATTGCTATCTTGAATCAGTTTTTACGGTAACTTTGATGGAATAAATTAGACGATATTCTGCCTAAACTAAATATTGTTTGTACATATTTCTATTCTTAATTTTTCTTTAAAAGTTTAAACTTGTATCTAAAAAATACTAGATATGGCTAAAAATTATTAGACTCCTGTTAGAAATCCGCACACGGGTCTACTGCTTAATATTAATCACACAAACGCGTAAACAAAATCTGAAACTAAGGCTATCAAAATAGTTTGAAATGACGACAAAATATATTTATTATTACTTTTATTATGTTTGCACCTTTACGAATATCATAAAGTTAGTGCTATAGGAAAACTCCTAATATTATGGTCTTACGATCTGCAAATATTGCTCAAACCTGTGACACCTGCGGTAAATGAAATTTTAATTACCTCCAAACACCAATTTTCAGCAGTTTTAAACTTCTAAGTTTCTATCTGTGGTGTGATAGCACCACAAATAGATATCTCGAAACACCAGTGACGTTGTCTACAACCAGGTAAAACTACTTTTTAACTTTATTCAAATTCCTCCATATATTTTCCGGTCGCAGATCCAGTAGTGTTTTTGTAATAGCAAAAAACATTAATACATAGTGGACAAAAAGAAAGAAGAAATTAAAGTAAATGTTGAAAATATTCGTTATACGCGTATATTCTTAAAAACCAATTTCCTTAATACATAATTTTTTATAAGAAATTTATGCACAGTTCTGTTAATGGGGATACTCAATGGATAGTATTAGATACAAGACAGCAAACTAGAAACTATCCCTTTTTAGCATACCAAAGGATAAATCTCTGCTAGAAGAGTGGAAAAGAATAATTTCCTAAAATGATAAAAAAAAAAAAAAACTAACTTCAAAATCAGTTACATCTGAAATATATACTTACAAGAAGATTTTATTAAAATAAATTATGTTAATGTTGTCAATAGTGAAACGGTTACTTTTGCGAGAGGTAAATCTATTTTTAAAATAGATGTCGCTGCGATCGCCCTATTATTGTACCGCATAGTTGAACATTTATCAACTACAATTTTTTAGCACTTTTTAAAGCATTACCAGTTTGGCTCTTTTCAAATTCCGGAATTTCGCATTTATACCAGAAATTCCCTATAATGTTGTTTTCCTTATTTATTGGCAGATATTTCATGACTTCTTAAAGTAAAAATTCTTTTTTGAAAATTTCCGGTTTGAATTCGAAAATTTTGAATTAAAAAACGGTAAAACTGTTTCCCGCACTCTGTATTCTAGGCGCTGTACTTCTGCGTTGAAACTACTGTCTAAAAAAACAAGCAAACGAAAAACAGTGATTTTTATCTAAGCCAAGGTTAGCAGAATGAAAAATAAATAAAAGTCAAAGTTTTTCCAATAGAAATACATCCTACTTTTTCATTAGACTAGCATCGCACAGACTAATAAAAATAACTAACTCATTTTCAAAATTTATAATTTGTACTTCACAATTACGAAAAAAAAAAAATTATCTGGAATAGCATCATGTGATATGATTACTGTTAACATTTTTAACCCATTAACGCCGACTTATTTCACACTTCTTTTAATATTTCGATACCAGTTGACACCAGTTTTCCCATACTATTATTTTTACTTACTGAATCTCTGATAGTTTCACATTAGATAATACGATATTTTTAAAACTAAAATACAGGTGTTCATATTTATAAGTTTCGTTTTACTTAAATGGTAACTTTTCGTACCAACCGGTATTAATGGGTTAAAGCAAACAGTCGAAGTCTTCCTAATTAACTTCTAAGTTTCTGTCTGTGGCTTGATAGTACCACAAACAGATATCTTGAAACACCAGTGACGTGTTCTACAACCCAGTAAAACTACTCTTTACATAAATTAATTTCCCTCCATATATTTTCCGGTCGTATATCCAGTAGATTTTTAATATCAAAATACATTACTACTACATAGTGGACAAAAAGAAAGAAGAAATTGAAGTAAATGTCGAAAACAGTCGTTATACGCGTATATTCTTAAAAACCAATTTCCTTAAGACATAATTTTTTATAAGAAATTTAGGTACAGTTCTGTTAATGGGGATACTCAATGGATATTTGGAATAATATACAATAATACAATAATAATATTTTTCCATAATGATTTAAAAATAAATATTTTTCTTTAATTATATTTTAAATTACATTAATAAATAAAAAATTATCGTAACCAGCACATAAATGACCGATTTCCGACTAAAGAAGAGGTAGCGAATTATACTTTGATATGAATAGGTTGTTTAGGCGTGTAAAATTTTGTTGAAAACTTTAAAAAAATCACACTGTAACTATTTCGAAAGGCCAGTTTAATTGGTCCGAAATCAGAAAATCTGAAATAGTTTTGCAATAAGCATCTTATTAATCTTGATTGCTTATAATTGTTATAAATCAATTTAACAAATTTTGCAATATCAATTTGTTGAAAAACTTCTAGATGTAAGATATATTCTAGGTTTGCCAAATTGCCAGCCATGAAATATTAAAAAAAGTAATAATTTCTTTATCGTCGCAGAAATTTAAAGTATTTTCACTTTATACTCAATTATTTTGATATCAGAAGACAGGTCCCTTTACACTTAGCCAACGTGATGGCTCAAAAAATGTCCGTAGTTAAAGATGGACATTTGTCAGCGTTCGTACGGTTTCTTCAATTTGAGTTTCACTATGCCGAATAGAAATATTTCTTCGCCTTATTCGCAAAAAATTAAGTAGTACAGTGACCTCTCACTTATACGCGATACACGGTAATTAATTTTCAGCACCAGTGTCTTTATAAAATTATTTTCTCCGTTTTCATTTGCAGAATTTATAACTCGAATTTTACTGTTTTAAATTAGTGGTACGAAAAAGTAATTACTGATCATTGCGTATAAAATTTTGTTGAAAACTTTAAAAAAATCACACTATAACTATTTCGAAAGGGGAGGTCACTGTAATTATAATAAAAATGACACCTGCTGAAGGAAAACATTTCTCAGCTTTCATATGGTTCCTTCAATTTCAGTATCAATATCAGTACTTCCAAATAGTAATATTCGCCTTTATTCATGCGATTAAAAAAGGCGAATATTTCTGTTTTTTGAATGGGAGTCATTTTGTGAGTCAGCGCATAGAAAGTTTATGAATGCCATTTTATGAATGACCCTTAATTTAAAAATGATTTTTCAGGCTGAAAATATATTTTGATCATTCATAAAAAAATGTAGTGCTACTTTTAACAAAAGTATTCACATCAAATACTCAGCTAAGAGAACTAATCGAAAGAGTCTTTCTTAATACCCAATTACATAAGTATACTCACATTTCGTTAATAAAGTTTTTTGGATTGAAAATTGTGGTTAATTACCGATTAAACTGGCATTGTTTTCATAATTGAAATTTATGATGAAGGTTTTCCTGAAATTAATGTTGCCACAAAAATAAAATTCCGCAATATATGATGCTCAATATTGATAAAAAATACAGTACAAAAAAGATAAAGTATGGTATATACGGACGGGTTTATTTTATATTTATGGTTAAAAAGCAAAATTGAAATTGAAATGTTTAGACGAAAAATACACCATCGATCGATTGAAGCAGTGGTATTTCACGTGTAGAATAAAAGGTACGCTTTGTTATATTAGATTAAATTGTATTTTAGATGAATTCAATTTATTTTTCTTTGTTTCATGTTTTTGAAGAAGCGGATGACGTCAGCTTCTAATGGAGTTAAAATAGGATTGTTATTTTTTTCTCGCGCGTGTCTTTTGCTATCTTGAATCAGTTTTTACGGTAACTTTGATGGAATAAATTAGACGATATTCTGCCTTGACTAAATATTGTTTGTACATATTTCTATTCTTAATTTTTCTTTAGAAGTTTAAACTTGTATCTAAAAAATACTAGATATGGCAAAAAATTATTAGACTCCTGTGAGAAATCCGCACACGGGTCTACTGCTTAATATTAATCACACAAACGCGTAAACAAAATCTGATACTAAGGCTATCAAAATAGTTTGAAATGACGACAAAATATATTTATTATTACTTTTATTATGTTTGCACCTTTACGAATATCATAAAGTTAGTGCTATAGGAAAACTCCTAATATTATGGTCTTACGATCTGCAAATATTGCTCAAACCTGTGACACCTGCGGTAATTGAAACTTTAATTACCTCCAAACACCAATTTTCAGCAGTTTTAAACTTCTAAGTTTCTATCTGTGGTGTGATAGTACCACAAATAGATATCTCGAAACACCAGTGACGTTGTCTACAACCAGGTAAAACTACTTTTTAACTTTATTCAAATTCCTCCATTTATTTTCCGGTCGCAGATCCAGTAGTGTTTTTGTAATAGCAAAAAACATTAATACATAGTGGACAAAAAGAAAGAAGAAATTAAAGTAAATGTTGAAAATATTCGTTATACGCGTATATTCTTAAAAACCAATTTCCTTAATACATAATTTTTAATAAGAAATTTAGGTACAGTTCTGTTAATGGGGATACTCAATGGATAGTACTAGATACAAGACAGGAAACTAGAACCTATCCCTTTTTAGCATACCAAAGGATAAATCTCTGCTAGAAGAGTGGAAAAGAATAATTTCCTAAAATGATAAAAAAAAAACTAACTTCAAAATCAGTTACATCTGAAATATATACTTACAAGAAGATTTTATTAAAAGAAATTATGTTAATGTTGTCAATAGTGAAACGGTTACTTTTGCTAGAGGTAAATCTATTTTTAAAATAGATGTCGCTGCGATTGCCCTATTATTGTACCACATCGTTGCACATTTATCAACTACAATTTTTTAGCACTTTTTAAAGCATTACCAGTTTGGCACTTTTCAAATTCCGGTATTTAGCATTCATACCAGAAATTCCCTATAATGTTGTTTTCCTTATTTATTAGCAGATATTTCATGACTTCTTAAAGTAAAAATTCTTTTTTGAAAATTTCCGGTTTGAATTCGAAAATTTTGAATTAAAAAACGGTAAAACTGTTTCCCGCACTATGTATTCTAGGCTCTGTACTTCTGCGTTGAAACTACTGTCCAAAAAAAGAAGCAAACGAAAAACAGTTATTTTTATCTAAGCCAAGGTTAGCAGACTGAAAAATAAATAAAAGTCAAAGTTTTTCCAATAGAAATACATCCTACTTTTTCATTAGACTAGCATCGCACAGACTAACAAAAATAACTAACTCATTTTCAAAATTTATAATTTGTACTTCACAATTACGGAAAAAAAAATTATCTGGAATAGCATCATGTGATATGATTACTGTTAACATTTTTAAAGCAAACAGTCGACGTCTTCCTAATTAACTTCTAAGTTTCTGTCTGTGGCGTGATAGTACCACAAACAGATATCTTGAAACACCAGTGACGTGTTCTACAACCCAGTAAAACTACCCTTTACATAAATTAATTTCCCTCCATATATTTTCCGGTCGTATATCCAGTAGTTTTTTTAATAGCAAAATACATTACTACTACATAGTGGAAAAAAAGAAAGAAGAAATTGAAGTAAATGTCGGAAACAGTCGTTATACGCGTATATTCTTAAAAACCAATTTCCTTCAGACATAATTTTTTATAAGAAATTTAGGTACAGTTCTGTTAATGGGGATACTCAATGGATATTTGGAATAATATACAATAATACCATAATAATAATTTTCCATAATGATTTAAAAATAAATATTTTTTATTAATTATATTTTAAATTAAATTAATAAATAAAAAAATATCGTAACCAGCACATAAATTACCGATTTCAAACTAACCAAGAGGAAGCGAATTATACTTTGATATGAATAGGTTGTTTAGGCATGTAAAATTTTGTTGAAAACTTTAAAAAATTCACACTATAACTATTTCGAAAGGCCAGTTTAATTGGTCCGAAATCAGAAAATCTGAAATAGTTTTGCAATAAGCATCTTATTAATCTTGATTGTGATTAACAATTATAAGATTGTTATAAATCAATTTGTTGAAAAACTTCTAGATGTAAGATATATTCTAGGTTTGCTAAATTGCCAGCCATGAAATATTAAAAAAAGTAATAATTTCTTTATCGTCGCAGAAATTTTAAGTATTTTCATTTTATACTCAATTATTTTGATATCAGAAGACAGGTCCCTTTACACTTAGACAACGTGATGGCTCAAAAAATGTCCGTAGTTAAAGATGGACATTTGTCAGCGTTCGTACGGTTTCTTCAATTTGAGTATCACTATGTCCGAATAGAAATATTTCTTCGCCTTATTCGCAAGAAATTAAGTAGTACAGTGACCTCTCACTTATACGCGATACACGGTAATTAATTTTCAGCACCAGTTTCTTTATAAAATTATTTTCTCCGTTTTGATTTGCAGAATTTATAACTCTAATTTTACTGTTTTAAAATAGTGGTACGAATAAGTAATTACTGATCATTGCGTATAAGTGAGAGGTCACTGTAATTATAATATAAATGACAGCTGCTGAAGGAAAACATTTCTCAGCTTTCATATGGTTCCTTCAATTTCAGTATCAATATCAGTACTTCCAAATAGTAATATTCGCCTTTATTCATGCGATTAAATAAGGCGAATATTTCTGTTTTCTGAAGGGGAGTCATTTTGTGAGTCAGCGCATAGAGAGTTTATGAATGCCATTTTATGAATGACCCTTAATTTAAAAATGATTTTTCAGGCTGAAAATATATTTTGATCACAGTCATAAAAAAAATGTAGTGCTACTTTTAACAAAAGTATTCACATCAAATACTCAGCGAAGAGAACCAATCGAAAGAGTCTTTCTTAATACCCAATTACATAAGTTTACTCACATTTCGTTAATAGAGTTTTCTTTGATTGAAAATTGTGGTTAATTACCGATTAAACCGGCATTGTTTTCATAATTGAAATTTATGATGAAGGTTTTCCCGAAATTAATGTTGCCACAAAAATAAAATTCCGCAATATATGATGCTCAATATTGATTAAAAAAACAGTACAAAAAAGATAAAGTATAATTTCTCTGGACGAGTTTATTTTATATTTATGGTTAAAAAGCAAAATTGAAATTGAAATGTTTAGACGAAAAATACACCATCGATCGATTGAAGCAGTGGTATTTCACGTGTAGAATAAAAGGTATGCTTTGTTATGTTAGATTAAATTGTATTTTAGATGCATTCAATTTATTTTTCTTTGTTTCATGTTTTTGAAGAAGCGGATGACGTCAGCTTCTAATGGAGTTAAAATAGGATTGTTATTTTTTTCTCGCGCGTGTATTTTGCTATCTTGAATCAGTTTTTACGGTAACTTTGATGGAATAAATTAGACGATATTCTGCGTTGACTAAATATTTTTTGTACATATTTTTATTCTTAATTTGTCTTTAGAAGTTTAAACTTGTATCTAAAAAATACTAGATATGGCTAAAAATTATTTGACTCCTGTGAGAAATCCGCACACGGGTCTACTGCTTAATATTAATCACACAAACGCGTAAACAAAATCTGATACTAAGGGTATCAAAATAGTTTGAAATGACGACAAAATATATTTATTATTACTTTTATTATGTTTGAAACTTTACGAATATCATAAAGTTAGTGCTATAGGAAAACTCCTAATATTATGGTCTTACGATCTGCAAACATTGCTCAAACCTGTGACACCTGCGGTAAATGAAATTTTAATTATCTCGAATCACCAATTTTCAGCAGTTTTAAACTTCTAAGTTTCTATCTGTGGTGTGATAGTACCACAAATAGATATCGCAAAACACCAGTGACGTTGTCTACAACCACGTAAAACTACTTTTTAACTTTATTCATTTTACTCCATATATTTTCCGGTCGCAAATCCAGTAGTTTTTTTGTAATTGCATAAAACATTAATGCATAGTGGACAAAAAGAAAGACGAAATTAAAGTAAATGTTGAAAATATTCGCTATACGCGTATATTCTTAAAAACCAACTTCCTTAATACATAATTATTTTATAAGAAATTTATTTACAGTTCTGTTAATAGGGATACTCAATGGATAGTACTAGATACAAGACATCAAACTAGAAACTAACCGTATTTAGCATACCAAAGGATAAATCTCTGCTAGAAGAGTGGAAAAGAATAATTTCCTAAAATGATAAAAAAAAAAAAAACTAACTTCAAAATCAGTTACATCTGAAATATATACTTACAAGAAGATTTTATTAAAATAAATTATGTTAATGTTGTCAATAGTGAAACGGTTACTTTTGCTAGAGGTAAATCTATTTTTAAAATAGATGTCGCTGCGATCGCCCTATTATTGTACCGCATAGTTGAACATTTATCAACTACAATTTTTTAGCACTTTTTAAAGCATTACCAGTTTGGCTCTTTTCAAATTCCGGAATTTCGCATTTATACCAGAAATTCCCTATAATGTTGTTTTCCTTATTTATTGGCAGATATTTCATGACTTCTTAAAGTAAAAATTCTTTTTTGAAAATTTCCGGTTTGAATTCGAAAATTTTGAATTAAAAAACGGTAAAACTTTTTCCCGCACTATGTATTCTAGGCTTTGTACTTCTGCGTTGAAACTACTGTCCAAAAAAACAAGCAAACGAAAAACAGTGATTTTTATCTACGCCAAGTTTAGCAGAATGTAAAATAAATAAAAGTCAAAGTTTTTCCAATAGAAATACACCCTACTTTTTCATTAGACTAGCATCGCGCAGACTAATAAAAATAACTAACTCATTTTCAAAATTTATAATTTGTACTTCACAATTACGAAAAAAAAATTATCTGGAACAGTATCATGTGATATGATTACTTTTAACTCTTTTAAAGCAAACAGTCGATGTCTTCCTAATTAAATTCTAAGTTTCTGTCTGTGGCGTGATAGTACCACAAACAGATATCTTGAAACACCAGTGACGTGCTCTATAGCCCAGTAAAACTAATCTTTATATAAATTAATTTCCCTCCATATATTTTCCGGGCGAATAGCCAGTAGTTTTTTTAACAGCAAAAAACATTAATACTACTTAGTGGAAAAAAAGAAAGAAGAAATTGAAGTAAATGTTAAAAACAGTCGTTATACGCGTATATTCTTAAAACCAATTTCCTTAAGACATAATTTTTTATAAGAAATTTAGGTACAGTTCTGTTAATGTGGATACTCAATGGATATTTGGAATAATATACAATAATACCATAATAATAATTTTCCATAATGATTTAAAAATAAATATTTTTTTATTAATTATATTTTTAATTACATTAATAAATAAAAAAATTATCGTAACCAGCACATATATGACCGATTTCCGACTAACCAAGAGGAAGCGAATTATACTTTGATATGAATAGGTTGTTTAGGCATGTAAAATTTTGTTGAAAACTTAATAAAATTCACACTATAACTATTTCGAAAGGCCATTTTAATTGGTGCGAAATCAAAAAATCTGAAATAGTTTTGCAATCAGCATCTTATTAATCTTGATTGTTTATAATTGTTATAAATCAATTTAACATATTTTGCAATATCAATTTGTTGAAAATCTTCTAGATGTAAGATATATTTTAGGTTTGCCAAATTGCCAGCCATGAAATATTAAAAAAAGTAATAATTTCTTTATCGTCGCAGAAATTTAATGTATTTTTACTTTATACTCAATTATTTTGATATCAGTAGGCAGGTCCCTTTACACTTAGCCAACGTGCTGGCTCAAAAAATGTCCGTAGTTAAAGATGGACATTTGTCAGCGTTCGTACGGTTTCTTCAATTTGAGTTTTACTATGTCCGAATAGAAATATTTCTTTGCCTTATTCGCAAAAAAAAAAATAAGTAGTACAGTGACCTCTCACTTATACGCGATACACGGTAATTAATTTTCAGCGCCAGTTTCTTTATAAAATTATTTTCTCCGCTTTCAATCGCAGAATTTATAACTCGAATTTTACTGTTTTAAAATAGTGGTACGAAAAAGTAATTACTGATCATTGCGTATAAGTGAGAGGTCACTGTAATTATAATAAAAATGACAGCTGCCGAAGGAATACATTTCTCAGCTTTCATATGGTTCCTTCAATTTCAGTATTAATTTCAGTACTTCCGAATAGTAATATTCGCCTTTATTCATGCGATTAGACAAGGCGAATATTTCTGTTTTCTTAATGGAAGTCATTTCGTGAGTCAGCGCATAGGGAGCTGAGACTAGTTTATGAATGATCCTAAATTTAAAAATGATTTTTGAGACTGAAAATCTATTTTGATCACAATTATTAAAAAGGAAATGTATTGCTACTTTCAACAAAAGTATTCACATCAAAGACTCAGCGAAAAGAAACTACACGAAAAAGTCTTTCTTAATACCCAATTACTATCAGAAAAAAATTATGTTATTGCTGTCGTTGTATATGTGTTACACGATCCTTTGAATACTAGGCCTGAATGCTGACACAAAGATGGCGGCTGTCGTAGTCGGATTTTTTTCGGAGTTTGTACGGTCTCTCGAATTTGAAAACCAATAATATGTAAAAGTTTTCTTCACCTCATTCAGGGTTCGTACGCTTTTACCCCAATTTTTCAATATAATTTTTCTATTTAATATTTAAATAGCAGAAATCGCAGACACCTCGTTTAATTGCAGTACTTTTAATAATTTTCTGCATTTAAATAAAGTAAAATATTCTATAAATATTTGTGGTAAATGTATACGAGCCCTGTTATTTTTCTGAGATCAACTAAGTCAAAGAAAACGTTTTGAAATTACTGGTGTGTAAATTCAGGCGAATGTACAAATGCTTAAAAATATCCGCCTACGACTACTGCAAATTTTGTATCAGCACTCAGGCCCAGTATTCAGGGGGCGGTGATCTGTAACACCGCTCGTGTGCCGATTTTGTAAAACCTTTGTACGGTCCCCTAAATTTACGCCCCTGTATTTTCTAAAAGTTTTCTTTGACTTATTGAGTCTCAGACAAATGAGGCTGGAAAACTTTTAGAAATTATTGGTATTGAATTTCAAGGGACCGTACACTTGCTGAAAAATTTCCGCCTACGTCTGCATCAATTTTTGTGTCAGCGCTCAGACCAGTGGGCGATGTCTGCGAGATACATGACGTAATTTCCGAATTTATTCACTTTATACTGTGTGTTGGAAAGTATGTGGGAATGAGGGGATGGACAGAGCGGTCGTGAACTCCAAAGACGCCACTTAAATCAGAAAAAAATGTGACCGTGGTTCTTACAGATACAAGGATAGTAATCTATTGTTAAACAATTCTGTATGCTATTAATCTGAAATAAAAATTAAACGTTAATTTTGTTTCCGTTTATCATGTTTTAGTTGAATCAGATATATGTAAGATTCCTTATGTTGTTATAAATATTGTTCCTAATGAAAGTCGTTGTATTTCACCCTTTGTGATGCACCTATTCCAATGTAAAAAAAAAAAAAAAATGTTGAGATGTTAGAATACATTAGATTAAGCATGTAAAGAATAATTTGAAAAAATTAGAAAGTAAAAAAATATATATATATTGACTAAAAGTGACTTTTTTCATACCTGCAATAAAACGAAAACTACATACGTCTCATAAATATTGTCAATTTGTTAATACAAGATTGTAAAGTATTTTTGCCTTTGTGAAAAATCTATTTTTGGACGTCTCCAGCTTTTTTAATGCTACAAAATGTACGAATTTCATTTTAGCAATAACGCCGTGAAACTGCTCAAATGATAAATGAAACTTTGGCATAAAATATTAACTCAGTATCGCCGTCTGTTGAGAATTCTATGAAATCTTTATGTTAACTGCTGTCTTGGAAGATAGAAGCAATAAATATAACCGTCTTTTAAAGCTCACTGTAGAAGTTACATTCACTTTTCGGTATGTTGCAGATATGCAACATGGTGATACGAAAGGTTAAGTTAGATAGGTATGCTATAGGATGTTTGCAGTGGGGACTCGTGACTGGTTGTTTTTGGGGCACTAAATGCAAGGCTGAGAAAATTATTCTTTTGTTACCATTATTTTTTAAAAGAAATTTATTTTTTGTTTAAAACAGAACATTCTGCCAGTCAATAATACAAAAGTTTCTTTTAAATATTTGCGGTAACGAACGAATAAAATTGGCAGCCATGCATTTAGTGCCCGAATAAAACCAGTCAGGAGCCGCCACTAGATGCATGTGAGCATAAACGATGGAATGTAAGCATGTAAGATGTATATGTTTGTAAATATATAAATAAAGCAATTTATGTGAGTAAAAATACATCTTAAGTGTAGGGGTATTGAGCATAAAGACAATTTCAGAATTAAGACACGTTCAACATATATATTAATTCAGTTGTCATCATCACTTTTTGTATGAATCTACGAAACGCACAACAACGAATGAGGTATCATTCGACAGGTTTTTGAAGCGGCATCTGACATAAGTATACTCACATTTCGTTAATACATGTTTTTTGATTGAAAATTGTGGTTAATAACAGATTAAACCGGCATTGTTTTAATAAATGAAATTTATGATGAAGGTTTTCCTCAAATTAGTGTTGCCGCAAAAATAAAATTCCGCAATATATTATGCTCAATAATGATTAAAAAAACAGTACAAAAAAGATAAAGTATGATTTCTCCGGACGGATTTATTTTATACATTATATTATTTTGTATTTATGGTTAAAAAGCAAAATTGAAATTGAAATATTTAGAAGAAAAATACACCATCTATCAATTGAAGCAGTGGTATTTCACGTGTAGAATAAAAGTTATGCTTTGTTATATGAGATTAAATTGTATTTTAGATGCATTCAATTTCTTTTTCTTTGTTTCATGTTTTTGAAGAAGCGGATGACGCCAGCTTCTAATGGAGTTAAAATACGATTGTTATTTTTTTTCTCGCGCGTGCCTTTTGTTATGTTGAATCAGTTTTTACTGTAACTTTGATGGAATAAATGAGACGATATTCTGCCTTGACAAAATGTTGTTTGTACATATTTTTATTCTTATTTTTTCTTTAGAAGTTCAAACTTGCATCTAAAAAATACTAGATATGGCTAAAAATTATTAGACTGCTGTGCGAAATCCGCGCACGGGTCTGCTGGTTAATATTTATCACACTAACGCGTAAACAAAATCTGATACTAAGGGTATCAAAATAGTTTGAAATGACGACAAAATATATTTATTATTACTTTTATTATTATTATTATTATGTTTGAACCTTTACGAATATCATAAAGTTAGTGCTATAGGAAAACTCCTAATATTATGGTCTTCCGATCTGTAAACATTGCTCAACCCTGTGACACCTACGAAAGATAAAATTTTAATTACCTCGAAACACTAATTTTCAGCAGTTTTAACACGATAACGCTTGAATAAATTAACGGAATAACATTTTTGTTTGTTTCTTTTTCTTTTTTTTTTCTTTTTTTCTTTTTTTTTTTTTTTTTAATAAAGAAAATTGACTTATCTGTAATCTGAACCTAAAAAACAAACACAAGCAATAATTGTGTTTACCCAATTATCAGGAAAATTATTATGTCAGGATATTTTTTCCGTGGATACCGGTAAATCATGTTGTTGTGACGTTTACAAATCCCATTTTCTTAAAAAAAAAAACAAAGAAAAAGCTGAGCAATTTCAATTTACGTCCAGGTTTGTAAAAAAAAAAAAAAAAAAAAAAAAAAAAAAAAAAAGAAGAAGAAGAAGGAAGCATTATTGAAATCAAGATATTGAATTCGAGCATTTATATCCTTTTTCTAGTACCTCACACCATAATACTTGATTTGTTTTTGTTTTCTTCTGTGTTTCGCTAAACTTTAGACAAGCTGTCACCAAAATTTTCAATCTCATGGACCAATAAGTTCATAATTTAAAATCCCGCAGGTCAGTAAAAATATTTTTTCAATAATATAAATACATTTTTAGAATTATTATCACAGATTTTTCTTTTTATTAATATCAAATGTACCTATAGAATATAACAAAATTATACACGAAGAGTGCCCAACTGTGATCCGCGGAATACCACCTTTTTATTTTTATTTTTTAAATAATAATCTTCGGCTCATTTAATCGCAGAAAGAGCTTTTTAAATCTCAACAAAAAGTTTTAAAAGTTGTTCATTTGTAAAAAAAAAAAAAAAAAAAGAAAGAAAGAAAAAATAATAATAATTTAAATATTACAAAATAACTGAAGCTTATTTAAGTATCACACATTTTTAATGCGATTTTTGTTCATGCTTGTTTGAAATAGGTTCATATGTTTATGGTATTAACGATGCTAGTAGAACACATAAAGCCGTTCTCATATCAAGCCGTCGCCGGTACTGAGTTTTAATTTCTGTGACCCAATCAAAATATTTGTTTCGCACAAATATGCAGTTCAAAATGAAATAAAATATTTCATTGCCTGTTTTCAGTTAGTAATGTTATATTCGAATTTTAGAGAGAGACAGAAAACAAAAAATACCTGTTTTGAAGATAAATAACCAATAATGTCTGTAAATTTTGTATCAATGCCTGCAATAATTTAAAATTCCAAAACTAAACTTCTAACTTTTCATAAATATAAGAATTTTTTAGAGTGGTATCATGTTTTAGTATTATTAGTTTTATTATTGGTAGAGTATAATTATTAATAAAACATGAAAATATTCCAAATAATGTCCAGCCTCTTCTTTGGACAACCAAAAATTTCTCGCGCATCAATAGCCGACGACTTCGGCTTTAGACTATGATTGTTTCGTTTTACGTTAGTTACCAATAGACTTATTTGCATATTTACGTTAAAACCACGTACTTTCCTAATTGTTTTGAGCAATATATATTCAACGGTGTAAGCCTTCATGAATAAAATTGTACTACTACAGGAATCGTACACTTTTACCGCAATTTTTTAATAGAATATTTAGCCTTATTTAAAAGCAGAAAAGTATTACAAATCCTGCAATTAAACGCGGTGTCTACAATTTCTGCTATTTAAATTTTAAATAGAAAAATTCTATTAAACAATTGTGACACAATTGTACGAACCCTGTACTAGAGTACTTCTAAAGACATTTCATTTTAAACAGTATATGCAGAAGTATTATTAAAAATTCTATATTAACAAAAGAGGAAAGTTCTTTTTTAGGTTATAAATTGCGTGAAAAATCATCAATAAATCTTGCAGCCACTATTTGCATGCGGTGAGATGTCGATGGAATGATTTTATTCCAATTTGATATCATGCGACTGCCTCGAGGTATTTTAACCCCTTGAAGGGCACCGGTATATTATATATACCACTTAATTTTAATTCCAAAATGCCACAATGACACCAGAATTTTATAATCAAATTTTGAATTTATAAGGTTCATGAGGAAAAGCTTTTACTTATTTTAAAATAAATTCATTCGTGAATCCTGGTGTCAATCAATCATTTCAATATTTTAGTTACAAAAGTACTTTGCCCCTGAAGGGGTTAACACACGTGAGAACGACTGTCTTTCAAATTTAACAAAGGTATAGGATAAACTAAGCCACCAGTTCCGGTCCTGCCTTAATACTGGACACTGCCAGGAACTGATTATCAAAAGGACAAATGGGGTAGTTGACCAGGAATTTGATATTTTCTCTTAAAATGAGAACGAATTGCGACTGAGAACCAGGGTTGCCAGTTTGGCCTTTTTATAAATTCTGAAATTCCGCATTCATACCAGAAATCTCCTATAATGTTCTTCTCTTTATTTAATGACAGACATTTTGTGATTGCATAAAGTAAAAAAAATTCTTTCAGAATTTCCGGTATGAATTCGAAATTTTTGAGTTAAAAAAAATGGCCAAACTGGCCGCCCTGCTGAGAACATAGGTGTCACCAACTGTGTTTTTGTCCATGTACCGCAAAGCCATTAAATAATAAGCCCAGTCAGATAAATGGGAAACTTTTCGCAAGTTGAAAATAGCGCCATGTAGCGGTTGGGAGTGCTGCATTCGGCACCAAGAATATTTTAATAAAATTTTGCTTCTAAAATTAAAGCTTAAAATAAGGAGTTCATATTTTCTAAGAAAGTCGTTTGTAAATTCCGGTGTCAGTCAGTAATTTCACATTTTACGAACAAAATTTGTCTGTGCCGGAAAGGGTTAATTGCATAGTGATGTAAATTTCCATCACTTTTTATTTAACTTTTAATAAATAAATCAAGTTCTTCGCCACCACTATATTTATATAGAAATATTAATCCAGTAAATTTCCACATTTTTTTTTCATTATAGTTTTAGCTTTAATGTAAAAGATCCCAACAATTAGCAAGCTTTTAAAGGAAGTGCAAAAACAAAACATCGATAAAAATCGTATAAAATATCGATATAAATAAATCGTATCGTTTCTCTGCGACCCACTTCTGTTTTGTCCTCCTTCCGCAGAAGAGGTTTGGCGCTAGTGTGTCGCTAACAAATTTAACACTATCTGACTGGGCTTATTATTTAATGGCTTTGATGTACCGTGAGTCGACTCTGGACTTCGCTATTCAAGAAATGGCTATTTTGCATTCAACTCTGATTTCTCTAACTGTGACAGTACCACAGTTAGCTAGCTCGGTCAACAATCAAGATACAGAAGTAAACCCCAAATTAACCATATTTACCTTTAAACCTCAATTATTCTTTTTCATGTATTTTCCGGTAGTAATTCCAGTAGTTTTTTTTTAATAACAGAACTATTAATGAATAGCGGACATTTTAATAACAACTCGGAACAGAGTGTGGGAAGTATTCATTATACGCAGATATCGTTAGTTACAAAAGTAAAACCAAACCGACGACTGTTTAAGGTGACAGACCATAAGGGCGATAGGAAAAGAAGAATAGAAAAAAGGAGTATTTCTTTAAGTAAACCAAGTAAAGAACTAATTGTTAGATAAGTCCATTAGAAAATTAAAAAGTCCTTCCGGCCTGTACCGGGAGGAAAAGGTAGCTTTCCTACATCTTCGTTTTAAAATTTTAGCTAATGTTGCACGAAAACAGCAAGTTAAAATGCAAAGAAACGTTTACAAAACATTCGTTAATACTGAATTTGAATAAGAAATTCGCCAAATTATTGAGCAATAGCCAAATTGGCTTCATTTATAAAGACTTATTTTGGTCACCAAATTTGGCGATATTTCGCCAAATGTCGCCAATTTTGCCAATTTTGTCGCCAATTTTGGCGCTAACGGATATGAATATATAGTTTTATGCGTATGATTGGGAAAATTATTACAACAATGAAAGAAAATAATTTGCGAGTAATCGCGTTAATGTGCTGTTTTGTTTCAAAATGTCAGCCACCCTAGAATTTCAAACTGCTCTATCTCAGCTATTTTTTAAGATAGAGGTAAACCAAAAATGCTCTGGAATCCTTGTATCAAGGCCTAACACGTAATTAAAAATAAATTTGAATTTTTAATTTTTTTGTATATTTATTTTAATTTTTAATTTTTAAATGACCGCCATCTTGAAACAAAATGGCGGACCAAGCTGGCCAACGAACTCGGTCGAGACATTGGTGACCTTAATACACACAATTAGTTTCATCAAAATCGATTTATAAATACGAGCGTTATCATATGACATAGGTCAGATATATAAGATATTATAATTATATATATATATATATATATATATATATGTATATATATATGGATATATATATATATATATATATATAAATCAACATTTGAACGGAGGGTGGTTTTGGGGTCTGGGGGTCATGATCGGTGAAAATATATCGAAATTTTCCGGAACTGCTTTCCTCCGAACGGCTGCAATAGGTAGCTTTATACTTTTTTGTATTGAAAGCTACCTAAAATTTGTTTTAATTTTGAACGAAGTGCTGAACGAGAAAAAATATTATCAAACCAATTATTAGGAGATGATAAGGGGCTCCCGAAGATGTGAGCGAGCGGTAAGTGGGCAATGACAATAGTAATGAGAGACTTTAAATATTTGACATAGCTTGTAAAAAAATGTACGCGATACGTTGACTGTTTTTCAAACACTTATATCTTAACATATTCAATGATTGATGATTGGACAATTTTTGCGAGGGTTAGAGTCTAGAAAGAAAAAAAAAGAAAGAAAAAATAACCGAGAAAACACGCAGGCAGATAATCAAACCTTTTTTTTTTTTATCCCAATGAAATTTATTCCGGAGCGGATCTTTTCACTTTCTTTCGTTCTTCTCTATTCATAAGAGAACGCATATACACTATTATGGATAAGTCTTCTTTTAGAATCGCTTCGTTTACTCGATATTTTTTTGCTAATAACTAATTTTCTAGCTTATGCGTTTTTTTTTAATGATTTTTAAAGCTGTAAATTATAAACAGCTTTATCACATGAGTACAAGTTGAAAAAAAACAGGAAATTACATTTACTGTAATTAAATGTAATACTTATAAAAAGTTTTGAATGTTTTTTCCGGTGGTTGATCATTGTATTTTTCTTAAAAGTTTATTTTTATGATTGTTTCAAAACTTATCAAAAATAACTGTCTGATCTAAACTTCTTATTGCATGAAATTACTTATGATAATCAAAACATTAAGAAATTTAAATTATTGTCTTTATTAACAAGAATATTGGCGATAACTGCATAAATGCATTTTTATGATACATTTTTTATGAACACTTATGGCAGTTTACTTTTAACATATTGCTTTTACTTACCCATCATGCGTAGTACACTGCAAAAAATAATTGTTGATTTTGCAGTATAAAACTGGCACCCAGCTGCCAGTATTATACCGTAAAATTAACAGTATTAAACAGTAAAATAAGCAGTAATACGCTGCCGTGCAAGCAGTAATACGCTACCGCGCATATTTTTTGCAGTGTATAGGGTCTTGTAATCGTTGTAATCGTTGTAATCGTTGTAATAAGTCTTGTAATCGTTTTGAAAATCGAAAAAAATTTTTTTACGGATTTACACGTTTCAGACACTGGAGATTCCGAAAAACATATTTTTACACACAAAAAAAAAAAAAAAAAAAAAAAAAAAAATTAAAAAAAAAAAAAATTGCCGTCCGTCTGTCTGTAAACGCTCTATCACCCGAACAAATTGAGACAGAGACTTGAAATTTGGTGTGTACTTACTATGTAATAATGGGAAGAAGCTTATTGAATTTCAGTAACTTCGATTATCCGGAACTATTTTTTGGGACTCTCGAAATATTCGTTCTGATAAAAGGTATATAACATTTTTCGAAATTGTATATTTTAAGGAGTGAATTAAAAGATAATAAAAATATATAAATTTTGCATAAATAATGAAGTCGATCGGATAATTAGTTGCCGAGATATTTGTAATCCTATTTCCAAACTCTTCTATTTTTCATGACCCTGTGTTTCATTCAAATTTCAATTCAAAAGTATATTTTATATTTTTAATATTTGGAAATAAGACGCTTAATCCGACGCAGTAAACCGTTAGTTTATATGATTATCAATTTTGAAGTTGTAAGGATGTTTCTTTTACGCAGTTCAATAATAGAGCATTTAAAATTTATGACGTCATCAAGCAGCGAATTATGCATATCCATGATGGGTAAGTATTACGGTTGTCCCCAACGACTAGTTACAATTATTTTAAGCGAAAGCCTACAAATGTATTTTATAACGTTTTAGACAGAATCGGCCTTCATGTTAACACAAAAGTTATTAGTGCAATCTTATTTCCTTAAATAAACTTTATACTGCCTAAACTATTTACGAAGATCAATATATTCTACTTTTAATTCGTAAGCATATACAGTGGTGGCCAAAAGTGTGGACATTTTTTGAAAGTTTCATGTTTTTCAACTTTGTGTGCTTGTAGAATATATTAATTTTCACTTAAATACAAACGTTTATATATCAAATTGAAGGTAATTTAATATACAATTTAATAATAAAAACAGTATTACAATATCTGTATTACAAAAAAAGTTTTGCAACTAATAGTAAAATCTATCTTAGATTTGCATTTTTTTAAAGTGGTACTTACACAATCAATACTTAGTAAGATAATCTTTATTTTTTAAGACAGCTTCACAGCGTCTTTTCATCGAGTGAACGAGTGTTTGGAGTTCATCTTTCGTAATCACATGGTGCCAAGAATCGATTATAGCTTCAATAAGTTGTCTTTTATTGGATGGACGTTTTTTTCGTACAAGAATTTTCAAATGTCGCCACAAATTTTCAATTGGATTGAGATCAGGGCTGTTTCCTGGCCATGGTAATATATCTATGCCTTAATTTTGAAACCATGCTTTGCATATTTTTGCTGTGTGGCATGGAGCTGAATCCTGCTGAAAAATAAATGGTGCGTTGTTGGGGAAGATATCCCTGATGGAAGGTATCAATTTTGGTTCCAGGACAGATTCGATGAATTTTTTGGCATTCAGGATGCCATCAATCACTTGAATTCGGCCCACACCATCTGCAGACATACATGCCCAAATCATGACATTTGTTGGGTTTTTTGTAGTTGCTTCAATGCAAACAGGATGAAGTGCTTCTCTTACTCTACGTCTCAGGTATTTTCTACCATCACTACCAAAGAGCGGTATTTTACTCTCATCGCTCCAGATTACTTGCTTCTATTGATTTTCTGACCATTTAATGTGTTCTTTTGCCCACTTAACTCGTTTTTTGCGTTGCTTTTGATTTACATATTGTTTTTTTCTTGGAATTCTAGCTTGTAGTCCAAATCCTGATAAACTTCTACTTATTGTTCTTGAACTTACTGCAATACCCGCTGCATTCATTTCACATCTAATGGCATCTGATGAAATTTTTCTATCTTGAAGGCATAGCCGTTTAATTTTTCTATCGGCAGTAGCACTTGTACATTTTTGTCGGTCTGATTTGGCCTTATTTTCCACTGATATCGTTTTTTCATAACGTAAACAGAACTTTCGTACACCAGAACAAGTCACTGAACCACCAACTTGTCCAATTTCAGCATAAGAGAAGCCATTTTCTCTCAATATGACAATTCGGATTCTTTTTGTAGATGTCCAATTAGTTCTTCTTGTTGATGACATTGTTTAAAATTAGTTTAATAAAAAAAAGGACTTTAAATATTCAAAAACAGCAATACTCTATTTAATTGTACTAGTATGCATCATTCCGCAAAATATTTCCGCAAAAATAACTCTTTTACCATCCAAATAACCTAAACTATAGTTACAGACATTTGATTGGTCCTCAGAACAGTGTTTGTGATTGGCTAGTACGCTTTTATTACAAAACACGTCCTTATTCAAAACGATTTGTGTTTGTTTGTTCTACTAAAATGAGCATAACTTTTTTTGTAATACAGATATTGTAATACTGTTTTTATATATTAAATTTTACATTAAATTACCTTCAATTTGATATATAAACGTTTGTATTTAAGTGAAAATTAATATATTCTACAAGCACACAAAGTTGAAAAACATGAAACTTTCAAAAAATGTCCAAACTTTTGACCACCACTGTAATATATATACTAGTTGACTCTAATGTTATTGATATCTTATTGTTTGGTGGTAGTATGGAAAAAGTAATGTCATTAGGAGATAAAAAATTTCATGATATTCTAACTCATCTACCAGGGGCAAATATTGTGTATAAATGTAACTGCTTTCAAAAGACAAACAACGAATATATAATACATCATGGAATGTGATAGGAATACATGGATTGCCATTTTCCCAACTTAATGAAAAAGTGTCTGGACAGAAAGTCGAACTCTCAACCTCTTGGATTTAATTGCCCATACTCTGCCTATTGAGCTACCTCTACCGACAAATGTCCGACACAATTCACTCACACAATCTCTGGTTGTCTGTCCAACTGACAAGTTAGATATAAGACTGAATTGTTTTCACTGATTGTCTGTCCTGGTAGCTCAATAGACAAGCATTGGTGATAAGCAATAGACATGCAATAGACAAGCAGATATTATGGTTTCGACTCCCCGTTCGGACACTTTTTCACTCAGTTGGAAAAGTGTCAATTCGTATATCTTTACCAATCAGTAAGGTTGAGTTAACCTTTTCACAGAGGCTCTTTCAAGAAAAGCGTGACAGGTGCTGTAACAGATCCCATATAAAAGTTAAAACTAGTAGATCAGGATCAGTAGATCAGGAGTCTCAACGTCAGCTCTGAAAGTCATTGTTTGGTGTTTTTCACAAAATAATCTACAATTTGTCTTTCTTTCTGCAACATGTGTTGACAAACATATACTAACTTTTTGTTTAACCCATTTATGCCTAGCGCCCCAAAATTTGAACGTTCTGACGCATATACGGCAGGGAATATTTTATTACCATGATGATCACTGAAATGTCCTTCTATTTCATAACCGAAAGAAAATTACCAATACGAGCAGGGAAGACAGAGCTATGCTCGGTCAAAATTAAATTTGAGTTCAAATATCATGACCCATGACCAAAATGACACACTAATTGAATTTTCTCGAAAATGTGACTTAGCCCAACAGTCTTCTCGTGCCCGAAAACCATAGGATGCAAAATTTAGTGTAAATAGTCTGAGCCGTTTTTAAGATAAAATCGCTTGACCCATAATGACCCATGACCCAAATGACCCACTAATCGAAATTTCTCGAACATGTGACCTAGCCTAATAGTCTTCTTGTTCCCTAAATCTGTAGGGTGCTAAATTTATTTTAAATCCTCTGAACCGTTTTTAAGATAAAATAGCTTGATCCATAAAGACCCATGACCAAAATGACCCACTAATTGAATTTTATCGAACATGTGACCTAGCCCAAGAGTCTTCTGGTGCTTGAAAACCATTGGATGCAAAAATTAGTGTAAATTGAGCCACTTTTTAGATCATGACCCACAATGACCCAGAAATGAGCTACTAATCGAATTTTCTCGAACATGTGACCTAGCCCAAGGATTTTCGCGTGCCCGAAACTCGTAGGATACAAAATTTAATCAAAATCGTTAGAGCCGTTTTGTAGGTAAAATTAATTTTACCCGCTTTGACCTAAAAATGACCCACTAATCGAAAGTTCTCGAAATTGTGACCCAGCCCAATAGTCTTCTCGTGCCCGAAAATAGTCGGATACAAAATTTCGTTAAAATCGTTTGAACCGATTTTTAGATACAATTAGCTTGACCATGACCCAAAATGACCCAAAATGACCCACTAATTGAATTTTCTCGAACATGCGACCTAGCCCAACAGTATTCTCGTGCCCGAAAACCATTGGATGCAAAATTTATTGTAAATTGAGCCGCTTTTTAGATCTTGACCCACAATGACCCAGAAATGACCCATTGATTGAATTTTCTCGGACATGTGACCTAGCCCAATGAATTTATCGTGCTCGAAACTCATAGGACACAAAATTTAATCAAAATCGTTAGAGCCGTTTTTAGATAAAATTAATTTGACCCGCGTCGACCCAAAAAATGACCCACTAATCGAAAGTTCTCGAACATGTGACCCAGCCCAATAGCTTCTCGTGCCCGAAAATGGTCGGATACAAAATTTCGTCAAAATCGTTTGAACCGTTTTTAAGATACAATTAGCTAGACCATGACCCTTGATGACCCAAAATGACCCACTAATTGAATTTTCTCGAACACGTGACCTATCCCAATGATTTTCTGGTGCCCCAAAACGGTAGGATACAAAATTTCGTCAAAATCGTTAGAGCCGTTTTTGAGATAAAATTTGCATATATATATATATATATATATATATATATAACCACACACAATATGTGCTCGTATTAGAATATATGATATTACAGTGAATGAGAATTACTTTTGCATGTTTCGATAAATAAGTTTCTTCTTTGTTTATTGTTGCATTACGTGTATTTGTTATACACGAAGATTGATTTATTTGGAATCCATTTTAAAACAGTTACCTGAATGGACGATTATCTATCTGCTCCTGAATCAGAATTGGAATGCGAAACATTTCTTGTCTAGTAAGTAGTGCACAGTGTTGCCACTGGGATACATTTTTTAAATTTAGTTTTCGTGATTACCACGAAAGTATTTTGAGAAAGTAAAATTCACCTTATTTAATAACATATTAAATAAATCGAAAACAAAGAGAATTACTCCAGTTTAAAATTCAAAAAGTGGTGCCAATCAAGCAATCTGAATTTTAAAACAGCCCACTGGCAACAAGGCCCCAGCAATAAGACACTTTACTGCAACGAACAATAAATTTCATGCTATATCATAAAAAAAAAACTAGTACCGTCGGCCATCATTATAGTTGGTAAAATCGTATACAGATAATATAAAGACTTGGTTTTATACAACTATTTGTAGAAGATAAAAGTAGACTCGTACACAAAGAGGCGGATTTAAAAAAGAGAGACATATAAGAGCTAGACATAATCGCCTGAAGAAATTTATCAATTACATACATAGGATGTTTCTAAACTCATACAAACTGGTAGAGCACACAGTAACAATCATTTATTGTTTACGAATGTATGGGACCAAGTGACGCATTAAGGTAAAAACACCAGGGGGGCAATTAGGCCCCTTTTTTAATTTTAAAAATTTCTCTTTCATACCAGAAAATTTTTATGCTATCCTTTTCATGACATTTCATAATTACTTAATAATAAAATTCTTCTTTGAAAATATTTGGTATGAAATCGAAATTTTTTGAATTGAAAATAGAAATAGAAATAGAAATTTTTAAAAATAGAAATGAAGTTTTTGGTTGATTCCACTGGCGGTAGAGGGCAGTAAGTGACTGGTCGCCGTTTAGTACCATGCATTCAAGTAGAAAAAATCGCCATTTTTAATTGTGCTATCGTTCGTCATGGAAGACTTTACATATGCCGAAAAAGCCGACATTCATGGTCGTGCATGGTCGTGCAAATGGCAACGCCAGGGCTGTCCTACGAATGTATCAGGAGCAGTTTCCTCGAAGAAGAATGCCTGATCATAGAATGTTTCAGCGCTTACACCGTCAGCTTTCTGAAACAGGTTCTTTCCACGTCACCAGACAGGAAACTGGTCGAGAAAGAGCTGTACGCAGTGCAAGCCTGGAAGAAATTATTGTGATATTTGTGAGTGAAAGGCCCGAATCAAGTACAAGAGCTGTCGCACAGAATTTAGGTGTGAGTCATCCGACCGTTTGGAGAGTGATAAATGAAAATCGATTTCATCCCTTCCGTTTTCAACGTGTACAAAATTTGAAACAGGAAGATTATCTTCTGTGGTTGAACTTTTGCCAGTGGGTTTTGCAGCCACAAGTATTGCAGCCAGACTTTTTTGCTCATATTCTATTTACATATGAGGCAGTATTTACACACGAGGGTGTGTTTAATACGCACGATTTCCATCTTTGGGGAACCAATAATCCACATGTAACGGGGCCACATGCTTATCAACAACGATTTTTTGTGAATTTGTGAGCGGGTATTGTTAATAATTATTTGATTGACCCATACCTACTACCAAAGAGGCTGGATGGTCGCTGTTACCTTCTTTTTTTGCAACAGGTTTTACCAGAACTGCTGCAAGATGTTCCGATCGCCATTCGTAACCGGATGTGGTTTCAACATAATGAAGCGCACGCGCACTTCACCACTGATGTGCGCAGTTACCTGAATGGCACATTTGGGACGCGATAGATTAGGCGTGGTGTACCAGTTCCTTGGCCAGCGCGATCTCCCGATTTATCGAGCCTTGATTTCTTTTTATGGGGACATCTGAAGGGTCTTGTTTATGAGACTCCAGTTGACTGAGACGAAAATGTAGTATCTCGCATATCCGAAGCTGCTGCACGTGTGCGGGAAATCCCTTACATCTTTAGAAGTGTTTGCCAATCGTTCCACCGACGCAGCGAAGCATGTATCATAGTTGGCGGGAGCAATTTTGAACACTTATTGTAATATTATTGTCAAGACTCCCTTATCATAGATCAGACTTGACAATCCGGAGAAAGTCTATGGGAGAAAATGTCCGCGGTAATTGCCAACTTATTAATTGACTTTCTCCGGAAAGTATCGCCGCCTGGTGGATACTACCGCACAGTTGCCATGGTTCGGGCTTTTTGAACACCAGTATATTTTTAGAGAAAATGTTGTTCTTTTAAATCCCAGAATTCTCCGATCAAACAAAACAAAATTGTCTCTACTAAAAAACTGGTATCCAAAAATATAATAGAAAAATCTATAGAAAAATCTAGCTGGTCTGCTACCGCATAGCTGCCAACTCTTACGCTTTTTACTTACCACTAAAATTTAATAGAATTTTTTTCGTCATGTAATCACACGATCTTGTCAATTTAATAAGATAAAATTTACTATAAAATTTTAGTGGTAGGAAAACTACTAGTTCATAAGCAAATGCATAGAACAAATGGAGCTGTGAAAAAATTTCGTGTGATTTCGTGTCGTAAATACTATTACTGACGATTGATGGCGCTAGTAGCAGGACAAGTATAGCGGTCAAAGGCAACTTGCTGATTGAGAGGTCTGATACTATGATAAGGAGGTCTTGATTATTGTATGCATTATTATTTACTTGTAAACTACATTGTAAATAAACATTTTATCTTTTTTATTCATGTATTTCGTTTGAAAAGTTTGCCAGTTTTGCGCTTTTTTTTAATTCAAAAATTTCGATTCCATACCAAACATTTTCAAAGAAGAATTTTATTGTTAACCCATTACCCGCTGGTGCTGCGTTAACGCAACATTCAAAATAAAAGTGTATAAAAAAAAAGCTGCCGTGCCATCACTATTTTAATATGGTAAAAAATACCTTATTCAATGACAAAAACTTTGCTATTAAAGATACCGAATATTATCTTTCATAATTTTTTGGTGGGAAATGGAATTTAAGTAAAAATATTGAAGGCCCCGCCCACATAGTTTTGGCGTAAGTAATTATGAAATGTCCAGAAAAAGGTAACATAAAAATTTTCTGGTGTGAATGAGAATTTTTGAAAATTAAAAAAGAGGCCTAATTGCCCCCCCTGGTGTTTTTACCTTAATACGTCACTTGGTCCCATACATTCCTATACAATAAATGAGTGTTACTGTGTGCTCTATCTACCCTTAAAGTTTGTACCATAAGTTTAGAAACACGCTGTATAAATCGGCTTATTGGGAACATCTTGCATACAATTTTGCTGATACACATGAACAGAAACAAGAAAAAAAATCACTTTAAAACAATATTAGCATTCATCTCACTATGTACCGCACACAGTATACAATGAGACAGTGTTGAATTTTTGAGTCGACACATTCAGCGATCTGGTATATGACAGGGTCGTGCTTTGAATTCTGAGCACCTGTTTATCAACGATCGCTCTGTACAACGCGTTAAATTGTGCAAAAACGGATGAATCTAGAACCTGGAGTTTGTAGCTGCTGTCTGGTGGTAAGGTTCTAAATTGTCCCCTAATTTTGGGCAACAATGTCTTAAAAATCTAAAGTCATATTAAAATAACATATAATGCCACGGTTCGTACACTTTTACCACAATTGTTTAATAGAAGTTTTCTATTTAATATTTAAATAGCGAAAATTGTAGATGCTTCGTTTGATTGCAGGATTTGTAATATTTTTCTGTATTTAAATAATGCGAAAAAGTCTATTAAAAATTGTGGTACAATCGTACGAACCCTGAATGTATATTATTTATTATGGAATTTTAAAAAAATGTAATGATACACAATATTACGCTGTTTCACTGCATACCAGCATTCTATGTGTCATTCTGTACTACGTTGATTTTTTTTTAAAATGTTGTTACACATTTCTTCATTCGGCTTTGTTAGAGATAAATACTTGGTATTATGTCGATAAATAGTGCAGAATGTATATGTCATTCAAAGATATGAGACTCAGTTAGACTGGAGATATATGATCTAAAGACAATTCAATGAGTAACCTTCAAACGAAAAACATTACTTTGTTTTCGCAACATCTAAATAAAACTACATCCACACTTCAAAAGTAGTCGAAGAACACTTCAAACTAAACATCACTATAAACATATTGACTTCCGATTCAAACACAATCATCGTTTTAAAACTGTATCTCTTTCCTAACATACACTGTTTCATTGGGTACGACACTCTGCTACATTTCAATATAGACAAAATAATTTTATTTCCATAACCAGAGGTTGCAGAAGTTAAATGCCGAATTAAAAAAAATTGCTTTTTAAATATTTTAAGATTAATCAAATATACAAAATTTCTGCTTTACCAAAAAATTTTAATATGTTTGCTTAAAGTATGAAATTTTTAGAGTTAGATAAATTTTAATCGAATCAAAATAAATGAGTGTCAAAATTTTTTGTGCGAATGAAAAATATTTTTTCATCCTTTATAACAAATTATGAATCTACAATAAGCGCTATTTTCTTTATGAAATTACATAGTAACAGTAAAGTATTATCAGTAAATATAATTAACTAGAATTTATGAAATGACAATGTAATAAAGATTTAAACAAACAGCTAACGAATACTGATGCAAATATTAAATTTTAACAAACGTGTTGGTTTTATTTCAAATCAACGTTGCTTGAAATTTATGCATAAGATTTAAAGTAAAAAAATTGTTTCTGATTAACACCAGAATATGTTCAGAATTCCGTGAGATCCAATCAAAATTTTTCTGATGTGAAATTCTAGAATATACATAATTTCACAATTCCTTTGCAATCATTTATTGGTATTTTTCGAAAACGGGGAATATGTACATAAATGAAAAAAGGATGATTTTAAAGATTTAGAAATTCTAATTATACTTCACTGCGAGAAACATTTATTTGCTAAAATTACTGTTTCAAATGTAAATCTTCTAAAGTGGATTGAAAAAGAAAAATTAAAATAATCGTTTAGAGAAGTGAATTTTTAACAAAATATTTGGTTTACATTAGAATGTAGCATTTTAAGGGAGAATCCGCTTTCTATTTCTAGCTATATTTAATATAAACACTGCTAAAAAATTGAGAAGAAACATCATTAAATATCACAAAATTATTAAAGCATCTGTGCCCAGGGCCCCCAAATTTGTAAATCTGTCGCTGGCTACTTATAAAATAAACACATACATTTACCCCCCCCCCCCTTCACCTTCGTAATATCAACTAAGAATTGATTGTATTCACCTGACTTTAAAATTTAAAACCAAACCCTTATTTAAATTTAACTAAAATCCCTTTTCTTCTGATGATTTTGATGAAAAAAAAGAGTAAAATTTATTCTTTATAAAGGACTGAATAATTAAACAGTAGGATAATATATATATATATATATATATATATATATATATATATATATATATATATATATATAATTTTTTTTTTTTTTTTTAGTTAAAAGGATTTAAAGTAATCGTTTCATTTTATGAAATTATGAAATACTAATAAAATGTATCATATTTATTATTTCTGTTGTCAACATCCCTCTTTTTAAGCAAATAAAAAACGCAAAACGATAAATGAGGTATCATATGAAAAAAATTTTGAACAGGTTTCTGACATATTATACTCACATTTCGTTAAAACATGTTTGATGAAAATTACATCTAATTAAAAATTAAATCAGCATTGTTTTCATAAATGAAATGAAAGGTTTTTCTCAAATAAGCGTTGCCACAAAAAAACGATTAAAATTATGAAAATAAAAAATATTTGTTCCAATAAAGATAAAGTGGGACAAAGTTGTTGTTGCACACGTTTATATTATATTTATGATTAAAAAGCAAAATTTAAATTCAAATGCTCAATTTATTTTTTTTCTCCCATGTTTTTTCCAAAACAGATGATGCCGCCCTCTAATGCAGTTAAAATACAATTAATTACTTTTTAATTTCCCGTTTGCTATCCTTGGCCAGATTTTACAGCAACTTTGGTTGAATAAATTAGATGATATTGTGGCTTGGCTAATGTTGTTTAGGAGATTCTTTTTTTTTTTTTTTTTTTTTTTTTTTTTTTATTATTATTAACAGAATGATTATTTTATGATTATTTAATTATATTAACAGAATGAAATTAAAAAAAAATTAAAAGACGAAGAGCGAATTCCACGGGCACAAGTTAAGACACGATATGAGAATGACAAAAGCGGAAATACCGGCAACCCATCATGTGAGGCGACGGTTGGTAGGAACGTCTATCCAAGATAAAAACCAAGTTTTCGCCAATATCGGGAGGGTTGCGAGAGCATTCTGTTTGAACACCTTCCCATAACCCCCGTAGCAATTGATGGGCGAAAACACCATACATCTTATCTTCCTTCTATTTTATATTCCTTCGGGCTGCGTGCTCCTCCGGGTGTTCCGGAATCAATCCGGTCCTTCGGGACGCGGAGGGATGACCTGGAGCCCGGCAGAAGACGCCGTGGCGTCCGGATTCCATTTTCAGGAGTTTGGGACAAAGCGGGGTCTCAGAGGGAGCGGTAACCGACGTAAGTCCACTTCCGGGAGGACTGGGCTGCCGGCCGTCGCCGGTATGCTCGGACAATCCTAAGTGCAGCCTGGGGATCCTGAACCGGGCACGAAATCGAGCGGCCTGGAACTCATCCTTTCTCAGCGTACGGCACTCCAGGGGATAGACAAGATGAGTGCTTCTCTTGTCCGTTCCCAGGGCCCTCGGCGGGGGGCGCCGGAGACAGCTGTTGTTGAGATATGGAGCCATGGGTGGGAGCCACATGGTTAAGGTTCTGGAAAGCTGGTGTTCGTGTCTAGTGAAAGTCAGCTAGCGGACGCGGGCGGTTACGCAGGTCTGGCCGGACCACCGGGACGAAACTATCGCACTACCTGTTTCGATCCCTTCACTTTTCGCTTTTAAACTAACGTTCTCCCGGCCCTACGGCTCTGGCGGCCTAGTCACCCGAGAGCGTGACGGGGGTCGGACCCTCTTCCTATTTTTTTAATTTATCTGTGTTTTACTAACCTAGTTTTTAGTGTGTGTTGTCCATTCCCGACTAGAGAGACATGAGATCACTCGTGTGAGTTGTTCTCGATCTCGAATTGGGATAAATCAAATCATGAGAGGGAGCCCTTGACTAGTCGCTGGACCCTGGTCGCTCCTGTGAGCTTTCCAGACAAGTTCGGCGTCGAGGATGTCACGGACTGTCGCTCATGAACCGAGCCTGTCCGGCCACTGTCGTACTCATGAAAGGGGTTACGATCGCGCCGATTCAGGCATCCAGAAAGTATGAAGGGGGCAATGTCCAGTAATGGATAGGTGCCGCGTTTTTTTTTAACACCCGCAGTCGTAATTATATTCCTTCTTTTATGATTCATATGTACCATTTGTTTTGAATTAACCTGTCAAATACTGGGATTACAGAACAATTTCACGCAGCTGCGAAGATGGTTGGTTGGTTGATTTTATGACGGCCGATTATCTACACAAGGGATATAGACCCATGAGGGGAGTGTGCTCCGTGAGGGTCTTTCTAAGAGATCCTAACCCGTATTTACGGCAAGGTTTGAAGAAAAACACCGCAGTAGCGAAGAATTCATGTATTAAAAAAATTTCATATTCAAATTTGTACCGCTACACCAGAGTTTCCAAAAAGTCCTTTTTTTCAATGCAAATGTTTCTTAAGAAATATTTCGTGGAAGGTTTCTACATTTGCAATATAAGTAGCCTTCGAGGAAGATTTCTGGAAAGAAAAATCTAAAAACTCTGCGTATGCCTCAATTGCAAGTTTGAAAGAAAAAACTTGCAGCATTTCTTTCAAATAACATGCTTTTCATTTAATTGATGAACTTAACTAAATAATGTTCTGAACAGTTATCCAAAAGTATATAAAACTCTTATTAATGGGATCAGCCATAAACTCATGTACATAACAAAGGTCCATTAAATATTCTGTTATGTTTGTTTATACATTACTAAATTACTGAAAAAGTCAATAAAAAATCGATGTTTCTATTCGTTCAAATTCATTTAAATTAGAATTTTGTTTAAAATTTTGATTACGGAGTTGGGTGGGACGCCGTACGTCTCAGCGACAATTTTTTTATTCTATTCCTACCACTTTTTAAAAAATAATCTCAGCCATAATAATATACTACAGTATTATCAAGACATATCTATCACACAAAAAAAAATTGTACATTGTATATAAAAATAGTCGCCAGTCTGGATCGTAATCAAAAGGTTAATGTATAAAAACCTAATTGTTGTGGATTTACTGCAGATGATCTTGAAGTTTTTATGATACACCTAAGTGTTATTTCAATTTTTAAAGATTATTTTTAAATAACAAATATTGCTTAAAAGTTAAAGTAATATAAAATAAACGTCTTTAAAAAGATTTAGAGATCATACTATGAAATGTTCTGCATTAGTTAATCCTATCATGTGCTAATTTTAATAAATTACGCCATTGTTTTGCGTTCTTGAAGAGGGGTACTGGAGTTGTATGTAGATGAATCGTACTTACTTCGACTTCTACTAATCTTAAAATATCTTATAGGAAGTTCTGTAGCATACGACCTCTGTTAAGACCAGATGCAGAAGGTTTGAGAGAAAACGGTCATTCTACAATTTTATAAATGTTCGAATTCTTGCAAATGGGAACAAATATTTATTGATATACAACTCAAAGCTGAATAATCTGCATCGTTCTAAGTGCAAAGTTACATGCAATCTAGAAAGTTTAAATAAGGTCAGTGATGATAATACGATAATTTTAGCTTTAGATTTTCACTTGTCTTACAAAATTAAACTTTTGCAAAATAAACTTTGAAGAAAATGTGGTCCCTTTCATATTTTTCTCTATAAAACAGTTTTAACAAAGTTTTACTAAATTTCAGCAAAAAGCGAATTTATAAAATGACATAACATTATTAATTTTATTAACATAACTTTACTTCCATTTTAAATAAATCGAATGCAAAAGTTTTATTCCCCCAAATGAAAATTAAACATTATAAAATGCTAACAAAAATTCAAATGCTAAATAAGTTTGAAACTACCTCCTGAATTCCAAATAAAAGTGGCATAAAAGTGGCATGGATCCTCAAAATTTGCAATCTGAGCATATAAAAATTACTTTGTCCTGTTTTGTTCGCAGTGGTGATTTTTCTCTATAGTCAGGTTTCTCAAAACGTTTGGGATTTCTGCGCAAGCTTTCAATGATTTGAAAAAAAAAATCATCCCATATAATTGAAGATCAGTAAAAAAACCTAGTATGTTCAACAGTGCGCTGCATTTTTTCAATGTAGTAACTACTCAAAATGTACATAGATCACAAGATCAAAATAACAACGACCGACTTGGAACACAGGCAAATACAGATAAACCCTTATCACAATAAATGTTATTCAACAATTCCCGCACACGCGGCTGTACCTTACTTATAGCTTGTTTTTCAATGTAGTGGAGCTATATTTTGGTAAATGTTGAAAGTATCTCTCACACAAATCGCCAATAGACGTATTAGCAGCGCTGGCTGTATTACTCCCAGCTATCTTATCCTACGGAGTTCTTGAATAAAAACGAAAATGATTGGAATATTTTTGCCGTTTCCAAAAGTATGCAATGAAACCACCTCTGTCGGATTATTTCAATATGAAAAGAAAATCGTCTATGCAGCTGCGAACGCAAGAAACCACTATTTTTATACATGTCGTTTCTTAAAAACCAAACAAATTGTTGCAAAAATTAAAGACATTTTGAAAGTTTATAGTTCATTTTGGTTAATTAGAAGTTCGTGATAATTACATTAAGTTTTCATATATGAATTCACAGCAAATAGAATTCTCTTAAATTCAGAGAATGAATACTTTCATTATGGGCTAGGATTGGCGACTATTTTTATCTTCAACTGCACTACAATTTACATATCTGTGTGATTGATATTTTCGAACTCCCACCATTCCTAACGCAATCAATAGGTTAGAGGCTAATGGACAGGCGATTAAAAAAATGAGACTTTGAATCAAAAATAGCAGAAGAAAAGAAAGCATGACGCCACGTCTCCACAATTTGAAGAAAAAAGGGAAACCTTTGTGTCTTAACCCCTTCGCGACGAGAGTCCTTTACAGAATTTTTAATCTTTTACCACCGGTTTTTCAAAACAGAAATTTTCGCCTACATATTTAATTAAAATATTAATTCTATAAAAGTCACATAAACCACAGTTACAGAACAGTTGATGTCGGTTAAGGGGCTTTCGAGTTGCAATCAACTTAACGACCAGTCTGTTGCAAGTAGAGTGTGTTGTATTAAACTGAGCCGTTGGGAAAAGTTAAGATGTAGTATTAACTACATGATAAAGGGACAATTACAATATAAAGGATAGATGTAAAATTAAGAAATGAGATGATAATAAATTTGGAAAAATAAAGTAAGGCGAAAGAGATTAAGGATAGAGTCTAAATATTGAGAAGAAAATGAAATGGTATAGCTGTAGTTATAACTAACTATTTGAAAGGAGGGTGAAAGAGTAAGACGCATAAATCATACTGCTTCTAGGATATTTACCGAGGTGCCTGTGGCCAGCACCACACATCCCCAAAACATAACATCATGTGATTACTAAGTGGTTGGCAGTCCTTGCTAGTGGCCCAAAAATTTAAATATAATAAATCAAAACAATAAATTTAGAAAAGTACCGAAGAACAAAGATGAGCTCGTAATGTTATAAAATTTTGATGGCTGGGATAGCATCAGATGGTCTTTAACGCTCAGCGGATACCCTAAGTAGCTTAGACCACTGCCACCGAGAAACACTCAAGGCCGACGGACAAGAATGTGACGTCATCGCTAATGGACCGACTTCTCACATGTCAGTTATCAAAATCAATTCGAATTTTTCTATAAGAATATACGGGTGATTATCATTTTTTTACTGTATTTTCCCTTGACTACTAGTGGTCAGGGGAAAATACAGTAAAAAAAAAAAAATGATATTTACCAGTATATTCTTATAGAAAAATTAAAATTGATTTTGATAACTGACATGTGAGAAGTCGGTCCATTAGCGATGACGTCACATTTTTGTCCGTCAGCCTTGAGTGTTTCTCGGTGGCAGTGCTTAGACTCTCGCATGCTAATAAATAAAATAAAAAAATTATCTTAAAAGTTCTGGTGTATAATCCTTATTATACAAAACCATTAAATAATAAGCCCAGTCAGATAGTGTTAAATTTGTTAGCGGGGACACTAGCGCCACTTCATCTGCTGCGGAAGGAAGGCGAAACAGAAGTGCGTCGCAGAGAAACGATACGATTTATTTATATCGATATTTTATACGATTTTTATCGTTTGTATCGATGTTTTGTTTTTGCACTTCCTTTAAAAGCTTGCTAATTATTGGGATCTTTTACCTTAAAGCTAAGACTATAATGAAAAAAAATGGAGAAATTTACTGGATTAATATTTCTATATAAATATAGTGGTGGCGAAAAAGTTGATTTACTTATTAAAAGTTAAATATAAAGTGATGGAAATTTACATTACTATGCAATTAACCCCTTTCCGGCACAGACAAATTCTGTTCGTAAAATGTGAAATTACTGACTGACACCATAATTTACAAACGACTTTTTTAGAAAATACGAACTCCTTATTTTAAGCTTTAATTTTAGAAGCAAAATTTTATTAAAATATTCTTGGTGCCGAATGCAAGCATCCCATCCGCTAGATGGCGCTATTTTCAACTTGCGAAAACTTTCCCATTTATCTGACTGGGCTTATTATTTAATGGCTTTGTTATTATAAGTCTAAAAAGACACAATTCTAAAAGAAAAATTCGTGTATTTAAGGGTTAATGAAATCCCTACAATTCATACAAATATGAGTTTTTTGCGAATTTTGTTAAAATATCATTGTTTCATCCTTGTGAAAATCCTTTTATAAGTATGTGGCACAGAGTATTTTTCTCAAACTGGTACGAATAGCATAAAAAAATACCGACTGTCAAAGTGTTAAGTGTCTGAATGTGAATTATAGTAAGCCGAACAAATGAGTTAACCACGGACGAATTTTTTATACCTTGAAAAGGAATTTTGAAAAGATATTTATTTCAACAATAGAAATTTGAAAAGAAAATTTTGATGTATAAAATGTTTGTTTTCGCTCATGGAGCAATTTGAATTATTTTATCTTCAATATATATCCTAAATTAATGTTTTAAAAGTGAAACCATTTCTTAATTTTAAACAAAATATTTACGTGAAAATAGGTTTTGAGAGATATTATTTTTCTTTCTTTTTTTCTTTTTCTTTCTGAAAGCATATTATTTACTTTGCATCACATCTAAATGCTTGTTTAGTAAAATTGGAAATTTTTTTATATGCATATATTTTAAACATCCTCCATGAAATAAAGTTTGACACTACTTTCATCGCTTTGACATTCATTAATTGTCTGAATGTGAATAATAGTAAGCCGAACAAATGAGTTAACCAAATACGAATTTTTTGTACATTGAAAAGGAATTTTGAAAATATATTTATTTCAACAATAGAAATTTGAAAAGAAAATTTTGATGTATAAAATATGTTTGTTTTCGCTCATGGAGCAATTTGAATTATTTTATCTTCAATATATATCCCAAATTAATGTTTTAACAGTGAAACCATTTCTTAATTTTACACAAAATATTTACGAGAAAATAGGTTTTAGGAGATTTTTTTTTTTTCTGAAAGCAGATTATTTACTTTGCATCACATCTAAATGCTTGTTTAGTAAAATTGGAAATTTTTGTATATGCATATATTTTAAACATCCTCCATGAAATAAAGTTTGACAATACTTTCATCGCTTTGACATTCATTAATTGTCTGAATGTGAATAATAGTAAGCCGAACAAATGAGTTAACAAAATACGAATTTTTTATACCTTGAAAAGGAATTTTGAAAAGATATTTATTTCAACAATAGAAATTTGAAAAGAAAATTTTGATGTATAAAATATGTTTGTTTTCGCTGCTCATGGAGGAATTTGGATTATTTTATCTTCAATATATAGCCCAAATTAATGTTTTAACAGTGAAACCATTTCTTAATTTTAATCAAAATATTTACGAGACAATAGGTTTTGAGAGATATTATTTTTCTTTCTTTTTTTTTCTGAAAGCAGATTATTTACTTTGCATCACATCTAAATGCTTGTTTAGTAAAATTGGAATTTTTTTTATATGCATATATTTTAAATAACCTCCATGGAATAAAGTTTGACAATACTGTCATCGCTTTGACATTCATTAATTCAAGTGAAAAAATCTTTAAAGTAGAAAGTATCATTCTCTTTCATTATACAATCTTTTCCAAAGGAACTAATCACACAAACATCAAAAGGCAATTTAGATTGAAAAGCTTTATTGTTAAGATAATCTTTTTTTTTTCATTAGGTTAGCAGTCTTTATTTTCTTTTGATTGTTATTGAGATAATTCATTTTTTAAATACTATTTTTAGTACTCTTGGATATTTAATTATTTTCCTATTTTATTTTGGAAATTAAGTTCTGTTTTTGAAGATAACTTACAATTAATGAATAACTTTCATTATATAATTCTTTCAAAATAGTTTTGTCATGCACATATTCAAGACCAATTAACTCGCAAATATTTATGATTAAGCTAATCTCTTTTTCTGCTCACTTAATTTATACAATAAAAATATTAATAATAATTTTTCTTTTATTCATTTGCAGCATTGTTGGGATATTATTTTTTTTTAAATTTAGTAAAAATAAAGTATTAAGTTTGAATCGTAGCTAAGTTTCTTTAGTTTTGTTACAAACTTTGATTTAAATGAATAAGTTTCTGAATGATTGTCGGGAAAGATAATTTCGCATTTCGGTTTTCGTTCTTATGTTCATCAAATTTAGATGAACGAAATTATTATCATTTAAAATCTGATTTTTTATTACAGTTTTATCATGCATACATCAAGAAACAATTAAAAAAAAATATGATATCTTTAAGCGTTTATGATATTTTTCATTACACTAAAAACAATTATTGGTAAAAACTTTATGATTAAGCATTATTTTCTTCTTTTGGTTAAGCAGTTTTTATTTTATTTTACGTGTACAAAAGATTTTTGTCCCTATCTAATTATAATGTTCTACTAGATTTTTTCTTTTACCTTTGTGTTGCAGTTCGTGATGAAATGAAGTATGATAAGGATTTTAAGTGACTCATTATCCTTCATTTGACGCAAAAATGACGAAAATGCATTAATTTTTCCAAATTTTTTGCTTAAAAAGTATTCAACAATAATACAGGGTGTGCCATAAATTCGTTAAAAATTTAAAAATTCATTAAAAAGAAACAACTGATGTTAAAAAATTGCGGTTTGCAGGAATGGAAATAGTGGGAGATTGCATTATATATATACTAGCTGCTACCCGTGACTTCGTTCACGCAACATTAAAAGAAGAATAAATGCATTAATGAAGCAAATTATTTCACTCCCGATAATTAAAAATCGTAACAATACGGTACTTCTTTGTTATAGAGACCGTGACATAACTCAGTCTTAAAAAAGTGAAAATTTGTATAATCGCGAAATAGTCGCAAATAATCGCGAAAATGAAAATGCAACCAATTCAAAATGGAAGGCCAAATAAAATCTTGGAAATCGACGAATTGGGTAAAAACAAATGTCAATTTTACCTGATAAACCATTGTATTTTTAACGTGTTTGTAAAACGTTTTAACAACCGTCCTTCAAAAATAATTAATTGTAAATATTATATGCTTTTTCTTTAAATTTAATTCTGCCTCCTTGATTTAATATTTAGCTGAAACAAATCTTGTTTTTTAAAAAACAATATGTGTACAGACGATTTTTGTTCTGCAGAAAAAAATTGATTCATGAAGTTTGAATATGTGAAAATATGTTTTTATTTTTCGGATAATTTACTGAAATCAAGATTTTGTTTTCACCATCTATTCGAATTGAAAATAAATTCTGATTTCAGTTTTAATGAGAAAATGGCGTAAAAAATATATTTATCTGTTTTATTTCTCCTTTTCTATCCACAAATATGGAGTAATTTAATTGCCGTTTTTAGAGAAACTTCGTTAAAAATTTACAGTAATAATAATAATATATCGGAATCTAATTCAATTTTTTTTAATTCTGAGAGTTTGTGTGACATCCTCGGATCAATGATAACAGATGTTAAGTAAATCGCGTTGCGTCCGATAGTCTAAGAGGAGTAGTTGCGAAATACAAACAGACGGTCAGATTTTTATATAATAGATTCGTGTTCATTTTTCTTTCCTTAAAATTATGGTGTGATTTTTTAGCAGAAAAATCTCATCTGTATATAACTGATATTCATGCTTAATAATTACTATAGCTAAAAAAACATTTCTATTTTTCGTTTTAAATATGGCGTGAAAATCATCTACTTTCTATACTTACTGATCTTTGTATTACTAATGTATGGGATTGATACACGCTCCTTTTAAAACATATTTGAAAATTCACGTTTTATTTACAATATGATGACGCCACTTTTTCCCCAGAGAAATATATTTATAATGATATAATTCTTAAATTAAATTCGTGGTTGTACTCTGTGCAATAAATATAATTCATATCCTTTGTGATAATTCATATCCTTTGTGTTTATATAATTCTTTTTAATTACTTTCTTCTATCTATAATAGAAGAAAGTATTGTAATGGAAATTTTTTTCGACTTCCGGTTTTCGACGGATTTACACGTTTTAGGGGTCAGATATTCCGAAAAACATGTTTTTACAAAATGTCTGTCTGTCCGTCTGTCCGTCCGTCCGTCTGTCCGTCTGCGTGTCTTCATTGTATCACCGAAAAATGTATGAAGTTATGCTTCAAATTGAACCACATTTTTTTCTATGTTTTTGGCTATGGCAAGCAGATTCTATCAGAATTTGGGGATATTTCGACGAAAGGGGGCGCTGTGATCGATATTTTTGTTTCATTTTCACTATTGTACCATCTAAAAGTGTATGAAGTTATGCTTCAAATTGAACCGCATTTTTTTTTCTATGTTTTTGGCTATGGCAAGCAGGTTCTATTAGAATTTGGGGATATTTCGACGAAAGGGGGCGCTGCGATAGCCATTTAAAGATTTCAAATTGAAAAAGATGTGCAAATTCAAAAATATTAGAAATCCTAAAACTTTTTTTCGTTAAATCTTCGGCCTTGATTCGGAGAATCCGGAACAATTTTTGTTTTGCCTCTATTCTAAAAAATGGCTGAGATATAGCGGTTTAAAATTTTAGGGTGGCTGACATTTTCAAACAAGACAGCAGAATTCATCCATAAACGGGTTTAATTTATGCGTTTTAGTTAACATGGTTTCGGCAAATTTTCTTTCATTGTTGTAACCATTAATCCTATTATATGCTTATCACTATATATTTATATTCGCCAACGTCAAATTCTCGCCAAACTTGGCGACAGTTGGCGGAATATCGCCAAATTTGGCGAGCAAAATAAGTTGCCATAAATGAAGCCAACTTGGCTGTAAAGGACTAATTTGGCGATATTCTCATTCAAATTCAATGTTGACTAGAACTGGAATTGAATCTTCTTTATTTAGGTTCCACGCATTTTAGCTTCGTGTTTTCCAGTAAAATTAGCTAACATCATAAAACCAAGAAATAGGGAGGCTATCTGTTCCTGTCCGTTCAGGCCAGAAGGACTTTTCGTAGTTTAGTATACATCGGTTGTTCGCATCCCTGTAACCCGACGATTCGCAAGCAGCTGACGTACAACAGAATGACGAAAAATATTGATTTTCTTGGCGATGTGATAGCGAATTTTGAAGTATTAACATGACTGAGATAGAAGAAAGTTTTGGGATTGGACCATACGACTAGTTTTCTTTTCCTGGCAATGATGGTGTAAATTTTAGAAGAAAACTCACATCTACACAATAGTCACATCACATGATATTCAAGCTCAATCGATCTCAGTATCGATAAAAAAATATTTCAGTTTTTCATCTTAAATATTACGTCCATTATCTATCTACTTTCATACTACTATATACTGATATCCATGCTCCTTGTATTATTAGGAATATTTGAAAATACATTGGTTTTATTTATGACGTCACATTTGTCCAAGCCAAGGAGGATCCTTTTCATGTTCCATGGTCCAAGCGAAATCTTTTCTTAAAAATGTAATTATTATTCATTTTTCTATCTAATTATATCGCAGTCTTTGACAGAAAATTTCTTCTCAACGTAACCGATATTCATACTTCATGTATAACAACAAATACTCCATATTTTGCTTTCAAATATCATGGCAATTCATCCTCTTTTGAATTCTTTTTTAATTTAATTTTTTACGTGAAAATCATTTATTTGAAAAATAATTGTTGAGTAAAAATTATTATTCCAGGTTTTGTTTATTGGCAACGGTAATGCTTAGCAACGTAAAATGATTAATTAAATTTTATAGGAAAAAAATGTCCATTTATTCTCTATGAAAATAACGAAATTTTGAATTATTAAGAAAAATATTTGAATAAAATAAACAAAAACCAGCCTATGTTCATTTCCGGGTTATAATCAGCCTATATGCAAAGATACAGGATAATTAAATTCTCCATTTTGACGCTGGCTTCAGCCTAACATTTGCACACAATCGGATTTATAATATTATTAGGATAGGATATATATAACGAAAAAGTCATGGTTAAAAAATTACCGGTAGATGGCGCTGGCATGCATAATATGAACCCGATGTGGCCGATAATATGAAGCCGAAGATGAGAAAAGAGCTTGTCTCATGTGCTGTGATACTGAAGCTTTTTAAACGCTTCGCAGAAATTGATTTTTTATTATAAGCCTAATTTGTATAATATGAAGCCGATGCATGCAAATTAGGCTTATAGCATGCAAATTAGTGAAGTATGTGTGAGAAAGTTATACGGGAGGAAAATAATTTTTTGGGAATACCTTTAAAAAATACACTGTAAATTCACTGCAATTTCAGTGCTGAATCAAAAAGAGATTTTTGGTGCATAAATTATGTTTGTTTCAGCGGCTACTTAAAAATGTATGAGTTTTATTTTAATCTAAAATTTACATCTTAAAAGATAGAAAAATCCTTAATTTTCAGTGAAAACTTTCTTTACGAGCAAACGGTCTTAAAAAGGTATATTTGATTAAACTCTCTCAAAACAGTTTTGTTTGTTTGTTTTTGTTTGTTGCACCACTTATCAATACCTCATAAATCGCAATGTAACTTTCATTAAAAGAAGACAATTTTACACAGATGCCGAGAAAGAAATTTCGAAGTAATTAATTTTCGCATTTTTGTATTCATTAATTTAGATTAATGGAACTTTAAAACAGAGTAAAAGTATTGTTATTAATTGCATAATTTTTTCACAACAGTTTTATCATTCAAACATTTAAAAGCTTTTTAATTAATCTTATCGCTTATCTTTTATCTTGTTAAGCCACATTTTTCTTTAGATTTGTTTGTTAGTGAGATAATTCCTCTTTTTAATTCCTTTGGGTACCTTATTATTTAATTTAAAAACTGTTATCTGATTAATTTATTTTGAAAACTGAGTTTTTGATAAACATACCGGGTGACCCAAAAATGACTGATGGATTTTAAAATTCAGTAACATGAAAACGGTGACAGATATTAAAAAAATTCTTGCAGGAGGGTTATGTATGATGTCAGGAGTTTTCTTACTGCGATTCTCGATTTTAGTTTGAATTTCCAACAATAGATGGCGCTGATAGCGACTGGCGCTTCGTCGAGGCCAAAACTGACGTCACTTAACATTGATGCACCGCCCCGTGAATACTAGGGTTACTTTTTTTCAGCGTTTGAACGGTCCCTCGAACTTCGACACCAATAATTTCTAAAAGTTTTCTTCTCCTAGTTTTTTTGGGATCAAATAAGTCAAAGAAAACTTTTAGATATTATTAGTGTTGAACTTCGAGGGACCATACAAACTTTGAAATAAAAATCCACCTGCGACAGTCGTGGACCTTAACTAGGAGAAGAATTTTTGACTCTTGACAATCAAAACAATCTTGACCCACAATGACCCAGAAATGACCCACTAATCGAATTTTCTCGGACATGCGACCTAGCCCAATGCTTTTATCGTGCTCGAAACTCGTAGGATACAAAATTTAATCAAAATCGTTAGAGCCGTTTTTTGGATAAAATTAATTTGACCCGCTTTGACCCAAAAATGATCCACTAATCGAAAGTTCTCGAACATGATTTTTGTCAGCGCGCAGGTCTAGTATACAGGGGGCGGTGCTTCAATGCTGAGGGGCGTTAGTTTCGTTCTTGACTGAGCGCCAATAGGGATCCTGAATAGAGAGAGATTGGACATTGATGAAATGTCCGCCATATTAGTTACAAAGCAGATGGAACGCCGTAGAATGCAATGCATTTTCGCCCGCGTCCAACACTTTCTATTACTATGTAATTTTTTGTAGTGTGAGTATTTATTTTTTACTTTCCTCTGTTTAAATGGTCAGGTCATGACTCATGACATAGATTAGTTAGGTTATTTTTTTAAGTAAATAAATAAAATGTATCAGAGAGAACTCTTAATTTTATAAGAAGGTTAAAAATATATCATTTAGCAGCAATAAGAAATTAATAATAATAAAAAAAATAATAATTACTGAAATACTCAGAAAAGCATACATTTTTTAAACATATTCCTATATACCTTCTTTATTAATGTATTTACATTAATAAATTTAGATAGTTTTAAGGAAACTAATTGGTTGTATAAAATTAAAAAGCTTCAATTCTCTAGAATAATACACTTATAATACTAAGTATATCTAAATATGCAAAAAAAAAAAAAAAAAAAAAAAAAAAAAAAAAAAAAAAAACATTCCGAGAAACTGAATTAAAAATTACACATATTCTTAGTAATGTTTATTTATATAGAGGTTTATATATTGTGAATTTATATATTTTTGCAACTGTCAGAGTCTGCGCTTTTATATATATATATATATATATATATATATATATATATATATTATTATTATTATTGTAGGTGTATGAGGCAAGCAGAGTTTGCAGAATAGCACGACATAAGACATTTATTTACAATTAAACGAAGACAAAATATATACAGCTCGTATGCGACTGAGCGCCGACATCTTTCTTAAAGTAAACAACTGCTCTCTCTTCCGGAGCATCATCGTCGTAACTGTACGCGCATGCGCCATATGTGCGGAGAGGAGAAAATGAACGTTGTATTCCAACAATTCCCCCCTTACAACGTGCATTTTTTTAACAAGGCATTAATTACTCTCCTATTATGCAAATATTATATGCAAATTACAGAGAAACAAAATATAAAATCACAATTACAAACAGTATATACTTTAAACATATGGAAAAAGGATACAGAATAACATTGAATGTTTTTAAACACTTAGTCCTATTAAATCACAACATTTCTTATGTTTATAGGCACTTAAAGCTTTTGTTAAAATGTCAGCTGCCATATTTTCAGTTTCTAGATATTTAACTTCTATTTCTCCATTCTCATATATTTCGCGCACAAAGTGATGGCGAATATCAATATGTTTTGTGCGAGAATGATAAATTGGATTTCTTACTAATTTTTGAGCAGACTGATTATCGCAGAATATTAAAGTAGGTGCAGACACTATTTCAGGAGAAAGTTCATTTAAGAACCGTCTGAGATGTAAAGTCTCTTTAGCAACCTCTGATAAAGCCATATATTCTGCTTCAGTCGTGGATAATGCAACAGTTCGTTGTTTTCTCGATTCCCAAGATATAGCACCACCGGCATATTTAAAAATGTATCCAGTATAGGACTTTCTATCATTGACATCTGAAGCCCAATCAGCATCAACAAATGCAACTAAGGACTTAGTATCACGTTTAAAAATCAGTCCTTGATCTTGAGTACCTCTTAGATATCTTAAAACTCTTTTTGCAGCTATCCAATGAGGTTTGCCTGGATTGTTGTTGAATTGACTTAGAAAATTCACAGCATGAGTTATATCAGGTCTAGTTGCTACTGATAAATACATAAGAGAACCAATTAGTTGACGATAAGGAATATTATTCATTTCAGACTTTTCCTCTTCAGTTTTGGGACACATATCTTTAGTAAGCTTCACATTGTTATCAAAAGGTGTAGATATTGATTTTGATTCTTGCATATTAAATTTGCTCAGAATATCTTCAATATACTTCTTTTGAGTAATTTTAATACTGTCCCCGTTTTGCATAAATTCTATGCCCAAACAATAGTGTAACAAACCTAAATCTTTCATTTTAAAAGATTTGGCTAATTCATCTCTAATATATTCATAATCTTGTTTACATTTAGTAAGAATTATGAGATCATCAACATAAACAATGATAATAGCTTCTATTGGAGATTTAGAAAAATAAACACATTTATCAGCATTTAGTGGTTCAAACTTCATTTGTTTTAATTTTTCATCTAATTTATTGAACCATTGTCGACCTGATTGTTTTAATCCGTAGAGAGATTTTTTTAATAAACAAACTTTGTCAACATTAGATTCATATTTAAAACCTTCAGGTAACTCCATGTATACTTCTTCAGTTAAATCACCATTTACATAAGCCATAATAAAATCTAATTGATAAGCTGTAAAACCATTTTGAATACCATAAGCGATCGCAGTTCTGATCGAACTTAATCTGGCTACAGGCGAAAAATTTTCTTCAAAATCAATTCCTGGTTTTTGAGAACACCCCTTTGCAACTATTCTCGCCTTAAACTTTTCGATTGACCCGTCTTGTTTATATTTAGTTTTTAAAACCCATTTACTTCCTATAATTTTCTTATGTTTTGGCCTATCAACTATTTGCCATGCATTTTCTTGCATTAAAGAATTAAATTCTAATTCCATTGCATCTATCCATTCATGTTTAAATGGCCCGTTTAAAGCCTCAGAAAATTCCGGACATGAGTCAGAAAATAAATTTTCCATTACAACTTGGGATTTTTCTTCTTTTGGAATTATTATTTTAAATTCTTTCCTGGGTCTACTTTCTTACCAGTTTTTATTTTTCTGGGCCGACCGCGAGTTCTTGTAGGGGAAGAAAGGGTGTCGGAAATTTCATCCGATTGCATATCAACATCACTGTCGCCACAGCTGTCTGGTTCATTTTTGACGGGAGGAGAAGATGTTTCTGATTCTTGCGTAATTGTTTTATTTTCATTATTTTGAGAAAAGGGAAAAATTAATTTTATTTCACTGTTTGAAGGTAAATCGTTTTCAAATTCGTTAATAAATCGGACATCTCGGCTTATAACAATTTTTCTGGAATTCTTATTCCACAGCCTGTACGCTTTTGATTCATTTGAATATCCAACAAAAATATGCTCTTCTGACCTAGGATCAAATTTTCCTTTACTTTGTCTTTTATTTAGTACAAAACATTTTTGCCCAAATATTTTAAAATATGATAAAGTTGGCTTGATGCCAAAAAATACTTCGTAGGGTGTTTTGTTATCGCTTAAACGTCGCGAAGGACAACGATTACGTATGTATACCGCACAATTAATGACTTAGCCCAAAAAGATTGTGGGAGATTGCTTTGTAATAGTAAACACCTCGCCATTTCAGCTAAAGTCCTATTGGCCCTCTCTGATGTTCCGTTCTGTTGCGGAGTTAGTGGTGATGAAAATTCTCGTTTTATACCGCTTTCTTCGATATATTTATTAAATTCTTCTCCGAAATATTCTTTGTCATTATCCGTACGAAGAATTTTTATTTTCTTTCCTACACGATTTTCAACTGCTGCTTTGTATTTAACAAATGCATTTTTAACCTCATCTTTGGTTTTAAGAAAACTGACTTCAATGTAACGTGATTTGTCGTCTATAAAAGTAACGAAATATCGCGATCCACCGTGGGATGGAACTCTCATAGGACCACACAAATCTGAATGTATAAGAGTCAATAAATCGTCACTTTTAAAGTTCGATTCTTTAGGAAAAGAACGCACAGTTTGTTTACCTTGAATACAAATTTTACAGTCCTTAAGAGACTCATTATCATTGAAATTTAAATTTCTAACCATATTCTTTGATTTGTCTTTTTAAATCAGACTCATTTAAATGACCTAATTTAAGATGCCATTTTAGAAATTCACTTACCTCTGCTATCGCAGCTCTCTCGATGCTTGGGTATACGTAATACAAATCCCCATGACGGACAGCCTGTACTAATGTAGAACCATTTGGTTCGATGATTTTAGCAAATCGTTCTTTAAAAATCACTGAACGATTATTGGCTGTTGCTTTAGATGTTGAGAGCAAATTACACTTTAATTCTGGAACACACAGAACGTTCTTGAGTGTGAGTTTAGTAATTCCACCCCCGTTAGGTACTGTAATGAAAACTGTTCCTATTCCTGTAATTTTCGCTGTTTGATCAACTGCAAGCTGTATAGTAGAATTCGTACGAGGATAAAACTCTGAAAATAAATTCCTATCTTTACACATGTGAGATGTACATCCACTGTCTAAACACCATGCAGAAGGCTCTTGATATGCGTCATTAAATGCCATACTAGTCGGTTTTTCATAATTAGTGGCTATCATCGATCCTTGATTTCCTTTATTTAAAGATGTAAGCTTTTTATCAGCTATTTTCTTTCCACATTCGGAAGCTTTGTGCCCCATTTTCAAACAATAATTGCACTTGAAATTTCGGTAACACCTTTCCGAGGAAAAATTTTTGTTTGGATTCATTTTCCATTTTTCATTCTTCTTCTGTTCTTGATTATTTCTTTTATTTTCTATATAATATGCGTTTTGTGAATTTTGAGTGGATTTTCCTTTTCTTGCATAACATTCTTCCAGCATCTTAATTTTCAAAGATTCGGGTTTAGGTAACTCATCTCTGGATTCTATAGCGCATCTAAAATTTTCGAAGTTCTCAGGAACACTATATAGAAGTAGAATTGATAATAAATCATCCGCGATTTCTATTTCCATATTTTTCAGTTTATCAACTATTTCGAAGAAAATATTTAAATGATCAGCCATCGTTTCATTTATGGACATTTTTCTAAACAGAAGTTGTTTTAACAGAGTTGCTTTTTTCGCGGGTCCCCTCGATTCATAAACATCTTTCAGTTTATTCCATACAGCACTTGAAGTCGTACAATGCTTTATATGACTCAATTCACTAGGATTTATAGAAAGAATTATATCTGCACGAGCTTTTTGATCAGCTTGGAGCCACTTCTTTTCTTCTGCGGTTCCTTCAGCAGGTTTTATTTCTTTACCAATTACGTAATCCCAATGATCATTTTTGATTAACACAGCTTCGATTTGAAGCTTCCAGCTATCAAAATTATCTTTTCCGAGCTTTTCAATTGTCGTTACATGAGACATAATTATGCAGAGTCTCTCACAGCCAGAAATAATACAAATGATAAACAGAATGAAGAACAATTCTTACTTTCGATTAGGCTTAAGAGTTCCAAATCCGAATGTTCGAATTAAAAATAATTTCTGCTAATTATAGCGCAGTGAAGTAGCATCTCTGGGCCCATAACCATTTGTAGGTGTATGAGGCAAGCAGAGTTTGCAGAATAGCACGACATAAGACATTTATTTACAATTAAACGAAGACAAAATATATACAGCTCGTATGCGACTGAGCGCCGACATCTTTCTTAAAGTAAACAACTGCTCTCTCTTCCGGAGCATCATCGTCGTAACTGTACGCGCATGCGCCATATGTGCGGAGAGGAAAAAATGAAGGTTGTATTCCAACAATTATTTGTTTTTTTTTTTTTTTGCGGAAAATTGAAATTTTGAAATATTTATGTATTTTGTGCCCTCAAAGTCTGCGGATATTTAAAAAATGAATAGTTTAACAATTTATAAGTTATAAACAATTTCATATTTTAAAAAGAGTGCAGTATATACAATTTTATTCTGTATTACGTTCTTCAAATAAATGTTTCAAAATGTAAACAAAAATTCACCGCCAACAACGGTTGCCAATTATCGCCTACTGTCAAACTTCGAAACTCCAAATTATTTACACGTTTTGCTCACTCACTACAAAAAGATTTAAATCAAAATCAGTGTTAAAAAGTAAAACAAGAGACGCAAAACGAAATTTCTTTGTTTGTGTTACTCATTTCGATAGTTATTATTTAATGAAACTGTTTAAAGTTGACCGCATACACAATAATTAAACTCTGACAATTTAAAATATGTTACAAAATAAATAAATATTACTAAATATTAAAAAGTAACTATAAACAAAAAAAAATTGCCTATTAATAGTGTAGTACGTCTTGATGCAATATTTAAAACGTTGAATCTTTAAAATCCAAATTTTCTTCAGAAAGCAATACCAGCGTATACATACGACGTAACTAAAATGGCGGATTTGTCAAATCTGCCGGTGACACAATGTCCAATCTCTCTCTATTCAGGATCCCTAAGCGCCAATAGCTGTCAGCGCCATCTATTGTTTGAAATTTGAACTAAAATCAAGCCTCACAGTAAGAAAACTCCTGACATCATATATAACCCTCCTGCAAAAAAATTTTTAATATCTGTCACCGTTTGCAAGTTATTGAATTTTAAAATCCATCAGTCATTTTTGGGACACCCTGTAACTTGCAATTGCAAAATTCACAGCAAAAATAGCACTTATATTTTAATATATATGATTTGTTTTCTTTTTTTAATCGGAAGTTTTTGAAACGTTAAAAAAATAGGATTTGTATAATTTCATGACTTTGAGTGCCACTATTTTCGAATAATAATTTTCGGCTTATTCAATTACAGATTTCTGTGCATGAATGAGGCAGAGATTACTATTTTAACAGTGTAAACTGTGTTACTATAAACAGTGTTTTTGAGATAACCCCATAGTCAAAAGTCACAGGGGTTGAGGTCTGGTAACCGGGGTGGCCAAGAAGTGGGGACGTTTCGGCCTATAATCCATTCATTCGCGAAATGTTTCTTAAGTAACTGTGTGACACATATACCAATGTGCTGTGGGGCCTCGTCCTGCATAAAATTTGTGGAGTCTAAAATGCCACGTTGCTGGAGTTCAGGTATGACGAAACGTCTTAACATTGACGCTAAGCGAGCTGTAGTCACAGTGCATGTAACAGGTCCAGCTGTCATCTGCTCTTCAAAGAAAAATGGTCCAATTATAAAACTTGCTGTCATACCACACCAAACGGTGACTTTAGGAGAATGCAATGGAACTGGGTACACAGCATGAGGGATCTGTTTGCGAAATCCTGCATTTATGGGTGTTGACATCGCCATTTAGGTACAAATGGGCCTCATCTGTCCACAAAATGTTCCACGGGTAATGTTCGTCCACTTCCATCTGTGCAAGGAATTCCAAAGCGAAAGATTCTCTTGCAGCAGGTTCGTTACGTTGAAGTTCTTGAACATGTTTGATTTTGTATGGATAGAACTGCAGCACCTTACGAACAATTTTGTACCCCGTACTCCATTGTACGTCCATTCGACGTGCGATAGCACGTACCAAGCAAGTACCGTGTGTTTTCCATTGTAGCTTCCTCCACTGATAATGCAACAACCTCCTTGGTTTCCACAGAAGCAGGTTTCTTTCCCCTCTTAGGTGCAACAGATAACAAACCCGTGGCTTCAAACTTTTCAATCATTTTTATCAAACCCTGCGGTGTCATTGGCCTTCGGCGTATTCCTCTTACTGAACGAAACCTTTGCAATGCACGCCGTTCATTGCTATCGCATTCATAATAACATTTAACGAGAAAAGCACGTTCTTGAATGGTTAGAGACATTATCGATTCGTAAGAATGAGAACTCTGACAAACAGGCTCACTTTTATCGGACAAATTAAATGACGTGTAAAGCGCATTTGCATAAACCTAATTTTCTTCTTCCTGCCGTAAGCCAATTACAAGCCATTTCAGTTTTGCATAATCCAACAAAAAGTTTCGTTTTAGAAACGATTAAAAACATTTAAAATCGATATCTTCGTGCCTTAAGTCAAAAATCACAAATTAGCGATCTGTAAGAAAACTATTTCCAGAATGCGCACACATTTGCGAGTGATTTGCGATCTCAAATTTTGTGATCGCTAATTTGTGGTTTGAACTTTTAATAATACGAACAGATTTTATTACACGGATGACGCACTCGACTTTTGTCGCCTTTAACGCCGTAAATGGTAATTTTGTTTAGGTCAATGTTTCTTAAGGGTACAAAAAATGTTAAACCCGTGTAACAAAAGGTTAAGTTAGATTCCGACCCTTATTTCGTTTAACAATATTGCATACAGCGCCATTTCCCCCCATGGTGGTGAGTATTTGAACTTCTTTTGTTTTGGCGGGAAATAAATTACCATGATCTCCTTTAACCTATTATTAAGTTTGATAACATTTGGTCCAGTAGTTTTTCTTTTATGACCATTTCAAAGTGAAACTTTAATTATAACCACCCTGTATATTTGGAAACGATTCAGTCTCATAATTCACAGAATAGAATGTATAGCTATTTGGCAAATAAAATTTTAAACAACATAAACAGTTCTTCATCATGAGCAGGTTTAATTTTTTTTAACTCACGATTAAAATAAAATATTGCTTTATTACTTCAATTATGAATGATCTCATTAAAAAAATTGATTCATTACGTGTCGTCCGAGAGAATCTATTTAACTATATAATTTGAAGTTTTTTCCGATAAAGACAAAAGTGTATCATCATGCATACGCGTAACAAGAATAAGGTCAAAATCGTTAACTATAAAATACCGTAAAGTTTCTAATTAAATTTGCTATTATTGAAATTTTAAGAATAACAATTTATGATGAAAAGTAGGAATGCGTATTACAATCATTTACAATACTGTTTTACTTTAATTCTTCCTTTTTTAACATTTTGATATCTATACTCATATTATAAAGTAGTAAAGATTGTTTTTTTGTTTGTTTGTACGGTTAATCTCTGGAATTACTGAAGCGATTTCAAAAGTGATGGTGGCAAATTGATGGTGACAATTCCTGCTCCAACATAGGCTATATTTTATGTCGGTGCCACTACACCCAGGGGGGCTGCAGGAGCAAACAACGTTCTAAATTTTCGATTTTTTTTATACTGAAGGAACTAGAAACATGAAATTTGGCATGACAAGATATAAATACTCTCTAAGAACAAATTCTAAAAAAATTCGAAATTTAAAAGGGTAAGATAAGCGAAAAGCATTCTAAAAACATTCTAAATTACAATTTCTATGGAATCTCTCGAACTACAGAACCATTTTCAAAAGTGGTGGTGGCAAATTGATGGTAACAATCCCTGCTGTAACATAGGCTATATTTTATGTCGGTGCCACTACCACAGGAAGGTGCAAGAGTGAAAATCGTTCTAAAATTTTGAATGTTTTTATACTAAAGGAGCTAGAAACATGAAATGTGGCATGGTAGTTACTTATAAGACTTAAATTCTCTCTAAGAACAAATTCTAAAAAAAATCAAAATTTAAAAGGGTGAGATGAGCGAAAAGCTTTCTAAAAATATTCTAAAATACAATTTCTATGGAATTTCTGGAACTACAGAACTGTTTTCAAAAGTGGTAGAAGCAAATTGATGGTGATAGTCCCTGCTATAACATTGTCTATATTTTATGGCGGTGCCAATACCACAGCGAGGTGCAAGAGCGGGAAACGTTCTAAAATTTCGATTTTTTTATACTGGAGGAATTAGAAACTTGAAATTTGGCATGGTAGTTATTTAGAAAATGTAAATGCTCTCTAAGAACAAATTCTAAAAAAAATCGAAATTTTAAAGGGTGAGATGAGCAAAAAGCGGTCTAAAAACATTCTAAATTACAATTTCTATGGAATCTCTGTAACTACGGAACCATTTTCAAAAGTGATGGTAACAGTTCTTGCTGTAACATAGGCTATATTTTATATCGGTGACACTACCAAAGGGGGGGGGGGGGGTGAAAGAGCGAAAAACGTTCTAAATTTTCTATTTTGTTTCGACATTAGTGTGGCTTAATTAGTAATTTCAGAATTATCTGTGGCAGTAAAATTTCCTCTAATTTAAATAGGCCAACGAATACCACTTGACATTTTTCAAGAATTACGCGAGCAAAGCCGCGAGTTTTGCTAGTTAATAATAAACTATCTATGTGTCGTTCCAAATAATGTATTCTGAAGAATATGTCTATAAAAGTAAAAAAAAAATCAGCATAACCTATAGTTTAACAAGAACAAACCCTGAAATTTATTAACAATTTTATAATTTAAAGTTTCTTCATTACATTTGTTTTCACTGAAACTTTAAATTTCAGTGAAAACTAATTAATAAATTAATTGAACAGAGATAATTTCAATTTAAATAACATCTTATCAGGACGTGAAGGAATACATTATTACATTTCTTTTTCATTATGTAATTTAAAAATTACTTGAAGCAAAACTGCCAACTTTTACGCTTTTTAAAATCATATAAACGTGAATTAAACCAAAAAGATTTTTAATAAAATGCGTTTGCATTTATTCAATGAAGTGTTCTACGCAATTTATTTTATTTATGAAGTAAGATTTCTAGTTCAAACATTTTTATTTGAATTTAAAAAGGCTTAGTAGTTGGTAGAAATTCTTGAAGCAGTAAATCATAATTAGATTGGAGAAAAAAAAATTGGGATTGTAAATATTTAACATATCTTCTGATTAATTAACTATAGATTTGTGAACAGTATCATTAATTACGTTTTAACAAATTTGCATATGAATCATTAAATAATTCCAAGCAATTTTTATTCTAAGGATAAAGGAATGCGAATTTGCATTTTTGCTTCGTTTAAAAGGTCCAATATAATTTAAAAATAAGTTGAAGCTGTATGTTATAGTTAGCTTGGAGAAAGAATTTCTGCATAGCTGCTAACATACCGTTTTTTGTTTCAAGTTAAATAAACATAATGGAAGTCATAAAAGTTTTTTTAATGAAGTCTTTTTTGTTTCTAACCAGGAAACCATGCCATAGTGTAATAAAAAAAAAATATATAACTAAGCAGCAATCGAAAGAAAATTGTGAAATGTGTTTTTTGACACATAAATTATTTGCCCTCGGCTCCTCGTTATCCAGATATTGAGTCATAAAGTTTTCCAATTTATTTATTTAATTAAGGGAAAAAGGCGGGGTTTTCATTCAGAAATTTTAATAATCTGATTAATATGAAATGCAAAACATATTTAGATATAGTAATATAAAAATTAAAGAAGCCCTTAAAAAAATGCTATTGACAAATATGGCAAAGAACCAAAAAATGACTGAAGCGTAGAAAATCGTGGCACAAAGAAAATTTCAAATGATTTAAATCTAGTGCAATGATTACAAGGATCAACCTCTTGCGAAGAATAAAATTGCAAGGGCTTTTCAAATGCAGGTGGCCGAGTTTGCACTAGTCCAGACTTGTATCAAGCATAGCGGATCACTTCGGATTATTGCAGCGAACTAAACTGGAAATGAAAAAGTGACTGGAGTTTGATGATGTTGTTACGTTGAAAACATTAACGACTCCTCCTTCAATCCTATCGACTCTCCCTTCCATTCTATTAAATCAATAAATTAGCAAATTGTAAGACTTTATATCTCGATAACGAGGCAACGAGGGCAAACGATTTATGGGTTAAAAAACCCTTTCAAAATGCCCTTTCGACTGCTGCTTATTTAGATTTTTTTCATTATTACACAAATGGCGTGGTTTCCTGGTAAGTAGTTGTCTATTTTTGCGCACGTTTTTCTTTTCGTACTTTGTTGGTGTCAAAAGTAGGGGGAGCGACCAATACACGGATTAGTTTTATGTAGAGGTACTTCGGGTATTATGAATAGTCGGGTCTTACATGGATTGCCAAGATTTCTGTTTGGTAAAGTGTTGCCACCAAGCGGCAATATCATAAACTAGTTAAAAACATTTCCAGAATGCCAGCCTCCACCCCCACCCAAAATGCGCATTTCGTTGGTCGGCGTCTTGTGTGTATAAATATTTGTTTTTCGTGTTTGAAAATTTTCAGGTGATAATTTTTCAATATATTTTATTCATTATTAAAAGTATTTTTTTTTTACATTGGAGTTAAGCATAATGTACACAAAATACCAATAGTTTATGATGTAATACTCCTTTTTTAACTCGCGATTCACACCAATATACATAGAGAAATTTTCTCCAAACCAGCGGTGTTCAGTGGCGTAGCTACACATTCAGCGCCCTGGAGCAAATAAAATTGGTACGCCCCTTGCCACTATAAAAACACTTCTGCTAGCTCTGTTTGAGGTTTAAACTCGTATATTATATTCTTATTTATATTTAAAACCCTGTTTTTTATTTAAAAAATAAAGTATTTTCATAATAAAATATTTGACGAAATAAATACAAATAAAATATTAAAATAAACTATAATTGTTTAAGTTCGGACTATCTACTGATTTTTACGACGAATTGAGCAGTATTTCCGATTTAAATGGTCCCATGGTCGCAGTGCAATCTACCACTAACTTCTGTTGTTTCTTTCAAGGCTTTTGAAGCAATATAGAATGCTAATAAAGAAACACACAATTGTCGAGATATTTTTAAGATGCATTTTTTCCGTTTTCAGTACCGAAAGCTCTGAAAATTCATAAAATTCGAGTTATTATAACTCGGTAAGTTTTGATCGTACAAAAAATGAAAGTTTTGTTTTACTTGTTAGTGAATATAGAAAATTTTACTAAATTAATAGTTTTACTAAATATAGAACTTAGCAACAGTAAAATAAATAAATTTCGTAATCTTTAAAAAAATAACTACTTTGATATAAAGGATTTTAATAGGATCATAGTTGCCAACCTCCCGATTTTTTTCATACCAATATTTTAATGTAAAAATATTTGTTTTCTTTAATCGTACAATTTCTGAAATTTAATAAAGAGAAAATTTCTGTAAAATTTTACTGGTATTCAAAAAATCGGGGCGTATCTATCCTACAAACAGGGGCGTAGCTACCGTGGAGCAGTTCGCTCCAACTGCTCCACGGTAGCTACGCCACTGGCGGTGTTGGGTTATATGAAATACCAATATTTCATAATACTCCATGATTATGGTGGCGCAAAGACGGATCCTTATATTTGTGATATATGTATGAAGTATTATATGAGAGGGTTAGAATGACAGTGAAAAATCTAGATATCGATATTTTCATTGAAGGTATATTAATTTCTTTTCAGTCTGACAGTAAATAAGTCATAGTTCACTTAGGGAGTTGCTAGAGGTCAAAACAAGTTGGACCACTTAATGTAACGGCAATACGACAAGTTTCACAAAATCCTTCTTTTCTCAAATTACTAAATATAAACTTACTCCACTCTCATTCTAACTCCCTCATATATTGGCTGTTTACCTAGACACTATATTTTGATCATGCTCTCTTGATACCATTAAATCTGGTTTTTTTTTTTGCCAAATTTTGCTCGTTTCCTTCATTTTTAACCTCTTATTCTATGTTTCCCGATTATTTCAGAATACCTTTAGAAATAAGTTTATTATTATAGTTATTTGTTTGCAAGTAATGCAATCTCGTAAAATATTTTTTGTGTTTACTATTCACAGATTTTTGTGTGCAACTATTCACAGATAGTTGAAGTTTATAATTGTTCTCAGATTCTGGGTTTTAAACAATATCGGGATATTGTATTGCCCCAAATGCAAATAGTATTCCATATTACCCGAACTTCCACTATTTATTGACATTAAATATTCTTATAAAAAAGTAAGAGTAAATAAAAAATTGATTCTATTTAAAATAATTATAACTTTTTAACAAACAATTAGTATTGTAAAAATGAACAAAAATTGCAAGAATTATTTAAGTGGCCTTTAAATACAGTATGAGCACAGACATTTTTAACACTTTCCAACCTAGTTGAAAAGTGTTTATGACTTCGGTTTGTTTCGCCGTCTGGCCACCTGGCCGTCGGCCGTGTACCGTCTGGCCGTCTGTCCGTGCTCTAACTCCCGAAATATGCTCGGATTGTTCTGCCATTTTTATGTTATTGTCGTTATCTGTAGCATGTTCCCTATTTCAACTGAAGTGTGTAGCACGTTTACGGTTACGTTAAAGTATACGTTAACAGTAAAACGTTAACAGTATACGCTTTTTTACTGGGACACTCAAACGAATTCCGTTGCATTACGGTCTATGGAGAAAAAATATTTGCGGTTTATTTTAATGATGTTACACAATTTCAAAAACATTGTAATTGATATATATCACTAAGGTCCATTACAAGAAGCTTAATATGGAATAGGGTGTGCATAGCACTTATAGCTACTTTACAGGGACAGTCAAAATAATTCCGTTACATTACGTCTATGGAGAAAAATCGTTTGCGGTTTAATTAAATAATGTTTCACTATTTTCCACGCATTGAAATTTATATAGATCAATAAGGTGCATTACAAGAGGCTTACTACAGAATATTGTGTGTATAGCAGTCATCGTTCATTTACAGGGACACACAAAAGAATTCTCTACTGTCTGTTAACAATAATTCCTGGAAGTGCGTTTTAAGTTGCGGAACGCGATTTTAAATTTAACTCACTTTTTGTCTATTACTTGGTGTGTATAAATTCTGCAGATCATATATAGGGCACCACAAAAGTTCGCGAACACATTTCCGTTTATTCATAGAAACTCCAGAAGGAGAATTTTAAACTGTGCTACTCGTTTCCGAACTAAAGTAAAATTTAGCGTGCTATGTAGTATATATACATATCTATAGATCATATATAGGGCTGAATAAAAGTATTTGGATATTTTTCCGAATATTGTATATGTTGGAAATTCCTGAAATTACGTTTTTAAATATGTTATGCGTTTTCCAAATTGTTTACTTAGATGTTATCTTTCAGCTTATTAGACGGTAATGATTTGTAAAATTATTTTGGAAGCGTTGGGAAAGTGTTACATAATCTATGCTTGACGCATGATTTTTCGTTCTTGTTTAATTTTTAGGAGTATTCTCGAACAAGGAGTAAAAAGAAAAAAAAGGCAAAAAAGTAAATTATTTCGTAAAAAGTTTAAAATAATTTAGAATTTTAATTAAGAGTAAGAAGCAAGGCCTTTTCCCGTTTATGTACAATATTTACAATTATAAAAAATGGAGAATGGAGCACAGTAATACCTAAAATCAAACCCTTCGAACATATACTACAAATGATTTCCATATTTTTAAATAGACAAATATTACAGAACTAATATGATTTGTGTCAATTCCCCACACGAATGTTACTCAAATAATTAATAAATTATATCGTTGACTGATTCTGAATACGTTATTATTCTGACTATTTTAACTTAATATATGTAATAATATTGGAACAATACTGCTTATTCTCAGTACTTTAACATATAAAAACTCTAGTTAAACTAGTCTTTATATACATAAATACAGAAATTTTTTCAATACGTTTCTCTTAAAATTAAAATACCCCCCTCCCCCCCAATAACATATTCCTAGTATGCATCATTTGTTTCTTAAAGTTCAGTGCTGTATTTATATACGAAATTAATATAATATTGATAAAATCGAAATGTAATTGTCAAATAAATATGTCATGAAAGTTTTAATCTTTAACTATAATAAATTGTAATTATCAGGTTTTCATAAAATAAAATTGTTCTCAATTTAAAGTAAACATATACCAGAAAAAATAAAGCAGTAAAAATATATGTAATTTTCATACGTAAATTTAAAACTCAAGTATTGTAAGTTGAAACGCAGAGTGTTCAAGTTATTAAGCAGTCCGAATGGATAGCTTAGATGAAAAAGAGAAGCAAAAACAGTAAACAATCCGATATCTGGAATGTACACTGCGCAGTCCACGATAGAACAGTGTTGCCAGTGGTCTACTCTTTTAAAAATTCAAATTGTCTCATTAACACCACTTTTTTTAAATGATATAATTCGCCTAATAAGGCGAATTTTATTTTCTTAAAAAACTGCTGGAAATCAAGAAAACTGAATTAGAAAAAAAAGTAGCCCATTGCCAACACTGCGATAGAAGGAATCTGTTTATAAGCAGAATTGATAGAATTAGAGTGAAGTAACAAATTATTGGAATCATATTTCGAAAAAGGCATATTTCTTTAATTTCAGTTCCATTTAAAACAGATATTATAATGTACAGAGGCTAATCGCATATTTTTTAGAGAAATATGTTTTGATTTTTTAAAAAAGCGTCTGCATAGGGAAATTTTTTTCCACAGCTAATATGTTTTTAAAAGTATAAATTCTTGTCTAGCCAATGGGAGAATAAAAAAAATTGCGGAAGTCTTAGTATTATAATAATTTAATCAGGCTATGCGTGAGTAAATAAAGAACTAGTAGTAGTTTACGTTCGAGATAACTTTTATTTTATTAATATTTTTTACAGAATTATTTTCAAATTCTTACCAGGAATCCACGCTGTTAGTGTAATAATGAAAAAAATCTAAATAAGCAGCAATCGAAAGAGCTTAGTGAAACGGGTTTATTGGCGCATAAATCATTTGCCCTCGTCTGCCCGTTATTGAGATATAAAGTCTTAAAATTTGCTAATTTATTGATTTAATACGATGGAAGGAGCAGTCTACGTTTTCAACTTAACAACATCATCAAACTCCAGTCACTTATCCATTTTTCGTTTAGTGCGAAACAATACTCCAACCAAGTCTCCCTTATCATAGATCCGACTTGACAATCCGGAGAAAGTCTATGGGAGAAAATGTCCGCGGTAATTGCCAACTTATTAATTGACTTTCTCCGGAAAGTATCGCCGCCTGGTGGATACTACCGCACAGTTGCCATGTTTCGGGCATTTTTAACACCAGTATATTTTTAGAGAAAATGTTGTTCTTTTAAATCCCAGAATTCTCCGATCAAACAAAACAAAATTGTCTCTACTAAAAAACTGGTATCCAAAAATATAATAGAAAAATCTATAGAAAAATCTAGCTGGTCTGCTAACCGCATAGCTGCCAACTCTTACGCTTTTTTCTTACCACTAAAATTTAATAGAATTTTTTTCGTCATGTAATCACACGATCTTGTCAATTTAATAAGATAAAATTTACTATAAAATTTTAGTGGTAGGAAAACTACTAGTTCATAAGCAAATGCATAGAACAAATGGCGCTGTGAAAAAAATTTCGTGTGATTTCGTGTCGTAAATACTATTACTGACGATTGATGGCGCTAGTAGCAGGACAAGTATAGCGGTCAAAGGCAACTTGCTGATTGAGAGGTCTGATACTATGATAAGGAGGTCTTGACTCCGACATGATTTGATATGCTCAGTACAAGTCTGGGTTAGTGCAAGCTGAGCCACTTCCATTTGAAACTCCCTTGCATTTTTTTTTTCACAGGAGGTGGATCACTGCAATCATTGCACTAGAATTAAGTTCAAGAAATGTTCTTGGTACCACTTTTTTGTATGCTTCAATCATTTTTTCGTTCAGTACCATATTTGTCAATAGGAATTTTTTTGAGGGTTTCTTTCATTTTTATATTTCTAATCTAAATATGTTTTGTATTTTATATTAATCTGATTATTAAAATTTCTGAATCAGAACCACACCTTTTCTCCCTAAATTAAACAAATAAATTGGCAAATTTTAAGACTTTATTGTCGATAACGAGCAGACGAGGGCAAATTATTTATGTGTTAAAAAACACATTTCACTATGCTCTTTCGATTGTTGCTTACATAGATCTTTTTCATTGTTACTCTATGGCGTGTTTTGCCGGTTAGATTGTCTGCCTTAAAATAATATGGTCTGCATTATACATAACGTAAGACCTTTTTTCCATTAAAAAAAAAAAAAAAAAAAAAAAAAAAAATGCGGCGCAATATACACGAGAAAATACAAATGTAATATTGCGGCCTCAGCTCACCATATTACTTACATTTCAAAACTGTCATGACAACAACCAGTCGTCAAGTGACTTCATTAACCCTTTGAGGGGCGGTAGTATATATTATATACCACTTAATTTTTATCCGATTTAAACCAGAAACTTTTAATTAAATTTTACTTTTTTAACTTTGACGAGAAAAAGTTGAAAAATTGCTTATTCTTATTTTGAACTAAATTCTTTCCTAAATTCCGGTGGGAATTCAACGTTACAGGAACACAAGTGCTTGCCCCTGAAAGGGTTAATTCAAAAATTAATTCTAATGTATTGTGTTGCAGCATAAGTATTAAACTATTCATACCTATTCGAACTGGCGTTGAGCATAATGAATGATTTTGATATTTGAATGAATCATTCGGGCAAGCGCAAAAGCATAGCTGTCAACCTTCTTATTCTTTTTAATCAATTAAAACCAGAAGTTGTGTAAAATACAAATAAGAGCATGTGGCTTTTAATCTAATTGTTTACATTTCTTTTACAAATGTCTGTGTTAATTGCTTCAAAAGAATACAAACGTTGGTAGATTTATGCCCGATTGATTCATTCGAATACAAAAATCATCCATTATGCTAGTCACTACTTGAAACATAGAAATTCTGTTTTATCCCGGCACACATATCAAAAATACTCTTTTCTAATTAAATACCATTTAAAAAGGTCTGTGGTTTAATGCTTGGTTTCACACTCTATAAATATTACATTTATGGATTAGAAAGGCTTTATCGATATCTGCTAATAAAGTGATTTTAGGCTCAATTTACGCACATAGGGCTACCAAGTTTGCCCAATATTAGCCAATTGCAATTTTATATTCAAAATATCTACCTGATATTGCGAATAGTAAATTTTATTTTACAAGCAGAGAAAACCGAGCTATGCTCCGTCAAAATTAGCTTTGAGTTCAAATATCATGACCCATGACCAAAATGACCCACTAATCAAATTTTCTCGAACATGTGAACAAGCCCAATTGTTTTCTCGTGCCCGAAACCCGTAGGATATAAAATTTAATCGAAATAGCCTGAGTCTTTGTTTATATTAAATTAGCTTGACGCAAAGTAACCCAAAAATGACCCACTAATCCGATTTTCTTGAGCATGTGACTTAGCCCAATAATTTTCCCGTGTCCCAAAACCGTAGGATACAAAATTTAGTTCAAATCGTCTGAGCCGTTTTTAAGATAAAAAAAGCTTGACCCATAATGACCCATGACCAAAATGACCCACTAACCGAAAATTTTCGAACATGTGACCTAGCCCAATAGCCTTCTCGTTCCCTAAAACTGTAGGATACTAAATTTAGTTCAAATCGTCTGTTCCGTTTTTAAGATAAAAATAGCTTGACCCATAATGACCCATGACCAAAATGACCCACTAATCGAAATTTTTCGAACATGTGACCTAGCCCAATAGTCTTCTCGTTCCCTAAAACTGCACGATACTAAATTTAGTTCAAATCCTCTGAGCCGTTTTTAAGATAAAAATAGCCTGACCCATAATGACCCACTAATCGAATTTTCTTGAACATGTGACCTAGCCCAACAGTATTCGTTACAGCTGTTTTTTAGATAAAATTAACTTGACACACGTTGACCCAAAAATGACCCACTAATCGAAAGTTCTCGAACATGTGACCCATACCAATAATCTTCTCCTGCCCTAAAATGGCATGATACAAAATTTAGTCAAAATCGTTTGAATCGTTTTTTAGATACAATTAGCTTGGCCCTGACACATGGCTACCCAAAACGGCCCGCTAATCGAATTTTCTCGAACATGTGACCTAGCCCAATGGTTTTCTGGTGCCCCAAAATGGTAGGATACAAAATTTCGTCAAAATCGTTAGAGCCGTTTTTAAGATAACATTTGCATATACATATATATATATATATATATATATACATAACCACACACACACAAGATTTGCTCGTATTAGAATATATGATTTAATGACCGACATTCCGACACAAATACAACGAAAATTACTTTTCGGAATTTCAGGTAGATATTTTGACTAAAACAGTTGTTTCCCAATCTGGTTATACTGGCTTATGGTGTCGTTTTTAGTTTTATATTCATGTCTCACACTGGCCATTTGCTAACGTGCCAAATGCGAATAAATTTGCTAAAAAGAAAAGTGCATATTTATTTTGGCGAAAGATTTGGTGAATCATATATTCCGGACATGAGAAATTAATTATTCAAGAACAATATTTTTCTGAATTTTTGTATTGGTAAATAGAACGATAAAAGTTTCTCCCTCAGTGACAAACGGACTATTGCTTAGATACAATATGTCAAAAAAAAAGTTACGATTTAAACATAATTTATAGTGAAGGGTTTTAAGGGAGATTTTGTTAATTCGTGTAGTGAAAAAAATCCAGTATTACTGAGTTGTAGGTAACTAAAAGTTTTTTTTTTTGTTATTAAAGATTTTCATAATATTTTCATTAAGATTTTTTTTTTTTTTTTTTTTTTTGCACAGTCTTTGATCAGTAAGTGTTTGTATAATTTATATTGTGGGTAAGTTTAAAATATAAGTATGGTCTAATTTTGATCTTATCTGTATGTTAATAAAAATGAAGTTTTTACGTGACTGTAGTGATATTCAGAAGGATCTGTATACCACGTAAATAATATGTAAATATCTGTAAACCACATATCTGTAAATTTGATTCCTAATAGACGAAAATAGGTTTCAATTCAGAGGGTTACCATATTTCAGAATTTTTATTTACCTTTTTTGTTTTTAAATTTCATAGTAAGTTGAAGTTTTTACAGGCTTTTTTTCCAAAGTTTTCTGAAGGATTTCAGTCATTAGTAAAAGCAATCCGATTTCAATGTTTCACCTCAATATATTATATTTTGTGTTCATTTCAATAAAGTTGATTTGGAATTTGTTCAACGATTTTTTCAATTTTTTGCAATTTGTTAAACAGTTTTTTGGGCTAAATGTAGTAAATAAATTAATTTTATGAGTTAATTTGAATAATTTAACTGTCTTTAATTAATCCGAGAATAATCTGTTTTTTGTTTAGGATGTTACTGACGCGTTCGATATTTTTGCGCCGGGGTCTGTGTGCTGGTAGAAAGTGGCCAATAAGAAATGATTTTCATTCAATATTCGACTCAAGACCTCCTTATCATAGTATCAGACCTCTCAATCAGCAAGTTGCCTTTGACCGCTATACTTGTCCTGCTACTAGCGCCATCAATCGTCAGTAATAGTATTTACGACTCGAAATCACATGAAATTTTTTCACAGCTCCATTTGTTCTTTTCATTTGCTTATGAACTAGTAGTTTTCCTACCACTAAAATTTTATAGTAAATTTTATCTTATTCAATTGACAAGATCGTGTGATTACATGAGGAAAAAAATTCTATTAAATTTTAGTGGTAAGAAAAAAGCGTAAGAGTTGGCCGCTATGCGGTAGCAGACCAGCTAGATTTTTCTATAGTTTTTTCTATTATATGTTTGGATACCAGTTTTTTAGTAGAGACAATTTTGTTTTGTTTGATCGGAGAATTCTGGGATTTAAAAGAACAACATTTTCTCTAAAAATATACTGGTGTTCAAAAAGCCCGAAACATGGCAACTGTGCGGTAGTATCCACCAGGCGGCGATACTTTCCGGAGAAAGTCAATTAATAAGTTGGCAATTACCGCGGACATTTTCTCCCATAGACTTTCTCCGGATTGTCAAGTCTGATCTATGATAAGGGAGTCTTGATTCGACTGTTACGTTTCAATTAAGTTATAAAGTTGCCAGTTTGCCAAAATTAAAATTTTTTCTCACGAGCTTTGAAATAATGAGGAAGCATAAGAATTAGCCGACACTAGTTATCATGTCGCTGTCTTTTTGATGAATTTTGTGCACTGTAAAAGAAGTTTGAGGTTCAATATCGCAAATTATGATTCCAGAAAAAAATTTTCTCACGAGTTTTGAAATAATGAGGAAGCATAAGAATTAGCCGACACTAGTTATTATGTTACTGTTTTTTCGATTAATTTTGTTCACTGTAAAAGAAGTTTGAGGTTCAATATCGTAAATTATGATTCGACAGAAATTTTTTCTCACGAGTTTTGAAATAATGAGGAAGCATAAGAATTAGCCGACACTAGTTATTATGTCACTGTTTTTTGATTAATTTTGTTCACTGTAAAAGAAGTTTGAGGTTCAATATCGCAAATTATGATTCCAAAGAACTTGTTGTATAGATCACCCTAAATAGTTAAAAAACAAACAAAAAAAGCAAAAACAAAAACAAAAAAATACCTCTATGCTTATAGTTTTATTAATCACCATGTCTTCCGACCAATATTTTTTCCAGCTCTGTAAGACATTTTGAATCGAAATTGAGTGCGCATTTTGTGCATTTTATATTTTTACGAAGTTTCCAGTTTCTATTCCGAATTATCTATCGAGGAATGAAACACCTTCTATCTATACCAAATTTCATAGAAATCTGAAAAATTTCATATCAAAAAGGACTTAATACATTTTCAGTTTTTAGTTTTGTATCACCTTATATTTAGGCTTCAGTTTGGCTTTATATATCAGTAATTTCGTAATTTTCATTTTCGGAAACCTGCCATTTTCTCTAAAAATTTATCACAGAATGATTAAAAGAACAAAAACTGTGCATAAGTGGTTCAGTATTTGATAATTTCGCTAGATTAAAAGAAAAAAGAAACCTTATTAATAATGCAGTCTCGGGAAAAAATATGGTATGAAAATTGATTGCAGATTGACATTTATTAAAACAAACAGCAAAAAAGTACATAAATTGAAATCTTAATCACTGATATTTTGCTAAATACATGATTTTCTACAAATTATAAATAAAAAAGTACATGCTTGATTTTTTAAAATAAATCATTAAAAACCGTAAATTAGACATACAACTTTTAAATTAAAATGAATGTATAAAGCATTAAATTGCTGACAAAATGGAAAATTATATAGCAAGGAGAAAATTGTTCAAAACATATAGAGTGTTTAATAAATGGCCCATGGGCCGTCAAGCTACCACTATTTTAGAATAGAAAACTTTGCCTTATTTAATGACAGTAACGTTGTGTTTAAATAAGGCGAATATTACCTACCTTTCGAAATTTGTGGTAGCCAGTGACGAAACTGGATTAAATTTCAGCCGGAGCAAAGTAGTAGACCTCTCCTCTATTCTTCTATGAATATATTTAGCAGAAGAATTGAGTAAATAATTGCTTAACCTAGTTAAAGTAAAAGACGTTATATATTTTAAATGTACAGTCGTGGAAAAAAAAAACGGAACACCCCCCACTAACTCTGCAACAAATTATAGTAGAAGGACGTGACTGGTACCAAACGATTGGAAATAAAGTCTACTTTTAAGTGATGTATCTAAAATTTGCTTAAGGGGCCATTTACATATTAAAAACAGCCTAAACTTTAATTTTTTCAATGGCAACACCCACTTTTGACATGATATTTTTAATCTTCGGTTCAAACTATGCCTAGATACAAAATTTTAAGTCATTTGGATGATAAGTTTTTGAGTTATAAACATTCAAATTTTAGAGCTTCTAATGTTAAATTACATTTTCATATTTTTATTAATATCTCCTGAAATTATAATCCTAATGTGCTAACGTTTTGTTTGGTTATAAAACTCGAAAACCCAAACATAACTACGTCAAATTTGTAATTTTTAAAATTTTATAATATGAATTATGAATTATGAAATTAATATTCGAAAAAATTATGAATTGCAACCTACAATTTTTTTGATGGATTTATATTTATTATGTCCTGCTTTATGTGTATTCAAAATTTCAAATTTTTTTTCCAAGTAGTTTTCAAATTATGCTTAAAAAACGACAAAATGCTGCTTTAAGGGGCCGTCTATGATGTGCATTAAAGCATAGTTTGAATAAGGATGGGAGCGCTCCGACTCGAAATCCCGATTGACACCACTAAATTTTAATAGTATTTGTTACCTTATTCAAGGAGAAAATTTCTGAAATTCTTTACGTTGGAGAATACTATTAAAATTTAGTGGTAAGAATCGATATTCGGGTCGGAGAGCTCTCATTCCTCTTTGAGAAAATATTATACTCATAGGCTGGGATTATAGTGACTTTATAAACTTAGAGATTAAGTCTGTCTTACACTATAAACAATGCGTAAACCGTATTTCAATGCTTCGTGATCTTACGTTAAACAACTCGGACAACGACCTGTGATTGTAGTAAGATATAAGATAGCGAGGCACCAGAACCCCAGCCTTTATTAGTATATATATATATATATATATATATATATATATATATATATATATCTTTTACTTTTTTAATGTCTGCTTTAAAATTTTTCATTAAAATTACGTAAAACGTATTTGCATGAGATATATGTTTTCATTTATGGAAAATAGTTTCGCTTTTATTTTTAAATTAATAAAGCTCAATTTTGAAAAATATGATCAGTTCTACCTTAGAAAAAACTTAATCATTTTTGTTACCTTTAAATGGATTTATAGCTTCTTTTCCAGTCTAATAAAGCTATATTGTTTTTTCTGCAGTATATATGTTTGAAGTGAAGTTTATTATAAATGCATATGTGTAGAGTATTTGCTGAAACAAAATGGCCCCACAATTAACTGAAGCAACGAAAGGCCAAATGATTGGCATGTGGCAAGCTGGAAGAAGTTTTCGTTATATAGCTGGGCATTTTCAAGTGTCTCTTCAAACTGTTTCAACATGGATTAATAGGTAAGGTTTATATTGGTAGTTTATTGCGAAGAAAAAATTACAATATTTCTTCTATAACTTTAGTATTTAAATCTATTCGATTAAACAGGCTAATTGAAAAAAAATTACAAGTTATTTTTATGGTTTTCTGATAGGCAAGATTATTTTCCAATCGCTAGCAGTGTGCAAAAAAATCTAATAATAATAATAATAATAAATAATAAATGTCATATGGCAAGTTTTCTTGCCAGGAGGCATTAATGAGTTAATTGTAAAATTTCAAATGAACTACCAGAATAGGTTTAATCATAGAATTATTACCCCTATTCCGAAGGAGAATAACGGATGTAAAGTTATTCAGATGTCTTTATAACATATATTTAGTTTTAGGTCTTCAAATAAATCGGAAGGTAAATTCTGCGAACAAAACAAGACGCCCCCCCCCTCTCGCTACTAAAAAAAAAGCAATGTCTGGATTTATTTTCAGACTAAAAAACAATTTATCTGCGGTTTTTTTTTGTTATTTTTACTTTGTTTCATTACGCTGCTTTATACTATTTTTTTTTAATTCTAAATTTTGTATCTGTCAATATTATTCACGTTTCTGCCAATAAACTAAAGAAAAGGCGAGTTAAATAGATGCAAAATCTGAGAAAAAGCATTATAAAAGCACCTGTAAAATTCCAATAACATTTACATATTCTAAGACTATTTTAATTACAAATAATCTTATGGTTTTTTAATCCCTTCGTGACGAGAGTCTATTACAGAATTTTTAATAATTTACCACCGGTTTTTCAAAACAGAAATTTTCGTCTAATTGAATTGTGGAAATGCTAAGATATAATAAGGCAAAGCTTGCAATAAAAAATAACTGGTGGGAAAAATCGAGGATTCTGAGCATCTTATGCGTCACGCATACGTGTCGCTCGTCCCCAAGGGGTTAAAATCGGATAATTCAACACTTGCAAACATTATCTTACAGCATATAACAATAACCGAAACTTATTAAGTGAGTAAAATGGTCATATCGGTAAAACATAATACATTAAAAGGTGACATTCTGCAGCATTTCAACAATCGAGTACCGAACTTCAATTTGGATACAGCCCCTTAAATATGCTCATTATAAAGTAATTAATTTCTCAGATACTAATCGTAGGAATTTAATGAAATTTGGTATCTAGGCATAGTTTGAACTGAAGATTTCAAATATGTTGCCAAATTTGGGTCTTGCTATTGAAAAAAACAAAGTTTGGGTGTGTTTTTATATGTATATGGCCCCCTAAGCAAATTTTATATACATCACTTAAAAGTAGACTTTATTTCCAATCGTTTGGTACCAGTCTCTTCCTTCTACTATAATTTGTTGCAGAGTTAGTGGGGGGTGTTCCGTTTTTTTTTCCACGACTGTACATATATATATATATATTTAACATATAGTATATGTGGATAATGTGCAAGCTGTTTTCTATAATAGTACATTGTATGTACAAGGAGGTCATCATTTAACTGACAGTACTAAGAGTGTTCTGTGAGCGAGATCTAATTACGAGAATGGAGTGAAATTTTGTAGCATGATTAAACAAAACAGCTGCCGAAGGATTCCGCAAAATAAAATTAGTTACAAAAGTCGCCGCTAGGGAGATATGTGGCGCTGTTTTTCTTTCGCGCAATCCTTTGTTTCTTGTCTTGTTTAATCGTCCTACAAAGTTTGGCAATTACATCGCGATAACAGAAAATGCTGAGTAATGTCAATTTAACTATGGCCACCTTAAGTTGGCCATGGCGTCATGGCTCGAAGCCCCTATTACCATAAAAATACAATTTTCGAAGGAAAGATAATATTGATTCAAATATTTATTTAATACAGCTTTCTCTTGTCCGAAAAAAAAAGAAAAAGAAAAAAGGAGATTAAATTCATAACTAAAAATTTCAAAGAGATAAAATATTTTGTTTGCTCTCATAAGTATTTTTTCTTTAACAAGATTTAAAATTAAACTGCACTTAAAAAAACTGTTTTACAACTTTATTCATGTCAGAATTGTTTATTTCTGTCATTTTTTAAGAAATTGTAACGAAGGTGCTCTTACGATATTCTGATTCAAAAAGTATGGACTTTTGAAGTGTTATTTTTACAGTTTTAACAAAAGAAAAAGTTCTAAATTGCGCTATGGAGACCAGGATAATATATTTTAGTTAACAATACGTTTTGAGAACTTCTGTCTGAATATAGTCTAAATTAGGTTACTTACGGAACAAAGATTAAAAGTTCTGCTGAAATGTCTCAAATATAAAATTTATAAGAAGCATAATTGAAATTTAGCATTACATTTTTTCATTTAAAATTTATTTACATTTCATTTAAATGCTGTATCATACTAAAAAAATAAATAAAAGCGATAGTCTTAATCTCTTAATAATGAAACAAAAAACCTTACATATTTTACAAAAAAAAAAAAAAAAAAAAAAAAAAAAAAAAAAAAAAAAGGAAAGGAAAGAAAAGGGAAGCAGAATTTCACCTGCCTGATTCAGTTATTCGTTTTTAATAAAATCAAATTACTCAAACAAACTATCAAAACTTAAAATTACACATTATTCTTATATTGCATCTTACCACTTTTATTAATGCTATTGATATACAAGACACCGGCGTTCACATTTTCATATTTTAAAAATAGGAAATGAAGATATTAAAATCCCTGATTAAGAGGGAAAAAACCGTAAACGTGAATTTTGTTTTTATTAAATGCATAATCTTATTATTAATCTTTTTGCATTTGAATTGCTAACTTAGCAGATAAACTGCCAATGTAGGCATTGAAAATGAGGTTATGTATGTCTTAACTAAAGATTAAAATCAGTGGCGTAGCCAGGGCATTGGTCCAGATACACTGGTTACTACTAATTTTGTAAAGTTTTCTTTGGTTTATTTAATCGGAGAACTTTCTGCGATAAGTAATGCGAAGGAAACTTTACATTATCAGTGGTATCCAGAGCATTTGGAGATCATCTCTGGCTACGCCACTGATTAAAATATAGTGCAATTAAAAGTATTTACCAATGAATACATGGCTGCTGACTTATACGATTTTTTTATAAAATTAAATAAAACCAGAAATTTTACTTAAGAAATGTAGTAAAATTGGTAGTTTGCATTTTTTTTAAATACATGCAGGACATAATTTATTATTTTTTTTTAATTCAAAACATATTTATATGATTTATGATAAAAGGATTATGATTTAATTGATTAAAAAAAGCGTGGAAGTTGGCAGCTATGGGAATAAAATATACTTAGAAATAGTAAGACGTTTTTTGTACTAGTTTCTAACATCATTAGACAGTACCAAAATATATTTAATAATTTTCTTTCTTTAAATTGTTAAATACCTATATCACATATTGGCAATATAAACAACCAAATGGTAGTTAAAGAAACCTTAAAAAGTTACACGATTAAAACGTCGCTAAATAAGAAATATGCATTACATTTTTCTCTATCAATACGATAGCACTAAGCACACAATTTTTTTTTATGTTTATCTTTTAACAAGCGAATCATAAATTTTTCTGTCAGATGCAAGGATTTTAGAGCTGTCAAAGACTTTGATCTGTAGAAATCGTTGTGAAGTGATTCTGACATAGTAAAATCTAAAGTTATTTTCTCTTTCTATCATGGAAGAATTTGTAGGAAAACCTTTTTCAACAAAATCTGAGGAATAATATTTGCAGCAAATTTCTTCGTTGCATAACTGGAAGCTTGTTGAAGAGATATGGTAAGGGAATTATGTGTTTGTGTTTCACAAAGAACATTTTTCGAATACTTTTTCATCATTTATTTGTCGAATTTTCTGTAAAAGAGCTGAATAAAAAACTATTGTTGTTCATCTAACTATTTAGTGTAAAATATGTTTATAAAAAGATATCTATAAAACAATCTTGAATTTTACATTTACACGTACTTCAAGTGCAGCTGCGTGAAAAAATGTTATAACTCTTTGCTAGTTTCGTCACAAATATAAGTAAAACATTAAACTGGTACCAATCCTACAGGAAATACGCTTATCAGCATTTCTGGAGGCGATACCTATGATATGAAATCATATATTTCTATTTACTTTTATTCCAAAAATAATATTTCCGATAATAAATTTTCTATGTCAGTTATTTTCCTTTATTTAAAAATTTTTTTTTGTTTTAAACCTCAAAAAGAAAAAAGAAATAGCTTTCCCCATGTCAAAATGCGATTGATATTATTTTAGCATTTATTTGTAAGTTATGTACTGAGAATTATTTTATTGTCTAAATTACCTTCCGTTATTTCATTTAAGTAGTCATAAATATTGCAATATCTTTCTATACGCATTTGAATTCTTTCTTTTTTAATCAAAATGCTTTTCATTCAAGTCAAGTGATATTTATTAGTAGCGTAAATTAATCTTAATGATTTATTTCTTTCAAAATCAATCTTCAGATAATATGCTTTCACGAATACATATTGTAAGTAAAGAATTTGTAAAAAAATTGCTAAAATGAGATTTATCAATTTATTATAATGAAGATAAAACTGAAAATTTACGTGAGGAGGTATTTTACTGAAAAACTATTATTTTTTTTTGTCCAAATTTACATTTATTTGCTTATTTTAATTTTACTTTAAAAATAGTTTACATGAAATTGCATATATCTCTAAACAAGAACGAAAAATCATACGCCAAGCATAATTATGAAACACTTTCCAACACATTCAAAATACTGTAACAAAACGTTAGGGTTTACTAGATAAACAAGGTCAAACCGGGCGAGCAGGTCTACCTTTTGGCTTAAGCTCAACTAGCCCCGCCCATTTAAAAAACGCATAACACGTTTGAAAACTTAACTTCAGCAATTACTACCATTAGTCAAAGAATATATTCGAATTTATTTGAGCAGCCTTGTGTATGATCTAGAGATTTGTTTGTATACTAAACAGTATGCTAAAATTTACTTCAGTTAGGAAATACAAGGCACAATTGAAAATTCCCCAAGCAGTTTTCCACAATAAATGGAAATGTACATGAGATCTTTTGATCAGCCCTGTATCAATAGAATTTATATGCATCTATTAATATGAAAACAATTACCTTCATTTAAAAACGCCCACCTCAACTGAAAATAGGCTACAAGCAATTATTGTTTATAGACTGTACTGTAACCATTTTTTTTAGTGTCCCTGTAAATGAACGATACCTTCTATGCATACCACAACTGTACAGTAAGCGCCTTGTAGCGCACCTCAGCTCGACCTACGTTATACACGGCCCACCGTCCCCTGAATACTAGACCTGAGCGCTGACAACAATGGCAGCTGTCGCAGGCCGATTTTTTTTCAGCGTTTGAACGGTCCCTCGAAATTCCACACCAATAATTTCTAAAAGTTTTCTTCTCCTTGTTTTTCGGAGATCAAATAAGTCAGAGATAACTTTTAGATATTATTGGTGTTGAAGTTCGAGGAAACTGTACAAACGATTCCGCCTGCGACAGCCGCCATTTTTTTCAGCGCGCAGGCCTAGTATTCAGGGGGCGGTGCACGGCCCACTGATTATTTAATGATTAGATGGAAATATTCACTCATAATACAATAATATTTGTTCACAAAAACCTTACAACACTGTCATTTAAGTGAAATTATTATTGTTAACAATTTAATTGTAGGTATTATGAGTAACAATCTCTCCTACCCATGTGCGCAATCACACCAACCCTGTAAGGACAGATTGCGCAAAATAACTTTTTTGGTTTTATTACAACTGTTCTATTAAGATGCAATATAACAACAAAATATCAATGGAAATGCATAACAAACAAATGAAGTAAACATTATTCATAGATAGTTTAGCAAAAAATTAATATTTGGGATTTTTATTGTTATTCTTTTGAATTGTGCGCAGATTCTCCTAAATTTACCTTTCAATATCAAAATACAGCGTTTTCGTATAAGAAAAAAAAACCACAAAACTTAATAACATATTGGACACACTGATTCATATGCTGTTATACACTGGCCTCCAAAAGTTAAGATACAACATGATTTTCGAAGCTCACCAGACAAAAAATGACAGTCAGCTTAAACTTCATAGTTTATATGAATGATAATACTAAGCTTTAAAAAAACTTACGCAAAAATTACAGATACCACTTTTATTTTATAGAAAAGAATAGGTATTTGTGAATGAGAGAAAAATATGCAATTACGAAGCTTTCGTAATTTTTCGTGTAAGTTTTGTTGTATTCGAACTATTGTTGCCAGTTTTGTTCACAACAGCCAGTAGAGTCTAGAAGAAGCCGTTTGCCCGATTCATTAAGGTGGCGGGCGTTAGGATGGATGGAAATGGGGTTGTCACAGGCCGATACTGCTAGACGGCTCAATGTGTCTCGCAGTGTAGTCCAACGACTCTGGGATCAGTATGAATCCGAAGATTCTGTGTCCAGAAGACATGTTCCAGGCCGCCCACGTGTTAACACACCTGCAAAAGACTGGTTTCTAGCTCTTTCGGCCCGAAGGAGAAGACGCACTACTGTGCCGCAACTCATTGCAGACCACTTTGCAGCATCAGGGAGAAGAATCTCCGCTACTACGGTGCGAAGACGTCTTCACAATGCAGGTCTCTATGCAAGGCGACCAGTTGTGTGTGTCCCCCCTCAACAGACGACAGAGAAGGGCCCGCTTATGTTGTAGGACTTGACTGCTCTGCTTATGTGTTCACTGCTTATGTAGGACATGTTTCCTGGACCAGACAACAGTGGGCTTCTGTACTCTTCACAGACGAGTCCAGATTCACACTGGAGAGCGATTCAGGACGTCTTCTGATCTGGAGAGAACAATGCACTCGATACCATCAATCAAACACTGTCGAAACACACAGGTACAGAAACGGTGGAATCATGGTTTGGACAGGGATCTCACTCGGAGGCCACACTGACCTGCATGTGTTCCATGGAGGAACTGTGACTGGTGTGAGATATCGGGATGGGATCCTTGATTCATATGTGCGCCCATATGCTGGTGCTATTGGCAATGGTTTCATTCTAATGGATGATAATGCGAGACCACACCGAGCTGTGGCTGTTGAGGATTATCTTGAGGATCACGGTTTGGAGAGAATGGAATGGCCAGCTCACTATCCAGACTTGAATCTGATAGAACATCTTTGGGACTATCTTGGAAAACAGGTTGCGGCTTTCAGTCCTCCTCCAAGGTCATTAAATGAGCTGGAACAAGGCTTACTCCAAGTCTGGTCAGCGTTACCTGATTCGGTGTCCGACAATTTAATTGAGAGCATGGGAAGTCGATGCCGCCAATGCATTCAAGTCCGGGGTGGACATATTCCGTATTAGAACTAGTTTTTTAATGTTTCTGTCCCATTTTACTGCATAATACTGCGATGTACAGATTTCTCCAAGAAGGAATTTTCCACCATGAATGCTTTTTTGTTGTAATTTCATTTATACGTTTAACTTAAGTAAATTTCTATGTCGCATTTAATAAATAACAGTTTAGCGCACATTTCCTCCAAATTTGTTGTTTCTATATTCATTCATTTGCAAATTAGACGTAAAAAACCAGTTGTACCTTATATTTTGGAGGCCAGTGTAGTAGGCTGGTTGCACTAATTTGCTTCTATCACTAATGAAAAGGATGGACTTGTTTTATCAAGCGCAGCTTCCTCATGTCTGGTTCAATATTGGGTAGTTTTTGTCATAAGTCTGATTCGATGCTTAGTCATTTTCTGTGTTTGTTTTTCATATAACGAAGGTGGAAAAAGCACATTCACAGAGCTATGTTGTGCTAAAACACAAGCAGACTTTGACAATATCACACGGTACTCTGCTTTTCTCGCCAATGAAAATTCCATTTCATTCATCCGTTTGAATGTGGACTCCAGTAATACATCACAGGAGAGCTGAATAAGTTCACTTCTTTACTATCTCGTGAGATACAGGGGCAGGATCTCTCAAATGAGAAATTAATTTCTTATCCAAAGCTTAGCGCATATAAAACAGGCTCAATACAACCGTATTAATAATCTGCATACCTTTAAATACGACAATAATATCGCGCAGTAGGCAAACACTTGAAAGTTTCTTCATACATTTATGAACACCTCAAAACATATGCTCAACGCTCTATCCATATCCACACTGCACAGTTTTTGTTTGATTTCAGGTTACCATTTTAAATAACCTTTCTCTGTTAAAAACTGATTTCCATGAAATAGAAGGAAACTATACACATTTTGTACAAGAAGAAAAAAATGTCAATCAGCAGAATGAATTATTTTATTAATTATGTTTGAAATAAAACTTTTATTTCAACACCTTCTGGTACAAAGAGAGCAATGGGTTATAAATTTCACTTGGAATTTTAATTTGTTGTACCTCCTGCTATTCACACAAGTTCCTCCTCTATCAAACCATCGAGACTTTACCTTCAGATAATTCATTTTATAAAGTATGGTTAAAAACAGTTCTTCCACTAATTAAAAATACTCCATTAATTTTAAAATTAGGTCGTTATTAAAAAATTCAATTTTTATCCATATAAATCTAATAGTTAGGTTTTTAATTCTGGAAAAGTTATTGTATCATAAGTGGTTTGTGCGAATTTCAACAAGTCTGCTATAACAACATTTCTCTTAACAAAAATATATAAAAAGCGTTTACAGATCCTAAATCAATTTTGAAATTTTTTTGAAAATTTCCAAGTTAATAAAGACAAGCCGTTTTTGATTCCATAATAATATGCTGCATTCTGTATTTTATTCCAAGTGCCAATATCGCACTTCTGCGTACTAGTAGCCAGTGCTTCGCGTACCATTAATTTGGAACCCCTGGTTTAATTAGATATCATCTTTCACCTTATTAAACGGTAATGATTTATAAAATTATTTTGGAAGTGTTGGAAAGTGTTACATAATCTATGCTTGACGCATGATTTTCGTTCTTGTTTAATTTTAATTTCAAAACTCATATTTTTCAATCCACATTTCTTTTTGTTTTCATTTATATAAGTTTTTCATCCTTTCTTTATCTTGCTCACATAAAAACTAAGCGAATTCTTCGCTAAAGTAATATTTATTCGAGGAATTTAAAAACAGAAATTTTATATGACGTTTTACTTTCTTCGAACGAAAGAGAAATCTGCAGATACTGTTTACAGAATGGAAGACATTGCCATGTCTTTGTTTGCACTTTCATGAGTTTATGAAAGTTCTTTATTTCCACATGGTTTGAGATTTAAATTGAGTTAAACTATTGGGTAATTTATTCTATTCATTTCATCTAACTTTAATCTAATAAATTTCTTAGATTTTTCGATTGCTTTGAAAAGGTACTTAGTACACTAAAAAATATGCTTTCCGAAATATATTCAAATTTAATGTTTTTAACTTTGGTTTTGCATTTTTAATAGTTTTAAAGCAATTTATAATATTGCCCATTTGACACATTTTAGTAATCATTTAAAGTAGAATATCTGCTAAAATATTTGCTGTATTTACAAAAGGTAGGTATTGCTCATTTTTTTAAGCGGAGAAAAAAAAGAACTGCAATTGAAGACATAACATATTTTTACCATTAACTGATTCATTAATATAATTGACATGTCAAAAAACAGACAATTAGTACTTGTTGTTAAAATAGCAAGATTCGTCTGTACTTAGAATTAATTACACTGAAAGTTAAGAAATTCTGTTGAAACTACAAGTTACAACAATCAAGCATGCCTCTATCTGCTACCTTTATCTTCAGAGCTAAAGTTGTTCAGAACCAAAGTGGAGTAAGTACATTAAACTCATATTATTATTCTATATAATGTTAATATGTCTATTCTTCCGTTCAATCGAGCTTGAGATGAATTTTTGCGCTATAGGCGAAAATATTTTCGGTGGAGTAAAAAAAATCAAGGATAGGTAAAAAATGTGAGCAATAATTGCCGCTACTATCGTGCGACACTGAATGAAATAGATGGATCTTTCTCTCCCAATTTCTCTGAATATTTTTTATGGATTTTATTCAATTCGATTTTTTTAGCCCATGCTTTTACTTAAATTTTGGTTTCCCACGTGTTACTAATCGGCCATATTGGACACCATCTTGTTTTACTTCATATTTTTATGACCTGGAGCATTGTTTTCAAGCATTTTTAAATTATTTTAAAATACTGTACATAATTTGATATTTACATTAATTTAATATTTACAGAAAGTACTGCTGATTACATAAAACAAGAAAAAATATATAGAATAGTTAACAGAGAGCACACAGAGTTCATATTTAAACACATCCATGAGGTAAAAAAAGAGTACATAACGGTTCATATTTGAACACATCCATGGTGTCAAAAATGAATACATGTGTTTCTCAATTTTGAGAACATTTCAATCTGAGCTATTTTGAGAATGTGACGTATTTAAATATGAGTACTTTTTACTCAATTTTGAGAACCCATGTTTTTTTCAGTGTAGTAGAAAGCTGCAATGATCTCAATGAAAACGTATGTTTGGTAATGACTTCTTTTTCACAGCTACATAACATTTTGTTCTTTCAAGACTTATACACTAACTTCAGAGCTGGTGGAATGTTAAGTTTCTCAAAAATTTTCGTTCTATGAATCCAAACGAACAATTTCGTATGTAATAAATGTTATTTTTGCTCACGACAGAATTCCACATTTACTGCCCTTGAAAGAAAAAATATATTTTTAAAAATTTTATAAGAAAATAAACCGATGAGCATATAATAGTCCTCATTCTTTTATTTTTTGAACGCAATGGAGGAACATTTTATTTAATTTTAAAATTTCATTAAAAATTAAAACTTAATTAACATCTGAGAATTAAATTTAATTTTATTGTTCTATTATAAGATTTATAGACCTTTACAAATTACTGATGTTCGTTTCAGCTCTCAGTTCTTTATATTCTTGGAGGAATAAAGGAAAAATTTGTGCAGATAATTATGTCAGAATTTAATAGTAAACGTATCGTTCATTTTCATATACTATATGAATAAGCAAAAAATTGTCTAACAGACAATGGTTGCTAAAAGAAAGTTTTAAAAGTGCTCCAACTGCACGTAACAAGCTCTCCTTTGTCTAAAATTTTACTTTATTAGAATAAGCAAATGCATAATAAATGTTTCGAGAAAACTTTTATTTTAACGAAGTTAATGTAAGTAATATAAAATAATAATGAATGATATTTCCATCAAATAGCATGTTTTTGATGAGGTTGAAATATAGTTCATAATTATTTCTAAATCTTTCATAAGCACCCTTTTAAAATGTTAATAAACTTCAGATATTTGACTGTAGATAATAAAGGTATTTCTAAATGAATGCAAAGGTTTGTAATTAGAAAACTTTCTATTTCTTCCCACAAAACTAAAGAAAATGTATTTTTTTTTTTTGTTTCGTTAGCTATATCGCTTCATGGTCAGAATAAAAGTATGTAATCATACTTCTTTGAAATTTTTTTTTAACATTATATACTCAAAATAGATAAAAAAAAATTTATATAAAATCATCCAAACTCTTATAACAATTATAGAAAAACAGTTTACGTTCTTCTCTTGAATATGTTATCTTATTTCTATTTTATGCATTTTCTTTTGTAGATTTTCTAATTAACGTTCGCATATCTATAGCTTGTTTAGTTAACTAGCGAATATCTGGTGAAGAAATGTAGTTAAATATTCATAAAAACATTATTTCATGATGCACACTCTAAAAAAAGATAAATGTATCTATATCTATGAAAATATACTATAATCACGAACGAAAATATGCAATAACCTTTTTCGAATTACTCATGACTCTGAAAAGCGATCGTTATCTTTAGAAACACCAGAAAGCAACACAGTTTCTTTTGTTGTCATTGATTTTCGGATACGTTTCCGATAATTTTTATAGCGTATTAATGAGTTTTCTCATACCGGAATGTAGGTTTTTCGGATGCTATCCATTCTCAAATAAACCTTTTCATATTCAACGTTTCATATCAAACTTGTTTTATGGAAAAATATGATAAATTAACAGCATTAATATTAACATAAATATTATGTTCTAACTCTTACATGTATAAATTCAATTATGCAGTTAAACATGTGTAATTGAGATTTAATAGTATCCTAAAAACCTATATTCCGGTTTTAGAAAATTAATTAATACACTATATAAACTACTCGGAAGTGTTCCAGAAAATCAGTGGCAGCAAAATAAACTTTGTCCTCCTGTCAATGACAGTGAATTTGATTACTTTCGGGGCAAACTGCCCCTGGTAAACTCGAATAGAAAATTTCCCTTATTTTAACGTCTTATTCATGGTGAATATCTGTGATTAATAAGGCAAACCAGGGGGGTGATTGTGTTCTGGTATTTTGTACATCACTAAATTTATATAGCAATATTTTTCTTCTTTAATCGATAAATTCTGCGATGACATATTAAGAATATTGCTATATAAATTTAGTGACGTACAAAATACCGGAACACAATCACCTCTGGGCAAACTTTTCTGTTCGTTTTTACAGGTGAAAGTTTGCCCCGGCGCAGCATTAATCAGATCATGATCCCATATAAACAAACAACAGCCGCCATCTTGTGACTAAATCCAAAGCACTCCACTCACAACCTACAGATACCACACTATCTGTCGCTTCCTTTTTATCCGTATATATTTATCATATATCTTTATGCATCTGTCATTATTGAAAACTTCGTTTTGAATGTAGCGATGGTCTTCAACTATCAAAATGTATCACGAGCTCCTCCTCCGTTTTTAAATAAATTTTTGGTATAAAAACAGAGTGGAAAAAGTCAGTAAATATTGTATTGAAGTGTTTATAAAAGCATTATTTTATAATACTCGCTTTTCCTAACGTAAACATTCTTCCGATTTCTTGAGGATATATTTTAAACAGAGAGATAGATTCTTGTAATAAAGTAAAAGTACATCTAAACAAAAAATTGTTCTTACAGTTTTTACGGTATCGATGGAACTTGCGGTTTCGATAGAACCATCTTTTTCTTTATCTGGCGAAAGAAAAATTGTTACCACGTGATACGGAGTTCTTTTGCACCTTAAGGATACACTTCACCATAAAAATAAACTTTTTTGTTTAAAAATGATTTAAAAAAAATATATCAGGATATGTTTATAGTGTTGTTAGATATCAGCATGCAATATATGGTTGTTTTATCTTTAATTGGTTATAGAGATCTTACAAATTTAAATTATTAAAATCCTGAATAATTAGCATTCTTTAAAATGTTACATCGCATTCCATTTTTACAGGCAGCTTCAAACTTCTTTCACAATGAAAATTTTATATATAAAAATAAAAGTTGATTAACATTATATACATAAAAATAAAAGTTACTACTAGTTACCAATTTTTTTTCAAATTTTTTTTTTTTTTTTTTTTTTTTTTTTTTTTTTTAAGCATTAAAATTTAATGGAAATGTATGCCTTATTTGGGCAATTGAATAAAGCAAAATTATTTTTAATTAAGATTTAGTGGTAAAAAGAAAGTGTAAAAGTTGGCAGCTATGCAAAAGTATTTTAAACGGGAGTGGCTGAAACAGCTGTTGCCTGAGACTGCACAAAAATGTGCATTTCGCTTAAACATTATTGCAGAATTTTGTGTTTGCAATCGGAAGCTGTGATAATAAAATTATTATTATTATGATAAAAAGAAAAAATCGATAATTTCTATTTTTTTTTTCCTTTTTTGAAAGTTTAGTGTGCCCTTTAGAGACTACACCAGAAAATCCGCTTGCCAAAATTTTCCAAAATAATATTTTACGAGATCATGGCTTGCCAACAACCAAAAAATTCAGTCGATCAAATAATAATGAATACAAATTACTTAACATTTTGTTTTTACGATTTAAACAAAGTGTGAATAGCATTTGGTGTTACATAGGGTGCGAGGTGCGACATAAATTCGTGCAAACTTTAAAAAATCATAATAAAAGAAATAATGTTCGGAAAAAATTTCGCTTTGAGAGAATATCATCAGAGAGACATTCTATTTTTTTTTCATGAATAAGTAAAAAAATTATTCCAAAAGTAACCGAAACAGGGCACTCACACGTCATACTGAGACGTTTTATGCAAATCAGGCTAGCAATAAAACACCTGGCTGGAAATGGATTCGTCATACAATCTCGGCAACATACTATCCTTACCAGATCGAGCATTGGTGATTAAACTTTTCTACAGGAATTTTCGAAAGTTTCGCACGGAGAAAAGCCTGAGAGGCGCAAAAAATCTCCATATCATTGAATGCGATACTGAATTTAGTAAGACGGTTTGAGGAAATGGTGAGTTTGGAGTACCATTCACGAAGAGTTTGCCTGATTTGCATAAAACGTCTCAGTCTGACGTGTGAGCGCCCTCTTTCGGTTACTTTTGGAATCATTTTTTCATATACATGGTAAAAAATTCTATTGTCCCTCTGATCATATTCGTGCAAAAACTGAATTTTTTTCCGAGCATTACTTCTTTTATTATGAGTTATTAAGTTACACGGATTTATGACGCACCCTGTACTTTATAAAGTAATCTTAAAAAAGCTATTTCTGTTGTTGCATTTTACCAGGAAACCACGCAATATTGTAATAATGAAAAAAAATCTAAGTATGCGGCAGTCAAAAGAGAATTATGAAACGGGTTGTTTGACACATGAATCATTTGCCCATTGTCTCCTCGTTATCGAGATATAAAGTCATAAAGTTTGCTAATTTATTTATTTAATTAAGGAAAAAAGGCGTGGTTTTGATTCAGAAATTTAAAAAATCTTTAATATGAAATACAAAACATATTTAGATATAGTAATATAAAATTGAAAGAAGCCCGTAAAAAATGTTATTGACAAATATGGCACTGAACCAAAAAATGATTAAAGCGTAGAAAATTGTAGCACCAAGAGAATTTCATGAATTTCTAGTGCAATGATTACAATGATCAACCGCCTGCGAAAAATAAAATTGTAAGGGCGTTTCAAATGCAAGTGGCCGAGTTTGGACTAACCCAGACTTGTAACGAGCATGGCGAATCATTTCGGAGTATTACGGCGTAATAAACTGGAAATGGACAAGTGACTGGAATTTGACGATGTTGTTACGTTGAAAACGTTAACGACTCCTCCTTTCCTCCTATTAAATACATAAATTAGCAAATTTTAAGACTTTATATCTCGATAACGGGAAGACGAGGACAAATTATTTATGTGTCAAAAGAAACGTTTCATAATGCCCTTTCGATTGCTGCTTATTTATATTTTTTATACTAATGGCGTGGTTTCCTGGTTAGATGCCAAGTAATTGATATCAGCTTCGTATTTTCAAGAATGTACGCTGAATTGTAGTCATCTGACAAGTGGTTTCTGCTTGAATTGTGTACTTGATTTCCGAAAATAATGACTCGTAGAAAAAAAAATGTCAATTACAAGCGCCAATTTCTTGAACAGTTCTTCTTGTCTCGAATTGAATTCCAAGCTGTCTAATTTTATCCTCGGCAAATTTGCTTATAACGCTATATAACCTTTCATTCCGATAATATCCTTATTCTCTCTTAATCTGAAAGTTTTTTGAGCCAATATTGAGCTAGATTGGAGTTTATTAATTTGCTTTTCATATCTCCAATCTGCAAGACAGCTACCATCAGTCGAATTCAGTCACATTTTGCTAGTCTAAATTCATGCATTTTGTGCAGTTTTACTATATTTTGATTAATAACATGGAATTATGCCATGCCAAAAATAATTTGGCACGTGCCACGCTTCGCCATCCCTGGACACTTATCACGTGAAGACACTCGCAAACTACTGTTAAACCTATTGGAGCGTTCTTTGAAATTTCTTGCTTGCATTTTATTATATTTAAATGATTTTTTTAAAAATAGATAGCTGAGGTCGATTTGTAAACAACAGCAAAAAAAAACTGCAATCAATATAAAAAAAGTAAAAACTAGCCCAGTTAGAGGTCGACTTCAGTTCTCCAAGGAAAAAAAAAATCCTTTAAATATATTAAAATGCCAGCGAGAAATATAAAAGAACGCTCCCATGGGTTTAACCACCGCCCCCTGAATACTAGGCCTGAGCGCTGACAACAATGGCGGCTGTCGCAGGCCGATTTTTTTTTCAGCGTTTGAACGGTCCCTCGAAATTCCACACCAATAATTTCTAAAAGTTTTCTTCGCCTTGTTTTTCGGAGATCAAATAGGACAAAGATAACTTTTAGATATTATTCGTGCTGAAGTTCGAGGGACTGTACAAACGATTCCGCCTGCGACAGCCGCCATTTTTTTTCAGCGCTCAGGCCTAGTATTCAGGGGGCGGTGGTTTAACATTAATTTGCGCGTTTCTTAGACAACACGCTTATTCAAAGTGACTGAGTACGCGTAGGTTGCGACATCTAGTGTTAGTATTAAGCATAGCTTTTTCGACTGAGGAAGGAAACACTGAGGGGGTGTTTGTACTAGATTATATTATTAGACACTGATGAATACATAGTTGCAAATTGTGTTTGTTTTAAAATAACATTAAAAGAGGAAACAGATAGTTCACGTCTTGAGCATTTTAAAAAATAATATGTGAAATTTAATTAATTTTAAAATTACTTTTTTTTATATAATTAAAAAAAAAAGATTTATTCAAATCCAAATGTTTTTACATGGTGACTAAAAATAACTAGGAAAATGATATTAAATTATACTTTTAAAAATTTTATAAATACATTATTTCTTAGGATAAAGATAACTAATAAAAATAGATAATTTTTAATAATTTTTTTTTTCCATTTCAAAAGAAAAAAAATGTGGCGGTCTCAATGAAGAAATTACATTTAAAAAAGATATTAACAGAGATCAGAATTCTCGTAGAAAATAATGGACGATAAAGATACAAATTATTTCGATAGATGATAAAGATAAATGTGAAACATCTTTCATTTTTCTAAGAATTTAAAAGAGCTATTTTTTTTTATTTCGCACCCCCCCCCCCCCCTCACTATTATTTCTTAAATGCAAAAAGAAACTTTAAATTTTATGGCAACGTAAGTAATAAAATACATTGAATTTTGATAATGTAGTCGAATTGTTACACTAAGAAATAATAAAAAAGAAACTTTTTTTGTTCATTTTGTGCATTTCTAATTAAATTACAAGAAATAATAAAAATAAAAAAAACTCAAAACTGAGAATTATAATAATATCCTAGTCGAACCTCTCAATATATTGAACTACTCAGTGTATAAGTTTCAAATTTTGTACATATACTATTCAAGACATGGGGAGACTGATTACGCGAAAACGTAGCTCAAGAAATCACCGATAGATGGCGCTGTACAACTGGACATATGCTGAGAAGACACAAAAACACATTTTATTTTAACTTACCAAACACTCATGTGGCAAGGACGAAGAAGAAATTACTGCTCAATATAGTTTCCTTCTAAAAGATGTAAAATCTGTAGTCTGTAGACAGCTTGTTCAACTGCGGACCATAACTGGTCGACTGAGATGCTTCTCACATGCAAAGTTTTACCTTCTTTCAAGTCTGCCAAATTTATTAAGCGTCCTCGATAAACAAGATTTTTTAAGTGTGAAGACTTTCTATAAAAAATACTGAAAGAATTAGTAGAAATGGAGGATATTCCATCTGCGTCACGATCACGTGGTCAAGGTAAAGACCTTCTAGCGTAAAGACGGAAAGGATTCGTAGACGTAAGGTACATCCATGCCAATCAGCGAAACAGTTCATCGGATAACGCAGTAGTAGCTTCCCTTCTTATCAGATAAAGTTCTTTTGGTAAATACTGTGACTATGGTATCACATGAAGTTATTCAGTCTCAAACCACCGCCCCCTGAATACTAGGCCTGAGCGCTGACAAAAATGGCGGCTGTTGCAGGCCGATTTTTTCTTCAGCATTTGAACGATCCCTCGAAATTCCACACCAATAATTTCTAAAAGTTTTCTTCGCCTTGTTTTTCGAAGATCAAATAAGTCATAGATATCTTTTAGATATTATTGGTGTTGAAGTTCGAGGGACCGTACAAACGATTCCGCCTGCGGCAGCCGCCATTTTTTTTAATGTATATAGGGTGGATCTAATAGGTTTTATACGGATCATTTTTGATAATATATTAATTAATATTATATATTTTCATGCGTGTGTTTGAATACCTTTTCATACTACAGCATAGCATAATTATATGCATGAATCACTTAAAAAATCTTGTATTCAGGGGGCGGTGCTCAAACTACCGCTCGCTGAATATTAGCACTAAGCGCTGACACAAAAATTGATGCAGTCGTAGGCGGAAATTTTTCAGCGTGTGTACGGTCCCTTGAAATTTAATATAAATATCTTCTAAAAGTTTTCTCCAACTTATTTGTCTGTCAATAATTCAAAGAAAACTTTTAGAAAATACTGGAGGTTAAAATTAAGGGACCGTAAAAAGGTTTTACAAAATCGGCCCACGAGCGCCGCCACTTTTGTGTCAGCGCTCAGGCCTAGTTTTCAGGAAGCGGTTCTCAAACCACCGCCCATGAATACTAGGCCAGCACGCTGAGAGAAGAATGGCGGCTGTCGTAGGTGGATTGTTGTCAGCCTTTGTACGGTCCCTCGAATTTCAATACCAATAATTTTGTAAAAGTTTTCTTCGCCTTATTTTTCCGAGATCAAATAACTTAAAGAAAACTTTTAGAAATTATTGGTGTATGAATTCAGGGGACTGTACAGACGCTTTAAAAAATCCGCCTACGACAGCCACGATTTTTGTGTCAGCTTTCAGGTCTAGTATTCAGGAGACGGTGCTCCAACCCAGATATGGAATATAACCCATTGATAGTGGGAAAGAGTCTCTGCTTGAATTGTAGGATTTAAAACTAACAATGTAATAGGCCAGCTATATATTTTGAAAAAAGTTATACTTTTTAGGTTTTAAATTTTCATAAGAACCTCAGAATAGAAATCTAGTGAGTTGCCTTTTGCTACAACAAGAATATTACATAAAATCGTATCTTGTTCTTTATCCATATTAGTATCATGAAAATTAAATGAGTTATGTTTCATTGAAAACTGCCCGTTCTGAATGGGGATCAATCATACTTTAAATAAGAAATGTAGATTTCAAGATATGGCAAGTAAAAAAAACACGAAGTATAATGCATATGCAATTGACATTTAACAAAACACACAATCCATGCTTACAACAATATAAAAGACAAAATCCCCATTATTTACAGTAGCATTATCAAAATACTTCAATTATGAATTGAAATTTTGGGAAATATTTTTAAAAATGAAATTTCTGCATTGATTTTATTTCTTTCTCTCTAGGACCACGTTTGTAACTGTAGTTATCTATGTCTTTAATGCTTTATTTAGATGTATTTGTTTTTGAAATACTTTTACACTTGTCAATTTCTATATGGTTCCTATTTTCACTGATGAAATAATATTTTAAAAAGAGAACTGAAAAGTCTATAGGTCAATTTTCTGTCTTCATTATAAAACTTTTAAAGATACGGTTATGCAGGATTTTTTGTACATAATTCTGAAACAGTGGTGGCTCGTGACAGGCTTTATTTGGGGCACAAAAAGCACGTCTGCAAAATGTATTCTTTTCTTACCATTCATTTTTAAAAGAAATATTTATTTTGTTTATCGGAAGAAAGTTCTGCCGTTAACCCCTTGGGGACGAGCGACACGAATACGTGACGGATAAGATGCTCAGAATCCTCGATTATTCCCAAAGCCATTAAATAATAAGCCCAGTCAGATAGTGTTAAATTTGTTAGCGGGGACACTAGCGCCACTTCATCTGCTGCGGAAGGAAGGCGAAACAGAAGTGCGTCGCAGAGAAACGATACGATTTATTTATATCGATATTTTATACGATTTTTATCATTTGTATCGATGTTTTGTTTTTGCACTTCCTTTAAAAGCTTGCTAATTATTGGGATCTTTTACATTAAAGCTAAAACTATAATGGAAACAAAATAGGGAAATTTACTGGATTAATCTATACTAATATTATAAAGGAGTAAAGATTGTTTTTTTGTTTGTTTGTTTGTTTGTTTGTAGGGGGTAATCTCTGGAACTACCGAACCGATTTCAAATGAGAGGGTGGCAAATTGATGGTGACAACCCCTGCTCCAACATAGGCTATATTTTATGTCGATGCCACTAACCCAGGGGGGGGGGGGCAGGAGCGAAAAACGTTCTAAAATTGCGATCTTTTCTATACTGAAGCAGCTAGAAATGTGAAATTTGGCGTTGTAGTTACTTATAAGATGTAAATGCTCTCTAAGAACAAAATAAAAAAAAAATCGAAATTTAAAAGGGTGAAATGAGCGAAAAGCGTTCTAAAAACATTCTAAATTACAATTTCTATGGAATCTCTAGAACTACCGAACCGATTTGAAATTTGGCGTTGTAGTTACTTATAAGATGTAAATGCTCTCTAAGAACAAAATAAAAAAATATTCGAAATTTAAAAGGGTGAAATGAGCGAAAAGCGTTCTAAAAACATTCTAAATTACAATTTCTATGGAATCTCTAGAACTACCGAACCGATATGAAATTTTGCATTGTAGTTACTTATAAGATGTAAATGCTCTCTAAGAACAAAATTAAAAAAAAATCGAAATTTAAAGGGGTGAAATGAGCAAAAAGCGTTCTTAAAACATTCTAAATTACAATTTCTATGGAATCTCTAGAACTACCGAATCGATTTGAAATTTGGCATTGTAGTTACTTATAAGATGTAAATGCTCTCTAAGAACAAAATAAAAAAAAAATCGAAATTTAAAGGGTGAAATGAGCAAAAAGCGTTCTTAAAACATTCTAAATTACAATTTCTATGGAATCTCTAGAACTACCGAACCGATTTGAAATTTGGCGTTGTAGTTACTTATAAGATGTAAATGCTCTGTAAGAACAAAATAAAAAAAATTCTAAATTTAAAAGGGTGAAATGAGCGAAAAGCGTTCTAAAACATTCTAAATTACAATTTCTATGGAATCTCTAGAACTACCGAACCGATTTGAAATTTGGCATTGTAGTTACTTATAAGATGTAAATGTTCTCTAAAAACAAAATAAAAAAAATCGAAATTTAAAAGGGTGAAATGAGCGAAAAGCGTTCTAAAACATTCTAAATTACAATTTCTATGGAATCTCTACAACTACCGAACCGATTTCAAAAGTGATGGTGGCAAAATGGTGGTGACAATCCCTGCTCCAACAGCCTCTTTAATAAAAAACTATGCGTTTCTGACGACTGGGTTTTTCGATAATTGTTGCCACAGATTAATCTCGGAAAATGAAACATTTGAAGTTACTGAAAAAAAATAGTACCTCGAAAAGTATTTGTCAGAAAATTGTTAGGAAAACTGCGTTTGAAAGGTAAAAAATTGTATTTTTCTTGATATAAATTTAAAATCTGATGATTATGCTATTTTTCAAATATTGAATTGGAAAAATTACCAAATTTCACAATGGAGTACCATAGCGAAACCTTCATGCGTAAAAATATAATGATAAGGGCGACGTGTCCTGGCGTGTATATTGGCTATAGCACGAGTCACAAATTATAGTAGCCTTATTATTCTGTTAAAATATAAAAGTGAATTATGAAATGTCAATATTTTGTAGGATTAAAAGTTCGTTATAAGAAATTGACCAGCGTAGCGGGCGTAGTTTGCTAGTATTTCTATATAAATATAGTGGTGGCGAAGAAGTTGATTTATTTATTAAAAGTTAAATAAAAAGTGATGGAAATTTACATCACTATGCAATTAACACTTTCTGGCACAGACAAATTCTGTTCGTAAAATCAACAATCTACAAAAATGCATTAAATGTAAAAAACGCATTAGAGTTTTAAATTTAAAAAATGGTTTTCGCATATGTTATTTCTGTACAAAGTGCAGTCGTTTCGTAACCCAGAATTTGCCGAGTTGATTCTCTGGTTGTTATTAATACATTTATAATTCGGTATTGCATTAAAATTGTGCGGTGTGTGTGTGTGTGTGTGTGGATATTTATTGCTTAACACTGTATATCACTGTATTAGTGACAGTGCCTGATATGGTAATCTTCGCCTTAGCTAAATGAAGAATTTCTGTCTCTAAATAAGACGAAAATGACCATTCGGAAATAGTGGTGGTAGTTAGCCTTTGTGGTAATCAGGTCCTGTTTAGCGGTAATCTTAGATGTCACATACGTCTTATGTCAGGCGATTCATATAATCTCACAATGGTAGTCATAAAATCACTATAATTTAGGAACTTTCTGTAAAAATACCTTTCAGAGATAACATAAATTATACTACATTTAGAATTACCCTTTTCTGAAAGTTAACCTACATAAAAAGTTTTGTAGGGGAGGCAGTCAGAAACCTTTAATCCAGGGGTGCAAAAATCTAGGCACCATTGGGCTGATTCCCACTACTAAATTTTATCAGTATTCTTCGTCAAATTTTATTAGTACACTACGCTGAAATTTCATCAGTATTCTTATTACGCGAAGAATACTAAAACTTTAGTGGTGGGAATCGGTCCATTGGCGCCTAGAGTTTTGCAACTCTGCTTTAATCGCTCCTGTAACAATTAAAACAGAAACATGCAATTTTTGATTTCAAAGGAGGAATAATTTATAATGGATATTTATCCTTAAAAAAGCAATTAACAGGATATTTTCGAAAGAGTGCCAAGAAAATCTTCAAGGATCGGTGTGGCACCAGCAGCGGTCGCCCTGTTGGAAAACCCTGCATTATAGTGCGTTAGATTATTTATAACCAGTCTGTGCTCATAAAGACGTGAACGAAATGAGTACCCCCTCACAGTCATTTAACCTTGACCAGTGGCGTAGCATCAGGGGGGGGGGGCACGATCATTTTACTACCAGTATAATTATATACTACATTTAGCCTTATTTAATCTTTGGACGGTATGAATTAAATAAGGCCAAATATAATATATAAAAATACTGGTAGTAAAGTGGTCTGTGCCCCCCTTGACGCTACGCCTCTGCTTTTGACTAGGGTGTCCGGACATATGCTGTCCCAGCGACTATTTTTTATTCTATATACGTACCATTTTTTTAGAAAATAATATCTGCCATACATTTATACTAGGATATTTTCAACAGAATTCTACAACAAGGAAATGTTTTGTAAATTGTAATGCTATTGAGTATAACTATTGAGCAATATATACTATTTAGTCGTTGTTCCTGACCTCTAATCAAAAAGTTAATCCTCTATTTTAAAATCATTTACTTGATTCACTCTTTTCTTCGTCTAACACAGAGGTTATTTCCTGGGGTCAAACCTGGGGTATGCGTACCCCTAGGGGAACGTGGCGGGCCTGCTGGGGGTACGTGAAAATCTTATCGGTAACGGCGGAAATCACAAAAATGATTTAACAGAAAACACATGAAGAAAGTTGATAGTTTTGAATTACAAAGTTAGTCTCATGTGTTACTCCAATATGTTACTCTCAAAATGAGGGTAAGAGTCCACTAGACTTAATAATCCATTGATAATTCTATGTCACTAGCTCTGCCTACTGCTGATCATATTGCATAAGTACTTGTACATTTTCCCACTCTTTTCTAAAATACCATTGATTACACTAGTTTACAAAAAAAAAAAAATTGTTCATGAAATGAAACATATATTATTTATGTAGGCTATGGACGGTAGTTATTTTTTTTTTTTTGGTAGCACGTCGCAATTCTGAGATATGAAGGTCTTTGTTTTTTATGTACCCGCAATTGTTTAACCCTTTCCGGCACAGACAAATTCTGTTCGTAAAATGAAAAATTACTGACTGACACCAGAATTTACAAACGACTTTTTTAGTAAATAAGAGCTCTTTATTTTAAGCTTTCATTGTAGAAACAAACGTTTATTAAAATATTCTTGGTGCCTATTGTTTATTTGGATGTAGTTTTTTGCAAAAATTTTCTTAATAAATATTTCAAAAATCTGACGAGCTGGATTTTTTAAAATATTTTTTCCTAGATGTAGATACCCAAAGTAACATAACCGTATATCTTTCATTTCATAAACAAAAATCATGTAAACTAGTGTTATTTTACAATGTTCTTTTCCCAAGCCTTATTTATTCCTGTTTCTAATAATAATTACAAAACGCCTAAATTGCGCCAGAGCTTTTGGTTTTAATGTTTTATTTTAAAACGTGCTATTAAGCAGGCCCTTATTTTCGTTTTCGAATATGCGGAGTTATATCATTAACGTATACTAATCGGAAAGCTTCCTTCCTTTTAATGAGTATTTAATTTGAAGTGATTATTTATTATTCGAATGATTTGATTTTATATTCAAAATGTACAACTAGTTGAAATCTGGAACTCTTTAGAGTATTGCAACTGCGATTGAAATTCAATCTGATGAGTCGGGAACAGCAAGTTCGTCGAAACAGTTTGATTATTTAGAATTGCAAAAAAACCGGAGTGCAGCTGCTAATAGGCATGTTCTCATAACTAATAAATACTGAATAATAATACTTTATAATACTTAAAATAATACTGAAAACATCAGTACTTAATGAATAGAAAATATAATAATGAATTATTCTTGAAATTTGGATTTCGCATTCACGGAAGATGAAGATTTTAATAATATGTGGGGGAGGTGAGGAGTAGGTGGGTGGTCATGATAAATACTCCGAACTGTAAAGCCTAAGCAAGGGGTACGTGAAAGAAAAAAGGTTGGGAAGCACTGGTCTAACAGACTACTTTTTTTTTTCTTTTTTTTTTTCTTTTTTTTTTTCTTATAGCTGCGATTGCAAGCAACTACATTACGCGAAAAGCAACTATGACAATTGACAATTATTAGCTCATGCAACTTTATATTTTATTATATTTAAATGTTTCTTTGTGAATTTTCTGGTGACAGTGAGATAAAACGCATTTAAATGTTTTACATGATGTCTAAAATTATGAAATAAAATTCCCAGGAATAAAAATCCTATAACGCAAGATGTGTACATTTCTTAGAATTTCCAAGATTTATAGCGCTTACTTTTTCAAATTAGATTTTTTTTATTTCATGTATAATTTGTAATCACGTTATACAATCGCTGAATTTATAATGTTTTCCTGCGATTAACCAAAGCGAAAAACATTGGTAGATGTATGCATGCCTGATCATTTATTTTATTTTTTATTAAAATTTGAAAATACTGTTAAGAGAAATATTTATTTAATTAGGGATACTTCAAAAAACTACATAAATGTATTTTCGTGACTTTTTTTTATATCAACACGACACCCAGATTTTTTTTTACTCTTTATAAGATAAGTTTTAATCCTTTTCGGGAAAACTGGAAATGTATTATATAATCTTTCAAACAGGATTGATTCCCTTTTGTATTCCCATAAAATTCAAGTTTGTTTGTTCACATAATATTTTAGATTGTCTGTAAACTACGGATATTAATCAGTAAAAAAAAAAGTTATGGCTTATTATTAATAACTGCCTAATGGAGACATTTGTTAAATCTACAATTACTGATTTCTTATTATTTCATAGCAGTGAATAATGCTTAATATAATTAGAGCATAACGATTTGTTTCATAATGTCATACTTCTTGTTTTCGAGATAAAGCTCATGATTATAACTTAATAATCAAGTTATTTTTAAAAAACGAACAACGGAACATACCATAGGAAATCTATGGAAATTATAAAACAAAAACATATGCATGAGTAACGCTTACGTCATATCGACGGTGGCAACGACCTGCATAATTTTACTTTTACACCATCGAATAGGGAAAAAAAGTACTTTCAAATGCTATTTGTTTGAAAGCTATATCTCAATTTACTGATGTTGTATGGCTTTTAAAATAGCAGGGATTTTTTTAAATTAAAAAAGTTGCTGTAAGTAGCAAAATCTATGGTGATTTGTTAACATCGGATAAAATATCGGTTTTCACAAATTGTTTTAATACATAATTGATATTTTCCATATAAAATGCTGTTTGGTGTTTTTAGTAAGCTATCTGGAAAAATACATTACATGTAAAAAACACATTAGATTTTTAAATTTAGATAAAATTAGCATTAGATTTAGAGAAATGGTTTTCACCTATCTTCTTTCTGTACAAAAGGCGGTATGTTTTGTAAACAGGAAATGCCCGGGTGCATTTTCTGGGTGTTATTAACCCCTTGTCGACGAGCGACACGTATACGTGACGCATAAGATGCTCAGAATCCTTCATTATTCCCACCAGTTAATTTTTGTTGTAAGTTTTGCCTTATTTAATGATAGTATTTCTGAGATTAAATTAGGCGAAAATTTCTGTTTTGAAAAACCGGTGGTAAAAAGATTAAAAATTCTGTAATGGACGCTCGTCGCAAAGGGGTTAATACACTTAAAATCAGGTGTTATTTTAAGATTGTACGGTTTGTGTATGATAATATTTATTGTTTGGCACCAAAAAGTAAAAGGAGTTTTACATTATAAGTTGTGATTTCGATTTCTACTTTAGAGATGTGAGAACATAATCAATCATTCTCGCAGATTCTATATTTCATAGAAGACATTCTCTTTTTAGAAGATATTTTCTTAAGCTTGCATGAAATAAGCAGAATTCACCTCAAAAGTAATAATTATCAGACTCAATTGAAATTCTTATTTAATATGAAGGATGTTCCTTCTTATCATTTTACAATAGATTATTCCTAAAGCATTAGTTTTTAAGGCATAGTTTCAATTGTAAAATGTTTCAAATGCTGCCTTATAAGAAAATTTACTTATGTCGAACGAGTTATTATATTTTTTAAAGTTACGAAATATAGATTTTTATACCATCCTTGAATCATTAAATTTATATTTTTAAAATCCCTTTTCAGGTTCTGGCAAATAAAATTTAAAAAATTCATTTTTATATTATCAAAACTTACTGAGTTCTGATACTTTTGAATTTTATCCATTTTTAACGTTTTCTGGTCAGTGTTGCCAAATTGGGGATTTTTTAAAATTCAGATTGTTTGACTGTCAACACATTTATAAAACAGTATAATTAACATATAATATATAAACAGCATATAAAAATTTTTTTTTTTTTCAGAATTTTTAACATATAAACAGCCTTATTTTTCAGAATTTTTAATCTGTCATTAAATTTGCCGAATATTTCTATTTCAAAAAAGTGGTGACAGTCAAACAATCTGAATTTTAAAAAATCTCCAATCTGACAGTTTCTGTTGCTAAGAATGCTTCTTTTAACGGTATTAGCACAGAAAATATCGAATAATTATTAAATTCAAGTCACACTGTCTTTGTAAAGAAAGAATACGTAACCACCAGAAAAATTCTAACATTGTTACAATATTTGATTAAAATTATTAAAGATGTTAAATGGTTAAATATCTATAAAACTTGTTCGGAATGCTTAAATTCATCTTTGACAAATTAAAATAAAAAGTGCACAGAAAAACATGTGATTCCATTACCTAAAATATGATTAAATTAAATTAAATAGATTAATATTAATATTTTAAAATATAAATAAAAGTTTTAATCATCTTTTAGGTAATAGAATCACATGTTTTTGTGTGTACTTTTTATTTTAGGTTAAATGTCTGTACATTCAAAATTTGTAATGGTGTTATACATCTCACCAGGAAATCACGCAGTTACTGTAATAATGAAAAAAGTTAAATAAGCAGAAATCGAAAGAATATAGTGAAACGTGTTTTTTGACGCATAAATCATTTGCCCCCATTTCCCTGTTATCGAGATATAAAGTCTTAATATTTGCTAATTTATTGATTTAATAGGGTGGATGGAGGAGTCGATAGAATGGAAGGAGGAGACATTACGTTTTCAACGTAACAACATCATAATACTCCAGTCATTTGTCCATTTCCAGTTTATAGTGCCGCAATACTCCGATATGATTCGGTATGCTTGGTACAAGTCTGGGTTAGTGCAAACTGGGCCACTTCAATTTGAAATTCTCTTTCAATTTTATTTTTCGCAGGGGGTGGACCATTGTAATAATTGCACTAGAATTAAGTTCATAAAGTGGTCTTGGTGCCACTACTTTCTATTCTTCAATCATTTTATGGTTCAGAAACATATTTGTCCATAGCATTTGTTTTGTGGGCTTCTTTCATTTTTATATTACTATATCTAAATATGTTTTGTATTTTATATTAATCTGATAATTAAAATTTCTCTATCAAAACCACGCCTTTTCTCCCTAAATTAAACACATAAATTATCAAACTTAAGACTTTATATCTCGAAAAGTAGGAGACGAGGGTAAATGATTTATGTGTTAAAAAACACATTTCACTATGCTCTTTCGATTGCTGCTTACTTAGATTGTTTTCATTATTATACTATTGCGTGGATTTAATAGAAATTGTCCTCTTATTAAAACACCCTTTTCATGCAAAAAATTACTGACATGAACAAGGGAAAACTTTCTATTCTTTTTTACTGGTCGTTGTGTCCCATTGGTAATCAGGCCCAGGTTGGTTTCCTGCTCAGGCGTTTTTAATCTGCCAGCTTTGCAATATTTTTTCGTAAGACCAAAATATTGGTTAATTTTATCCACATTTTGAGAATTTTTTTTTAGAAATAAAATCAAATATGAAATATGCTCTGCGTAGAAACTTAAAATTCAATAAATAAAAATAATTAAAATCATTCAATATTGGGGTTTCTTTTAAACCAATTAATAAAATGAGTTCCTTTTTCACTAAGCATAAATTTCAATATGATAAGTCTAAATTACCCGGTGTTGTTTATATTATTCCCTGTAAAGATTGCAATAGTGTCTACATTGGTGAAACAGGTAGATCATTGGAAATTCGCCTAAAAGAACATACTAGTGCTTTAAAAAATAGTAATTTGAATTCAAAAATTGTCCAGCATTCACTTCAAACGAATCACATCCCGCTAATTGCGAACGCCAGTATTTTGAAATCAGGTTGTAACAGCTACCATGGTCGATTACTCCTTGAGAGTTGGTTCACTCAATTGCGATCGCAGACGTTGAATGAAGCTCGTTCTGTCCCTAATGAATATTATCTGTTTTTAAAATAACTTCAATTTTCCTTGATTTCAAACCTTTTCTTTTTCCTTGTTCTGTGGTTTGTTATGCAATAGATTGTTTTTGTACTGATGATGCCTTGCGTGTCGCTTGGCGAAACGTCTACTATTTTGTATTTTTAACTGTTTTTAAGTATATATTTTTTTATAAATTTTTATTTTATGTGTACTCATGTCTGTCTTAAATTATTTTAATTGGTGTTTTTAAATAAAAATATACCAAATAAATTTTCTGGAAATACGTTTAACCTGAATCAAATTCAAACCAAATTTACAAAAGAATAGCTGGAGTTTGGCAAAATGTGTCAAGGCTATTAAAACAAGCCATAACACAACAAAAGTAAATAACTTTATTTCCCATGCACCCACCACTAACAATGAAAAACGTTAAGTATTCAATATTTCAAAAGAGGAGAAACATGTAAACATTTTAGTAACAAGAAAAAAGAGAATGATAATATTAAAGATATCGTATTTATATGAATATAGTTTATATAGCTGAAGAAATATCGTTTCCCTTTTCGATTAGTAATTTTTTTTTTATTTGCAGGAAATTACCAATAAATATTCCTTTGTTGTAATTGTTTATAATACATAAGAAGCACATATAAATAAATATTAGCAGACATTATTATTACGGATTTATTATTGTCTGGCAATAGATTACGGTAAGTTAGTGACAGTAGCTAATTAAAAAGTTATGTCATGTCTACGACATAAGGCTAGTGCATATAACACATAGGCTAGTGAATATAATCCATAATAATAGCCTAGTGATTAGGAGGTTGAATTCGGAATTCATTAGGGGAAAGCTGGAAATTGTTTTAATTCCTTTAGTGTAGGTCTTTAATGAGAATACTAAGTTTACCTCTCGTCTTAGGTGAGCTTTACCCACTATATATAAATTTATAGTCGAAAATCACGTTTTTTTTTACATTACCACAACAGTATCTCAAAACAATCAACGCGACCAAAAACGTTATCTATAAAAATGATGTAGAGCTTAACATTCTGAATAAAATAAGTACCCACACTTAACATCATTGTTGAACATTAAGCTCACAACTCTATTTCAAAGTTTTGCTTAACACGTTCGCTGCCAAAGCTGAAATAGTGCATCTGTTCACAGATGCCAAAGTCATATCTCCGATATTATGCTTTTAAACTGTTTTCTGTGGTTTTATTATTTAAATATAGATATAACTGATTACTTTTAGCAAAACACACGTGTACACGAGTATACTTGCAGTTGGCACATGAAATAATATTTTTGTTCCCGGTGCCAACTGCGAGATTCTCCAAAACATATCGTGAAAAGATACGTTTTTCTGTTGTAAACGTTTAGTTATTGTATCTAGGTTTTGAGAAATAAATGATCGATTTCAGTACGCCAAGTGTATTATTTAGTCTGTTTCTGTGTACCAAACACCTAAACAATGCATGTGTTTTCTGTGGCAATACTCATAATCGGCGATTTAGATAAGGATATCAACAACGAGTTATCTCGTAGCTGGCAAGGGAACCCAGTTTACCAACTACGAGTATTCTCGTAGTTGGCAGCGAACGTGTTAAATCGCTAATCAAGGGCCTGAAGTCAAAACAGAACATGTATATCTACCTTCAATTTTTATATACATGTATTTTTCTCCAGTTATTAAGACCTTCGTCATGTTTCTGTAATTATTTTAGGGCTTTATTTTGGAGCTTTAGCCGCTACGAGTAAATTAATAACTAATGGGAAAATAATGCATTATTTCATGATTTTAAGCATATTTCAAAAACTTTTCATAAATGATGGGGGATATTGTTTGTTATTTTCGATATTGCATCTGAAAGATGGAGCAGTATTCAATATGATGTAGTATTATTATTTAGAGTGAGTAAAAGCATGTACGTATTAGAATTAAAAAGAATGAAATTAAAGTGTCAAAACTGGAGGTGGGGTGCTGGATAAGTGAACAAATGAAAATGCAGAAGTCTTGATTCTAGCGGAAAGAAAGTATATTTGAAGAAAAGTATATTCGTTATCTTTGCGTTAAAAAAATTCGTTCTTTTAAAACTGAGGTTTGAGGATGATTATAACATTTGCGAAATAACATGTGAAACATCTGACATTCATGTATTTTTTTTCTCGATAGCTACTGAAGTGATTTCAATACTTTTTGTAGTAAGCTTTGGCAGGAGCTACACTGTCAGGCCTCCCGAATGGTCCACCAACTGAATAGCAATAACTTTTACAGAAAATTTCAGGGTAGGTTTTTACAACATTTCCACAAAAATGTACCTCTGAAGGTGGTTTCTGTAAAATTTGTAAGAAAAATCTAAAAATAAAAGTTTTCTAAGAAAATACTGGTATTTAAAAACCGGTCCATTTGGGAACCCTGCACTTTAAATTGAATTGATCGTTTGGCAAAAAATAAAAATAACAAATGCAATTAACACTGCAGCCGCGGGTAACGCTCATATCGCGCTTCACTAATTCTATACAATTCCGCGGGGAACGCTATTTGGACGTTCCCTATAATTTTTACAGTATTTAAGCATCGAGAGATTCTATTTTTTTGTTGAATCTATCTTCTTTTATTTAGAAACTAGCTAACCCGCCCGGGACCGAAATATTAATAATCTGTTCTATACGAAACTTGAGCCGAACCCCGTCGTAATCGGGTCCATAGAACCAGCTATACTCATATAGTTCCACCTTCCACCACCAGGGGGCGCAGTATGTTCTGGAAGAGGACTTTTCAGAACACTCGACCCAACCAAATTTCCTTGTAGAAGTGAAATTTAACCATGGGTAAACTGCCAAAATAGCGGAGATCGCGAAATTGGGTTACGTAATCGATCAGTTTCTAAAGGGTTAATGTAGATATTTTTTAAAACCCAACCACGCGTTTTGAAGAAAATGAACGTGTCAATGATCTGGAGTCTACTGTTTGTCCGTACTCACATTTCCCGAGTCGATGCTGATTTTTAAACCTGGACCGAAAAACGAAAATCGCGTAAGAGAGTTTTGGAAAATATTTTTTTTTTGGAGGGTTAAAATTAAAATTTTTCCAAACGGATTCCAGACTTTAAAAAACGAAGGGATATAGATTAGGCGCGGTATTTTTAGTTTTTCGTATCTTGTTTATAAACGCCAATTCGGATTTTTAAAGATAGGAGAAATAGTTAAAAAAGTGAAATTGACTTACGGTAAAAAACGTTTTCGAAAGCGTTAACGTGATTTTTTCTAACTAAAGGTTTCTGCCTAAAACCGACAGAACGTAGATGTCTTTAAGTGTGTTTATTTTTTGTTTGGTTATTTTAGAGAGCCGATGCCAGATTTTATATATCGCAGAAAATCGGAATTTGCAAAAGAGAGTCCTGCACACGAATTTTTTTTGAAGGGTCGTATTTTTCAAAAACAAATGCAGATGTCGAAAAAGGAATAAATGTAGATATTGTCTGGTATTTTTAGTTTTTCATACCTTTCTCTGAATCGCCGATGCAAATTTTTAAAAATTGCCGAAATCGCAAAAATTGCAAAACGGCATACAAAAAATATACTTTTTCGAAGAGTTAATTTTCATATTTTTAAAAACCAATAGTGGCTTTGAAAAGGGCAAACATCGATCTTTAATTTGGTGGCCTTCGTTTTTTGGTATCTTTTTTATTCCGGTGGATGCAAGGCTCGGAAAACAAGAGAAAATAAAAAACATGAATTCGATGCTTTTTGATTATTTTTTTGAAAGGGTTAAATGTAAAATTCTTTCAAACCAACCAGATCGTTTGAGACGTAAAAGTATGTTCTTTCGGAATATGTAGACGGTTTTTTCGTATTTTGAGCCGTTCGCCCATGGCGAAGTTAGAAAAAACTTAAAAAGAAATGGAATGACCCACGCTTTGTTTCATTTTTTAACGGAGGAACGAATAAATGCTTTCTGGGCATGCGCAAGCTGTTTTCGGAAGACAGATTTTTTATTTGCGATCTTTGATCAGTTTTTAATTAATAACTACTCTAATTTTCAAAATATTAAAAATCTGAGGTTCAGGAGCACCAGAAGAGGGTTTGGACTACCTAAATCTAAATTTGCAGGCTAGATTTTGCTAGACATCGCCAACAGACACACACACACACACACAGAGTGAAACTGTCTTTTATTAGTATAGATATAGATACAGAGATTCGTTTACAAATTATAATATGTATATATCATTTCATTTATTAGGTCATTCTGAAAGTTCTGCGGTTTTTGAAATATTTTGCATCCATAAATGCCACATTCCTACCGGAATTTCTAATAGAACTTTACTTTTATAATGTACATGAAGAAACTGCTTTTATTTATTTCCATAAAAATCTGTTTGTAAATTCCGGTGACATTCAATCGTTATAACTATTATAAGTGACGAATAAAAATAGGCCGCGGTTTTATATAAGAAATTGGAAACATCGCCCGCGGCTAGAGGGTTAATATGTTAATTTTAGAGGAAAAATCAGATTCCCCCCCCCAAATCGCTTAACTATTGTATTTTTTATTTTTATCTCTTTCAGAAACAATCAATTTATGTATATATATATATATATAACATTGTTGTGTCATTAAGTTTTGATCGCTTTCAGAAGTTTTAAATATTGACGTATTATTGACGTATATTCAGCAATGTATACTTCTGTAAATTAAAAATCTACAATAAGATAATTTTACTTAAATATAGTAAGTAAATTTAATTTTAAAATATGAGCAATTAAAGTAAATATGAGCAAGTGTTAATTTTATGAAAGAGGACCGCGCAAGATCCGCGAGTCAGTATTTTATGACTTATTTTCTACTACGATTGATGTTGTACATTTCAATTCAGATTGTCGTGTGACTGATGGTGGATTTCTGTTGGAGCGTATGATGTGGCAGTCAAATGATTCATTTTTCTTCATCTGGCAAAAATATGTTGATTACGCCAAACGTCACTTCAATGCAGCACAATAATTTTTTATAGTTACCCTGAAGCTATCGCAGAAAAGTACAAAATCAGCAGAACATATCAGACGAACAAAGAAACACGTAACTGGTCATGTTATGTTTCATGAGCCGATGTCATCCACTATTTCTCAAGATAATTTACTATCAAATGATCAGAAAAAGCAACGGTTTATAAGTATGTTATGTGTGCAGTTTCAAAAGAAAATTTTGTTGTGAAGCAAGCTGACTGTCTAATAATTAAAAGCACTTTGGAAAAGGAAACCGGATCACAATGTGTTGTGGTAGTTAATGAAGGTATCGACTTCTTGGTAATAATGGCAGCTTCCCGTACTTTCGAATACATTTTTTTCTTGAAGCCTGGAAGAGGTAAATCAGAAGATGCTTTATATTGTCCAGGAACTCTGTACATTGCTCTAAACAAAGGGACACAATTTTGTTTCTCCACGCATTCAGTGTTTACTACCATAATTTCGCGCGTATACGCCGCACCTCGGATAATTCGATTTCATACCAGAATTAATTTTAAATAAAATGTGACTTAATTCTGCTTAGCACTTATTTGACTTCTTCTTTTCAATAAAATTTCCGGATTGAAAAAGACTTAAGTAAGATGCGTCGCATACGCGCGAAATTACGGTATACCACATCTGCTCATTTTAGACAGGGGAAGAAAAAAAATGTCAAAATTCTGGATACTGTTGTACTGCAACACGTTATCAACATTTTCCATTATGAAAATGTTTGCCCTGATGATATTGTTGAAGCAGGACACACATTTCTAATAGCCTTGTATGAGGGGTAGGGTTAAATAAGAAACATTAGATTCTTGGAGATTTCGCCATTTTAAAAAATCACTGATAAAAAGAACTTCAATTTAGCTTCTGACTCTCTACTTCATCAGATGCACATGACCAACCTCTCCGTGCATACTTATAGGTTCAACTTTGGATTATATTTGCCAAAAAACCCTTCGGATTGGGGGTGATAAAAAACAATCATGGATTGTTCCCAGTCACCATCAGAAGGAAACAGCTTCTCCAGCACTTATTTCTATAATATCATGCAAGTTTAACAAAAGGTGTCCTTTTGGCCTGTAGATATAGGAAAGCTGGCATATATGGTTTTACAATTTGCTAAAGTTCACTTAGTATGAGGGGGGGGGGGGGAACTTGGTATGTTCATTAAAGGTTTTAAAACAGTTTCCATATTTCCTCTAATTAATTCCGAATTTGGCCTTTTTTTTTTAGTCCCTAATCACTGGGTTATAAGTCGAATTCTTAAAAAAAAAAAAAAAAAAAAAAAAAAAAAACTTTTAAAAATGTTATTTTTTTTCTCAGTCATGAGAAACTTTCTGCATTTAGTATCGAACATTTGTATTTGTTATTTAGGATCGAATAAAAAAGAATTTACTCTATAAAACGTCCTTCGAATTTGTATTGTATATTAGAAATGAGAAAGGACAATCAATCTCTGTCCATGAATTTGTCTTAAGCTATATATTACATTTTCCGCGTTTTCTTTGTCTTAGATTTATCTCTATGCAATAAAATTATTTCAGACATTTTGCATGTAAAAAAATATAATTCGGATGAATGGGAAGAAGAATTTTATTTTGAAAACTATGCATGATGAAATTTATTGTTTTAAAGTGCTGTTATTCCACTTAAATATGTTATTTATATGTGAAGAGAACTTTTCAATCGCTTAAATGTTCTCAAATATTTCTTTTTTCGGAAAATTACTGAAGACCGTTCATGTTGAAGAGTGTGCATTTAAGATATTTTATAATATATTTTTAAATATTTTTAACCAAGTGTCTGCTTTATTTATAATTGACAGTACTCAGATATTTTATCTTTAAAACATATTACTGTTTTGTTTTTTTGATTGAATATTAATATCTATCCTTTACATTTCTGTGTATATAATTTGCGAATGCATTATTTCAATATGAGGAATGTTATTTTAAATGAATAAAAAGAATTAAAAAATCAATATATAAATTATATTCAATGGTTGGAGTATCATAGTTGAGAATTTTTCCAACAGAGCGAAAATATGCCGGGACCAGGACTCGAACCTGGGTACTTTGGTTTGCCGTACCAACGCTCTCCCTACTGAGCTATCCCGACGATATCGTCGCTACAATGTCGAACTATCGAATTTGAAAAAATGCATTTTTCATTACTTTTAAAAATGGGCCAATTGCCATCACTAAAATTTAAAAGTATTCTTCAGCATCGTTGCTAGTTTAGCCTTCTTTTTCATTCAGAAATTTCGAATCCATACCATAAATTTGAAATAGATTTTTTTACTTTATTTAATAACAGACATTTCATGATTATTTAAAGTAATATTTTTTCTCTCAAAATTTCCGGTAAGAATTCGGCGTCTCTAAATGAACGCGAAGGCCAAACTGACAACTCTGTTCTTCGTAAAAAATTTATTAGTATTTTTACAAGGTGAAGAATTCTAATAAAATTTAGTGGTGACAGTCGGCCAATTGTTAAAAGTAATGAAAAATACATTTTTTCATATTCGACAGTTTGACATGGTAGCGACGATATCCTGGGCTGGCACATTTCACACTTATTCGTTGGACAAGTCTGCGAACTGCAGCGCTAATTTCATTCATCCGAGCTATATCTATAGCATTTACATGATGAATCTTGAAATAGCACGGAAACTCCTGTATACCATGTAATTAGGTACCGTGTAAGTAGGATTTTAACTCAGTGGGGAGAGCGTTGATACGGCAAACCAAAGTACCCAGGTTCGAGTCCTGGTCCCGGCATATTTTCACTCTGTTGGAAAAATTCTCAACTATGATACTCCAACCATTGAATATAATTTGCCTAGTTGAATATACTTTCCTTTGTTCATTATGACAATATATAAATATTTAGAATTTTTATAATGTTGCTAAAATTATGTACCGCAATTACAATTTTCCTTACAACAAGTTTTTTTTTTTTTTTTTTTTTTTTTTTTGACTAAACTACATAAATGAATACGACGTACATGAATTTTGCATTAAAATGATAAATTAGAATTTAATTTACAGTGCTGATTAAAAAAAAGGGGATCACCTCCTACTAACTCAGGTGCAAATCATCGTATACAAATGCGACTAGTACTAATCGATTAGTAATAATTACTAGTAATTAACACGTTCGCTACCGACGACGCATACGTGGCGTCGCTTGGTCACTCATTTGACAGTGCATTTTAAAACCAAAATTACGATATCATCCCGGAAATTTCAAGAGAATTTTTTTTTTAATTTTTTTGCAATCACGAAACAATGGAACAATGTAGTGAGCTTTATGGATCACCTGGTTGCGAAGCAACTTAATATCCAGTATGAAAGTAATCGACTTGCAAAGCAAATGGGGAGCCGTAAAAAATATATTATTGTAGGTAAAGAACTGCATAAAAATACAAATATTTTTTTTAAAATAGAAGTATAATGCAATATAGACAAAAAAAGGTTAACGATTGAAAAATAAAGGAAGAAGACAGTTGCGAACAGTTGATGTTGGTTAAGGGGCTTCCGAGTTGCAAACAACGTAACGCCCAGTCTATTGAGAGTAAAGTGTCTTGTATTAAAGTGAGCCGTTGAGAAAATTTTAAGATGTAGTATTAACTACAAGATAAAGGAACAATTGAAATCAAAAGGATAGATATAAAATAAAGAAAATAGATAATAATAAATTTGGAATAATAAAGTAAAACAAAAGAAATGGAGGATAGAGTAAAAAAATTAGGAAGAAAGTGAAATGGTATAGTTGTAGTTATAACTGACTACTAGTAAAGAAGTTGAAAAAGTTAAAAATAAGGTTCGGAACGTGTTCGTGAAACAGCACATAAACATCAAGTGGTGAAACCTAAAAAAAGCGAAAACATCGTAAAGAGTATGTTGTCTGGCATTAAATAAAATAAATATTGCTATTAGTATTTTCTGGTATGAGTTAGTTATTTCTGAATAAAATAAAATTTGGTTAATTTTAACCTGGTGGTGAACGTGTTAACGCTTGTAGATACATTTTGTTTACGTACTTTGTTTATGTATCGAAATTTTTCGAATAATTTGGAAAAGTTTCTTATTTGGAAAAGTTTCTGATCACATTAAAAATAGAAATTATTTAAAGAAATTTGACAATTTTTTTGTTTAGGTGGACATCTACGTATAGAAATTGTTTGAACAAATTTGAAAAAATTTCAGAAAATCTTTTCTTTTCTAAAACAGAAACAAATATGTGAAATATGAGTCTTCCAACTGAATATTTAGAAGAAAAAATGGTTCTGTCCCATATTTCGTAAACATTATTGAACCTAACAGAAATTTTTTGAGTAATAAAGTACTAAAAATAAAATACACTTTTCTGAGGATAGTATATAATGATAAATATTTTCTAAATATCGATATATCGATTTTACGATCTGCCGTCTTAAACACATCGATATCGAAAATGCTGGACAGCCAATATCGATGCATCGTTTTTTCCATACATTGGAATATTTTCATTGTTACTTAATGTTTTAATGCACAGAATAATTTATTTATATTAATGTTCAGTAATGTTGTAATTAAAAAAATGTATGTTTCTTTTTTGCTATATATTTTAAAAGTTAATGTTTATAAAATTGACGAAATTATTTTCAGTATTTTTAAGGCAATCCCTAAAAAATTACAACTTTGATAATAGCTGCCACTCAGATGATTTCTTTTTTCCCCATGATTGCACTTTGGACGTTAGAAAAAAAGCATGGAACTATCAATAAAGAGGAATTGACATGTCCTGAAAATGGTGAAGTTACTGGTTACTGGTTCCACCTGGCCTGATAAGTGCCGGAAAATTTCCGCAAATTAATTTGAATAAAAATTTCCTCCTAATTTAAGCGTTTATACATGCAAAATTTCGGTCATAATTAAGGCAGATATATCTATTCGTTTTTACTAAGGGGAGATTGTCCCGGCGGTAGTCAGGCCACCGCCCTCTGAATACTAGGCCTGAGCTCTGACACAACAATTGCGGCAGTCGTAGGCTGAATTTTTTCAGCGTGTGTACGGTCCCTTGAAATTCAATACGAATAATTTCTAAAAGTTTTCACCGCCTTATTTTTCTAAGCTTCAATAAGTCAAAGAAAACTTTTAGAAAATACTGGGGTGTAAAATTAGGGGACCATACAAAGGTTTAAAAAAATCCTCCTACGAGTGCCGCCATTTTTGTGTCAGCGCTCAGGCCTGGTATTCATAGGGCGGTGGTCAGGCTTGTGGTTCCGCCATATTGTAACAACATAAACAATCCTCCTGTACATGTTAACCCTTAATTGCATAGTGATATAACTTTCCATCACTTTTTATTTAACTTTTAATAATAAATCAACTTCTTCGCCACCACTATATTTATATAGAAATATTAATCCACTAAATTTCCCGTGAACTATGTTGCTGAATAAAGTTAAAAATCTATCTTAAAATTTCTGGCGTCTAATATTTAATATATGTATAAAAACTCGCAATTGTAACTCAGATTGTAACAACAGAAAAACTCATGCAAAGAAGGGTTAATGAATTTCATCACTGCACGGGCAAACTTCCACCAGTAAACTTGAATAGAACCTTCCGCCATATTTAAACAATCATGCAGAATTTCTCAAATTAAAAAGGCAATATTTTTAATTCGTTTTTACTGGTGGAAGTTTACCCCGGCGTTAATCATGCCTTGATCCGATGTAAACAAACAACAGATGCTATTTGTGACTACATTTGCAATAGGTAGACACTACGCCAGGGACGGCGAACTTATAGCACGTGTGCCATAAGTGGCATGCATAAGATTATTTTAGTCACGGCATAGATTCCGGTTCTAAATCAAAATTTAGCGAAATTGCGCAAATTCCATGAATTTAGACTACCCGAGTTTGCTTTAATTCGATTGATTCCATTGGTTGTAGTTTGTCATACAGATTGAAGAAATTGAAATGCAACTTAATGAATCCCTTTCTAGCTCAATTGGCTGACAAATTTTCTGATTGAAAGATAATTAGAAGAATTATTATGCATTATAAGCAGAAATGCAGATTGTAAAATTATGACAACTTGGAATTAAATTCCGAAAAGAAAGAACTGTATAAAGAACATGGCGCTTGCCATTTAGCCCTTTTTTCTGAGAGTCATTATATTTGAAAATCAATAAAATGCAAAACTTACGTAGAAATATCTTGTAAGATGATTAAAATTCAACATGCATTGTCCTAAAAATAACTAAGTACGACGCTGATACTAATTATTTGACATCTAAGATGCAGTAATAGAAATAGCATTTTTAAAATTACTTTCTAAAGTACTATAAAGCACCAAATATTACCATTTTTTTTAAATCCCTAAAATAAAATTGTAAGTAATTTTGGTTTATTATTATTTGATCCACGAAATCTTTTTGCTTGTTTGTACGTCATGATCGTGTAAAATATTTTTTGAGGGAAATTTGGCACGCCGATGTGTAAAGAAGGGAAAGTCGCCACTCCTGCACTGCACTATCTGACTCATTCATAGTTCCATTGATAAAAGAATCTCAGTTGCGACAAAGGTCAAAATATTATTTTGCTAAGGCCTAAAATTTGTTGTAAATGTATTTTAGATCTTAGCTGTTTACCAAAGGATTTCTTTCTGGTTTCTAGCTACTACTGGTATAGGTAAATAATAAGATATCTCACCAGGAAACCACGCTATAATGTAATAATGAAAAAAATCTAAATAAACAGCGATCGCAAGAGCATAGTAAAATGTGTTTTTTAACACATAAATCATTTGGCTTCGTCACCGTGTTCTCGAGATATAAAGTCTTAAAATTTGCTAATTTATTTGTTTAATTTAGGGAGAAAAGGCGTGGTTCTGATTCCTTAATTTTCATAATCAGATTAATAGAAAATACAAAACATATTTACAGGGTTCCTACAGATCAGGGAAGACCTGAAAAACAGGGAAAAGTCAGGGAATTTGAAAATTGAGGCAAAAGGCAGGGATATTCTAAAATATTTGAAGAGATCAGAGAAAAGTCAGGGAATTTTTGATGTACTACTTTCCAACAAAATCTCGGTTATTGTCATAAGTGAAAAAAAAATTAAATTAATTATTCCTCTGATCTATAATTTTTATATAAAATTTATGCAGACTGCAACAATAGCATAATATGAAAAATAATTAAAAATCGGAAATTCATGCAGTGCATGCTTTTTGTTCATTCATATAGAATAAAAGAAGAGAACACAGCACAGCGTACACAAAAATGGCACTGTTCTTTCGGAAATTAGTTCATTAGGATACACATTCATTTATATTCATAAAGAGTATTCGGATTAGTACAGTGATTTTTTAATTTTCTGCGATTGTTAGAGTTTTTTCGTGTTCTACAGCGTTTTTTGGACATTCGTAAAAGGAACCGAGTTTCAAACTTTTAGCCTAATATAGTAAATTTTTTCTTCTGTAATTTTTTAATTTTTTAGCATTTTGTGTTCCACGGTAATTTTTCTGACAATCCTAAAAGAACCCAGGATACAGTAAAGTTTGCGCTGTACCATTTCGAATTTGACCGCTTTCGCACTTTCAAATCTTTGTTTCTAGCACTTTCAAATCTTCAATATATTGTGTGTCTCCTTATTTTAGAGATCTTATTTCAGTATTAGACACTATAAAATAAATGTTACTGTGACAGTGTTTTCAAAAGAAAAGGGATATGCCTATTAGAGTAATGCATTTTTTTGGAAATTAGATACATTGAAAAAATGTCATAAGATTTTTTTTCTCTTCTTTGATGACAATAAATGGATCGCTTTGTTACAGTCATTTAAATTGACCCAAGGCTTCATCTATTGTAACAACAGTTTATTATTTTTCTCTGAATAAATGCTTCTCATAAAGAATTCTGCTTCGTGTTCCACGTTCGACGATATGTCGTAGAAAAAGACGATGGACATTGTGTTTTTTGGCATTTTTGCAATTGAGATCAGTGTTAATAATTTTGTTAAGAGTTGATACGGATGATTTACGAACAATCTTTTGACTTGGGGGATTTTCTTTTACTATAAAAGATTCGTCGCTACCATGTCAAACTATCTTATATGAAAAAATGCACTTTTCATTAATTTAAAAATGGGCCAACTGTCAACACTAAATTTTATTATAACTCTTCGCCTAGTAATAATACTAATAAAATTTCAGTTGCCAGTTTAGCCTTCTTTTTTATCCACAGATGCCGAATTCATACCGGAAATTATTTTTTAAAATTATGAAAGATGCATTTTTTCACATTCGATAGTTTTACATGGTAGAGACGATATTACCTTTGCAATATTCGAAGAATTGCCTTTTGTTCTTGGGTGCATATTTGGAACTATATTTCCGCTTGAAGCCAGACATTCACATTTCTAACCAGTCTTATTGCCAATATTATCTAGTGTGGCTTTTGATATAAAAAACCGTGCCTTTCAGAGTGTTTTTTAATGACCGAATATGGATAATTCTTTTCGGAAAGTGCAGCAATAAAGCCTTCCGTCTATCGTGTTCTTTAAAAGCGCCATTTTACATGTAAACAAAAATTTCAGTTGGCAGACGAAAATTTATTCTTTTGAAAACGTATTAGCTTCGAAAAATAATTTCTCTATGCAAACGAGTTTTTTACACGAACACAAACTCGTCTAAAAATGTGCAAACAGCCTCTGAATTTGTTTAAAATTTGGTACTTGATGTATAGCAGCTAAAAATAAAATTTGGAAAATTAATAAAAGCGATTAAATGAATATTGCGAAAATCTGTTCTTAAAATGAAGGGATCATTAAATGTTATCTGGTTTAATTTCAAGATAAAAAAAAATGAAATGCTATTTGAAAAATGTTAAAGGAATTAATTAAATATATTTTTAATTATTTCCTTGTGGTTCTGCTTTATAAATTCACACCTCCTTACGTGCTAAATTAAATGCACTGCATTATTGGAAAAATAAAGTATCGAATAGAAAAAATACAAGATTTTTCATGCGTCAAAATTTTATTTCGATAAACAATCAAGTAGGTACATTTTTCATAAGTAAAAGAAAGTTTTAATTAAAAAAATATTTGCTTTTAATTTAGAATTTTCTATTAAGTAGCTGAATTTAAAACGTCCTTAGCATAGCTACGATCTTATTAATAAAATTTCTTATTAATAAAATCTAATAGTAACATATTCCTACTTTATTCGTCGAAATCTGCGATTAAATAGCGCAGAGATTTGTATTAGAGTTTAGTGATAACGCAATAGCGTAAAAGTGAGCAGAAAAGATTGAAAGGATTGCGCTGTTTTATTTTACCAAAAGGATTATTTTTGTAGACTCAATGGTTTCTTATTTTATCATGATTATTTATTTTGTCAGGTTTTATATTATTATTAAATATATACAAAATGCTCATCAGTATTTTATTTTGGCAATGCAACCGGATACTACACTTATAAGGGTAAATTACTTTTTGTACTTTTCCAGCGACAAAGCATTTACTTTGAAACTACTCTGTAATATTCGCAGATTTTTCCTCCTAAAAAAAACAAGAAAAATCAAGTATTGTGAAAAGTTTATCTTGTTTCAATAAACTTTTGTAAAACTTTATAAACTTTTTAAAAATATGTGTGTAATATTTGCAGATTTTACCTCTTGACAAATAAAATATATGGTATAATAAAAAGTTTATTATGTCTTTACAAATAACTTTAAATATTGAATAAAAATAAAATGATTATAGAAAATTTAAAATTTCATAACCAATATTTCCCTCTGTAAAACATGTATGAGTCATTCTTCACTAGCATGCAAATTAAGGTTCAAAAGCAATCCTGACTGTGCTATGCATTATCTTGTATCATTTTCTTGGAAAATGAAAGAACATCCCATGCTGTACTATTTCTCAAGCTAAACATCAGACAATCAACTCACTTTCGCTGTCAAACATGCACTCAAAGAGCAAAATTCCCACTCCCTTAGTTATTCCAGACCCTGAAAACCCAACTTTTGCATACCATCACACCTTACTCTTTATTATTGGGTTGTGAGGAAAGTTCGTGCCGGTTGATAAAATCAATTCGTACCGGAAAATTCTATCATTTAATTATAGACAGTTGCCGAACAGTTGATGTCGGTTAGGCCCTTTCAGGGGCAAAGTACTCTTGGAGCTAAATTATTGAAATGATTGACACCAAGATTCACGAACGATTTTATTTAAAAATAAGTTAACCCCATAACTGTTGGAGTTTTTTTGACACCACTTTTTCCGTACTAAAATATTTGCTTTGTGTAATCGAAAATGGTCTGCCGATTAACAAAGCGAAGGTTGCGTTAAATAATTAGTGGTGTTCAGAAGCTTTTAGTAACAAAACAAGCAAACTGTTCTTGCCCAAAATGAGTTCGGGCTACACAGTTAAGGGGTTAAAGCGTTCTTTCATGTAATTCATAAATTCAAAATTTGATTCTAAAATTCTGGTGTCATTGTGGCATTTTGGGATAAAAATTAAGTGGTATATATAATATACCGGTGCCCTTCAAGGGGTTAAGGGGCTTCCGAGTTGCAGACAACTTTACGCCCAGTCTATTTGTGAGTAGAGTGTCTTGTATTAAATTGAGCCGTTGGGAAAAGTTAAGATGTAGTATTAACTACAAGATAAAAGAATAATAAGAATGAAAGAGATAGAGGCAAAGTTAAGAAAAGAGATGATAACAAATTTGGAATAAAAATGTAAAGCGAAGAGATTAAGGATAGCGTTTAAATGATCGATTATGATTCCGATAGCTAATCTCTAATAATTAACGGGCAGAATTTTCCGGTACAAACTGATTTTCGCAATCGGTACGAACTTTCCGTACAAACCAATATCATCCGCTTGTTTTCGCGCCACTTTTTTTACACTATAGTAAAGATTCTTACCAGCATAGTTAAATCTTGTTAAAGATCAACTATTCTCCAGATAAATTAAATTCCCCGCCAAACAGAAATAATGCATTTTTCAACAAATTCAAATTTGTGTGTTAGTATCGCTTCATTCCCAAGAGAAATCCCGTGCACGACAATTAGCTGAAACTTATTTTCTCTTGTTTTTATTTTTCTTAAATATGTCTTCAATTTGCAGCTTGTTTTTTCTCGATCTCACTCCTGTGTTACCTTCTTACGCAAAACCAGTAAGTGAAATGTAATGATTTTAGTGTAACATTCGTTATCCTCCTCTAAAGTCACGTTATTCAGAGAACAACTGGATAGATTTTATTCGGGTACTTCTACAAAAATCTGACTCCTGCATAGAGTTGCAAAAAACCCATTTATTCCCAGGTTTATTTCCAATAGACTCGGTTTATTCCCAGGTTTATTTCCAATAGACCCGGTTTATTCCCGGGTTTATTCCCAAAAGACCTGGTTTATTTTCAAAAATTCCGGTTTATTCCCAGGTATAAACCGGATTTTTTATAGCATTTGCAACTCTACTCCAGCAGATGTCGCATCGTTGCCAAAGTCCTATCTTTTGATAGACAACTTTAAAAAGAATAATTATATATCTCACAACAATATAATTCTAACTAATAATTTAATTATTAGCATGTTACCCTCCCACCCCCTTTTTTTCGTGTAATTATTACAACTTCCCCTCAAAAAAAAATTTCTGGTGTGAACAATATATATATACATACATATATTATACATACATACATATATTATACATACATACATATATTACTTTAATATTTTTTTCGAGGCACAGAAGTGCCCTATAGAACATAGGATCATCAATCCAAATTTAATACCGCATTCTCGTTTAGAAATTATTTCACATGAGAGAGTAATGCAAGTAACGTAACACTTATTACTAACAATCACCAGTATTAAATAATCAATTAGCTAGCATCATCCATTATCTGATGATAAACGCGTTTATTTTATTACGATTGTGCTTGTCGTTAAATGTATCCATTTTGCTAACGAAGAATATTAATATATTACCTATATTAATGTTTCCCTTATAGATAAAGGCTTCAACAACGTCACAGAGGTTGTCTCAAAACCTGTTTATCGACCACAATATCGATTTCTATTTAGAAGCGACTAAAGAGAGACGCAACAAGTTTCTGAATAATTGTTTTGGAATGTAACTTAAAGATTTAATAATTTTATGGGGAAGTATATTCATTTTATATAAAGATTTTTCGTAAAAATTAGACAGAATGTATAAAAAAGGGATTTTCATATTATCCAGTTTACAAATGGTTAAATAGTTAATTAATATTAAATTAACTATTAAATATATTACTAATAAAACTATTTATCCAGAATTCTACAAATGAATATTTATCCAGAAACACAACTGCATTTTAAAATTTAAAAGCATTAGTCCATTTTAAAAAGAATAATAATTTTCAAAGCAGAATAATTTCTTCTTTCACCTTAACTATTTCACTAGTTATCCCGTGGTAACCTTGGTACACAAAATTTGACGAAAACAAATTATCTCAAGTTAAAATGTATCGTCAAAAGTGCTATTACATGATAATTTTTATTTTCTCTGTTAATATATATATGTGTGTGTGTATATATATTATATAAACACACATATATATATATATCCAATAAATACTAAAATATCCAGTTTGAACTTTGTGTCATTTGCTTTAGACTGATGTTTTCTTTAGACGAAATCACAGTCCTGAGTCAAAGATTCTTAAGAATTGGTAATTACAAAGAACATGAACAACGTACAATAATGTTCTCTGTACATAATGTACCTAACAGTGCGTAAATCTCTCTCCCGTCTTTTTTTCATTCTTTCAAGATCTCAGGACATATCTTTGCATTTTCTTAGGTGCGTATAAGAGGCCTATTGAAGAGTGAAATATTGTATGGTAAAACTGATAAATTACAATATTTTCACAGACAGTTGTAAAATTACAAATTAAAATGTCGTAAATTAAGTGGTGAAATTACCCTGGGCCCGAAAGTTAGGAAAATAATCTCAAATACATTTTTGGTTAAGCACATCCCTAAATATTTAGTAGAAATGTCCAAAGAATAAATAATAATCAGCTACAGATATTTACACAGATATAAAGTAAATAAAAGAAAACAGGACAAATGCGAGCTTGCACGCTGAAAGTCCCGCACCATTATGTAACATTACCGTTAAAAAATTTCTATTGCTATGGGTTAATTTGGCGTTACTATCGATTATGAAAGTTCACGATTCTGAAAGTTCACGATTATGAAAGTTATAAGAGTTTGTCACGTAGTAAATCTAGATAGAATTATAAAATTATGATTTTCGGACTTTCTCCTTTACATGGTCTATAAGACCTTCTTTCGTGCCAAATTTCAAAGTTTGTCAACAAGAAGTACCCTATAGGTTTTACTCTTAAACCTATAGGGTACTTCCAAGGATGACCTAGAACCGTGAAATTTGGCATGAAGGAAAATCTCGTAGCACATGTAAAGGAAAAAACAGAAAATTATAATTTTATGATTCTATGTATATTTGTTAAGTAATCTTCCATAATCGGGATTTCCAAAGTGACACTATAAGGGTTCTGTATTTTCTGTTGAAGTACGGAACCCTAAAACGGTTGAAACCACTTTAAACACAAATGTTTTGAGGATTCTGAGAATGATTCTTTAAATGTAGGCGGGTAATCATGATAATGGAATAATGGCGGGTAATCATAATAGGGGAGTAAATCAGTAGTTACCTCGTTTCTCCTTCCTTCAATTTTTATTTGAGATGAATAACACACAGAAATGAATCAGTATTCTTTGACAACGCTACAACGGCTGCAACAATGAAGATTTTTACGTGATCTGAGTTCTTGTATCATAAATGTTGAAATTCTTTCGGAGATTGATACAAACAAGCAACTCTTTCGATTAAAAAAAATATAGTTAAATATAATGCACATTAAAATCTGATGCAGATTCGCGACATAAGTTTCAGCTCTTTTCAAATTTGTAAGTATCTGTAATGCTAGTAAATCTAGCAGTCTTTGCAGGAGTTATTGTTGGTATTTATACTGCTACGGATAATATAATTATTATTAATTAAGTCAAATTTTGAGTAAACCTTGTTCTTGTACTGGCTTAGATAAACATGAGACTTAAATTAGTGGGAAAATCTTCCTTCCAACCCATTTCTAGCCACCCACTTTTCAAACAAAATATACAATACAGTTTATTTCAGAATTCTGTTTATCATTTATAGTACAGTGAAAGAATTTTTAAAGTAGGTTCAGTAGCCTCAGAGTCCATTTCCTAAAAATAAACAATTGTTTCTTCCCGTAAGGCGTAAGGCATGGTGACATCACGGCGACGTCACTGTGAAGTCACACTGTGACTTTGTGACAGTCGTCGTGACGTCAAGTGAGGTCGATGTGAAGTCACTGTGACGTAAATGCGATGTCGTTATGGCCGTTTTCAAGGCTTTCTGTGACCTCACAATGTGACTACTTTGTGAAGTCACCGTGCGACTTCAATGTGAAAAATGTGACGAATCTGCATCGGATAGGGTGACCAGATTTTACCCGAATCCTATACGGATTGTTCGGATCAAAATTTTTTTATGGTTCAAGTTTGTGACGACGCTGCACCGGGTCGGGTGACTAGATTTTACCCGAATACAATCCAGGAACTTCGGATCGATCTTTTTGGATTTGTTTGGCTACAGAATAGATTTGGATTAGTTGTCGTGTGACCTGATTTTCGTGAACCCGATCTGACCCGAGTCGGGTATAATGTTTTTACTGTAAGTCTTGTTCAGAATAGAATCTTGTATACGACCAAGTAACCAGATTTTATCAGAAATTGCGTTACGATACAATTTCTGATGTCGGCTCGGATCTAGAGTCATGCACGAATCCGGTTATTTACTTCTTGAACATGATTGAATGTCTACTTGAACATGAATGATGGTTGACTGAAACTATATTTACATTCAACCCGTAATCTTACCCTAACCCAACAACAACAACAACAAAAATTCTGTAGGCCCACAACCCGACCGAACATGATAAATGATTTCGCATAGATTCGGATAACAAGATTTCACCAAATACGGATAAGATCGACGATAAGGATTGGATCGGCAATCCTTTTTTTTATGCAACTCGTATTCAAATTAAAACTTTGCATCTGATTGGGAAACCGGCTAATGTAGCCGTTAAACAAGAAAATTATAAATGTAAAACACGCATACTAATATAAAAATAATAGATGAATCCATTAAAAATTATAATAAAATTAAATATTTTAATAATATGAAATTCTATTGTGAAAATAACCACTTTTAAAAATAACTTCGACTTCCATTTGTTTTATGTAACCACCAAAAATGTTGACAATAATTAAAACTATGCTATTTTGCTTTTAAGTATTGAAGTTTTTAAATGTGTATACTTTGCCATATTTCCCCTCGTTCAGTATCACGAAACTTTCTGACACATTTATGAACAAATTTTTAAACGCTTGGCACTTGCATGCCTGATTATTAAAGCGATTTGGAATGAATAGCGTTTTCCATTTTTAGATAAATGAAATGCTTAAGAGCAATTTTGATCACGTTTTTTGATAGTGTTTTCTGAAACATCTTTTGTCAAAAATGGAAAATGCCATTCTATTACATATATTCTGAATAAGAACACCTGCCAATTTCATGTGTTTCCGAATAAAAATGAATTCAGAAATTAGTTATTTTGGATTTGATTACAAATTTAATGAAAATAAAAGTATAGATTTTTAAATAAGCATTGTGAAAAATTTATATTAGGAATCCATTTAAATAATAGATCTACCTATTGTGCGATATTATTAAATAATAAACATTGTATCAAGCAATAAAACATTTTTCGAAACAAATGAAATTTAAAACTTCGGATCATAAACGCAAAGAAAAAAAAATATTTTTTTTTCTTTACAAATTATTTTATTTATAGTTTTTGATAGAATACTAAATGCAGAGCTTAAATATCAATTTTTACTATAGAAAAAATTCGATAACATAACTGGAAAAATTACCTTAACTGAATAGCTGTTTTATTGTTTCATCAATATTCATTATTTTTGTGCACCTAATATTGACATATCTTGACAACTAAATTTGTAATGAGTTAAATTGTCGCAATTATTTCAAATATACCAGAAAATTATTTCTCAAAACCTCCACTAGCTAAGAAATTTTCAAATTGTAAATCAAATATTAATAGTTTTAAAAATTGCAATGTTTTTAATTACAAGAAATAACTATGAAAATTGAACTGAGAAACGCAAAATATAAATACATTCCTCGTTATAAATAACACTTCACATTTAGAATATATATTGTTAGTAAATACTTTAAGCTTTTTTCCAAACTCTCTATTTAAAACGATTTAAAACATTAAAGATAAAATTTTATACAAGTGATTAAAAAAAAAAGATTTAAACATCTTAACATTTAAATAATGCACTATTAATGTACCATTACTAAATATGCACTATTAACAAAACTGCGAAGACATTATCCACCAGTTCTAGGGATTAAGTTTTAATGGTCGTTGACTGCTTCCTTTTCATTGAAAAATGAGACTCAAATCCACTGCTTTAATTTTCAAAGTGTCCAGGTTAGGTGTGTTCATAGATCTGAGATATCAAATATCACGCAGACCTTAATAACGCACCCAGCTAGACATAAGGATAGGTTAAAATGGATGATTCACTTTAAAACGTTAATTTACTTTCACGGTATAAATTCCACAATATACTTCCACAAACTTAAAAGAACACCACACACTCAAATAAGCCGATGAAAATAATCGTCTGCCCTCAACCGCCTCAATCGTCTGCCGCGATCATGATCTGCGCAGTAATGTTTACCACAAAGTAACATCTAGCAGGTGTTTCCAGAAAAAGAATAGAAAGAAAACAGTTAAATAAAGACATTTCAAATGCTTTATAGTTTATATGGCTGACAAATAACTTCTAATAAAACTATAATATTCTGTTTTTATATGAGAGAGTTTAATATTCTTGGAAATAAGCTGTGAAAATTTAAATTTTTATATATTTTTTAATCAGTTGCATTTGTTTTAGGCGTCCAAAGTAAACATAAATTTTAAATAAAAATGGATTTAATAGTCTTTATAAAATAATTACGACATAAATATAAATACTATTCTGCAATCAGATTTCCTAAATACGATTTTTTCATTTTTTACACTCTATTGAAAAGAGCAATATATATAACAGAGGTGATATCTTATTAAGCACTGACCAGTTTTGGAATAAATTGCTATAGGAATGACATATACTTTATGACATATTTTTAATTCGTTTTTGTTCGGAAACGCATGAAATTGGCTTTTGTTTTTATTCAGAAACTCTGTAATTGAAAGACGTTTTCCATTTTTTAGTAAAATCAGATCTTTCAGAAAAGAATGTCAAAGTCAGCATTTTGAACCAAATACCCGATGTAACAGGGAAAGAAAAGAGAAAAACCAGTCGTCACGTGACACGAATTGCTTATAACTCGATAAGTAATTTATTTATCAAAAAATGGAAAACTCATTTCGATTCCAAATTGCTTCCATAGTCAGTCCTGCCCATTTTATGCCTTTGCGTTTAAAAATGAGTCAGAAATTATGTCAGAAAGCTTCGCGTTGTGGAGCAGGTCAGTTGAGAACCACCTTAAATATGCAGTACAAGAAAAATCTTGAACGCGGTCGACGGTCACCCCGAGCACCCCCGATGTCGAACTCGCAAAAATGGTGTTCTCACTTTTTAAACAGAAAGCTGATGATTGGGTTGAGTGGCCCCTCAAAATAATAAGAAATTGGAGATTTTTAAAATATTTTTAGTATCACAAAATTAGCAAATGTGTTCTATGCGGTGGTAGGAAAAAAAATTAAATGTTTGTATTTAAAATGCTAACAAATCTCTAAATCACTAACAGTTTTATTAGAATGGGAGATCTATTTCTGAATTACTTTCCGCCAAAACTTTCCTACGTTACTAAATTTCTATTTAAGGATTTTTACCTGTGTATTATATAGTATATTTTGTTAAATTTCCTGAAAATGGCAATGAAAATTGTAAAAAAATATCTGCCTCATATATGTAGACAAATATTTATTTATTATTTTATTTTGGAAATACAATATATTTAAATAATGTGTGACAATGTTTTTATTAATGATTTAGGTACATGACATAATTCAATTCTATATTTTATGAGTTTTTTTCCAAATTCTCTCTCCGATCACACTGTGAAGTCACAGAGTGTTGGCATTTTGGTCATAGGTTTTACGTGACTTATGTGACTTGCAGTGACGTCATTGCAACGTCACAAAAATTTTTAAAGCAGTCAAAAAGTAATTTTCTTCATGCCATAAAATGTTCTAAAGTTTATTTTAAGTTTTCTTTAGATCTTCAAGACGTTCACATTTTGATCACAGTGTGACGTTACAAAGTGGTGTCATTTTGGTCACAGATGTGACGTGACGTACGTGACTCACAGTGACGTCACAATGATGTCACTGTGACTGTGCATGCTATGCGGGTTTTTTATAGTAATAATTTCCATCCCCGTAAAAATTAAAATACTATTAGTTAATAAGTTGTAAAGCGTTGGTTTAGTACAGGGGTGGCCAACCTTTTCCCCTGAAAATCATTCGACACCAGTTTTTTTTTTTTAACTAAAAATTTTAACTAGTACTCGCGAATATACGTTTTATACGCTTAAAACAAATAGCGCCATCTAGCGGATGGGATGCTTGCATTCGGCACCAAGAATATTTTAATAAAATTTTGCTTCTAAAATTAAAGCTTAAAATAAGGAGTTCATATTTTCTAAAAAAGTCGTTTGTAAATTCCGGTGTCAGTCAGTAATTTCACATTTTACGAATAGAATTTGTCTGTGCCGGAAAGGGTTAATTGCATAGTGATGTAAATTTCCAACACTTTTTATTTAACCTTTAATAAATAAATCAACTTCTTCTCCACCACTATATTTATATAGAAATATTAATCCAGTAAATTTCCCCATTTTTTTTTCATTATAGTTTTAGCTTTAATGTAAAAGATCCCAATAATTAGCAAGCTTTTAAAGGAAGTGCAAAAACAAAACATCGATACAAACGATAAAAATCGTATAAAATATCGATATAAATAAATCGCATCGTTTCTCTGCGACGCACTTCTGTTTCGCCTTCCTTCCGCAGCAGATGAAGTGGCGCTAGTGTGCCGCTAACAAATTTAACACTATCTGATTGGGCTTATTATTTAATGGCTTTGGCTTAAAACGTATTGTAACCGATAACGATTTTGGATAGGTATAATATGGAAAAAAAGGCTTAACTACGTGTACGTTTAAACGTATATATACGTATATCCGTGAGCACTAATTTTAACCTACTTTTATCTTTATTTAAGGCGAATAATTCTGTTAAAACAGTGGCAGCTCTGTGGCACGCGTGCGCGTGACAGAGGTTGGCCATCCGTGGTTTAGTATGTTTAACTCTTTTTATTCTGACCTTACTTATAAGTACCACTTTAACCCCTTCGCGACGAGCGTCTTTTACAGAATTTTTAGTCTGTTACCACCGGTTTTTCAAATGAGAAATTTTCACCTAATTGAATCGCAAAAATGCTATTAGATAAGGAAAACTTTACAAAAAAAAATTAACTGGTGGAAATAATCGAGGTATCTGAGCATCTTATAAAGTAGCTGGAAAATTAATTAAGGATATAAAGGGTTAATCGACATTTTTGTGAGGCGAAAACCTAAATATGCAATACTTCCTTAACTAGTTTTCAATCATATTTCATTATTAATGTTATTTTAATTCATCGTTGTAATTACTGGTACTTGCTTTTTTATGTTGTTGTTGTTCAGAAAAGTTGTATCTAATACTGGCCTGACAAATAAATCATTTTTATTCTCTTTACATTTTTTTTATAAAAGTTAAATATAATAAAACAATTGTTCATGCGCATCTGCGTCTTAGAAGTTATTCTTATGCCAAATTTAAAGTTTCATGGACTAACAGTTTGAGAGAAATCACAGTGAAAATAAAACTATAGGACTTTCCTCCTCTCCCATTCCACTCATTTGAAATTCGATTTTTTAAAAACTTTTCTTTGGACTAATCATACCCATGCATGACAAATAAAAAATTTCTAGCCCAATAATTTCAGAGTAATCATGATTATAGAGTTTTTTCTCATCCTTTTAAATCTCGAATCTTTTAACAGACGGTCTTATCGAGAATTTACGTCTTAAAAATAACCACCATATCACTTTTCATGTTTTTAGCATCGACAGAATAAAATAAATCCAAATTTTAGAATGTTTTACACTTTTGAATCCCTTTGAGGTTAATTTACAAAGAAATAAAATGTAGCCCAATTTTAAGCAGAGGCTAACATTATTATTATCCTGAAAGAAGATTTGAAATCGGTCCACCAGTTTCAAAATAATCGTTATTTTAGAATATTTTCCACTCATTTCACCTTTTTAAATTTCGAAATTTTAGAAACTGTTCTGCGAGAGCATGTATGTATTAAAAATAACTACTATGCCGAATTTCAGATTTCTAGTCTTAAGAGGTCCAAAAATTCGCTATTTAGAACGCTTAAGATTATTTTCGGTTTATTTTACACGTCAAATTTCATGTTTCTAATCTCAACATATTCAAAGAAATTGCAATTTTAGAACTTAGTCGTTCTTTTATGTCTTTGAGGACAGTTGCACAAATGTAAAAGTAGGTCTATTTTAACCATAGACTGTCACAAATGGCATAATAAAAAAAAATTGAAATCAGCTCAGTAGGTCCAATGTGACAGCTATTTCAGAACGTTTTCCGCTCATTTCGTTGTTTAAATTTCGAAATTTTTGAAACTTTTTTGTGGGAGATGTGATAAAAAGTATTTTGTTACCGTTCTTAGAAGACAGATACCGTTCTTAGCCAGGTTCTTTAGTAACAAGAAAAAAAACTCCAGTTTGAAGAGTATTATGAATGTTTATTGCATCAAGTTGACGTGGGCCAGTGATCAGAAGAGAGGGAGAGTGAGAAGTATTCAGACCTAAAGCGGTCCGAACAGCGTCAGAGTTAGGAGCTAAGAGCCTTCCTGCTTGTAGCAGAACTGAAATCGACTGATTACAGAACTCGCCAATGGGGTTGCATTTGGCGATGATACTTTCAGAGGGAGCATAGCGCGTCAATAAGGATCTTCCCGAAAATTTAAATAAAAGGTTACCAGTTTTGGCATAGAATTTCTACTTGCTACAAAATAATATCTGCCAAAGACATTTTAACGGCTCTGGTCATTGTATGAGTTGAAGAATTTTTGTAACGACAAAATTACATTTTTCAGCTGCCGTTGAGCTATTTATAGATTAACGAAAGATAAATACTTGTTAATGATGCCATATTAGGAGTTACTTCATTGCATTGCTTGCTAGATGGTTTTTATTAACTAACTAGCAAGCTACGCTCGCTGCGCTGGTCAGTTTCTACAAATGAACCTTGAAGCAAACAAAATATATCGTTTAATTTGACCTTGTATTTGAAAACAATCAAATGACGTGATTGCGCTATTATATTTTCTAATGTGCAGTCAAAATTTTAGCTGTTAAGGACCAACTCTTTTATTTGGTCATTTACAGTTAAGGTTTGCTAAAGAATGATAAAACTATATGCAATATACTAAAACCATCACTAAAAATTATCGAACTAACAATGCAAACTAATTAACAAAATTCATTCAGTAGAAGTTTTTATAAAGGCTAATCTTTTATAATCGGGTTCATCTGATTATAGAACTTTTCCACGTAATTCTAAAATAGAACAATATAAAATATACTAAAACCATCCTTACAAATTATCTACTTAACAATGCAAGTCGCAAAAAATACGCCCAGTAAAAACTTTCAAAAAGGCTAATCTTTCGGAATCGGGTTCTCCTGACTGTATAACCTTCACACAACTGTTTGACTAAGCAGCGTAGAACAATATGTAGTACATTAACACCATTCCTGAAATAGCATCTGACTAACAATACAATTCTCATCAAAATCCGTCCAGTAGAACTTTTTCAGAAGGCTAATCTTTCATAATCCGAATCAAATACTGAAAAAGCTAATATTTGATAAAAAAAATGTCACCTGATTTTCGAATTTCCCCCTATAATTCTAGAACTAAGCAACGTAGAATGATATGTTATATAATAAAACTTTCCCTAGAAAGTTATCTAACAGTGTAGGTTTCATCGAAATCCATTCGGCAAAATCTTTTAAAAAGGCTAATATTTCATAAACGGATTGATCTGATTATAGAACTTCCCAGAATAATTCTATATCTAAGCTACGCAGAACGGTATGTTATACAATAAAACCTTCCCTGAAAAATTATCTTATACAGTTTAAGCTCTACGAAAATCCATTCAGCAGAACTCGAGTTATAAGCAGCCGGAACGAAATTTCATATATGTAGAAGTAAATAGAAGTATATTGCCATTAATATAGTTTGCATTTGAATTTAAAAAAAGGTACTTTTTGGTTAGCCGGGCGCCAGTGATCGTACACTTGAAAAAAAAAAGCACCTTTTGGCTTAAAATCTCTCATCAAAACTGTTTTTCTTTTCTTTCTTTTTTTTTAATAAAATTAATAACAGCTTTTTCTTTTATTTTTCCAGCTGTATAGCCATTTCAATTCTTTCTGCATCAAAAAAAAAAAAAAAAAAAAAAAAAAAAAAAAAAAGACACCTTTTGGCTTAAAATCAAATTGTTTAGGATCAAAAGTAAAATCAAAATCGCCAAAAACAAAAGATAAATCGCGAAATATTGTTTCGATAGCAATCTTGCCCCTTGAATAATTTTTTAAGCATTGCGAACATTCCCAATCATGTTTAAATTAAATATTTTCGTTTTATAATATTCTCTCATCAAAACTCCTTTTTTCTTTTTTTTTTTTTTTTTTAATTAATTTAACACAGTTTTTCTTTTATTTTTGGAGATGACCTTTTCATTTCTTTCTGCAACAATAATGATCGCCAAAAAAATAGCAATGGTAACCTTTTCGGCCAAAATAACAAATGTAAAAAATGAAATTATTTACGACATCACATTAAAAACCTCAAAAATAACAGTATTTCTCCACTGTTTTATGGATGTTATTATACATATAAACCTTCCTCTTGAATCACTCTATCTATTAAAAAAAACCGCATCAAAATCCGTTGCGTAGTTTTAAAGATTTAAGCGTACATAGGGATATAGGGACAGAAAAAGCGACTTTGTTTTATACTATGTAGTGATGAATATTGCGCAGCTAAAAGAATTTATATTAAAAATTCTTTGTTATCTTGATTTAACAGAGTATCTATGAATTTTGTATTCTTTTAAAAAAAGGGAAAGGTGTTCCGAAAGAAAAACCAATAAAGGACATAACAATAATTTAATTAAAAATGACAATTATTTTAAGTAAAATATTATGTCATCAGACTTAATGAAGAGAGTGAATCTTGATTTATTAAATAAAAGGGAAGGGTGAAGCCTAATATATGACTCTCATATTATAAGAAAATTTATGTCTTAAAAGTTACAACCATGTCAAATTTCAAAATTCTAGCTAACAATTCCAAAAATATCCTAATTTATAATGCTTTTAGAATGATTTCCGTTCATTTCACCTTTTTCATTTTCAAAATTTTTTCAGAAACCGTTCGTAGCGCACTTATACATCTTTTTAAGTAACCACCATGACAAATTTCAATTAACTTTTCATAGCTTAGATAATTTCAATACATTCTTTCCGGGAAACATAATTTATTATATTATTTATCAATTACATAGCTGTTATTAAAAACAGCCTTTCAAGAAGAAAATGCCTTTTTATTTGGGAAAAGACACTTACTTAATTTTTTTAAATATTAAAAATATTTTTTTTCAAGTATATTTCCGGTATTAATTAAATTTTTTTTTCAATAAGTAAATTATTAAAGGACTTTTAATATTTACGTTTTGAATTCGATTGTTTTTCATTCGATTTTAAAAGATTATAATAATATTAGAACTGGTATACAGTAGAATCTCGTTACAAGGAATGTCGCTTTAACGAATTTTTCAGTTTAACGAATATTTTTTTTATTGTTAAAAAACGTTCTATGCTTTCTCATTATATCATTTTAACGAATTTCATATTAACAGATTTTTCAAATTAACAAATTTATTGAAGGCTTAAAAAGAATACTCAGTTCAGTTTTATGAATGTTCAGTTGGAGAGAAAAAGAAATTCTATTGAAAAACTTGAATTTGGAAGAAAATTTGTATCGGAAACTGAATGGAGGGGAGGCAGACAACATTGAAAATGAAGCTGATGATGATAGTCCTTTAAGTACCGAAGAATGTGTTGTGCGGTCAAAAGGGGCTCTATAGAACATTGAAACTCTTAAAAAGTAATTTTCCCAGCAAAATAATGCTCCGAAAACATTTTATACAATTTTTCTTGAAAAATGCATTGGCAACTTCAGTGCAGAAAAAAACTTCTAATTTTTTTCTAAAGAAATAAAGTTATATTAACGGGGCAGATGTCCGTGAGGTTTTTTTATACGTCAGGTATGTAAGATAAATTATAACTCCTCTATAATATTTAATGGTTGGAGTATCATAGTTGTGATTTTTTCAAACAAAGTGAAAATATGACCGGACCAGGACGTGAACCTGGATACTTTGGTTTTCCGCACCAAGGCTCTCCCTATTGAGCTATCCCGGCGATATCCCAGGCACTCTGTTTTCACTCTGTTGGAAAAAATCTCAACTATGATACTCCAGCCATTAAATATAATTTACCTAGTTAAATATACTTTCCTCAGTTCATTATGTCCTCTATAATAGTTACGATTAAAATATTGAAACTTAATTAACTTAATAATTATCTTATTTCTAACTATAGTAAGTTCACAATAGTAATATACTGTATAATTATTATTTACTGACATGTTTGCATGTTAATATAAGTATAGTAATAATTCAATGTGAATTCAAATTTCCTTCTTTTTTTTTAAAAAAAAACGCCATATTGGAATTTCACATTAACAAATTGTACAGTATAACGAATTTAATCGGCGGTTTCCAGAAATTCGTTTAACGAGATTTTACTGTACTGTGGCTATCATAATACTCTTTTATATATTATTAAATATATTAGTTTAAATACGATTTTTGTACATCCACTCATGCGGCTGAATATAGTTGGAACTTGTCAGTCCCTCCTATATGTAAATATTTTTGCCAAATAAAGAGGTATTCTCAGCCATAGTGCTTCTTTTTTAACACATTGAGGACGGGTTTTTTCTGTCTTTTGAAAAGGAAGCCCCGTCCATGGGCATTACAGGGTTCGTACTCTTTTACCACCATTTTTTAACAGAATTCTCGCCTTATTTAAAAGAGAAAATTATTACAAATCCTCCAATTAAACGAGACGTCTCCTTTTTTTTTCTATTTAAATATTAAATAGGAAAATTCTATTAAAAAATTGTGGTACAGTGTACGAATCCTGCATTATACTTGCATGTTACATAATTTAACAAAATTACTGCCCTGTTTTTGTTTATATTACAAATGAATGTATCTAATAATGGTAGTGTTTCTAATCGAAGTAGTATTCCTATGCATAGTATTCTAATTTTAAAAATAAGAATTTTATGCATTTGGAGAAATAATGTAACGCATAAAATGCAAAAATACCACTCGTGGGCTGATTTAGACATGTACAAAAGATGTGAATTCTCGTCTCCCGTCCTCAATAATGTATTAATTTTCTGGACCTTGATGTGATGTAGGTCATTCTCCAAAATACAAGGTGTCCATAAAAGAACTCCGGGGCTTTAAAAAATCATATCCAGTTAACGGTATGAGTTTGGTCAGGTCAGTTAATTTAAAAGAAATCAGTAGCTCATCAAATTTTATCTGTACCAGTTTTAGTTTGTTTTTTCAACACTAGGTAGCGCTGCGCGTCATTGACCTTGAAGTAACGTAGCAGACGCTCATTGCATCATTCCATTGAGTTAATGCAGCGCGATGGCGACGCCACAACAAAAGGCTCAGTGTGTTATCTGGCTCATAGAAACTGGATCTGTTACCATAATACAACGGAACTTTCGGCGCGATGGTGGTAATGCGCCTACGTACAAAACCAATCGCCAGTGGCTACCTGCGTTTAAAAAAACGAGAAGTGTCTTAAAAGAAACGTCGCCAGGTAGACCACGATTATCAGAACGTCGATAGAATTCGTACTTCATGTGAACGAAGTCCGAAAATATCGTTGAGACGACGCAGTCGAAGAGGTTTCGAAAAAGCGGTTGAATACCCTTAGGATGTGTGCCTTGCTACAAACGAGGCACACATTAAAATCTACTAAATGGTAAAAATATTGAAAAATTTACCTTTAAGTACATATATATTATATAGCATTAACCTAAATTTTTGATTGAATTAAAAAAGTTTGTTTCAGAACCCCGGAATTCTTTTATGGACACCCTATATTTTGAATGTGAAAAATATGAATGAATATAGGTGCAAAATACTATTTATTTACAAAACCTTTCTACATTTTATCATTTGAATTTCACTTTTCAATTATTTGAAATAAAATTTGCTTTTTTGTGATCTATATTTTACTTTCTTTTTTATATTCATTTTGCAATTAAAAAAAAACTACTTTTAATTAAATGAATATAATGAGTGAAACATGAAAACATGAACATTAAAACATGATTGAAAAACTCAAAAGAAGAAAAATGTTTTAAATTTTGAAATCTCTAAAATTTGATTATTTGTGTATCAAAAATTCATTCTTCTTTTAATGTGCATTGAATTTGAACCTCAAATCAAAATATATACTAAACATCGTTATAGAAATTGTACGCAAAATTGCAAAATATTTGCATGTCCACATCCATTATTTACGACATGCCAAGTGGAACATACCTTTTTATTACGATATAAAGTTTTATAACCTACTTTTGGATAATAACCCGGTATCACATCAATGATAATGTTATCAAACTACAAGTATTTCATCAGACATAGCCAAATGACGAAACCAATAAAAGATTTTACGCCTATACTTTAATATTTTCGGATTGATATGCCGTTGATTTATTATAGATATTTGAGAATCTTTCGCTGCATATAGAAAATAATGAATGTTTTACTGTATTTGCCGGAATATGATGTAAACTCCCTCTTCAGAAATACTTATGGCCGTAGACCGTAAACTTTTACGCTTAGCTTTGGATGCATTTTGAATACAAAATATTCTCGTTTATGTCTCTTTCTAGAAAATTAATGATTTCAAGATCGCAATTTATATTTTAATCAATAATTTACCTTTTTAAATATTTAACGAATCGGCCGAAATATAAATTAATCATTATATCATTACAATGTGTGTGCAAAGTTTTAAATAGCTTTGAATGTTTTCAAATCGTAAACAAATGAATTCTGAATCAATACCTTCAAATTTAACTGATGTTAAGAAGAGAATAACAGCATTTTTTAAGAACACTATTTATCGCTTTCACTCATTTTGCCGCAAAAAAAAAAAAAAGGAAAAATTAAATAATATCCATTTAATATTCGAATATTACCTTTCAATGAAGTTAAAAATATAAGAGTTCGCTAAAACTGTACAGCTTTCTCACTAGCTTTGAAATGTTACTTTTAAAATTTTAAAGTTTTAAAGTTCCAGTTTGTTGAAGTTATACAGTTTTCTCACGCGTTTTGAAACATTGGAGGAAGGTAAAAATAAATAGTCATTAGTGATCTTGTTGTCGCATTTAGGACGAATTTTAATTTTGAATTGAAAAATGCAGGAATATCTTGTAACTTTATTACGGTGGAGGAGAATTAGTTTAGGTACTCTATTGAGTTATTCGGAAAGTTCTTTCCGTTTGGGAAATTTGGTTCGTACCGGAAAATTCTGTCACTTAATTATTAGATATCAATTCCGATATCTGATGTCTAATAATTGACGGACAGAATTTTCCGGTACGAATTGGTTATCCCAAACAGAAGGAAGTTTCCGAACAACCCAACCCATGAAATATCTACATTGATATATAAGGCGAGATGGGTTAGGGAAGATAACTGATATGGGCTTCAAAAAGTCTGAAACTTGACTACTGACGAGATAAAAAATTCCAGTTTGGATAAATTGCGATTCCAAACTACAGTCATAACTATAAAAATTGCATAAACTTTTCATACAAGAAAACATTTTCGGAATTCCGATGTAACATTGTAGTTACTGATAATTCTGGAAACGTTAGCTTTATTTTATGTGAAGACTCAATAAAAAAAAAGCTACAGAACAGCAATGTTACACAATGGTACGGGACCTTCAGCGTAAAAGATCGCATTTGTCCTGATTTTTTATTTACTTTATATCTCTGTAAATATCTGTAACAGATTGTTATTCCTTTTCTGGGCATTTCCACTAAATATCTAGGGGCTTTGCTTGGCCAAAAATGTATTTGAGATTATTTTCCTATCTTTTGGGTCCAGGGTAATTTCACCACTTAATTTACATTAATTTAATTCTCTTCCATCATACTCTACCAATTGAGCCCTTATTCAATCCTCGCGTTTGTCTATCTGTCGGGCATCGATATTTTACTGTCTCTTCTGTCATACACTGCAAATTTAGACGTTAGTCTAATCTCCTTCGTCTACCTGCCGATTACCTGTCTGTAAGAACGTTTAATAAGTGCTCATTAATCATTCTGCGAACATGTTCATACCACATAAATGTCTTGGGTTGTTCGGAAAGTTCTTTCCGTTTGGGAAAGTTAGTTCGCACCGGAAAATTCTATCATTTAATTATTAGACACCCCTTCCGATATCTAATGTATAATAATTGACGGACGGAATTTTCCGGTACGAATTGGTTATCCCAAACAGAAGAAACTTTCCGAACAACCCAGCCCATGAAATATGTACATTGTATTTATAAGACGAGATGGGTTAGGGAAGATAACTGATATGGGCTTCAAAAAGGCTGAAACTCGACTACTGACGAGATAAAAAATTCCAGTTTGGATAAATTCAGATTCAAAACTACAGTCATAACTATAAAAATTGCATAAACTTTTCATACAAGAAAACTTTTGCGGAATTCCGATGTAACCTTGTAGTTAATGATAATTCTTGAAACGTTACCTTTATTTTATGTGAAGACACAGTAAAAAAAGAGCTACAGAAAGCAAAATGCCAGACAGCCGTTTACCGTTTCTTGTGGTATGTGTACGATACAGGTACCGACACCACATCCGTCACTTTTTCAACAAGTCGGGTCACTGACTACCGGCAGTTTGATATACAGTCAGTCCGGCCTCACCTGTCCTAATATAATTGACGGCATAATTCTATACCCACTGCACACGGACCATTATCAGTACACACATCTACCGAATATGGTCCGATGGCGGCGATATGATGTACCGACTCTACAACGATAACCATGCATATAGTCCGACATTGGCAATCATATGATGCATCTGCTTATTTAGTGAATATATGTAGTATAAAAGAGTGGAGCAGTTTTTATAAAATAAAATTAAGATTAAACGTTTTTCTATTTCTCAAAAATGTTGAGAATTTTGAGAATTATTTGTAATTCTAAATCAAATTTCTGCTAAACGTTTCAAAAATTAGAGTAACTGTTGTTAACCAAGTCATTGCTTATTCATTTTACCCAGACACTTATATTTAACTTGAGAATATCCTAAGCTCCCATGTAAATCCCAGGAATACAAAAAAAGTTTTAATTTTAATTTAAAATATAATTCTAGCAAATCTTGCTTTTATATGCCTGAATCATACCAAACAATTCCAACAAACAACTTTTCCAATTTCCCATAAAATATTCTTAAAATTGAAAACAGTAGAACGTCATTCGGCTTATTTGTTCCGAATTCAGATGACAGACAGATCGATAAATAGAAAAGATAAAAGAAAATCCTTTAATTAATTTCGTTTTGTTTCGGGAAGGAAGATGTTTACGGTAAAATGGACAGAATCTCTAAAGAATTAATGAAAGACAATTTCCCAGATGCTACTTCCGAAGAATTCATAATAGAATTAGTATGATACATTTGTTTAAATTAATGTTTTCGGAAATTCTATAGAATTTATTTGAATCCAGGTGATGTGTTATTAAAATTTTGTATAATATAAAGTAGACAGATTAGAAATTTAAATAAATTTGAACGTTTTGGTTGTCAGTTTGACATGCTAAATGGAATTCATCGGAAAATTCTGTATTTGTATTTTGGAACAATAATCGCAGAATTCATGTCATTAAATAAGACAAAGATTATTTTACATAAATAGTGGTAACATTTAGCCGCCTGCTTGTACCCGAATTAGCCACTTCCGACGTATACAATAAACTGTCATTTTTCTTACACCGTCCAAAAATTCCAAGAACGTTTCTTGGAAATAACAGGAACTTGCTGTTCAAGAAACCAACTATTGAACAGTTTCTAGTGAAACATCAGGAATGTTTCTACTCATTTTACAAGAAACTTACCGATATTTCAGGAAACATAATTTGATAACTTTTCATTGATGCTTAATATACGCTCCTAGTACAGTAACTTTCGTCACTGAAAAGCCTCTCGCGGATCAAGAAGAAATTTCTTGATCAACGTAGACTTTTAATCCTAGTTTCAAGTAACCACGTATAAAGAAAACGATGTAGAAGAAATAAATATTTCAACAGTCGTTTTAGTGAAAACCGGTGGTAAAAGAATTTAGGAATTTAAAATTGTTTTAGCTCGCGTACATTCTGTAATTCTGAATCTAATTTCTGCTAAAACTGTTGTTAAACCAAGTCATTGCTTAGTCATTTTACCCAGGCACTTAGATTTAACTTGAAAATATTCTAAGCTCCGAAATAAATCCCAGGAATTTAGAAAAGTTTTAATTTTAATTAAAAAATATAATTCTAGCAAATCTTGCTTTTATATGCCTGGATAGTACCAGAAAATTCCAACAAATCACTTTTCCAATTTCCCACACAAAATTCTTAAGATTGTAAACACTGAACGTCATTCAGCTTATTTGTCACCGCCCCCTGAATACTAGGCCTCAGCGCTGACAACAATGGCGGCTGTCGCAGGCCGATTTTTTTTTCAGCGTTTGAACGGTCCCTCGAAATTCCACACCAATAATTTCTAAAAGTTTTCTTCGCCTTGTTTTTCGGAGATCAAATAAGTCAAAGATAACATTTAGATATTTTTGGTGTTGAAGTTCGAGGGACTGTACAAACGATTCCGCCTGCGACAGCCGCCATTTTTTCAGCGCGCAGGCCTGGTATTCAGAGGGCGGTGTTATTTGTTCTAAATTCAGATGACAGACAGATCGATAAATACAAAAGATAAAATAAAATCCTTTAATTAATTTCGTTTTGTTTCGGGAAGGAAGATGTTTACGGTAAAATGGACGGAATCTCTCAAGAATTAATGAAAGACAATTTCCCAGATGCTACTTCCGAAGAATTCATAATAGAATTAATATGATACATTTGTTTAAATTAATGTTTTCGGAAATTCTAAAGAATTTATTTGAATCCAGGTAATGTGTTATGAAAATTTTGTATAATATAAAGTAGACAGATTAGAAATTTAAATAAATTTGAACGTTTTGGTTGTCAGTTTGACAGGCTAAATGGAAGTCACCGGAAAACTCTGTATTTGTATTTTGGAACAATAATCTCAGAATGCATGTCATTGAATAAGACAAAGATTATTTTACATAAATAGTGGTAATATTTAGCCGCCTGCTTGTACCCGAATTGTCTACTTCCGGCGTATAAAATACGCCGTCTTTTTACTGACACCGTCCAAAAAATTCCAGGAAAGTTTCTTGGAAATAACAGGAACTCGCTGCTCAAGAAACCAACTATTGAACAGTTTCCAGTGAAACATCAGAAATGTTTCTACTCATTTTACAGGAAACTTACTGATATTTCAGGGGAACAGTTTAGAAATTTTCATTACACCCATTCATTTTCATTACTAATATACGCACCTAGTAAAGTAATTTTCGTCACCGAACAAACTCTTGCAAATGTCGTGCAACGAAAGTCTTATCTCTGCTCGAGAAGAAATTTCTTGACCAACGTAGGCTCTTAATCCTAGTTTTAAGTAAATATGTATAAATCTAACGATGTAAAAGAAATATTTGAACAGTATTTTTTGTGAAAACCAGTCTTGGAAAAATATTTATTTTCAATACATACTATAAAGGCAAAATAAAATTTCAGCCTACAGATTTTTCATAAAACGGGCCTTTTTAGTATGTACTGAAAATAAATTGAATAATGAATTAGATAATATTCGTAAAATTGCTTGTAACAATGGTCTTAAGGTACACCTTATTAATAAATTAATCGTGGATATCGCCAATAATAAGAAACCGGAAAACAAAGTTGATTCGCAAAAATACAAACTTTATACTCTTCAATATCATCCAATCTTTTTTGAAAAATTAAAATACAGATTTAAACGTTTCAATATTTGCTTAATGGCTAAACTCCCTCAGAAATTAAAGAATATCATTTGCAGTAAAATTGACCCAATTACTTTTGAGAATTATTCAGGAGTATATGAAATACCTTTTCTTAAAGAAGACGAATCTAAGAAGTATTAAATTGGCATGACAAGCGGGAAATTTAATTACAGAAAAAAGAAGCATATAGTTGATATTAAGTATAATAGAAAAACCACAGCCCTGGCAATATCAAGATGAAACCATCCAAATAAATTTCAATGAAAGTAAAATAATTTTTCCTTCCAGTCTATACTATCCATCCATAATAAGAGAAACCATAGAGATACTAACACTCAAAATTACAATATGCAACAATGCAGCATCTTTTAATTTACCGAAATTGTGGCTAGAGTTACTCCATGGTTACAAACATGATAATAAACAACCAAGTAAAAATAATAGATAACGTGCGAAATTTTTTTAAAAGTACATAAAAATTAAATGATAGTATTTAAAATAATAACTTCAAAGACAGTGAAATTATAGAATATTCTCATTTGTTTTTAAAAAAGGCTCGGAGTAAGCCGAAACATGTCAACAACCTAATAAAAGTTATTTTACCGTATATTATGTTGTTAATTTACACCTTTTAGCATTTAAAATAAATATCTTAAGTTCACTATTTTGTAATATAAAATTAAGTTTGTATTAACAGCTGTTGAACTTTCATTACTTAGTCGTCAGTTTCGTCAGGTAATGCTCAGTTGCTGATATATCAGCCAGTGCCTCCATTTTTCTAACTTCATGAAGTCTATTGCTTGCAAAAGGCACATTGTTTAGAATATCCTCGAACCGTCGAACTCTACTAAAAGTGACATAAATTGTTGAAAGTCACAGCACCTTTGGACCAATGTCCACAGCAATTTTTAACAAAGTTAAACCATGGAACTTATGTATGATGACAGTGTATGCAACTGTTTAAGCAAACCTAGTTCGCGACCAATGGCATTTTGTTGTTCCTAAGATTTAGAAATAGGCGTGAGAGGGAAAATTGTTTCAGTTAGAAAAAGCCCACGGTAATCATAAAAAATATAACAGTCTATGGCAACTGAAGGCTGGAGACATGGGTTGAAGACAATATCTTTAATGCGTACCAAGTGCAGCGTTTACCAATTCTTCTGTGGTGAAGCTAAATACATCAATTTCTTATCTTGATTCACAGCCTAACGCTCCTCTCACTGCGTAATCTATTACGAAAGGCTATTTCTTTTTCAGAGAAGAAAAAGGAGCCTTCTATTATTGGCGAAAGATTGGTGGGGTTTCAACAAGAGCGAAAAAGAACTGAAAAATCTGCAGAAAAACTGTACTCACTGAGGTACGCCATCGAGACACGAGATGTTGCAATTCGAAATGCTGCTGACCGCCATGGTACAAAATATTTAATATTTATGTTTATTATGTTAAGTTATCTACACATTTTGTTGAAGTTATACTTTTAATATGTTTCATATTTTAATAAATAGTTGTACAGTGACAAATGACGTTAATTTTTCACAGATTTAACCTTTTTAAGACAAAGTGGTGACACGGCGTACACGTTCGAAGCTATGATTAAAACAATATTTTCGCAAACAAGTTCTCGGAAGTGCTATCAGGATGCTTTTCAAAATGTAGGTATGATATTTCGTTTTCTATATTCCCTCATTGTATTTATCCTCTGGGGCTATTCAATGTTTTAAAAGTACTTCAATTTTGATTGATTGGTTGATTTGTTCAGAATTTTGAGATTGCCGTTAAATGTTTCAAACTATTTCCAACTTTGATTGAATGGTTGGTTTGATCAGAATTTTGAGAGGAGTAAAAATACAGGATGTAGTAGAGTGTCGGTGAAAATTTCCAATGTTTGGCCCAGTAATGAAAAATTATTTTTTGTGCAGCTTTTGGCTAGTTTCAGAATGGCAGACATTTCGATTGAGCAAACTAAATTTGATCATTTGGTGGCGTCATTGGATGCTGAAACTTTGTCTTTTGCCTTCGATATTGTGTGTACCCCATCCGAGAAACCGTATAGTGCTTTTAAAGCACAATTATTATCAGAATTTGAAGTGTAACAGAATCGGAAAATTAAGACATTACTTCAGGATTTAGAACTGTGTGATAGGTCCCCCCTAAAAGTTATTGCGTAAAATTAGAGAGTTAGTGAGTGCCATGTTGACGACGTGTTTTTGAAAAATATGCGGCTGTGCAGGTTTGTACCGTTATCCGTACAAACAATTCTGTGTGTCATCTCTGAGGGTTTAAATAAGCTAGCGGAGACGGCTTATAATATTTGTAAATGTACGCAGGTAGGTGTTAACTAGAGACGAGAGGGGCTGAACAAACGCAGTTTAGTCAGCAAAGTGACCAGTTAGATAAGCTGCAATTGCAGGTTGAAGAACTTTCAAAGCTTGTTAGAGCGGGTTCTTGTTCCAAGTCTCCTACTCTCCTAGGAAACCTTACGGCGGAATTCATTTAATTGAAAGGATAAGTCAAATACAGAGCGATGAATATGTTGGTATCATTTTCGATTTCGGAAATAGGCTCGAAATTGTGATCCTCCGTGCTCTTATCAACCAGAAAAAGATCGTCGCTCGAAGGCGTAGTGGCGGCTACTGTACGTATGGCGTGAGTAGCAGGCTTTATGTCACTGATAAGTGTACACAATCCAGTTTTTTGGTATATACTGGCAGCAATGTTTAATGTTTTTTGAGGTGAGTTTTACATTTTAAAAACTAGTTGTACAGTGACAAATAGCATTAAATTTTCACGGCTTTATTTTTTTACGACGCCTATAGTCCAGATGCGGACATCTTTATGCCATTTTTCTATTTGAATATTGTGCTCTTCTTGCCACTCCACTGGCCATCTTGATTTAAGAATATTTCTTGATTAAGTTCTTCAGCTTGCTTGTTTGTGGATGACCTTCTGGAAGAATAATAGTAATACCTGTGACTGTTTGCTTATTATTCCATTTTAAACAAGTTGGAAATTGTACGTTAAACATGACAAGTGAGGTGCGTTCTTACTATTACTAGTTTTACAATGTTAAAAAAAATCTTAGTTATTATTTCAGTGAAATGAATTATATCGTCTGTTATGAGCAAAATGAGCATTCTTAATTTCATTTATTTTCTCTTAATACGTATGCTATGTATACAGGTGCGAATTAATTTTCGACACTAGATAGCGCTGGAAAATTCACCATGAAGATCTTGCTTTTCGAATGATTAGATCCATGGTTTAATATTTCTGTGATTCACGATGCACGAATTACTTGTGTTTATTTACTTTAATGGATATTGGGATACATATTGGACTGCTAACCTAATTTTGGCTGAAGTTCTCTCAGAATCTATACTTTAATATAACTCATCTCTTAAACAAACAATTTTTTTGAAAGATCTTTCTAAAAATGTAACTTTTATGCAATTTTATTCTAAAAAGTAATTCTTAATAAAAATGGCCGTCTGGCATATGAAAAAAGAAATGGTCAGCCCGTATTTATTTTCCTCAGTCACATAACTTGCACTTTTATTATATAGATTTACTTATGATAGGATTTAATAGAATGAAGAAAACTTTTATTAATATCTTTTTAAATTTTGATTCGATTTTCATAAAATTTGAAATGACTCGACAAAATTCTGCAACGATTATATATGTTAAATTTCAAACCATTTGGTTGGGTTATTTGTGCGCTGTTAAATGCAGATGGACGGACAGACAGACTGATGGACCAGACGACGAGTATATGTGCTACGAACGCGTATATAATTACGAACGCGCCTAAAAACGACAGTCCATTTAAGGCACACTGTATATTGTTTCACTGTTACTTCACTTGCATTAAATTTTAATCATCAATGTCTATTATATGTGATAACGATAAACTTGAAATTTACTTAGAGTTATTTTTTGTATGATACTTTTTACATGCTTACTTTTAAAATTATGTTTTGTAAATGTAAGTCACAAATAGAATTATTATATATGAATTGGTATCAAGATTTTAGCCTCAATTAATATTATATGTCGAAATCTTAGGAAACCGCAGAAAATAAAATTGTTTTCAATGCATAAAGAAAGCATAGCTTATTTTGTTAACCGAAAATGCTTTTCTTTTTTAAATATCACCGTTTCTACATCGACGCATTAACAAATCTTTAGTTATAAATGCTTACTCTTTCTACCTAACGTTAAAAGAATATCATTATGTTCTTAAATGAATCAGTTGTTAATATTGCTTTGTAGGACAATTTATAACTATAGGTAAACAATATAGATGCGTTTATGTGGATATTTTCCGACGTCTCTCGTTGGTACATAATTGCATATTTCAATGGTTAATAGAAATGATGAAAGATATTTATGCAATTTATTTCGATCGTATTGTTTAACTCTGTACAAGTTACAAAACGATTTCAAAAATGTTTATGTAACACGCAGTTTATTCAAATAAGAGTAATTAATGAAGTTAATTGGATTTTCTTTTTGAATGTAAATTAGTTTAAAATAGTCACTCCTCGTTGCGTGCGCCTGTTGTTTTCCTCCAAATAACCTTGGGTATTTTTTATGCTGGTATAAAAAAGTCCTTAAAATTTAATCTATAAATTTTGTTAACTATTTTACTACGTACGTACGACTCTTTTAATCCCTATATTTTAATACGTACACAAATTAAAAAACTAGTCGGATATGCCAATCTCAAAACTTTCTTCTATCTCTCACATGTTTCGCATACACTAAAAAGAATCAGCCCCAATTTATATCAAATAAGTCTAACTGAATCTAAAATTTTATTAAATTCCGTGCATTAGTTCTTGACATATGCATAGGTGCCAACCTCTCATTAATATTCCGTAATATGCGGGTTAATTTGACCCAGTTTAACCCTTTAACGTTCATTGGTTTCCCCACGAAACCACAAAACTTTAATTACGAAATTCAACAATGACAGCAGAATTTTAATAGAAATGTTTTTCATTTATTATATATATATATATATATATATATATATATGTGTGTATGTATGTGTGTGTGTGTGTGTGTGTGTGTGAAAAATCGCTTTTTTGTTATATAAAAGTAAATTTGTTCATAATTTCCGGTGTCAATCATTTATTTCAACATCTTAGCAATTGAAGTGCTTTATCCGTTAAAGGGTTAACAACGCTTCAAATCAGAAAAATCATTGGATGAATCTTTATGTATTCAATTTCAGGTTTCTACGAGGAGTTTATATAATTTAATTTCTTAAAACAATTTTTGGTGCGAAACGTGTTAAACCTGGGTCAAATTAAACCGCATATTACGGAATATTAATGAGAGGTTGGCACCTATGCATATGACTGTTGCTAAAATCGTGTAAATACTGCAAAATGCAGCATAGCAGCGCCACCTATTTGGAGATTTAGATCAAAACCTATTAAACAACAACTTATGCCAATGTGCAACGGAATCTAAAGTTTGATGAAAAACCGTGGAATAGTTCTTGAGATACAGTTATCGTGATAGTAATAAAAAAAAGTATAGCAGCGCCACCTGTTGGGAGATTTAGACCAAAACCTAATCAACAACAGCTTATGTCAACGTCTAACTGAATCTGAAGTTTGATGAAAATCCGTGCATTAGTTCTTGAAATATAGTTATCGTGATAATAATGAAAAAAGTATCATAGCAGAGCCACCTGTTGGGCTATTTACACCAAATCGTAAGCAGCATCTATTTATGTGAAGGTCTAACAGAATCTCAAGTTTGATGAAATTCCGTGCATTCGTTCTTGAGATATATTTATCGTAAAAATCAGGAAAAAGTGGTATAGCTGCGCCACCTGTTGGGATATCTGCACCAAAACGCAATCAGCGTCTATTTATGTCAAGGTCTAACTGAATCTGAAGTTTGATGAAAATAAGTGCATTAGTTCTTGAGATAGAGCTATTGCGGAAATCTCAAAAAATGCAGCATAGCAGCGCCACCTGTCGGGCGATTGTCACCAAAAACTAATCAGCACCAATTTATATCAGGGACTAACTGAATATAAAGTTTTATTGAATTTTGCGCATTAGTTCTTGAGACATAGCGCCCACAAAATTTTTGTCACATACAGACAGACAGACAGATGGACAGACAGACAGACAGATGGACAGACAGAGTCAGAGAGTTACAGATAGATATTTTCTAAAAACAGTCAAATCGTTTTCAGGACCTTCTAAAACGTCTAAATCCGTCGAAAACCGGAAGTCGAAAATTTTCATGAATCCAATACTTTCTTCTCGTAAAGATAGAAGAAAGTAACGAGTTCAAATATTTTTATGGTGCGCACAATTTATTAGATAAAGCATACATTATTACATGTTTTGGAATTTTCTTTTCTATTCAAGATTCCATAAAATAGTTTACTCCTCTTTGCGCCTAAAAACAAAGATACAGAACATTGTTATTTGATAAAAATATTTTTCAAATCCTAAAATTTAAAAGAGAACTTCACCTTTTCATAAACATATAAACACATAAAAACTTTCTTTTACTTAAATAAGGTGTCACACAAAATATACATATGAAACAAATAAACCACTGATATGTTTGGATTTCATTCGAGATAAAAACTATTATCACAAGAATACAAAGTCGATCAACCCGAATGATCATTTCAACCTAAAGTTAAAGAATATCATTATGTTCTGAAATGAAATCATTTGGTAATATCGCTGTATAGGCACTTTAATTCACAAACTGACAGAGAAGAATAGTTAATGTTAAAGACATCGTTTAAAGCGTACTACTCAACGCATAATGCGGGCACTTTAATTCACAAACTGACAGAGAAGAATAGTTAATGTTAAAGACATCGTTTAAAGAGTACTACTCAACGCATAATGCGGGCACTTTAATTCACAAACTGACAGAGAAGAATAGAAACTGCTTTTGTGCATTATCTTTTTAAAAGCAACTCTGATGTAACTTTGATTATTGAGAAATCAGGAAATTGTCAGTGACAATAACAAAGATAAATAAAACTCTTACGACTAAAAACGTGAGATGTTTAAAAATTGTTAATGGCTGATCGCCGATATTACCAACCAAAATGTTAATAAAACAGACTAAATTTTCGAGTGTGTCACAAAACTATAAAATGACATGGTAAAAAGATCATTTGTTCAAGTAACTCAAACACACACACACACACAAAGTGAGATATTCTTTTAATAAAAGTTAAATTATGAAAGTATAACAATGGGTTTTCATATTTTGTTTGTCTTCAGTAATTTATTATTTTTTATTAACAAAATCGTCGAAAACTTGCTTTTTAACTAAAATTAAAAAGAAAGAAAAAAAATTCTTTACTTTTTAATTATGTTGGTAATCAATTCAATTTCTTTCAAGAACTTTATTGAATTTATTCAGCGAAAGGGATTTTATTAAACAATTTAAAGTTTTATTTCGTTTAATGAGGACTTCTGTTAGTAAGGACAAATAATGGCCTCCCTTGTAAGTCCACACTTAATATACAGTTAACGGTATATTTACCGTGAACAGCTGTTAATGATTCAATCCGTTATTGAATCAATTTTTTTTATTCAATAGAAACCTAATACAATTTTAATCGAAAAAAATTGTCCATTGATATTCACAAAAGTTGAAAGGCATATAGAGGAAGTTCGGGTATTATGGAATGGTCGGGAATGATATACTTGAATATCCAGTCCGCACGGTGCTCCGGTGAAGAGTAAAACTTACTGATGGCTTCCTAGCACTCCCATGTACTGCGGCGAGTTCTTCTTGGATACTTGTTGTTGACGCGGTGAAATCAAATCGGTACACAATATTGCACATTACATTTCAAACTCAAAAGCACCATCTGTCCCCGATTATTGTAATTTTTTTTATTATTATTCCATTCTTCTTCCCCCTTCTCGAATAGTAAGTGTACCGACTTTGGTTTCATTCCGGTTATTCCTTCAAGCTACAGACAGCTTCAAATAGAGATACTTATATTATAACCACCTGGTATATGAGTTTGTATTAAGATTTTAGCCTTAATTAATATTATAAAGAAATCTTAGGAAACCGCAGAAAATAAAATTGTTTTCATTGAATAAAAAATGCATAGCTTATTTTGTTAACGGAAAATTCTTTTCTTATTTAAATCTCACTGTTTCTGCATCCAAGCATTAACAAATCTTTTGTTATAAAAATATCATTATGTTCTTAAATGAAATCATTTATTAATATCATTTTGAAGAACACAAAAGTAAACATAAAATGTTCACTAATTATAAAACCTCTTCGTCATTCATGTTAACCAAGATCAGTATTAAGTTGAACAGCTATGTTTATTGCTGTTTAGTCAGTTTACCTCTATGCTAACATGTTGACAAGTGAGGAGGTTATTTGTTTTCACGATGGCGAGTCGGGTAATATAGAATACAACTATTTCGTAACGAGTCTAGCGAAGATAAACAATAACGCCACTCCGTTGTATAATCTGAGACGGGCTTTTTACCAGGTTGTACACCAAATAAGGCAGTTGCAGTGAGCCCGTTTTGCAATGGCAATTATTCAGAAACTGAAAGAGGGGAAGAGTGGATAATATGCATGATGTGTGTGATGTGGGCTCATGTCCACTGTGGTGGGGCAAAAACATCAGATTACATTTATGAGTTTTGTAAAAAGTAAAACAATCTTTCAAAGAATCGATGATTTGTCGATGATGTACTACTGTTTACATTAAAAAATCTATGTTATTCTTATAAATCATGGTTATTCTTACAATTTAATATTCCTTATAACCTAATTCTACATTACCCGACTGGTTAATATTACCCGAAAAGTGTAATTATTTTTTAAAATTCGTATATTCATATGTATTTTTGTTTCTTTCACTTTAAACACATTAAAATGTGTTAAAAAATAGTCAAACTTTATAATTTACTAACTTTTAATGTATGTTAACTTTTTTATGTTGACTTACAAATCAAAATATAAATGGCATTCCATTATATTCGAACTTCCTCTACTAGTGGAATCAATAGTTCGGAGATTCTGTTGATCAGTGATGCGTATTTAAAGGGTTGTTTATTGAAAACATCTTCCAGAATACGCGAAAAGTAATTTTTGTTTTATTTAATGACGGAATGTCTATCACTCAATAAATCAAAATTTACTATTTAAAAACCCTGGCAAATATTTTGAATAAAAAGCGCTGATAAGTACAGTCTCCAAATATTTTGATCCATCTAATATATAACATTAATTATAAGCAAAATAGATAGATAAATAACATCCAAATAATAATAATAATAAAACAATATTGACAATTCTTGTTCTTAATCTATAACTTTATTTAAAATGTTTATTAGTTGCTTTCGATTGCGTTTTTAAATAATAGTTGATGTTGTCATTAAATGTTATCATATATATTCTGAATAATGTGTTTTTGTAAGCATAAACAGCATTAAAATAATATCAGTAAATTGTATCGATCCAAAATAAATTAAACTAATTGCGCTTAGAATACAAAAGTGCCTATTACGCGTTCCGAAAAGATCTATATAATTTATTAAAACATTATCCAATTTCAGTGCATAAATTTTCGTCAGTGATATTAAGGGAAACAGAATTAGCATAGGTAACGATAATATTTTGAAGGATAATATATTCCTCCATTACACAGCTCTCACTGAAAGCATAATTAACTTGAATATGAAATTCAAAACAAAAAATATCGCTTGGTGATTTCTGGGCCAATGTTGATCTCGTTTATTTTTTAGCAAATTCAAAATTTAGTTGTTTTAAAAAACAAACAAAAAATAGCCAAATTCTGAATCTTATAAATAATAAATGTGAAATTTTTAGCAAATTAAATGTTTTCTGATTTTCTTATTATACAGAAGTGATATTAACACAAAATAACGGTAAGTTACATGGTATTTTATCTATACTTCAAATTATTGTGTTGAACGAGGGATCGATATTAATCTTCCTACCCTGTTGAAATTTTGCTCAACCTTGATAAAAAAATTTCTCATTAGAAATTTTATTTCGCCGTTTCACCCCCGAATGCTCGAATATTCCTAGCAACATTTTGTTGCTATTGACTTTTTAAAAATTTGATTTATACCATTTTCTATAAGTAAAATAATAATAATAGTAATAATAATAATAATATTTTGTCAGCATACGTTGAAATATCTGCAACAAATTTTATCTTTTAAAAATAATTATACGAATGCAATATAATAATTCATAATCTGCATTTATATCCCGGGCGAAACTATTTAATACAAATGTTTAATTTATCTCGTTGTGGCTTTTATTTAACTTACTTTATGAAAAAAAATTCTTGTTCGAACCGAATGAAATAAATTATAAAAACGGGCCAATTCGACCCCTTCATGGGAGGAGCGTTATGTTATCGAAGACATTGGAATTAATGTCTAATAATTAAGTGATAGAATTTTCCGGTACGAATTGATTTTTCCGACCGTCACGAATTTTCCGGAAAACCCAATACATTTGTCCAAATACTTAATTATTCGGAGCAAAATTACACATTATTTATGCTAATCCGATTCTGGACACATAGAAAAATCAGGAGTAAAATAAGTTTTATAGATACGGCAGAATCACGACAATTAACATTGTGGGGTCCTCAGAAGATCGCGCTTTGTATATTAAGGGTTCACTAACGTATTTTTCGTCTTGCATAAAATTGCATAAAATTGACATGTGTACTTTTCATTTATTATGAACAATTGTTTTAAAATATTTATCAATACCGGAAATAGATATCGGTCATTTACTCATAATAAACTGCACCACATTAAATAGCGAATTTAGTTCTGACAACTTTTTTTTTTTTTTGTAATCAAAACAAAAATCGTATCAGAATGTCTGTATGATGTTTCACGTTTAATTTAATCGCGAAAGTTCTATCCTTATGAAAAACAAAAACGAAAAAAAAAATGCTAAAATTCTGGTATTTGGTATTTATTCCTTACCAGCTCCACTCGCCAACCTCCGGCCAGAATCCCACAGGATCTAAAAACAAGCTAATTTGCTCTGTTTCAAAAAATGATTACCCGATTACGGGAGATTGAATGTTATTATCACGTCCAGTGGCGATCTTCCGTAATCGGGTTATCATTCCTTTCCCATTGACTGGGTAATTTTTTGGTTCAAAAGGCCGCATCCACCACTGTTGTGACAGCTGACAGCCATTTTCTAAATTGATTAAGTAAGATCTATCACAGAGGCAGGGCCTGATTACCGACAATGCACATTTCCACCAGTAAAATTTAATAAAAATTTTTGCCTTATTGAAACGCCCTATTCATTTAAAATTACTGCCATGAATATGGAAAATATTGCTATTCTCTTTTACTGGTGGAAGTGTGCCCCGTTGATAATCAGGCTCTGCACAGGGGTGCAAAAATCTAGGCGCCAATGGCCCGATTCCCACCACTAAATGTTTAGTATTCTTCGCCTAGTAAGAATACTGGTAAAATTTAACCCTTTAGCGGGCGGTGGTCACAAAAAAGGACACCTAATTTTAATTCCAAAACTCACAAACGGCACCAAGAATATTTAATTAAAATTTTCCTTTTATAATGTAAAGGAAAATCAGCAAGTTATTTCTTTTCTAAGGAAATCGTTTGTAAAATCTGGTGTCAGTCCATTATTTGATTATTTTACAAACGCATTTATTCCGCGCCTGAAAGGGGTAAACGAAGTATACTAATGAAATTTGACGAAGAATACTAATAAAATTTAGTGGTGGGAATCAGCCCATTGGCGCCTACATTTTTGCACCCCTGATCTATCACACATTTGAAGATCAGCTTGTACAAAATGGTTAAGTAAAAAAAAAAGCCTCCCGTGATTTTATAACAAGGTCTACAAGAAAAGTTTTCTATTAGATGCTATAAGAAAATCCTTTTAAATATTACTTTTTAAATATACTGCTTTAAACATAATGTAGTTTTTAAAATTTATTGATTTTGCACGTAATAATTTAATTTTCTCTTTTAATAGTAAATATTTTTTATGGGGACAGTGGACGTTCAAAATCATTTTTTTTTTCATTTTTCACTCAATTGTACTGAAATTTTGCACACACAGTAATCCATCCATTTCTTAAGTAAATTAAGCAATTTTATTCAAAAATGTGTGTAATTAATTAAGTTATTAATTAAAATATGTTAATTAATCACTCTAATTAAAAATGTTCCATGCGCATTCAATTCGGCTTTAGGAACAGGTTGTTTTGTTAAATGGTAGCTTTAAATTATTGTAACAAAAGTTGGTATGCGTTTTACAACTGTAGCAATATATTGAGAAAAATTAATAAAAAAACTTCCAATATTTATATTTTTTTCTTAATTTCACGGAAAAAAGTTATGTAACTAGCAAATTTTCCTTTTATGTACAGTAATGCATGCATATTAATACTAAGTTTTGAAATATAGCACATTGCTAACAATAATACTTAATATTATGAAAATTGAATAAAGCATAAGACGCCTGGAACATTTTGAAAATTTTAACTCTGCAAAATTTCTCATTTATAGAAAACGCGATTTAAAGTTTTATTTTTTAGTGTAACCCAATTACGGTGTCAAATTTGAAATGCTTGTAACTTCGATAGGAATCTTTGCAATTGCATGCAGTTTTTTTGCAAATGTTAGGTTAATAATGCAGTTAAGAATTGGAGTATAGTAATAAACTAAAATAAGAAATACGATTTTTTAGTCGATTTTACCCCAATTGAAAGTCTATGGTCCCCTTTTGGAATAGTGATTGAAAAAAATATCATTTCCGCTTGTTTTAATATGACGTAATTCTTACCATTAAATGCTTTTCGCACGTAATAATTTAATTATTTTATTTTAAAGTTTAGTTTCTCTTTTAACATTCACTTGTAAATATATTTTTCTGTTCTAAAATGTTTGGAAAATTTTTTGGGGTGTTTTTTTTTAAATCTGGCAACAGTAAATAAAAAAAAAGACTTTTTCAAAATATGAAATAAATCTCTATTCAGATAATGGAATTTTGAATAAAATATTAAAAAAAAAAAAAAAAAACCTTAAAAAATTACACAAATAATAAAAACAAAGATTTAGTGCTGCACACCTCAATTTAGTCCAGTATGTGCCTGGAAGAGATGGTTAAATTACTATGCATAGTGTTTGATTAAAAAAAAATTAACTGAACTATTTTGACCAACTTCAATATTAAATAGAATTTCAAACAACTCTTCAATAAAAAAACTGTCTGCTTCACCATGTTTATCATACAGTTTTCTTTAAAATCACCAGTTTTCATATATTTATATGCAATAGTTTTTTAATATTATGCCGATAAATAGCCCCGTACGCAATATATTCCATTTCGGAAGCGACAGCAGCGATAGATAATTTCTTTTGCAATATAGAGATAGAAAATGGGGCTAAATTGTGAACATTTTGAGAGCAATTATTTCCGTTACTTTACATTGAATTTTTATATTCGTATATTATTATGGGATATTCGATAGATCTAATCTTTGACTTAAATGAAAGCATGATGTGGCATATATATATATATATATATATATATATATATATATATATATAAAATTCTGCTGCATTGCGCAAATTGTATGGAATGGTTTATACATATTTTTTTCAATAATTATCTAGTAGAAATTATTGATTTTCATATGATACCATAATTAAGCCTATTTGGCTCATAAATCACTTTGATTAGCTTCTATATATATATATATATATATATATATGTATGTATGTATGTATGTATGTAGTATATACATATATATATATATAATACCTTTAAAATCAAAGTACATCAAACAAGTTCTATCATGAAAATCTGACTAAATCTCCAATTTAAAAATGGCCGGTATTTAGTGTACATAGAATACTTTTAAATTAATAAATAATTAACAAAATACCGAAACTCCAATATAGTGATGACATGTAGTTATATATACATAATAGTTTTAAAGAAAAAAAAGCAGAAAAAAATTATATAAAATGATAAACCTTACCAGATAAAAAAAAAATAAATATAACTAAATCACATATTTGAATAAAAAATGGAATTTAGATATCCAGTGACAGTAAAATAAAATTCTAAAAACGACAAATATATATACACACACATATATATATCAGGGTTCGTACGGGTACCGTTATTTTTCCAAGTGAAATACCAGCAGATTTTTCTAATAAAATACATCAATAAGTTCAAACGTGCGAAATTTCACGTTATTTAAGAAGAGATTATCTATAAGAAAATACTGGTACCAAAGAATTTCCTGGTCTTAAAATTCCAGGACCAGTACGAACCCTGTATATATATCCTTGTGGTAATAAATTTAGTTTGATTTGCTATTTTTAATTGTTAACATTTCTGTTCAGAGAAAAATAACTCAATAACTATGCGGATATTTATCTCTTACTTTTAAATTTCCAAAGGGGCAAAATAGATTCTTGTACGCATTTTAATCATAATTTGCTGTAAAAGCCATTTTAGGTTTTTATATATTATAATTCCGCAGTTATAATGCCACACGAAATATCATTTTATCTGTATTTTTCGTACTAAAAAGTGTATTTATGTTGGTTGATTTATTAATCTGACTGCTTACTTTTTTATCTTTCAGGAGTTTTATCAACATGTATAATCTACAGTACATACGTCGGCGTCAAAGTTTTAGACATTATGTCAATAAACGGATGAAGGAGTCCTTAATACCAGGTAAATAATTATGCCATGGATTAAAGTTATTCTTTATTTCAATAATTTGCCGTGTACTATAATATGGAATAACTTTAAATTAAATTATAGAAATTTATGATAAATGTAATATAATGTATTTACCTTTCATCTTAGACGGTCTAATAGAAGGCGGTAAATTATTTATGCCACTTAATTTTAATCAATATACGAGCCAGATTTTTCAATGCAATTTCGCCTTTATAACTTTGCTAAAAAAAAAATGTAACGTTGTATTTTCTTATTTTCAAATTGTGCAAATTCAACATTACAAAACCCAATTACTTGCACCTGAAAGGATTAACAAATCTAAAGAAACTTTCAGAAAGTCACCAGAAATATTTTAAAGCTTTTACTATTGGAATTTGTGTGTGTGTGTGTATGTGTATGTGCATGTGTTATCTAAGCCGAACAGCACAACTAATGCTATTTTACATTTTGAATATAACCAAAACGCATTTTGTATTGCATACATATATATATATATATATATATCACGCGGGAACATACGGTCAAAAATTTAGTTATTTAATAAAAAATATAGAGTATCTCAACGAATCCCGAAACCGAATTTTCGTTCAAAACACCTTTGAAAATGATGACATTGTAAACATATTTTCTACACTACTAGGTTTTCTTATTTTGTGTGAAATATGATGGCATCATTGGAAATACTGGTGTCACCAACCAAAATACAACATATGTAAACTATTTAAAAATGCATTGGAATTCGAAAAAAATCGTGGCTTGATGACGTTATAAACTTTAAATGCTGTATTACTGAATTGCGTAAAAGAAACATCCTTATAACTCCAAAATTGATGATCATATTAACTAACGTTTTACTGTGTCAGATTAAGCGTCTCATTTCCAATTAAAATATATCTTTGAATTGAAATTTGAATGAAATACAGGGTCATGAAAAATCGAAGAGTGTGGAAATAGGATTACAAATATCTCGGCAACTCATTATCCGATCGACTTCATTCTTTATCCAAATTTATGTTTTTTTATTGTCTTTTACATTCACTCCTTAAAATAAACAATTTCGAAAATTTTTATATACCTTTTATCAGAACGAATATTTCGAGAGTCCGAAAAAAATAGTTCCGGTTAATCGAGGTTATTGAAATTGAATAGGCTTCTTCCCATTATTACATACTAAGTACATACCAAATTTCAAGTCTCTATCTAAATTTGTTCGGGAGATAGAGCGTTTACAGGAACATACACAGACACACAGACAGACGGATGACAATATTTTTTTCTAAAAGTATGTTTTTCGGAATCTTCAGTGTCTGAAACGTGTAAATCCGTCAATTTTTTGTTTCGATTTTCAAAACGATTACAAGATTTACCCTATACTACGTATGAAGGGTAAGTAAAATAACAACACTATAACTAATGATCTTTTTTTTAAACCCCTTGAGGACGAGCGACACGTATACGTGACGCATAAAATGCTCAGATTCCTCGAATATTCCCACCAGTTACTTTTTATTGTAAGATTTGCCTTATTTAATGATAGCATTTCTCAGATTCAATTAAGCGAAAATTTCTGTTTTGAAAAACCGGTGGTCCTAGATTTAAAATTCTGTATGGAACGCTCGTCGCGAAGGTGTTAATCCAGAAATTCCAAATGGAAAATATTATTTCCTTTAAAAGACAAAATTATTTTTTCATTACTTCAAACAGTAATTCCCAACCTTTTTTGCCAGTTCTTAGGTGTTTTATTATTTATAAAACAGAAAAAACATATAAATCTGAATCTGTATATTCACCTGTAGCTTCTTCTACACTTTGCCACAGTTTTTGCAGTTAATGGATACCGTGGATAAAAAAAGACATAGTCTTTCGACACTATGGATTCATAGATTAATTTTCGTACTTCATCTTCAGTCGGAAATTTTTCTTTTGTTAAGATATTTTGTAAAAGGTAATAATTGCATGGTACAATATCTAGTAAGTTGAATGCAAAATTTCTCGTCGCAGGTCGTTTATGGTTTCGCAGGCCACTCAACTTCTGTAGTCTATTCAAAATTTAGAGATAAAAAAATAAACAAAAACACGTGCAAATTTGCAGATTTTGTGTTTGCTTTGGCGACAACCAATGACAGCCAAATTTTTAATTTATATAACTAATTTATCAAAAATTTCCATTGTTATTTTGCTTAGTTAAATTTTAAACAGTAAATATTTGTCAATAAAAAATCTCTCACCCATAAACTCTCTGTTCCTGTATATATGTATGTATGTATGTAAAATACATATTTATTAATTTATTCTTATAAAATTTCCAAATAGGCAAAAAACTGGAAATCCTTGGTGTAAATTGGCAACCTTTACGTTTACTCCGTGTTTCAGAGATCTTAAATGAATATTGTGGTCTGGCGTTGTCACGTAATCTATCTGCAAAGTATGATAAACTTTGTTTATACAAGAATTAGTAACCCATTAGTCAACAGCTTTAAGTTAATGCCATCTAATGAAATCTTTTCGTATTCCTAATAAAACAAATAATAGTTTAGATACCCTAATACACATTTCATTGGTTTGGAAGACATTTTTCTAGTTACGACGACCATACGTTTCAGAAAAACAAAATGAAAGTCCCATTTTAGGTAGATTTCGTAAAAAATACAACCTATTACATTCTCCCCTAAGCTGGAATTTTTGAAAAATTTTTGCAGATCTACGCCGATCATGACTCCCAGAACACAAAACCACCCCCAGTTCAAAACTTTATCTATCTATCTATCTATCTATGTCACTTTCTTATGGACACGATAACTGCAATAATTCTGCACAAATCTATTCAAACTGATATATAAAATCAAGGGGCATAAAATCCCTTGGAGACGGGCGACACGTATACGTGACGCATAAGGTGCTCAGAATCCTCGATTATTCCCACCAGTAATTTTTTATTGTAAACTTTGCCTTATTTAATGACAGCATTTCTGAGATTCAATTAGACGAAAATTTCTGTTTTGAAAAACCGGTGGCAAAAGATTAAAAATTCTGTAAAGGACGCTCGTCGTGAAGGGGTTAATGGGCAAAATCGAACCAAGGGCAGCGGATGGAGGGGCTTTTTGTGAAAACAGAAAAAAAAAACCATAATTTCTTAATTATGATCGTATCGAATCCGATTAAAGTTGTTATTACTTCTAGAAAAAGGGCCGAAAATTTATGTATGACAGATTTTTCATATCACCAAAAACGGCCCGAAGGGGGGGGGGGATGAAAGGTGGGTTTTAGAAGAAAAAAATTCATAACTTCGTCAATTCAAAAGATATCAAATCCGCTTAAATTTATTATAAATCCTCTTAATATTATCTGAAACTTTTATATTGACAAGTTTTTTATAGAACCAACCCTTATAGCAAAAAAAAAAATTTCGAAAATCCCTGCCGGCTCCTCCTGAAAATAAATGGGGCGAAGTGGGCGGTTTCAACTGTCACATAATGGCAAAAAGGTAATTTCTTCCGCAATTTCCCAACAAACAGGCGTCCCACGGTCTGCGTCTTCGAAATCTACCTGTGCCTGTAGGCCGAGCCGTCAGGGATATTTTTTTTATGGCAATGCTGTTCTTAGAACATATTGCAATTCGCTAACTCCATTCGCTGTCTTCATTACTTTGCATACCAGTTCAAATAATATATTTTAATGTTTTAGACTACAGTTTTGTTGCATATCAGGTAGGCAGGATCAGTTCCCTCATTTGAGTACCACTATTTCAAAATAGTAATCTCCGCCTTACTTAACAGCAGAATTTCTGCCAACAAATAAGGCTCAAATTATTATTCGGAAATGGTGGTACTCAAAAGCAGATCAGTGCGAGCAGGAGGATATAAAATGTGAACTACAATAAACATACTAATATTTAAGTTGTAAGAAAAACATAGCTTGCCATCCCAAATGAAAAAGTGAGACCATAAGACTAACCACTTTTAACCTTCCAACGTGCGTGGTGTCAGTAATTTTGCAACAAACGCGATTTATCGAAATTTTGCCCTCAAAAATGGCTTTACAGACATGTATAATTGCTCTTTTAACATGTCTCTTCTTACTGCTATGCAAAATATTGAATTTCAAAAGCCCAAATACTGTCCGCAAAAATACATCACGCACACGAGCAAAAAAATGAAGTACTGAACGGTTAAAGAAACTCTTTATTTTCAATTACCAATCTGTCCAGATTGATAGACAGAATTGTACCTTGAATTAACGACAAAATCAATGCATTATTTATACGATAAAAGAATACATTTTTTTATTTTTTTACTATAAGTAATTTTCAATTTTTCCGGTGTTAAAATTGTTAAAAAAATAAACATGCTTTTTAGGCATATCACATTTCTCTCGAATTTGTCATTTGATTCCTCACTGAATTTCCAACTCTAATTTTTTCAAGCCCTTTTTGAGGAAAACGAAATTAATGTTTCTTTTTTTCACACGCCAACACTACAATTAGAACTTGCCAAATTCGTTTTTTCTCGAAATAAGTGTTATAATTTGCTGCACTGTGAACTCTAATACAATAGTAAACGAAACTAAGGATACTCAGGAAATATAGTAATTTGAGTTTAGACGAATTATTCTATTAGCAATTTCTCATTCCAAATAGGCGATTTATACTTTAAGTGTCAGAATGAAAAAACAAATTCTGTAACACATTTTGTATAAAATGACAATTGATAAAATAATAAAATATTTTTAATGCAATAGTCGAACAAAATAATAGTCAAGAAAATCAAGACTGCTTAAAAGTGAAATAGACAAAACCTGAAAGTGTATTTTTTTTATAGCGATTACCCTTGAAATAATTTATTAACAATTTTTATTCATGAATATGGCATTCAATGAGCAAATATTAAATGCATTGACAGCAAATAATAGACGAGATTTGGAGAATTCTTTTATTTTGAATTTTGTCATACTTTGTTACATCTATTTTCCAGAAAACGTGATTAAAAAGAAAGCGTGTATATTGAAACTTCAGTAAGCGTGTATATTGAAACTTCAAAGATTGTGGATGAATGAAAAGGTTAATTATTAAATAAAAAAATATTTACAAATGGCATGAAAATATTGGGGAATAGCTAGATCTGTAAAATTCGATTGTAAAAAACTGTTGTCGTTTATTCTGACCCGTTGGGAAGACCGAGCTATGCTCGGTAAAAATTAGCTTTGTGTTCAACTCGATGTAACATCAACGTTGATGTGACAGTCGTATTTCTTCAGTAGGTATGTGCTTCCATAGCAACGTCTCATGGACTCTGATTGGTTGAATCATGTACCTCGGCTCCTATTAGAAATTTCTAGAAAATTCTTTCAGATTTTAAGAGCTAATTGTTTCGCCAAATGACGCCAAATATCATCCAAATATCGCAAAATATCACAAGAATATTGCCAAATGTCGCCAGGTTTGGCGTCGTTCTTTCAGTTAGCGCCAAGCATGTGTTAAGAAAGTTCTATGTACCTTGATTGATTGAATTATGTTTTCGAGAACGTTCTATGGACTCTGATTGGTTGAATCATGTATCTGGGTTCCTATTGGAAATTTCTAGAAAAAACCTTCAGATTCTAAAGGCTAATTTTTTTCTCAAATGTCTGCAAATTTGGGAATATATTTTTTTTCATTTGGCGCCAAACATGTGTTTTGCCATTGAAAATCAGAAGTTCATTTTCTCGCCAAATGTCGCCAACATTTCGACAAATATCACAAAGTTTGGCAACATGTTACCAATTATGCAACCTTGCTTACTGCAAAATGTTCAACAACTTAATAACTGTTTAAACCTTCATTCCCATTGAAATGCATTGACCCGTAGTGACCCCAAAATGACCATTAATCAAATTTTCTCGAACATGTGACCTAGCTTAATGGTCTTCTAGTACCCCAAAACGGTGGGATACAAAATTTCGTTGAAATCCTTAGAGTTGTTTTTAGGCCTTTAAGCGCTTAATGCTAGTTCAAAATTGTCCCCCAAAAAATGTTTACGTCTAACAAAAATTTCATTCAAAAAAAGCAATCTCGGATCTTACAATGTACGTTAAAAATTTCAAAACCATATGTTTCTTTCCCCCGTCTCCAGTGAAAGATAAACTTTTTCTTATTGTCCTGTAGGCGGGGAAGCAAAACAAAACCCTTTTGTACAGCAAATGCTTTTCAACTTTCGTGAGGAGGAATTTTTTCTTTTGACATACTAAGACATCAACTTGTACCTGGAAATGTACAAGAATTTTAAACCCTGATATAGTACAGAAATATAGTCGCATTTTGTTTTTTGTAGAATAAGTAACCAAAGCAAATTAATAACTGTTTTTTGTTTTAATTTCCTCTTTTTACTTTTATTGGTATATTTACTCGTTACATTTTTCTTAATATTCTCGTTACATTTACGAAGATTAATAAAAACTTTATTTTCATTTTGTTATTTTTTTTAAATTTTTAAATAAAAATAAATTAAGTTTTAAAAGTTGTAGTACGTTCTGATACAAAGCTCAAAAAGTAAACTGTCATTTTAATAGTTCCATGTTAACCCCCCTCTTTTTTTAAGAGAACGTAAAGTGCAATATTTCTAAAATTGAGATGTCGTTAAATAATTGAACAGCTGAACTCGTTTATAATGAGAATGAATCTGTAACCTCGCTATAATAGAACTGTTTCAAAGGTTTTTGGTATGATAGATCCGAGATGTTAAATATGTAAAGGGTAGCATTGAACCTCTACGATGGATAAACTCCAGTAAAACGTAGAAACGAATTTTATTATACTTCGATTCTCAAATAAAATAATATTACAGATCTTCTTGGTTATACATGAAGTTACACAACGAAAATATTTTGAGTTCTTTCAGCTTGTAATTAATCTGCAGTCAATGAAAGGTGTCCAGCGCCAACAATTGTTCATGTTTTCAATCTAAACGGGATTAGCGTTTCCCCTCCAAAGATAGATGCGGGAAGAATTTTCCGCTTGCCTGAACCTTCACGAAAATGCAACTGGTTTAAAAAGACGGTCAATCACCTTCAAAATGCGAGGAAGAATTCCAGGTTGTTTGTTGTTCAAACAATATAATCTTACGTTCACGTTTACTTTTCAAATTTATCTAACGATGACTTCACAGTTATTTTAGAGAAAATATTTCTGTATTTGAATGATTCCAAAATTATCGGAATATAAAATCTTCCCAGGGTGAAAATTCTGTCTTTTCAAGGTTGAGAGAAATCTGCAACCTCTCCCCGAGTAATTTCTAACTCGACAATTCTCTCAGTTCCGACTGACTAACTAACTCCTTTTTCTCTTCAACCTTCGATACTCTTTTCGGAACAATGGATTTTCCACTAACCAGTAAAAGAACTTTTAGATGTAGCCATAGTAAATAGTCTCACATGATAGGATGAGGGGTTCTTTCCAGAAGGTCTCTAAAAATATTTGTATCAGCCCAAGTTTTCCCACGGTAGTGGCGCGGGCGGCTTGATGACAGACATACTTTCTTGCCCTGCCTATTCTCGTCGTTGTCTACAAAACTTCAAGTAGCAAGATTGATAATGATTTAGCGAAACCTTTGTAGTTGAACAACGTTTTTAGGAACTTAGAAAAAATATGGGATGAAATCCCAAACACATAGGAAACTCCTATACCTTGTTATCAGACTTAGCTAGCAGCGTTCTAGGTGAGATATAATGAATCTCTCACACTGGATTATAATATATAATTATAAAATATAATTAATCATAATGTAATAAACGAATTATAAAACATGAGAACGAACTTTGTCAGATTCAGTTAAATTGTAAAATCATTTTTTTTCATTTTTTAATCATTTAAATAAATAAATCATGTCTTAAAAAACTGTAGTCGGATCTCATACAACAAATGAAGAACTTTTCCAGACATTTCATTCAGTTTCCCTAAAAGTGTTAAATTAAATATAATATTTTCTTCTTTTAATTTTTCTCATCATTTTATTCGTAATATACGAGGTGGATGAACAGTAAAGAAACCTAATGTTTTAAATAAGTAAATAAAGAGAACATTTTTATTTTTCTGTTTCAGTCATATGCATACATATATATAAACTGATTTTGGTTCTAATTATACTTTATTACTTACCCATCATACGTAGTTAGGGTAAGTCTTGTAATCGTTTTGAAAATCAAAAATTTTTTTTTGACGGATTTACACGTTTCAGACACTGGAGATTCCGAAAAACATATTTTTAGAAAAAAAAATTTGCCGTCCGTCTGTGTGTCTGTGTGTCTGTAAACGCTCTATCTCCCGAAAAAATTGAGATAGAGACTTGCAATTTGGTATGTACTTAGTATGTAATAATGGGAAGAAGCCTATTTCATTTCAATAACCTCGATTAACAGGAACTATTTTTTTCGGACTCTCGAAATATTAGTTCTGATAAAAGGTATATAAAAATTTTCGAAATTGTTTATTTTAAGAAATGAATATAAAAGACAATAAAAATCATAAATTTTACATAAAGCATGAAGTCGATCGGATAATTAGTTGCCGAGATATTTTGAATCCTATTTACCACACTCTTCGATTTTTCATGACCCTGTATTTCATCCAAATTTCACTTTAAAGATATATTTTAATTGGAAATTTGACGCTTAATCAGATGCAATAAACCGCTAGTTAATAGGATTATTATTTTTGGAGTTATAAGGAAAAACCTCTTTCAAGCAATTCAGTAATCGAGCCTTTAAAGTTTATGACGTCATCCAGCCACGATTTTATTTGAATTGCAATGCATTTTATAAGTAGTTTACACATTTTTATTTTAATATTTTACGTTATGCATATCCATGATGGGTAAGTATTACGGTGGCCCCCAACGACTAGTTATGGTTTATAGCAAATTGGCTGTAAACAGGGCCGTTGTGACCGCCCCTCATACCCCCGTTTAAGGGAGGGGGTCGGCAAAATCAGCGCCCAGTAGTAAGCTTTATTACAGACTTTTGAGCCGTATAATGAAGTTTGTTAACTTAAAAAAAAATTTAATAATATTTTATTTTATGTTATATTCAAAAACATTTTTTTTAATCAAAGATAAAAAATTGATCAAATTTTGAAAATGTAGGGATTAGGAAAATCGGGCAGGTATTTCTAAAACGTCTTTGTCAGGAATTTTCAGGAAGTTATGAATGTTTTCCTTTTATCAATGTAGCAATGTGCAATAGGTTTATCCACACTGTATATTTCCTGTAATCCTTATTGACAATGTTAACAATATGCAGCTTCCCATGAGATTTCTTATGGGTGGTCCAAATGGAAATTTCTTAAGGCTGTACTCAAATCCAAACAAACTACTTTCTGACACATTTTTTAATTCAATTTTATTCGCAAACGCATGATATTGGCAAGTATTTTTATTTAGAAACTACGTAATCGAAACACATTTTCCATTTTTGGTAAAGGTAGATGATTTTTAAGAAAAGACTGTCAAAGTTTGCGTTTTGAACCGAATTCCCGACGCGGCAGCCCAAGAAGAGCGAAAAAAGTGTCATCACGCCATCACAATCGTTTATTACTCGTCAAAATGTTTCGTGTTGTTAAGCAGGGGTCATTTGAGAACCACCTTAAGTCGGTTCTCAAATCTAAATTGGCTACTTTATGACATCATTTTCATCCCGCTTTGCAATTCATTCCTGTCAAAAACGCATTAAATTGATAGGTGTTCTTCTTCAGAGACTTTATAATCGAAAGACGTTTTCCATTTTTTGGTAAAAGCAAAAGATTTTTCAGAAAATACTGTGAAAGTCTACATATTGAACTGAATTTCTGAAGCCGCAGCGCGAAAAAGGAGAAAAATGGGTCATCAGATGACATGAATAGCTTAGAAGTCGGTAAGTAAACTATTTATCAAAAAATGGAGAACTCGTTTTACTTCCGAATCGCTTCAAAAGTCAGGTCTGCCAATTTTATGCATTTGTATTTAAAAATGAGCCATAAAACGTGTTAGAATGTTGCGTGTTGTTGATCAGATCATTTGAGAACCATCTTAAGGTAGTGTACCGAAACTTCTCATGTGCTTAATAAAATACTTTTATTTTCCTTATCATAATTTTATAATTCAATGTTATAAAAAATGTTTTATTTCATTTAAATTTCGAACATCCCATTAAATGTTAAAGCTTTTATTACTATGAGAGCAATGTATAAAGTGGCAGGTATATGAAGTAAAAGCAAAGATATTTACTGAACAACCCGAAAAATAGCATTAAAATCTCTTTATTTTCAATATGCTATTCGTTAATCGACATAAAATTTTAAACAATTGCGAAAATCTTTTAAACGGATACGTTTTAAGGAATTTTATATCACATTAAATACCAAACGGTCAAAAATTTGACATGTATTTTCATGAAATTCTACATAAATAATAATAGTAATAATAAAAATAATAAAATATTTTAAATATAATATAGACCTAATTTACGCTTGTCAGTTCCTTTTGATAGTAGACAGATTATCCCTTAAAATTAATAGTTGGTTGTTGTAATTGTTATAATAATTATTAATTAAAAAGAACTTAAGTACTGAAGAATTCCTCACTTCTCTAATACCACTATTTCAAAATTGTAATCTCCTCCTTATTTAACTGCAGAATTTCTGCCATCAAATAATGCTAGTATTACTATTTGGAAATAGTGGTAGTCGAAAGTAGAAACCGTGTGAACAGGAAATATAAAATGTTGTCTAAACATATTAACATTTAAGTTGTAAGAAAACGATCGCTAGCCATCCCAAATGAAAAACTTATTCTATAAGACTAACCGCTTTTATCCTTCCATCGAACTTGATATCGGAATTTTTACAACAAACGTAATTATTTTAAACTTACCTACCTCTCAGAAATGGTTCTAAAGTTAAAGTTCAAAATTTATAACTGATAAGTATATTGCCCATTAAAAGGTTTCTTAAAACTGTTATAAAAAATATTGCAATTTTAACAGCGCAAATGCACCCCACAAGAAATACATCATGCACCCGTTACAGAAAACAATATAAGAGTGTACGCAGAAAGATTAACTTAACAGAAATGCTCTTATTTACAAAACATTATAAATCTGTTCAAATGGATCAGATTGTTTCTTGAATTAAAACTGATATAAACTGGTTCTATATTCAATAAATGTTAAAACAAAATGTTTTATATAAATATTAGAATTTTTCATTTTTTCCGGTATTAGAAATGTTTAAAAAAATGTTTTTGAAAAAACTACTTAAAATGAATTAATGAAAAAAAAAAATATGTCAACATGTTTTTATGGAAATCTTATTGCTCTGACATGGTAAAATTCTGATTTGAGTAAAACGAAATGAGTATTTATTTTTTCCACACGCAGACACTGCAGGTAGAACTTTGTCAAATTAGTTATTTCCGAATTACGCATTAGAATTTTTTGAAATGCCAGCTCTAATACAATAATAAACAAAACTAAACGCACTCAGTAGAATCTTAATCTCAATTTAGCTGAATTATTTTGTTAAAAACTTGCCATTCCACGACAGCGATTATATATTATAAGTCAGAATCAGAAAAAAAAAATGTAACAAATTTTCTATGGAACGAAAATTGATAAACACATATAATATACTTTCAATGAAATAGTCGAAAAAAATATTAATCAAGAAAATCAAAGACTGTCTAAAAGTGAAATAGACAATCCTAAAAGTGTATTTTTTCATTGCGATTATACTTGAAATAATTTATTCACAATATGAATGATCAAATTTTAAATATATTTATAGCTATTTATTTTGTAAGTGTTTCAGTCATTGTTACTTCCATTTTCCAGAAAGTGTGATTAAACTACATGTTGATTCACAAAAATGTGTGTATATTGAAACTTCAAAGATTGTGCATGACGAATGAAGATGCCAATTATCAAATACAGTACCTTTACAAATGGTATTAAAATAATGGGGCATAGTTTTTTAAAATTCGATTGTAAAAAACTATTGTCCTTTAATTCTAATTGAAAGGAAACTAATATTTGCAAATTCTAGATGTAATAAAAGTGTTAAAATTCATTTTATGAAATTCTCAACATACAAAAAAATAAAATACTTCAAAGAATATTTAAATTTAATTTTTATGATCAGTTTAAAACATAAATTTGTTTCTCTTTCCCCAGCTTTATATTGTCTGAGACATGTAAGTCTTTTCTTGAGAATTTGTTTGATTGTTCATCGCAGTTTTGTATAATCCTTCAAAATAAATTATACCTAATACTTACTCTGACCCAAATCATCGTATGAAAATGTGACTACTTCCAACCGAATAGTAATAATGTGGACTAATTTATGCTAAACATAAATTTTACTTAGGGGGTAGTACATATATAGAGTTTGTAACGACTTTCAAACTTTTCAGCACTTATCTCATTTTAGCATCATATTTGGGATATTTGGTACCTAAACAGTTCTCGTTAGTTACAGTATTTGACCTTTTGATGCGAAAAGAAATAACAGCTTTCTATATGCATAATTCAGTTATAAAGTTTATGTAAACGTTGCTTCTTGAAAGTCATATTTTTTATATCTTCCTTATCGGCATAGGAATATTGCATATTCCGCAAACATAATAATTGGTATTCCGCAAACAGAATATTTGGTATTCAACAAACATAATTGTTCATTGCAGCTTTGTATAATCCTTGAAAAGAAATTATGCCTAATACCAACTCTGTCCAAAATCATCGTATGAAAATGTAACTGCTTCCAATCGATTAGCAATAATGTGTACTAATTTATGCTAAACATAAATTTTGCTTAGGGGGTAGTCCACATATAGATTTTGTAACGACTTTCAAAATTTTTAGCATTTACCTCATTTTAGCGTCATATTTGTGTTCTTTGGTAAATTATGCCTAAACTGGGAGTCATTCGATCGAATTTTAGGAGTTTATGAATTCAAGTTTATATTCGAGTTTAAGAATTTTAAAGGTTTGAAATTTGGAACACGTAAGTTTAAATTCAGTATTAATCATTGCAAAACGGATTCTATTGCAGGCAGTATTTGTAAACTTAACTCAAAAACGGCTTAGCGGAATGAGCTCTAATTTTAGATTCGCATATTTGAAGCTTCTAGAAAGCAATTTCTGTTAAAAAATTCATAGGTTACAGCTCAGATTTTTGCTTTAAAAATTATTTCATTTTTATTTTTCGAAATTAATCTTCGAAAAATATATCAATTGAATTGTAATATATGAATTTTTCAAGATAAATCCATTTATAGAAACTTCAGATATGCGAATCTGAAAATACAGTCACGTAGGTTTTGAGTTATTCTGTAAAAAAAAAAAAAACTACCCGCTTTGCAATTCATTCCTGCAAGAATTAAAAATGAATGTAACATTAAGAATTCAAAACTTTAAACCAGCATAATTATATACTACTTCACCGAATGGCTTGATGTTTGGTATTAGACTGTAAATCGTACCGAAAAATTTAAATATGGTGTTAAAATTAGGCGTTAGGTTTGCAATTTTCAAGTTTGGTACATTTTCTATATGTAGAACGACCACCTAAGCGAAACGTATGTATAGCATTAATTTGTAGACGTTATTTCAAATCGATTGTTACTATTCCAGGAAGCCAGGAATTTTTCTATTTAATACTTAAATAGCAGACATTATGGATGCCTCGTTAAACTGCAAGATTTGTAATACTTTTCTGCATTTAAATAAGGCGAAAACTTCTATTAAAAAATTATGGTAAAAGCGTACGAACCCTGTATTCACATTTTTATACGATGATTTGCGGCAGAGTTAATAGGGTGTATACTTTTTCTCAAAGACAATACTTTGCAAAGCAGAATTGGCTGAAGAAATAGAAAAACATAACTTGAATATCTCCTAAAATTATTTTTCTTATCTAGTGACATCATATTTAATTTTGTTTGGATTCGTTCACTAGTTTTTTAAGGCTTATTCTTATTGTGCTAATTAACGACTTATCAAAAAAACGCCTAACTAATGCTCTCGAAAAGGTTTCTTGTTATCAAACATGTGAAAAACAATTTATTTTAAGCATGAAATTTACTTTACAAAATAAGGTTTTCGTTTTCATAAAGTAATTCTCAGAATAGTGGCAATTTCGTGTCCAAGGGCTAATGTCGATGTATTTTTAAAATTACAAAAAAAGAAAAAAAAAGAGTTTAAACTGTCAGTATTAATTAGTTATTCATATAAATATTTTACACACACAGTGATATCTCTAAAATATTATTTGGTTATTTTGTCTAAGATTATTTTAGAAATTAGTGTTGGAATTATAAAGTAAGTCTATTTTCATATTAGCAATTACGCATGCGGTTACAATCAAGGATTGAATTTAATGATTGTTACTATATGAAATACCTGTTGAAATAAAGTAAATTTTACTTTTTTTTTCCAATATTATAACAGAAATTAGGAAAAAAACAAAAAGAAATGAAATCTGATTCGATAAACAAACTTTCAAGGCTGTTCGTGCATAAAATCTCATAAAAATTACATTTTAACTTACATAGATTGGAAAATAAAATGCATTTTTTAGATTAAAAGGAGGCAAACCACATGCAAGTATGATAATTATATCAAAAGATATATCATGCTTTTTATGTTGTACCGTGTGAGGTTTCGTCGCTTTTTTACACGATATATATGTACCTATATCAGAATGTATTTTTACAAAATATGTCACATTTAAGTTGAAATATCTACGAAAGATAAAGTTACGACATTTTCTACAACGTTTTTCAGTTACATATTCTTTCACCTGCCTCACTTTAAAAAACTGAAGTAAACTTTAATTTGCAACATAATGTATAATCTTCGAAATTTTGCTGTGACATTTTACTAAAAAGTATTTTTATTCCATAAGTCCCCCTTTTTCTACTTTTTTATGATATTTCAGGTGTATCCAAAATAGCGAGTTCTCAAAGTATTTCCAGAAGAGCTCTAAAATCCATTATGTTTCTTATGTGCACAGTTGGTTTTCTCTATCAGACGTACACTTTTCTAGAAAGTTTCCTTAAGTTTGAAACTATACAGAATTTCAGAGTAGAGCATTCTATAAAATTTATGGCGCCAGCTGTCACTTTCTGTAATAAAAACAGGTAAGTAATTTATTTATGAATAAAAGTTTAGAATCATTATTACAATATTAGATGTTTCAATCTGACACTTGAAACCTGGTGACCGTCCACAATCATTATAATTATTATTACAATATTAGAAGTTTCAATCTGACACTTGAAACCATGTGACCGTCCACAATCATTATAATTATTATTACAATATTAGATGTTTCAATCTAACATTTGAAACGGAGAACCGTGAAAATACGGAAATTGTACAGGTAATCAGGTTCTCAGTACAATTTCTGTATTAAAAAGAAAAACAATATGCTGAAAGTGATTTAGTTGAATATAGATTAGAGAATATCCTTGATAGATAACAGTGCTAAAAGTATAGATAATCCTCCTTTTAACTAAATATTTTTTATAACGAAATATGACTTTTTTTTGCATAGTTTACATATTAGTATTTATTATCTGACATATTTAAAACAAATGGGAGCATACTATTCTTAAATCTTAAAAAAAATGCGATTTTATTTTGAGAAACACACATACATAGCTGCTAACGTCTATGCTTTTTTAAAATTATGAAATCATGATTTGAATCAAAAAAGTTATTTAATAGAATATGAGCTCCATTTATTTAATGAAGTTAAGAACACATTTCATCTTATTTATTAGGTATATTTTCTGTTTAAGACATCTTTATGTGACTTTGAATAAGCATAGAAATTGGCAGCCATGTATCTGCACATGAAAGAGCAACATTGTCTTCTTATTTCAAAACAAATAACATAAAAGAATGCCTACAATTATACCAGTTATGTTTAAAAATGTATGAGGCATGTTCATTGAAACCTCGCCCATGCAGCGCAAACACCCTGCTGATTTTTTCTTCGGACCTGAGTCTGAACCAAATCCTTACATTCTAATATCGATGACAGATGTTGATTTCTACGAGAGCATTTCTTTACCCAAATGCTGTCTCTCACGCCAGTATCGAAATGTAGTGCCTCGAGTTTTATTGTATTTTCAACGAATTTTACGTTGGTGAGAATTATTTCATTTCATGCAAGTGGACTATTAACGTACAGACTTGCCAAGTGTCCGGCTTTTTGCACACCAGTATTATCTTTGAGAAAATGTTGTTCTTTTAAATCGCAGATTGTTCCGATTACATAAAACATTTTCTGAACTAAAATACTGGTGTCCAAAAAGCCGGAGACTTGGCAACTCTGAACGTATACTTTAGTATGGAAGAAAATTAATTACCTTAACTCCTTCAGGGGCACCAGTATATAATATATACCAGTTTTTAATATATAACTTTGCCACCAGTATTATTAAATAAAAATATTTATTATTATTTTTTGCAGAGCTAAAAGTTCATTGTTTAAATTTACTGGTGTCAAAACATCGCAAAATGTAGCATTTTTAGTCCACGTGCTTGCCCTCCAAGGGGTTAAGTAATGTCTATTTTACGAGACTAATGTAATAGATTGATATTACTTTACAAAGTAGGTGTGATTTCTTTTATAGTACATTGTTTAACGTCCGTATGTTTGTCTTTTTATAAGCACCGACAAAGTGTTCTGAATCCTTATTTACACCTACGTAATTTTTCTTACGTAAATTGTTTATAAGTTTTTAATAGAAAATATATGTATTTATATCCTATACCTGATATAGTTTACGAGAATTTTAGCAAATTTTATATAAATCCATTTTTAAAGAAGAGGGGCATGGATTCTCTTGTTTTCATAGAAAATAACCCATCAACAATATTTTATCTAAGATATTTATGTAAGATATCTATGAAATTTATCAATATATTTAAAGTAATATGTTTCAAAAAGTATGTATTTATTTTTAATAAAAAGTCCAATACAAGTATACTACTTGGATATTTTAAGTTTTAATAAAATATTTTTTTAAAGTGGTTTATCTTAAAATGAGGTTTTTCAGAATTGCGCGCAATATATTTGTGGAACTGTTTGTATAGTTGCCAACCTCCCGATTTTTTTCACACCAGTATTTTTATGAAAAAATATTTGCTTTATTTAATAGTGCAATTTCTGGTATTTAATAAAGTGAAAATTTTTATATGATTTTACTGGTATTCAAAAAATCGGGAGGTTGGCAACTATGTAAAAGTTTGATATTTTTCCATGGTGTTTTTACACGTTATAAGATAAAGATATGTCTTAGGACTGAACTTTACTGTTTACTGTTTCAGAATAAATAAATAAATAAATGTATAGATAAACTCTGAAAAAACAATGAGCAAAGTTTCAAAATTGTTTTTACAAATATAAAGTTCGCTAAAACATGCAGATATTTAGGTTCAGTCTTAAGATATAGATATACTCTATATAAAACCTTGAAGACTGCATGCAAAAAAAAATAAATAAAAATAAATAAAAAATAAAAATAAAAATATATAAAGAAATAAGTGATTTTAAGAAAAGACTTGCTCGCAATTTAAAGAAAGCCCAGTTGCCACAATTTTTCAATAGAATTTTTCATTTTAATATTTAAATAGCAGAAATTATAGACACTTCGTTTAATTTCAGGATTTGTAATACATGTACTGTGCATTTAAATAAGGGGCTAATTAAGATTTCTTTTATTATTATTATTATTATTATTATAAGTAATCAAGCTCGAGGCACGACATTTCGATATTGGCTTGAGAGACAACATTTGGGCAAATAAATTATTTCGTTGAAATCAACTTCTGTCATCGATATTGGAATGTAAGGATCTGGTTCAGACTCAGGTCTTAAGAAAAAATCAGCAGGGTGTTTACATAATATAATAATAATAATAAAATAACAATCTTATTAATCGCCTTATATAAATGCACAGTACATGTATTACAAAACCTGAAATTATAATAATATTATTATAATAATTATTGCAATATATTATTGTATACAATTATTAGGATTCTGCTATTTCATATTTAAATAGCAGAAATTGTAGACACATTGTTTAATTTCAGAATTTGTAATACATGTAATGCGCATTTAAATAAGGCGAAATTTTCTATTAAAAAATTGTGGTAAAAGCGTACGAACCCTGTCCAATTGGATCCCCCCCAATTTGTCAATAAGCTCACTGCATTGCCGGTATCTTCTGAGTTTTCACGATATTTGACTGGTCTTTTTACATGAGTTGCTCTATAGAATGGACTACCAAATCATAAAAAAATCTTTCGTATAGTTCTCGCATTTGCAGTTACAAGTTATTTCATACAAATTATTTCATCCGAACTCGTCAAATATTCAATATATTAATCTTTTAACTGCAGTACTGTTTATACTGTGCTTGGAATCAAACATGTGCTTTACATTCTCGAAATTCACGTACAGTTCGTCAAGAATTTCATTAGATATTCGACAAACCGTTTAAAAACCGAAAGCCTCCTATCATCGTCCTTTAGTTTTTGGACAGCAGTGTATTATTGGAAAAAATGATAATCATTCATTAAAATTATTTTAAAATCATTCAAGAAAAATGCTGATCTTAAAGTGCATTTGTTTGATACCTTATATTTTACTGAAAATTAAAGATATATGACGAACAACGTAAAATATCCAGAATGTTTCTGCCTACGCAATAAAGAAAATGTAACAGACTAGAAATAAATTAAGTAAAATCTAATGTGCCAACTTTTAGGTTTTCTTCAAGTTCAATAAACATAATTTGAAACAGAAAAATTACTTAGTGAAATGTTTTCCTGTTTCTATGTAGTTTATCATTAACATAATTTATTTAATAAAATTCCTGTATTGATTTGTCTTAAAGAAAAGCTATGCTAGTGATTAGGCTAAATTAACAATACTTCATTGTTGTCGTGTTTTGCGGAAAAGCAAAACTAGGAATTTGTCCCATTCTATCGCTATTCTTATTCTATATATTTTGGACGCGGTATTCTTTTTTACACGCAAAGAAGAAGACTAAATGAGAAAAAAGGCTAAAGTTTTATTAGAAAATGACAAATAATTACTGAGAAATTATGAATTTAGAAAACCAATTTTCACTCTCTATGTGGCTGATGCATAAGTTCTGTCGTATTTTATTACCTAATTTTAATACTTTTATTTTTTATAATACCTGTTTCCTTTGAACCCATAGCTAAAATTAGCAGGTATTAATATTGTACCAGTATAACGACAGAACCTTTTGCACCAACCTAATATGTTGTTCTTCTCCTGTTTATATTCCTGAAATATTTCATCGGCTGTTAACACATTATTGTTCGTTCATGAGTTAACTCATGTTTGTTTCACCAAGCATCATTGAATAAGGGCGTGGCTGTTACCTTATTTAAAAAGGGAAAAAGCAGTTATATCATTTTGTTCATACATATATATATATAGATTGAAATAAAATTTTATATTTAATGCGTACATTGCACGAAATTTACTCACGCATAAACATGAAAAACCTATCTAGAAAACCAGTTAATGATAGATTTTCAGAAGAGAGCGGAGCTTTTTTTGTTTTAAAATATAGATTTTATACAAATTCGCCTGTTAAAAAAGTGTTAAAAGTCTTATGTTTATGTTTATTTCATTTTATTTGCAAATACTGTAACTCGCCACTCGGTTTTTCCAAAAGAATCTAGTGATGGGGGACGGGGACCTCACTACTTGACGCAGGGAAGATCCGGGCTTTGCCCATATTCGTTAATACAGCGACCTCTGTAACGCATAATTTAATTCGTTGCTGATACTATGAATCTATAAATGCTGAATTGAATCTCCAGCCGTATGGAATCCTTTTAATTAGAAGCAACTCAGTTGGACCCATAACATCAGATTTTATCGGAATGCACTCATATGATCAGATAAATGATACAGTACAGTAGATTTAAGCTATTTTGTGTTTGATTTTCTACCTTTTAGCCCAAAGATCCCCCGGGGAAAATCATGAAAACTTACAAATTAATCGCTTGCAGGTATAATTATGCTTTACTCTGAATGAGACATTTTCGATGATATTTCATCCTTTTACAATAATTAGGGCAGAAGGAGGCTAGTGTAAACAACTTGAATAATTATTTTTAGTGCATTACGCTATCATTTTACAAAAATCAGTCTAATTTAGTATCTAAATAGCGTAAAATGTGTTACACTTGTAAGTAATTAATGTTTTTACCAGTTATCCCTTTCCGGCACAGTGGTCCCACTCCGGGCACACCTAATTTTAATTCCAAACTTGCATTCGACACCAAAAATATTTAATAGAAATTTTTTTCTACAATGATAGCTTAAATTAAGGAGTTCATATTTTCTAAAAAGTCGTTTGTAAATTTCGGTGTCAGTCAGTAATTTCTCATTTTACGAACATACTTTGTCTGTTCCGGAAAGGGTTAAAGCTTAACCCGGGAGAAGTCGCATGGGGTATGACATACCCCGAGTGCGTACGGATTTTACAATTATCACCACTACTTTTCGAAAAGTAATTTTTAACGTATTTTATCCTACAATTTGTAACAGTTGTCATTGACTAAATAAGTTGAGAATTATTGTTTGTATTTATTGGTGACAAAGTAAAAACTATTCATACCCTAGATATGCGCGATATCTCCCGGGTTAATGGGGATATTGTGGACATGTCCAGTCCACAGTAACCCTTTCCTCATGTGACCACACTAACTCCATGGAGCTACTTTTTAGTCAAAATGTCTCTGTAAATTGTTTGAAATTGGCAAAACTGACATGGGGCGTCACGCGCAGTTGCAGCACACTTGATAGTTCGGTAGCAATTTATAAAATAAGATTTGTATGGTGTAAAAGTAAGTTCCTGATTTGTTTTTTTATTACTAGATTAGACTATTTCTATTCCTTATTTGAAATAAAAAGAGATAGTATGTTATACATGAATATATTGAATACATATTATTATATGCACTTTTATCTTGCAAGATTTATATTAACTAATTTTGCGCCTAAATAATCAAATGGCTTCATGGAGCTAGTCTGGTCACATGGGGACGGGTTACTGTGGACATGTTCACAATATCCCATTTAGATTTAAGTGGTAAAAGCATGGATTAATTACAAATATAACACATTTTAGGCAATTTAGTTACTAAATTAGACCTACTTTTATAAAATGACAGCGTAATGTACTAAGAATTCTATTGTTTTCCCACATTAAATATTTTTGTATTCAAATTACAAATCAAATTACTATAAAATCTTATTATTATAGCAGTTGTAGAAATACCAGACGTTACTGGTAGCAGAATTCGTACCAGGGTTCGTACGCTTTTACCACAATTTTTTCACAGAAATTTTCTATTTAATATATAAATAGCAGAAATTATGCATATCATGTCTAATTGCATGATTTGTAATACCGTAATTTCCGGTGTAGTATAAGCCGCGGCTAAAAAAATTCTATTGCAAACCAGAAATTTTATTTTTAAAAAAATGTCAAATAAGTTCCATGCACAAGTAGGTTATATTTTATTAAATAAACGTTCTAGTCGGAAACAGATTTATTTGATCCGCGGCTTATGCACCGGGAATTACGGTACTTTTCTGCCTTATAATAAATCGAAAAGTTCTATTAAATAATTGAGGTGGTTAGAAAGACAGTGGTGTAAGTCACAATTTCATGATTTCAGAAATGAAGGGTTTTAGTGAAAGTTGTCGTACCCCGTTGCATTTAATGGTCTCACTAGCATTTAGCGACTGCATAAGTGAAATATGACTTATTTCACTTGCACACTGAATTAGAAATTAATATATTTTCAGTTAATCCTTTCCGGCACAGTGGTCCCACTCTGGGCACACCTAATTTTAATTCCAAACTTGCATGCGGCACCAAGAATATTTTAAGAAAATTTTGTTTCTACAATGAAAGCTTAAAATAAGGATTCCTATTTTATAAAAAAGTCGTTTGTAAATTCCGGTGTCAGTCAGTAATTTCTCATTTTTCGAACAAAATTTGTCTGTGCCGGAAAGGGTTAAAATATGTTTATCTAGATTTTCCAAATTTTTGATTTACTCCACTGTCATTCTAACCACTTCAATTGGGGTAAAAGTGTACGAACCCTGCGTACTTCATCTCAATTGTTATTTAACCCCTTAACTGTGTAGCCCGAACTCAGTTCGGGCAAGAAGAGTTTGCTTGTTTTGTTATTAAAAGCTCTTGCACGCCAGTAATTTTTAAATGCAACCTTCGCTTTATCAATCGGCAGACCATTTTCGATTACACAAAGCAAATATTTTAGTACGGAAAAAGTGGTGTATTGTGCCTATTTTTAGTTTATGGCAGTGGTTCCTAACGGGGGGCGTACGCCCCACAGGGGGCAATTTGACATTTCGGGGGGGGCAAATCCAGATTTTTGTGAACTCACACCCTCTGAATAATTTTTGTAATAGTAATGCTGTAGACTGAAAATAAAAGTTACACATTCAAATTAACCCATTAAAGCCGGAATTATTTTCTTCTTTAAAATGCAAAACTTACATTTCACATCAATAGTTTTAAATTGGCAATCTTTGATTGCTTTATCAAGAACTTGGAGTCATAAAATTAACAAAATGTTTCCGTAAAAAAATGGTTGAAACTTATCTGGTACCATATGGTACCGCTAGGCTTTAATGGGTTAAAAAAATACAAAATGAAAAAAACAAGTTTTTTATTTACTTTTTAAAAAGTTTCCATTCAAAAGTTTTAAATGCATCTGTACCAGAATAATTATAGAACAAACTATTTAAGATATTTAGCTACTTTCATATATTAAAAAATTCTTTATAATTTTTCTGATTTATAAGTATTTTAGAATTTTAAACAACTTTTTCAATTATTTATTGAATGAGTCGCACTGCAATATGACACATGGAAATCAATTTTATACATGAAACTATTCAATTGTATACTTAACAATTACTTGAAGACATTTTTTTACAGAACCTTTTATCACGTTTTATTCTGATTAGAAATTGTTGTGTAATTTTATCGCAGAAATTCTGTGATTAAATAAGACAAAAATGTTTTATTCAAAATTATTAATTGGTCTAATAAAGGATTCTGAGCACTCTATATATTACGCATACGTGGCGATCGTTGCGAAGAGATTAAAAGTGACCCTTTATGTGCCAACGATACTTTAAACTACGAGTAGTATCAGATGATTATAAAAAATATTTGATTCATCCATTACCTTCGGTATGTTTCAGGATCAATGTTAAATGTTTTTTACTCTATCAGTTCATTCATTTAAATTTTTATAAGAATTATATTTTTAGGGAGAAGGGGCGGGGGGCATCATCATTTTAGAGATGTTGTGGTGGGGCACGGCCGAAAAAGGTTGGGAACCACTGGTTTATGGTGTCAAAAACCTCTCACAGTTAAGGTGTTAATGATGACATGTCAAACTACTTTGTAAAATAGAAGCTCGATTCCACTTCTTCATTAAAATAAATAATTTGTCAAATAAATGAAACCTAAAAGATATTCTTTTTATTGTAAATTAAAATATCGGGCTTAACATTAATTAAAATATGCTTTTGTTAGGTTAACATATATTAAGGAATTTACTGTTTAGGGTAAAATCGATTTCATTATGGTTTTACATTTGTTTATTTAACCTAATTATCATCATGTATTTAACGATGGAATTTTGTAACAGATTTTTCACTTCCTTCTTGATGAGCTAAAATTATAAAAATTATGTACATTGGTTTGTTTCTGAAGTCAATACAACGTTTTAATATTTTTTGAATTGAATTAAAATCTAATAAATTAATTGTAAGCCATTTTTCCATCGGACGGGCACAGGTGATCAATAACTAAATGTTTTTTTATAGCTACAACTGTATAAGAGTTATGACAACAACGGTGTTAATACTACTCTCGCTAAAATTTGACAACTGGCTGTGAAACCGAAACAATGACATATTTTTATCGCTAGAATGTAAAAATGAAATATAAATAAAAATAAAGAGTGTGATATATATTTTCAAAAATATGCTTTTATCAAATAATAGTTTAGTATTAATAAAATTATATCTATACATCGAGAAAAAAATTACAGATCCTGATTAAAAATAGTTTACATAATGCTTCTTTCATGTTGCAATACCCTAAAAAAAGAAACAGAGCAAACACTATAATTTAGTAGTTTGTGGTTTCTACCAAATGTAAATCAAAGCGTTGACTTTTCTATAAACAAATTAACTTATTTTAACACGGGAGAAGTCGCGCATACTCATGGTATCAGAGCTGCCAACCTCTCGTTAACATTTCGTAATATGTGAGTTAATTTGACCAGGTTTAACACGTTTCGCACCAGAATTTTTTTTAAGAAATGAAATGAAATTAATTCCAAGAGGAAACCTGAAATTAAATAAATAAAGATTCATCCAAAAAATTTTCTGGTGCGAAACGTGTTAAACCTGGGTCAAATTAACTCACGTATTATGGAATATTAATGAGAGGTTGGCATCTCTGTGGTATGAATGTGTTTTACGTCGTCACCAATAAATACGAATATTAATCGCATACCTGCCAACATTGCACTAAACTTTCGTACAATGTAGGAAAATTTAACCGAGGTTAAACACGTTTGAAACCAGAATTTGTTTTAAGAAATGCATTCAAATATGTTCCTCATATAAACATTAAACTAAATTTAAATTAATTTATAAGATGTATTTTCTGGTTAGAAACGTCTTTAAACTGGATCAAATTAACTCACATTGTATGGAAGTTCAGTTGAAAGTTGGCAGGTATATAACAGAGGTGCCAATCTCTCACTAATCTTCCGTAATATGTGGGTTAATTTGAACCAGGTTTAATACGTTTTACATCAGAAATTTTTTTAAGAAATGAAATTAAATATATTCCACGTAGAAATATGAAAATCAAGATTCATTAAATAAATTTTCTGGTTCAAAACGTTTTTAAACTGGGTCAAATTAATCCACATATTACGAAAGAATAGTGGGGGCTTGGCACCTCTGGTATATAATCGCCACCTTATTTAGTCAGATACAATTGCTACAAAGACTTAAATCAGTTGAAGATTACATTTCGAAAAATAATGGTGACAATTGTAAAACCCATACGAACACTGTGCATGTAATACTCGGCGGGAATGAAAACTATTTGGGCAATTTATATGCAGTCATGGAATTAGACGTTATTTTAAAGAAAAACGTAGAATGATTACAAAAATTTGGTTTTATTTTACCTTTTTGTTTTTCACTTTTATAAATATTTTAAATGGTGCATAAGATTTCTTTTAAATTACTTAATATTTTTACATGAAACCTTGATAGATTTGCATATTAAATTGCAACTTTAGATTCTTAGACCAGAATCTAAATTTGTATATTTTTATCTAAATTTCTACTTCTGAAATAAAGTTGAAAGTATTGCAAACATTTTCTAAGATAATCTTTGCATAATGTATACCAGGGTTAGTATGATAAATAAATGTATGTTCAGTTTTAAGATATAAGTGTATTCTACAAATACGTAAAGATTTAATTCAAAAATATTAAGTAGTTTGAGGGAAATCTTGCACAATTCTATTTTTTTAAGAGCACATTTTATCATTTTGAGGTAGATAAATTTAAATTATCTTTCAATGATTGTTTGCAGTGATAATAACTGGAACATTGCATCTTAAATAGCGTAAATTGTAGGAATTTTTTTTATGCCATTTGTTTCAAATGCTCCTAAAATATTGCACTTCAATATGTAATGTTTTCATAAAATTGAATTATTTGAATATTTAAGGGGTCTTTTTACTGAAGGTGAAATGTAACATCATGTAACATTAATTTTATTTCTCACTTTTATTTACCACAAACAAATTTACCATTGGTAGCTGAATATATGTTCTATATAGCATAATTATTTCAACATTCTACGACTGATGTTTTACCTTTTTAAAAAAAATATTAATCTTTAATATAAAAAATTTAAATTTCTTTTTGCCTTCCATCCACTTCGCGCAAGCTTGTAGCAAAACTCACCGCCCCAAATAATATTGATAATGTTATAAAACTCCTTGAAGGTGTACTTCATTTTAAAAAAATTAGAAACATAATTTTTTTAACATTTAAATTATAAAATGTTGAAAGAAAATTTCATTTTTTTGTTGAAAAAATACTAATTTTAAATAACCAATGCAATTATAACACTAAATTTGAAGTATAAGTTATTCTGTGCATCAAAATGAATGTATTTGCCAAGTTTCGCACAAATTGCTTAATTAGAGTTTGAGAAATTTTGCGCGCAATGGATGTAAGTCATATATATATATGTATGCAGACCTGCCAAGTCTCCGGCTTTTTGGATACCAGTAATTTAGTTCAGAAAATGTTGTGTTATTTAATCAGAGTATTTTGCGATTTAAGAAAACAACATTTTCTCTAAAAAATTACTGGTGTGCAAAAATTCGGAGACTTGGCAACTCTGGGTATATATATATATATATATAACAAGAAAAAATATGATAGTGATGGTGTAGGTATTGGTAAAATATATAAAACAAGATGGTTTTATAATAGGTGTTTTGAGAGAGTACATATTGGAGAAGGTCTTAAACTATTCAAATGTAGTGACAAAAGATGTAAAGTGTGTCCTTGTGCTGAAATAGAAAATGAGGGTGAAGTGTTTGAAAATAAATGTATAAAATTCTGTAAGGCATATAACTGTGTATATAAATTGAGGTGTAATGTGTGTAACCAGATGTATATCGGGCAAACATCCACTCCAATAAATAAGCGAATTAATAATCATAAATCGGAAATAAGAAATCTTAAGTTCAAAAAAGAGGACCAGTAGATTGAAATTACTCATTTTGCTGAGCACGGTGTGGAAAATATTAGAATATCCATATTGAAAATTGTTCCAAATAAGATAGAAAGAATGATTTGTGAAAAAGAAATGATGATTATGTATGGAACGGTATACTCGTATGGTTTAAACGTTATGTTTAATCAGAATGTTCTACAAAATTTTAGAGATAGGAATCTGGATAACTCTATTTATGACAAAATAAAACATGATATAAGGAAAAAGCTTATCAGTAGTGATATTAGACAGAATATCAATTTGAATACTTCTAAAAATCTAAATACTAGTAAAGAAATAGAAAAATCAATATTTAATTGTGATAGTAATCGAAGAGAAAATGACATTAAATGAATTATATTTAATATAAAAAAGAAATTGATTCCGGAGACTTTAACAACTTTACAATCTAGCACAAGAAATGTTAATAACGATTTGGGTTTGGATTTATTGCGGTATAGAATCAAGAAACAAGATCTACAGAGATATTGCAATTTAAAGAACTGTCGCAAAAGTACGGAAGAAAAGACCTATTTTATATTGGATTATCTGGGGAATTGCTATAAAGGAGTTAATTTTGATAAAATTTTAAACAAGTACAATGATCTACTACCAGTGAGTAAAGTAAAAATAAATAAGGCATTTAAATATGATAAGCCTTTAGGCTGTATTATGTTTAATTATAATGGATATGCAAAAGATCTAAAGAGGGGTATTGATTACAGTACATGCAGTTGCAATGTTGGAGAATTTATTAATTATATAGATAAACATTATGGACATGTTATTACTGGTAATTTAGAGATTGTAAAAGATCAAGAGCTGAGAAAGAGAACGGAATATGGCACAAAATACAGAATGAAACGAATCATAACGAAAAATGCAGCCATTAAACGGTTTACAACTAACATAGATATTTTTATACAAAAATTGACTTATAAATACAGCTTACCAAGTAATGTTTTTGATGAGTGGAAATTCTACATTTTAAGAGAGTTAAAGAGAGAATATGTTAGAGATTGTGATGGAGTGTCTCAAGAGGATTATACTAGGTTAACTAACTCTATTAAAGAACTTCAGAGTAAATTTATAATTACATATGTCGATAAAGCTAACACAAGTTATGCATTAATCTGTAAAAAAATTTATGGTGAAATATTAAATGAAAGTTATAATAATAGCGATAACTATGAGCTATTGAAATCAAAAGTTTCAGTGATGGAAAACAGGGTTAAGGCACTATATAAAAAAGTTAAGTTAAAGCAGAAAAGCCAAAGTTTCCCATATCTTGTTCTAGTGCCAAAGTTTCATAAAAAAACAGTGAAATTCAGAATTGTAACTTGTGGGTATGGTTCATACCTAGAGTCTGCTAATAAGAAATTGTTGGGAGTTTTGAGTAGCGTATTTGGTAGAGTGTTGAGTACGGAGTCCACATTTATTATAAAAAACAGTTACATTTTATTAGACAAATTGAAAAAACATCAAAATATAAAGAGTTTGTTTGCATATGATTTCGCAGACCTATACAGTACAATTAACTTACTGGACTTAAAGGAAAAGGTTATAGATTTTTATAATAAAAACAGCAATATAGATAGCGATAAAGAATGGTTTATTAACTTGTTTCAGTTGGTAGTGCAAGAGAATTACTTGTATGAGGGGAGCAGAGTATTTAAACAGATCCGTGGAATCCCAATGGGGGGGGGGGAGTTGCAGTTCAATTTTAGCTGGCATCTACTTGCATATATATGAGAATAACAATAATTTAAATAGAGACATATTGAGTTATAGGTATATTGATGATGTTATAATAGTTGGATTAAATAACGAAAATGTAAACCTAGATTTTAAATATTATCCAAATACTTTAAAACTAGAACACTCCTCCCGGAATATTAAAAACATCAATCATCTGGATGTGAATTTAGTGTTGGAGAATGATAATTTAATAACAAGGGTTTATGACAAGAGAAATGATTTCGATTTTAAAACTTTAAAGATCCTAAATTTTGAATCGAACGTACATATATCAGTATTTAGAAATGTGTTTACAAACGGTTTAGTTCGTATTGAAAGATTATGTTCGAGATTTGGCGATGCAGTTGACTAGTTCATGAAGTGGATTAACATGGCATTGATGCAAGGTTACCCTGTGAACTTTGTAAGGAGAAACATGAATTATTTTATAGGTAGAAGTAAATATAGAAATGAAATGAATTCATTTTTGAATGCTAAGGGTGGTCTTGATCAGTTGTTGTATGAGTTCAGATAGAGTTGGTTGCTGCTGAGTGTAGCTTAGTGTTTTGGTTGATAGTTTGAATTAATTTGGTTTCGGCAGGAGAAGGGGGACGTTGTTAACGTAGAAGCTGGTTTTAACCCTGCAGTGCATGTTGTTAGCCATGCCCTCCTGCCTTCAGGTTTAATTTTCCTGGTATTGTTTTTTCGTTAGTATTTTGAGTTTGGTTATATTTGTTTTATAGTTTTAATTGGTTATAGTTTAGTGTTCAGTTGAAATATTGTTATTTGTTTTTGGCTATATAGTGTGGTTAATGTAAAATACAATAATCCCTTAACATTCGCGAGAATCTGCCTTGATTATGCGAGATTTTTTTTTTGTTTGTTTCTTTCGTTTTCAGAATTTATAGTGGTTAAAGATGTTTTTCCCTGTGTTTTCTTAGTATCTACATAAAAATCAACATTCAGTTTTGAACTGAAAAAAGAGGGAATGTTTTAGGAAAGCAATATAAGAACAACTGCAGAATAGACATTGCAATGGGCATATTAGATGTGGTAAAGTAACAGGTGCAGGGTCTTGTAGAGATCGAGCTGAAGCTGCACTTAGAAAATAAAAGCATTTTTGAAGCATTTAGCTGTATTTAAATATCGTGTTTTAATATTGTATCGCATACTGACCCACTAATACATTATCATCTCTTTGCGAATAGAGAGAGGTGAAATTACTTTACACAAAAACCTATGCTTTTTTAGCAGTGATTATTTCTCCAGTCAGTTAGTTTGAATTATCTCCAATCAATAAATTTCATATTTATGAATATGTGTGTACCTTCTACATATATGTTATGCATAACGTATTGTTAATACACATATTCTTTTATTCTTTGAAATATTGTGTCACTCTGATTAAAATTTTATAGAACATAACTCCTTTTTTAGTGCAGATAGATAGCCTCGACATTCGCGGATTTGACATTCACAAGGTTTCACTGGAACCCTCGCGAATGTTAAGGGATTGCTATGGGAATGTTAAGGGATATATTTTTTAAATCGAAATTAAACATTAACCCATTTATGCCTAGCAAAAGTACATTTCACATCACTTTTTTATGTAAATTTGGCGTCTTATTTAAAAGAGGACGCCTCGAGCGTCCTTTTTTAAATAAGACGCCAAATTTACATTAAAAAAAAGTGGTGTGAAATGCACTATTTCCCATTTTACTAAAGTATCGACGCTAGGCATAAATGGATTAAAAAAAAGTTAAATATCTGTTGTGTAAAAGTGAAGCAATTATGTGAAATAGAACAGATATTAAGCTGTCAGTGGTAAACATGTTGTGCATTTGTGTTACATAGGGAATCAGAAATAAAATTAACCCGTCAGCACACGCGCTGGGATAAAATCTACCTGGGATAAAATGTGAGAAACTCGTTCGTTACCATTCTGAGCTTTATACTTTTTTTCAAATGAGCGTCTTATATAAGACGTTCTTGCTTGAAGAAAAGTATAAAGCTCAGAATGATAACGAACGAGTTTCTCACATTTTAAGTAAGGATTCTGAGCTGGGGTAGATTTTATCCCAGCGCGTGTGCTGACGGGTTAAATGCGATATGATGCTAAATTGCACCTTCAATGAATAAGTAATACTCTTGAGACTTACGGGTGGTATTCCTTCTTATGAATTTTCAGATATAAAAAGTAATAAAATAATTATCTTTAAAATTTTTGGACCGCTGACGTTTTCAGGATAAATCGAGAACGTTTCTGCAAGGCATTTACAGAAGAATGTTTATGGTATAAAACCGAAGACGACTTCTGTACAGCTGCACCAAAACTATGTCTTATTAACAACAGATTTCAAGTGCGTGGAGTAAGTTTAAACATTTTATTATTTTTTTTAGTGTGTATGAGATTAGCAATAATTAATAAGTGTATTTTTATTTCCTTTCTGTCGATTCCTTTACTTTTCCAAACGACTTATACCTCAGTATGACGAGTACACGAGGGCGTGATAGATTAGAATTTACATTAGAGTAAAGCAAAATGAATGTGAGAAAAAATTCATCATTTACATTTTATATAATTCATCACCAGATAAAACAAACAATATTTTAAATATATCTTTAATCCATTTATTTTTATTGTGGAAACCAAGACCTCCTTATCATAGTATCAGACCTCTCAATCAGCAAGTTGCCTTTGACCGCTATACTTGTCCTGCTACTAGCGCCATCAATCGTCAGTAATAGTATTTACGACACGAAATCACACGGAATTTTAAAGCTCCATTTGTTCTATCCATTTGTTTATGAACTAGTAGTTTTCCTACCACTAAAATTTTATTGTAAATTTTATCTTATTAAATTGACAAGATCGTGTGATTACATGACGAAAAACATTCTATTAAATTTTAGTGGTAAGAAAAAAGCGTAAGAGTTGGCAGCTATGCGGTACTAGACCAGCTAGATTTTTCTATAGATTTTTCTATTATATTTTTGGATGCCAGTTTTTTAGTAGAGACAATTTTGTTTTGTTTGATCGGAGAATTCTGGGATTTAAAACAACAACATTTTCTCTAAAAATATACTGGTGTTCAAAAAGCCCGAAACATGGCAACTGTGCGGTAGTATCCACCAGGCGGCGATACTTTCCGGAGAAAGTCAATTAATAAGTTGGCAATTACCGCGGACATTTTCTCCCATAGACTTTCTCCGGAGTGTCAAGTCTGATCTATGATAAGGGAGTCTTGGTGGAAACTTGAGTTGAAATCTTACTAGAAGGAGCGATAGGATTACTATTTCTAAAATATTCAAATTCTTCTATATGAAATTGCTTTTGAAATAATTATCAGCTTCTCACTATTCTTCCTTCCTGTTTTCGGATTGGCTGCTCACGCATTCAGACATATAAATAGACTCTTTTCTGCCTTTATACTAATTTTGTTTTCAATTTATACAGGTCTTCGCGCCAGTTCGGACATGCTTATCAATCTTTTTAAAGACCAGATGTACCACTACCAGCAATCGTCTGGTTGTGCGCATTTTGGCAGGATTGTCGACATTTTTTCACTTTAATTTTTCGACTTTAATTATTGTCTATCCTTAATATTAACTGTTTATCTTTAACTGTATCGTAATGCATACTGTGCTACTGCTATATTTTTTTCTCTTTGGCTCATGATGTGATAGACCATTACTCATATACAGGACGTGGAGTTGCTTTGCAACTGGGCAGCCCCTGAAACCATAAACTTTTTAACTGTTAATTTAGAATTTATACAATTATTATTTATACAGTTATTAATTGAATGTTCCCGATGCGTTCCCTTATAAGATTTCAATATTATGTTTTGAAATTTATGAACAAATCCTTAATACATTTCCATTAAAGACTTTTTAAAATTTTAAGAAAAAGTACAAAAACTATTCTTTTTTCCGGACTGCCATAGAATTAAAATAAAGTGTCAAGTGAGTGTCACTATTTGGAAAATTATCGCTCGTGCAGTTTTAATATGTAGATGATCCCTATTTCAAAAATTGATTTCAATTTTGAAAAAACAAAAACAAAAAACAAAAAACAAAAAACAAAATTACAATTCCTTTTAGAATGATACTTTCGCATATCGCTGTGATAATTTAGATATAAAGTCGTAAGAAGCAGCGTTTTGTATTTTCTAGGTTTGTATATGGTCTGAATCTTATCGCCCTAAAAATGCATTAAATTTTCTAAAAAATGTCATGTAACTTAATACACACACACACACACATATATACAGGGTGTATCTGAAATGCTTCAACAAACTTAGAGGGATGATAGTACTCATGAAGGGTAGGAAGGTTAAACACGGTGTTATACAATGATAGTGTAAAATTCTGATGAATTGCTTATTCTTTTAATTTTAAAAATAAACAGGTATTCATCAGCAACGAATAAATTAAAGTGGAAAGCAAAAATAAACGCTTTTAAAATTTGTAAAAAATATGAAAATAAGATGTTTATATTTCCCGAACAGATGCAAAAACATAATATTTTAAGCAATTAATTTCTAAATTCTATTAAATTTATCGGCAAAATTTTAAAAGTATTGGAAATCCATATCGAAAATTTAGCATTCATAATTTTACGTCTAAATCCATTATGTAAACATTCTATTTTCATTTCAGCTAAAAATGAAATTTGAAAAATCGTCTGCATCCCCATAGGAAAGCATTATGGCCTAAAAAAAGTTCTATATTTTCCGAATGAATGAACCAAATTTAACCAAAGGCTATACAGCTAATTCCGGATACCTGGCCAACATACCAACTAAAAATCAACCTAATAGGACCATTTGTACGGAAAACAGACAGATGGAAACTAAAAACTTTTCGCGTCTCCACAGTGAGCCTTAACATGACGTTTCGGCAAAAATCTGTCAACACTGAATATATATAAAATATTTCAAACATTACGGAACTTGAAAAACAAGAACAAACATAACACATGAAAATAAATCATAACTTACATTTTGAAGAATTATAATGACCTATTTGATCTTCAAAGAGTAATTTTAATAATAAATATTAATCAAGATTCAAAAATCAAATAGCGAACGCCGAAAATTTGCACTTGTGAAAATGACAACAGCAAAAGCTGTCAAGCTGAATAGGGTTACAATTAACACGTTCGCTGCCAAGCTAAAAATGCCGGAATTTTCATTTTATTTAGAAAGTTCAAATTCATACCAGAAAAAACTAATAGCAATATTTACTTTGTTTTATTACAGACAAATTTCATGATTACATAAAATAAAAATTCTTCTTTTGAAATTTTCGGTGCGAATAACTAATTTTCGATTAAAGAAACGTAGATAGCACTGCGAGTATACTCGCAGTTGGCAGCGAACGTGTTAAACGGAAATCACGAAAAAAATCGCCAAAGCGATGATTTAGTTTATAAGTCATCCAACCGCAGTCGCTCTTTTCAGGCGAAGTTGGATCTCTGTCTTACTCTGTGGCGCCATCAATCACTGCAAAACTAAACCATTATCTTTTACCCATGAGAGTTCTAATTTTTGTCCGGTTTATGTAACAAAAAATAATGCAAAGGAAACAAAATTGCAAAACGAATAATACTGTCACAATAAATTTATTTCATAGATACCTCATAATAGAAGTCATAAGCATCATAATCTCAGTAATGCATTTTTGGATGTATATGGACCACAGTCGGCTTGGGAATACTTACAAAACGAAAAACAGGAAGGTTGGGGAAAGTGCAAATTACATAGATTTGGTGACACCGAAAACTGCAAGTAAGTAAATCTTATTGTGCATTTAGATTAAAAATTAATTGTTCTGAATTGAAAAATATACGGATAATTTTGTATTTTATAAAATAAAATCGCTTGTTTTACTTCAATTTGCAGATATCAGATTTTTAAATATGTATATTTTAAGTTTCAAAACTCTGCTTGAGCATACTTTATTATGTTCAAAGAATGCTTAAAAATGTGCGCTCAACAAGATAGGGTGAAAATTTCCTATAGCGCAATACAAACTTTTATTTGTGCCATACCAATTTAATTAAATACTGATTGCAAAATAGTCTGGAAAATGCTAAGCAATGTGTTTTGTTTGTTTTCAACAAATTATAGTAAACGTATACTTACATTTGTGTGTTTGAAATACGTAACATCGACATAATCTTTATACTAATTAAAATATAAGTGAATTCTCGATTTCTTAATCAATCTAATATATTTCTTAATGCATAGATAATCACTACTATGAATATTATGTTTAATTTTATTATGTTTATATATATATGTTATACTTAATATTATTATTTATATATATTTATATATAGGTATATTCATATTATTAAGTTAAATTTAATATTATTGTATTTAACCCTTAAAGATGAGCGTTACTTGCATATACTGTATTTTGGGAAGTATTTAATTTATATGACTAAATTTAAAATTAAACAAATCTATATAAAAATAAAACGATTTTTTTAAATTGTTAGCATAAATCGTTAATGCAAAGGGAAACTTTTTTTTTACTGTCAAAGTACTGTAAAGTACTATATAAACTTATATAAAATATAATATTAAAATATTATTGTAATACAATAAGTATGTTGTCTTATGTATATATATATATATATATATATATATATTTGGCCTGTGCTTAATATATCATGTGAATATTCTGTTGAACACATATGTTTATGCGTCAATTTAAAAACACATTTGAAATAAAAATTTTAATAAAAATTATAGGAAAAATAATTGCGAATCATATAGAAAAATTATACATTTTATTATTACTTTTATAAATGATGAAATGTATATAATGTAATAATGTAAAAAGTTAATAGAATTGTATATTATAAAATTTAAATACATTGTTTTGCTATATGATAGATAAGCTGTTGGGCTTTAAGGATGCTTAAAACAAATTATTAAAATATGTTTCTTTTAACATTTTACTGTAATAAACTATAAAGAAATTAATATAAATATGTTTTTTATGGGATCTAATTAATTTAGGGATAATGACAGCATGTTAATCCAAGCACCCATAGGTGGGCTGCCATACAAATGTTTTACCATGTATTCGTTATTAGATAAACCGAATGAAGAACCAAGAAAATTAAGTATCAATGATGGTAAGTGCTTTTAACATATGCATAAAATGTACAACTTTGGAAAGCATATTTTATAAAGAGTTATTGTTTAATACAGGTACAAAAGATCATGCGTTGCAGACAGATTTTTAAATATTATTTTCCAAATTTAAGTTATATTATGTAAGAAAACAAACAATACCGAAACGTTCTTTTAACGTGTAATGATGGTGATGATAGTTCAGTTACCGTTTTCAGTGTTAAATGAAAGTTTTATTAGATGTACAGTCAGTGTAAAAAAAGAGTTACAGCCCAAATAATTATGCAACTTAAAAATGTAACTGGTATCAATTGATTAGTAATAATATCTACTGATGATACTCTACTTTTGCTTAGTGTGTGTGGGGAGGGGTAATTTACATATATAAATTATGACAAACTTTAAAATTTTCAATACTAACACCTAATTTTGACAACATACATTGATATTTCGATAAATGTTACCTTTTGATATTGAACGGGAAGTCATTCGTGCAAGTAGTTTAGGATTTATGCATGTTTAAAGTTTGAAACTCCTATGTGAACTGAATTTTTAATCGTTACAAAACAGATTGCAGTGCGGGTGTTTTTTTTAAGCATAACTCTAAAACTATTTGGCCGAATAAGCTGCAATGTTAGATTCGGATATTTGAAACTTATAGAAATTGATGTCTGTTAAAAAATTCAAAGGTTCGATTTATATTTGTTTCTTATAAAATTAATTACGAAATTATATATAATTTTAAATTAATTATCGAAAAAAGTGAATTGTCACCGATGAATTTTTTAACAGGAATATTTTTAACAGTACAATTGTCGTGGCGTAACGGTGACACATGACACTGAATCGTGCACTGATTAATTTTAAGGGGATAGATTTCTTGTCAATTGTGAATGTTTTCTGTCATTTTCCATGTGAATGACAGGAAAGTACAACTAATAGACGTGTAAATACAAATCTCTGAAGTCTCTTGAGTGATGGAATAATTAAAATATGATTTTTATTGTTTCATTCCTGCAGAACGAAAGTGCACAATGGAGCAAGAAGCAGCATCTGTAATAAAAAAAATTGTCTAAATGACAAACATACACTGTAAAAAAATTTCCTGAAAAAAAAAACGGAAATTGTACTGGCAATCGAGACGCTAGTACTATTTCCGTATTTCAACGGATAAAAAAATTCCGTAAATTCCAGGAAATGTTCCATGATTTCTGAAATTTCCGTTTTTAACTTTCTGTTTTATAACAGATATCTTCCGTGATTTTTCGAAATTTTTATGTCGTTAAAATGAAATTTATAGGAACCCCCCCCCCCCCCCCCCCTCAAAAAAAAAGTTTCTTCGAAAGGACAACCTTATCAGAGATAGATACATTTTGTTTTCATCCCTGGTTGAATTTACAGTAAATAACCAACCCCTGCCACGAGTGGAATCGATCCCGCAATTTTCCGTGTACTAAAGTGACGCCCCAGACCTCTGCACTATGACTTTTCAGGACACTTTCTCAAATGTTGTTCCTTATTTCAGTTGCTTTTTATGATGCAAAAACTTGAGGTTTCATCGGTAGATGGATTTTTTCAGAGTTGTAATGTTTTTATTATTTTCTTTTCATAATTTTCATAATTTTGCTGTATTATTTGATGCCTTATAACAGATAAATTTTAAGTTATTATGTATTATATGCGTAAAACATTGTAGTAAGAGTATTTTGAAATAGTACCAACATTTTCTTTTTTCGAACATTTACTTTTTTTAAATTATTTGACTGATTATCTATTTATCAATTCCAATAATAACAACTATTATCTTAAGCAGACGTGTTTATTACATTCTATTAAAATATACATTTTTTTTATCTCTTACTTTAAAAAACTTATGTAAATAAACAATTTTATAATAAATTAAATTATTATATTTCAGCTATGCTGAGAGCTTTTGCATACGGTTCTGTTAAACTTAATAGTTTCAAAATTATTAATAAAAAAATAAATAAATAAATAAAATAAAATAAATAGATTTTTAGATATTTGTTTGAAATTAATGACCTTGGGATAGGTAAGTTTAAATCTGAACTTATTAATTTAATTTAAATTAATTTAGTTTAATTTATAAAAATATAAACTAACGAAATAAATTAAAAACTTCATTTTTATAAAAGTAAAGAAGAAATATTAACTAATTTTATAAATTTAAGGAAAAAATTATAAATTTTGTAAAATTATAATTTATAAAATAAGAAATTTTAATGTAATTCATAAATTTATAAACCAAATCAGTTTAGTTGAATATCTATTTACACAGCGATAATTTGCAGAGATATTATGTTACTTGATGTCAGAAACATTATACGTGTTTGTTATGTCATCAAATGGTTTTTAATTCGACATTTGCGTGTATTTTTCATTATGTTTTACTGATTTATTAGTTATTTCATTAATTAAAATAACAATTGTGTCCTTAAATTCTTATATTCTATTTATTTATTTATTTTGATATTCCAATGGCAACGTTCTCCCGTTTATTTGGCGTTACAGTTTGGCGATAGTTTTTTGTTATGAAAAGTGGTTGATGGGATAATAGAGAAGTACCTTTAAAAGTTATTTCATGCTTATTGATGCCATTTTTTAATATTTTTGTAAGATAATATAAACAAACCCAATGGATAATATTCTCATAGCGGCACAATAAATAAGAACTTTTGTTCGTAAGTACACATGCATAAATAAAGTACACATGCATAAATATATTTTACGGAAATTTATCTTGCAAATAAAGACGTTCAATAAAACCTCACGTGTATAGCTATTTTTCATAATTTCTTTTTTTCTCTGCAACAATGGAAATTTTTTTCGAGATTTTTATCAATGAATTTAAAAAATGAATGACTCACTACACAGCTATTTTATTTGTCTATATATAAGATGTTGGTATATTGTTGGAACATATACGCTGTTGGTTAGATGGATGGATTCTTCATCTTACTTGCGTATTATATATATAGATATTCTTGTACAAAAAACACATTCAAATTCTGAAAGAAACAACAATTAACTAATATTTAAATTTTAATAGCTTAAAAGGCGTATAGCCAACATAGTGAAAAGGTACCCAAGCCGGTACTCGAACCCGGGTCATCAGTATAGCGCACTGACGTTCTACCAACTGAACCACTTAGGAACGATACTCAGCCTGGAACTTTTTTACCATAACATGTTGGCAAGGCTACAAACCCAGCACACGATGGAATATTTTCCATGAGCCGCCAACCCTGGGCCAAACACGAAATCAAAGAAAATCCAGCATCGACAATTGAATAAATTCATATTTAATACTTGGAAATTTTTCCAAAGAAAATTTTTCTCGCCCTGCATTCATAATATTCAATCACAATATTCTTTTAAGTAATTAAAATTTGAATATTATGAATGCAAGGCGTGAGAAATTTTCTCTTGAAAAATTTCCAAGTATTAAATATGAATTAACTAGTTAAAGACTTTTTCGGCACTAAACTAGCATGTATAGAAAAAATAGACTGTTTAAGTGGATAAAAGTAACATGAGTATTTTTTATAACTTTGCAGTAAATTTTATTGATTAAAATATTTGTTTTTGTTTTTAAGGTTACTTTTTTTTGCTTCATCCACATCGAGATCAATTAATGGGCGCCAAAGACAATATTCAGTTCTATATGTACGTTCACGATCCTCGCCATTTAGCAAATCCTATGTCTGAAGGAATAACTCTAAATGGTGGATATAGTTATACATTTTCATTTAAAATGGTAAGGCATAACTGTATATTTGTGCAAAAATAAAGCAACTGCTCTTATTATTATTTTTGAGATTTTACTTAAAACCATTATTGATATTTTACGTCATTTCATTTCTGATATATTGTGTTATTTGATTTTAACATAGTACTATAAAAAGGGATGAATAATAATTAAAAAAATCGAATTAATAAATATGTTTAATATAATTTTTTTAAAGACTTAGAAAACAAAATGCAACAATTAACAATCTACATACGAATTCAAAATTTTATTTTCTCTCATAAAGCTGCCGTAGCACCTTTTTCTTACCGTTAACAAAGTTCATTTAAGTGACATTACTAAATTTTGTTGCATGCTGCTTCAGTTCAGAAATCCTTAACAACTCTTTGAAGATTGTAAATTGTTTTAACCACTGGCGTTGGAAAGAATTGTACGCAGTCAAAATGTTTTTTTTTGTGAAATTGTGCATAGCTGCTCGAATCACTATATTTCAATAATCTTCGCCTTATTTAATGAGACGATTTTTGCGATTAAATAAGCCTATGAATAATAGTAAAGTACATGGCAGATATTGAACTAATTTCCTTCCTTTCCCCCCTCCCCTCCCCCCAAAAAACATCTTGATGTACGTGGCATATCAGTACTTTTATGTTACCGTTATTATGTACCACGCGGAAATCGCTGCAATAGCAGCCTTTATTTTTTGCGTGTGTAAATTAGAAACAATTATTTGATGTTGAAATAAAATGTTTGGTTTTATGGTTTTAATAGCTGGCCCGGAATAATAACCTTCAATATATCTAAACAAATTGTTGAATTCGGAAATTTTTCTCCCGAAGGGATGTGTTGTTGGGGACTCCACTGCTTTGGGAAGCGTATAACTTAGAATTTGTATGATATAACTTAAATTATATTTTTTAAACGGAATTATGTGCAAACAAACCTATATTTCGCTGCCCCACTTCTTCGGATGCGTACACCCGGTGGTACTACGTACGCTTTGATATGTTTTTGCAATAGACCCTCGAATTTGTGGGATTTTATATACGAAAATCTATCCAAACGAACTTTTATTTAAGAAAAAACACACAAAATGTAACCTCATCTTATTTATTTCTTTATTAATTGAATATTTTGTATTTTTCATTAATTATGAAAAATCATATCAGGCAAATGGCTGCCACTGGAGCTTCTGCGGAAGGTGATTCGTTCGAGGTAATTTCCGATGACTTGTTACTAAGTTTCTTTGGTAATCTCTGCTATAATTTGGTGTAACGTAGTGACAAAAATTGAAGAAACTGGAAGAACTGAAGACAGAGTCAGCCATATGCATCTTTGTGGCGCACGTCCAGTCGAGAATATTGCTGCTGTGAGTGATAGTGTGGCTGAATACCCGGAATTATCGATTCGTCACAGTTCGCAAAGTTTGGGCTTTTCTTATGGCTCCCTTTGATGCATTTTGGGCACGAAATCAAAGATACTGATGCGGAATCCATGTGGCTTCAGCTGAGACTCCTATAATAGGAGCTGACGGATATCCATTTTGTTTCGGATTATTGGTACCCAGTTCAGCATCAATCTACCGCAGCCGGAGCTGGGGTTCCCAAAGACTCCTATAATAGAAGAGGTTCTGATTAGCTTGGTTTTTCGTCTGGGTTCCAATTCGGGTGCCAAATCTGCGAGGATGCGTCAGTCTCTATTATGGGAGTTCTAGTTTCAGCAAGACGGAACTTTCCACACATCGCTTGCAACGTTAGATGTTTTGTGTGAAAAGTTCAGAGGTCGCATTATTTCACGTTGTGCTGACGTCAACTTACCGCCAAGATCATGCCATTTAACGCAGTTGGATTTTTTTTTTTTTTTTATGTTTGTGTGGGGTTTCCATAAGAGTTGCGTTTACGCTTACAAAACTGCAGCGCTGGAGCACGTAAAAACAAACATCTCCCAAATTATAGCAGAGATAAACCCCGAAACTTACGAAAAAGTCATCGAAAATTACCTCGAACGAATCACTTGCTGCAGAAGGTCCTGAGACGGCCATTTGTCTGACATAATTTTTCATAGTTAATGAAAAATAATAAATATTCGATTAATAAAATAAATTAATACGATATGGTTACAGTTTGTGTGATTTTCTTATATAAAAGTTAGGAAACTTGAATTGGATCACCTTTAACTTTTAAATCTCCTTTTTAAAACAAACTGACAGAGTGACGATAATGATAGATATTTATATTACAACAGATGATTCTCGAAACTTTGCCTACTCGGAGATTTTTCTTTATCTCGTCATCGCCTCAGATCTGTTAAAGAAATTTTGAAAACATTTGTAATTAAAAAAAATACAAAAAAAAATTATATTTTTTAAATTTATAAATTTTTGAATTGTTATTGTTGACATATGTACTTTTAAAAATAATATCAGGGATGAGATTTCTCCGCTTTTTTGCGTACCAGTATAATCTTACAGAAAATGTAATTTTATCTAATCGGAACATTCTGCGATTTAACAGAACAACGTTTTCTCTAAGATTTTACTGGTATGCAAAAAAGCGGAGAAATCTCATCCCTGAATAATATCTAAAAAGTTTTAAATAATTGCAGGAACAAAGACATAATTTACCGCCACCGTATGATACTAATTGTGTAGATTATGTGGAGAAGTGGAAGGAAAATGGAGGACGCGGTCCAATCACAAAGAAGGTAAAAATCCTAATGAAATTTATTTTAATTACTAATAGTCCAAGATGCAGCGTTACATTTTGGAAACCAATTTTAACGTTAATGATTTTGCTATACATAATATATTAGATAGTATAGATAACGAAACTGCCAGTCAGCTGGCGCACTAGTGAGGAATGTTTCCATAGCAACATCGCAAAACTTGATAAAATATGAAATGAATGGAAACCAGATTACTAATGTTATATCAACACAGAGCAGAGGTACCAAGCCCCTACTAATCTTCCATAATATGTGGATTAATTTGACCCAGTTTAACAACGCTTCGAACCAGAAAATTTATTTAATGAATCTTTATTTAATTTCAGATTTCTACGTGGAATATATTTAATTTCATTTCTTTAAAAAAATTTTGGTGTGAACGTATTAAACCTGGGTCAAATTAACCCACATATTACGGAAGATTAGTGAGAGGGTGACACCTTTGACTCTGAGACATCATCAGTAATCCGGTTGCCATTAATTTATTATTGCAACGGGGTGCGTGATTTTGCAACGACAACACCCGCTGGTGCGCGGCCTGACTGGCAGTTTCGTTGTCTGTTCCATCCTAGCTATCATATATACTAAAATCATCGACGCTAAAATTAGTTACCAAAAATGTGACGCTGCCTCACAAAATGTAACATCCTATTTATTAAACTGGTTTTTAGTAATAAATTAAAATCATATCTCATGAAAATGTTCATGCAGAGTTATAATTATGAAACATTGTTTTTACATGCAAAATTAAAGTAGTTTTATTTTACATCATTTATATGATGTAAAATAAAACTACTTTGCTGATCTAAAATTTCACAATCATTCACCAGCAGAAATCATATTTTAATAACGGTTCTTAAAATATTTTATAAGTAATTTTGAAAAGCAAAAACTATAATAGGAAAATTATTAACGATTTTAATCAAAAATACATTTTTTGGAGAAGCAAGCCTAACATCCCCTTAAAGCAGAGAAATTTCTTTCTTTTAGTCTTTAGACTGGAAACGGTACACATGTGTACTACATATGAGTTGTGATTGCTTTTTGGAGACCATAAGAGCCAGATATTTGAAATCTAAGCCTGCCCGAACAATAATAACTTTCTGTGATCAAAGCTCGAACCCGCTACCGAGAATACTCAATGGTAAAATCTGAAGAATATTCTTAACTTCTTTCAAGACTAATTTTAACATTTTAAAATTTCTTTTTACATAGAAATCACTATTAATCTTTAGTATTTGTGGCACTTAAAAATTAAAAATTATTGTCATTTATGCGTTATATTTTAGGTTGTGCTTATTTTTTTTTTTCTGTAAAGACAGCAAATTTTATTCACATATTCACGAAGCCAATTTCATACATAAATTCATGAAAGGTGCAGATTCTAATATTTTTCAATTTTCATTGACAGTGGTACATCCAGAATTATAGAGCATTGCTCCCGTATGGCGAAGTTTAGCGATTTTTATGTACTTGAAAATGTGTTTCTGACAGCAAATTTACTTCTTATACCCAATCACTCGCAGATATCTACAAAAACCATATTTCTTATTATTTTAAACTATCATACCGCAACTATTGCACACAGAAACAACAACAACAACAACAACAATCCAAACTATGAGCTCGCTTTTGCAGTAATTCTGAAAAAAGACTTCAAACAAAAACAGAGATTGTCGAGGGATATCCCGCGGCCTTTTCTCGTTACTAATACTGACCACGTCAAAATTTCAAAATCAGCAAAAACGTTTCTCTCTACAGCTTATCCATAAAAATTCATTTCTTTTTTTCAGATATAGAGAATTGTAACCCTGTACATTTATATATGCAGTATATATTTATATATATTGGGTTATTCGGAAAGTTCTTTCCGTTTGGGAAAGTTGGTTCGTACAGGAAACTTCTATCATTTAATTATTAGAAAATAATTCCGATATCTAATGTCTAATAATTGACGGGCAGAATTTTCTGGAACAAAATGATTTTTCCAAAAGGAAGGAAATTCCGAAAAACCCAATATATATATATATACCGGGTGATCCAAAAGTCAGGACGAACTTTAAAAATGAATAATTCGAAAACGAATCAAGATACAAAGATACGGTTTGCACCAAACGGATGGAAAAGAAACCGGGTTTTGTGTGGCAACGAAATGAAAAATAGTTCTGTTGGCGACCAACAGATAGCGCTGTCGGATTTCTGCAAGATAACGCAAGAAACGCTACTAAATGCTGTGAACGGTGTGGTGCCTCGTCTCACAGCTGTACTTCTGATTGATGGACAGCACATTGAACATTTACTGTAGTACTAATTAACTCTAATTAAGCTGACTTCAAAGTTGTCAACATTTTTTCATTTGTAAATCATCTTTTGGTGCAATAAAACACTATAGCGCCATGTGTTGGTCGCCAACAGAACTATTTTTTTCATTGCCACACAAAACCCGGTTTCTTTTCCATCCGTTTGGTGTAAACCGTATCTTTGTATCTTGATTCGTTTTCGAATTATTCATTTTTAAAGTTCGTCCTGACTTTTGGATCACCCGGTATATATATATATATATATTTCGTTATAAAAATTGAAGAAAGTACAAATACTACAGGGAAGGACTCGAACCATGGACTTTTTGTTCCGTCAAAAAGTGTATTTATTCGTAAACGCTTAATCTTGAGAGAATACATCCGTAGTTCTACTACTCAAAACGTACAAATAACATATAAGATTTTTTGATACCTAGAAATTCCGTTCATATTCCAAAATTCCGTCTGATGTCGATTTTACTTTTTAAAACACTTTTATTTCACTTTAGAGACAAACGTAATTTTGAGAGCAGAAAAATATTTGCTACTTTTTTTTAATTTATGAAAATTCAGCTTTCAGAAAAATAAAAAGTTTATAAATGAATAATTTATTTTTGTAAAATTTTCTCTGCGCACGTAGATTTTTCTGACACACTAGTGCCACACTAGTCTGGCACACTAGTCGTGGCACACTAGTGCGCCACGACACAGTGACTGAATTTTCGTTTATTTTTCTAGGACTGTATAGAATTATGCAAGATTGAAAGAATGATGGAACAGCATAGCTGTGTGGGAAAAAGCATCACGTATCCCCATCGTTTCCCTATATGCTCGGAAAGTAAGTTGCTGAAATGTAAAATGCGTCTGTATAATATGTGCATATTTGAATCTTTTTGATATATGGAGATTAAATTAGCCTGTATTTCAGGATTTTTTAAAAAAGATATAAAATATTCAAAAGCATTATTTTAATAAAGTAATAAAATGAAGTTCATTTTTTACATTTTTAATCTAAAAACTCAAATGCATGTTCTATTATATTTTAAAATATTCGTTCATCCTCATAAAGCGATCAGATACATTTATCATTTAGCATCTCAGTGATGAATCCTATGATGATCGGTTAGACAAACGCTGTCCAATCCACCGACAACAGGCCGCTTGAAGCCCACTGCTGCACTGAATGCGTCCTGGCAGAGAATTCCTCTTACAATATCGAGAGTTAAGGGAACAACTAAATGACGACTATATAACTACTATTTCGAAATGTTTGTGGGTTCCACAATACATTTATTGAATATATTGCTTCAAGATGATGCGAGTATAAATTTCTTGATGAAAGAATGCCGTCAATGAACTTCCCACATTACTCTAACGAGACAGGGTGCTCCTCCAGGTGGTCCCGAATCAACCAAGCCACTTCGTGGTGCGGGAGGATGACCGGGACCCTGGGCGAGGACGCTGTGGCGGCTGGTTCCAATTTCGTGATTGGGCTAAAGCAGGGTCCCACAGGGAAAGGTACAGACATAGCGCCACTTCCGGGGATTTAGGCGTGCTCGAATTTGTCGGTCACGCTTAACTGCCCTAAGGACCTGCCGGAGATTTCCTGGATCCTGGTTGCTCCTATGGGTTTCCAGGAAAGCCGGGGATGATGATGTCACGAACTTCCCCCTGCGAACCGAACCTGGTGCGGCCCCTTTAGTACCCATGGTTGGGATTAATACAGAGGTGCCAAGTTCCCACTAATTTTCCATAATATATTGTTTAATCTGACCCAGTTTAACAATACTTCAAACCAGAAAAATTATTGGATGAATCTTTATTTATTTAATTCCAGTTTTTTACGTGGATTTCATTTCATTTCATTTCTTAAAATAATTTCTCGTGCGAAACGTGTTAAACCTGGGTCAAATTAACCCACATATTACGGAAGATTAATGAGAGCTTGGCATCTCTGATTACTATCGTAGCGGTTAAATCTCATGTAGTTTTCCGTCGCTAATGTGCATTTTGCATGGGAAGCTATGGCTTATTAGACTTACTCTAACGCAGACTTTCCAAGTCTCCGGCTTTTTGGATACCAGTAATTTAGTACAGAAAATGTTGTTTTATGTAATCGAAGCATTTTGCGATATAAAAGAACAACATTTTCTCTAAACAATTACTGGTTATCAAAAAACCGGAGACTTGGCAACTCTGCTCTAACGAGATAAAATATTTTAACAACTTCTGTGTCTCTAAATCAGCTTGTTTGCATGAAATATTATTGCAAGTTAGAAAAAACATGTCAGAGATGTTGGCGATATAAGGCTATCATTTTATCAAATCATTGCAGGTCTAAAAATAACAGGGGAAGAAACATGATTTGCAATAAAAAAATTAGGTGTGATTTTCAAGATGAACATTGAACACTTGTAAAAGAGTGTTTTTAACACTTTCCAACCTAGTTGAAAAGTGTTTATGACTTCGGTTTGTCTGGCCGTATGGCCGTCTGGCCGTCTGCCGTCTGGCCGTCTGCCGTCTGCCGTCTGGCCGTCTGGCCGTGCTCTAACTCCCGCAAATATGCTCGGATTGCTCTGCAATTTTTATATGTTATAGTCCTTATCTATAGCATGTTCCCTATTTCGACGGAAGTGTGTAGCACTTATACTTTTTTTACAGGGACACTCAAAAGAATTCCATTACATTGCGGTCTATGGGGGAAAATCACTTGAGGTTTATTTAAATAATGTTTCACTATTTTAAACGCATTGAAATTTATATATATCACTAAGGTGCATTAGAAGAAGCTTAATATGGAATAGTGTGTGCATAGCACTTATAGTTACTTTACAGGGACAGTCAAAAGAATTCCGTTACATTACGTCTATGGAGAAAAATCGTCTGCGGTTTATTTAAATAATGTTTCCCTATTTTAAACGCATTGAAATTTATATAAGGTGCATTACAAGAGGCTTACTACAGAATATTGTGTGTATAGCAGTCATCGTTCATTTACAGGGACACACAAAAGAATTCTCTACTGTCTGTTAACAATAATTCCTGGAAGTGCGTTTTAAGTTACTGAACGCGATTTTAATTTTAACTCGCTTTTTGTCTATTACGTGGTGTGTATAAATTCTGTAGATCCCATACAGGGAAGCACAAAAGTTCGCGAACACATTTCCGTATTATTTAACTCCAGACGGAGAATTTTAAACTGTGCTACGCGTTTCCTAACTGAACTAAAATTTAGCATCCTATGTAGTATATATACAAATCTATAGATCCTATACAGGGCTGATGAAAAGTATTCGGATTACTTAGATGTTATCTTTTAGCTTATTAAACGGTATGATTTGTAAAATTTATTTGGAAGCGTTGGAAAGTGTTACATAATCTATGCTTGACGCATGATTTTTCGTTCTTGTTTAAAAACTTTTTTTACTTTTACACTTATCATTTTGACGATTTGACGATCGTACCGATGGACCCTCATAAAGGAACATTTAGTTTTCTTTTCCAAGAAGTAAATGTGAAGCATAACAAATGTAATGCGTGCATAAGTTGAATTAACAAAGTATATATTATGGTAAATTGAGTGAAGATGCCGTAGTTTTTGATTTCATGTTTTATAAAATCGCGTGTGGTTTTTATATGTTATTCATTAATTTCTTGTTAAAGTTGATATATTTACAGTGGTGGCCAGAAGTGTGGACATTTTTTGAAAGTTTCATGTTTTTCAACTTTGTGTGTTTGTAGAATATATTAATTTTCACTTAAATACAAACATTTATACATCAAATCGAAGGTAATTTAATGTAGAAATTAATAATAAAAACTGTATTACAATATCTGTATTACAAAAAAAAACTAATACTAAGATCTATCTTAGATTTGCATTTTTTTAAAGTGATACTTACACAATCAATACTTACTAGGATAACCCTTATTTTTTAAGACAGCTTCACAGCGTCTTTTCATCGAGTGAACGAGTGTTTGGAGTTCATCTTTCGTAATCACATGGTGCCGAGAATCAATTATAGCTTCAATAAGTTGTCTTTTATTGGATGGACGTTTTTTTCATACAAGAATTTTCAAACGTCGCCACAAATTTTCAATTGGATTGAGATCAGGGCTGTTTCCTGGCCATGGTAATATATCTATGCCTTTATTTTGAAATCATGCTTTGCATACTTTTTCTGTGTGGCATGGAGCTGAATCCTGCTGAAAAATAAATGGTGCGTTGTTGGGGAAGAGATCCCTGATGGAAGGTATCAATTTTGGTTTCAGGACAGTTTCGATGTATTTTTTGGCATTCAGGATACCATCAATCACTTGAATTCGGCCCACACCATCTACAGACATACATGCCCAAATCATGACATTTGTTGGGTTTTTTGTAGTTGCTTCAATGCAATCAGGATGAAGTGCTTCTCCTACTCTACGTCTCACGTATTTTCTACCATCACTACCAAAGAGCGATATTTTACTCTCATCGCTTCAGATTACTTGCTTCCATTGATTTTCTGACCATTTAATGTGTTGTTTTGCCCACTTAACTCGTTTTTCACGTTACTTTTGATTTAAATATGGTTTTATCTTTGAATTCTAGCTTGTAGTCCAAATCCTGATAACCTTCTTCTTATTGTTCTTGAACTTACTGCAATACCCGCTGCATTCATTTCACATCTAATGGCATCTGATGAATTTTTTCTATCTTGAAGGCATATTCGTTTAATTTTTCTATCGGCAGTAGCACTTGTGCATTTTTTTCGGCCTGATTTGGCCTTATTTTCCACTGATTTCGATTTTTCATAATGTAAACAGAACTTTCGTACAGCAGAACAAGTCACTGAACCACCAACTTGTCTTGAAATTTCATTATAAGCGAGGCTATTTTCTCTCAATATGACAATTCGGCTTCTTTTTGTAGATGTCCAATTAGTTCTTCTTGTTGATGACATTGTTTATGTTAAAAAAAACTCCTTTCACAACACAGCCCAAGTCATCAAAAAACTTTTACAATACAGCGCAATATGCTAAAAGAACTGTTTTTCCGTTTCAGCGCAGATGTCTTTACAATTCAGCGAACGCACCAACAAACATCTCACAAGGACTCGACAAAATTCTTAGCGGCAAGCGACACGCTTGAATACGAAGGTTTTTCCCTCGTTGTTTCTTCTTCGGCCGATGCGCGAGGCAGCGGTACTTCCGGAATTTTTCGACCAGTGTTTCTTCGCCTGGAGTGACATCGTATCTGAATTTACTTGTGTGTTTCAACAGACCGCGTGGTGCATGGAATAAAAATACTTCAGAGAGAAGGGTGGCTTTCCGATTCATTCGAGATTTTTTTCTCGAGTGAGGAGGTTACCCTAGTGAGCGAACAGTTTTTGTGTTTTACTTAAGTTTGTGAAAAGTGAATAAGATTGTTTAAGTATTATATATTTGTGTAGTGAAAAATCTGTGTACTAGTTTTCAAGAATGGTGTCCACAATTTAAAATGTGTGATTATTTATGAGTGAAACTTCTTAGTGATCGTTTGAAAGATTACAGAGTTCATCTACAAAAATTGCAATTTTGTGTGCGTCGATCAACAAAAAAAAAAGAGAAATGTGCTATATGCTTACAGGTGAAATAAATAATTGTTCTGCATTTTAAATGAATATATATGTTATGTAATTGAGAATAAATACTTATGGATGCATATGGATTCAAATAGTTAGAATTTAAACGTAATATGGAGCATCTACATGTAATGCAATATTATATAATAATATTTTAATTGAATGCATTCTTTTTAAATTAAATATCAAATTAATTGTGTAATAATAACATATGTTTCTTATTTAAATAAATTAATCGAGATCAATCTCTATGTATTTTTATTTTTCTTTTAACTGCATGAAGTGTTTTTATTCTATGTACTTTTATATTTCAGCTAATTTAAGTGTTGATACTCAGGTAGCTAAATGTGGGATGTTATTTTCGGCCAACCTAAACGTACTTAATATTCGGTCAAGGTATAGTTTTTTTAACAGTTTAAAATTAGTTTAATTAAAAAAAAGGACTTTAAATATTCAAAAACAGCAATACTCTATTTAATTGTACCAGTATGCATAATTCAGCAAAATATTTCCACAACAATAACCCTTTTACCCTCCAAATAACCTAAACTATAGTTACAGACATTTGATTGGTCCTCAGAACAGTGTTTGTGATTGGCTAGTACGCTTTTATTACAAAACACGTCCTTATTCAAAACAATTTGTGTTTGTTTGTTCTACTAAAATGAGCATAACTTTTTTTGTAATACACATATTGTAATACTGTTTTATTATTAAATTCTACATTAAATTACCTTCAATTTGATATATAAACGTTTGTATTTAAGTGAAAATTAATATATTCTACAAGCACACAAAGTTGAAAAACATGAAACTTTCAAAAAATGTTCAAACTTTTGGCCACCACTCTATGTATGATTAAAAAATGTATTTCATTTTACAAATGTCATAGAAAGCATCAAAATCTTTGCTTTTTTAAAGTGGTTGCATTTTTGCATCATATCCCAATCTTGGGGTACATCCATACCTCAGTAAGTTTTGGTCGTAGAATAATTAATTTTTATTCTTTTATTTATTAGAGCATGGGTAAAAGTTTTCTGAATATATTTTATAATCCCCAGGAAAAAAATTAATTTCCCAACTTTAAAATAAAAAAAAACTATTTTGATTTAAATGGACGTCGGTTGATTTAATATGATGAAGTACAACAATTAAAATATTTATTTCAGTAGGAACTATACTGATAAAACTAGGCTTAGGAATTAGCTATTGTCAACGATAACAAGGTACGCCCTATATGGACGATCTAAAGTTTTCTTTTCTTGTGCAGTAGGTACGTAACTTTTAATGCAATAACCTTTCATTTATGCATTTTAATAGAATATTCTCTCTGTTTCAGTTAGTACTATTTCAGATAAAGTGGTTGAAGAATGTTCATCTGGCTGTAGGGAGGCATGCGAGTAAGTAAGCTCGTTTCATTAAACTTTTCTACAGAATATCTTCTAGATCTAAAATCTCAGTGTTTGTGTCATTTAATAAACTTTCGATTTCGTTAATGAATTTGGTAGCGCTATCCCTAATGACAGTTCCGTCTTTCTTTGCGGTAACCAAATCCCCACTCACGTTAAAACAAAACAAATGTCAATAAGCTTTTAATTAAATATTTCTAATTTTTATATGTCTAGCCAAACTTTATGCCGGAAATGGATGCCAAATTATTCTATCGGGATGCCATAATACTGTGTTTTGACAATATTATTTCTAATAAATCTGACTTCCATTTCTTATCGATTCACTTTCTTGAAAATTAGATAAAATGATATAATTGGATCTGTATCTTCGAAAGGTTCCGGTGGCGGTAAGCTTCCTTTTTAATGGAAATTCTTCTTAATTTATAAAAATAAAGGCTAGTGAAGACATTATAATGACAGTTCTAAGATGCATAATAAACTTATATTACAAAACATGCACTTTAAAACTTGAAACATAAATACTCACGTTCAGTATTTACAAAAAAAGTTAAACTTAATATATTGCTTATAGTTCTATAATAAATTCTGTTCTAAGAAAGATTTAAATTGAGAAGTTTAATAGTCTGTACCATTATTTCAATTTTTAATTGCTCAAAAGGTGTATAGCCAGCACAGTGAAAAAGTATCCAATCCGGGATTTGAACCCTCGATCATCAGTATAGCACGCTGACGTTCCACCAACTGAGCCACTTGCAACGATACCCAGCCTGTCACTTCTCACTATCACATGTTGTCAAGGCTTCAATCGCAGCACAAGATGGAATATTTTCCCCGTCAGCCACCATCCCTGGGGCAAACACGAAACTAAAGTGATTCCAGCATCGATGATTGAATAAATCTATTTTAATACTTGGAAAATTTTCCATAGAAAATATCTCACGCATTGCATTCATAATATTTCAAATTTTAATTGCTTAAAAGGCGTACAGTAAACATAGTGAAAAAGTATCCAAGCCGGGACTCAAACCCGACTCGAACTAATATGTATTCACTACCTTTCGAGTATTTTTTCGCCGTCGGAAACGAAGATTACAACGGTGTATTTCCCGAAATGGTACAAATATAAAAAAATGAATACTATTTTGAAAATTAGAGTTTTTGAGTACACTCTGAAAACGACATTTTCAAAACTGAGCAAAAAATACTCAAATCTGAGTATGTCGCATAGTCAAAATGGCTCCAAATCAAAATTACTCAAGCTTGAAACATGTATACACTCATTTCTGAAAACATGCACACTATCAAGAATAAAACATCATGTGCTCCTATTTGAGTATGTCCATGTTTCAAAAATGAGTATGAACTGACTTCTATGTGCTCATTTTTTATTTTTTCCATGTTTCAAAAATGAGTTTGAACTGATTCCAATCATTTTTGAGTATGTCCATGTTTCAATAATGAGCATGAACTGACCTCTATGTGTTCAATTTTGAGTATGTCCATGTGTCAAAATTGTGACTATTTCTGATATTTCAGAATTGAAAGCATTAGGTCGTCATATTTGAAACAAAAAGTTTCATAACAAAATGAAAACATCGATTAGTCAGTTTTGAAAGTGTAATTTTTCTTAGTGTACAATATTGTAATCTATGTTTTAATAAATCTTTTCCTAACATAGCTGTATACTGACTTGCCAAGTCTCCGGCTTTTTGTCCACCAGTATTATCTTAGAGAAAATGTTGTTCTTTTAAATCGCATAATGTTCCGATTACATAAAACAACATTTTCCGTACTAAAATACTGGTGTCCAAAAAGCCGGAGACTTGGCAACTCTGCTGTATATGTTTATATATTTGCCAATTGTTTTGCTCTCTAGTATAAAATAGCATAAATATTTTTTTTTTCTGAAAAGTTCTTATGCAAATATTTTACGTGGAATCCCTTATGTAGTATTAGACCTACATTCCTCGAAAATCATGTTTTCGAACAATTCTGCTTACCAAAAACAATCTTTAATCGAAATAAAATAATGTTAATGAAAAAATAATATTTCGACTAAAATTGTTTTACAAAAACTATTATTAGAAGTAATATACTATTCCATATTTCAGCGTTACTTTCTATACTATTGCTGTTGAAAATGCTGAAGATCAAACGGATATATTTGTAAGTCTCTATACATATATATATATCTTTAAACATAAAAAAAATTATAATCTGATTCTTCTACATCCTCCGGAGAAAAAGTGTTAACAATATATTGCCTTAAAGTCATGAAAGCTAAAAATCATTAAAACACCTTACAGCATGAGGAAATTAAAAGTGTATTTGACTCCACATTCTGTTTTGGGCCTCAAGGAAAAACAAACTTTGTGCATATAAATAATTAGACACGAAAATAGCTAGAAAATTTTCTATATGTTTATTTATTACATCAGCTATTTTCACAAAATTAATTAAATGCGTTCTTTTTGCTTTTCTTTTTTTTTTTATTTGACTCTGTCTTAAGATGACAAATATTTTTAATTACATACATACTTTTGTTTGTGAAACTTTTAATATTATTTGTTTTAATTTTTAGAATGCCGGGTATCACAAAAATGACTGACGGATTTTAAAATTCAATAAGTTGCAAACGGGGACAGCATTAAATTCATACCCAGTTCTGAACGCTGTATTCCACTATCGAAGAATTTGTTGTTTCCATATCAACGAAACATTCCATTGAAATCATATCGAATCGGGTTCAGAATTGGGACCTAAGAACATGATTATAATGCGAATGAGACCAACTCCATAGCCTTAATCTCCTTCCTTCGCATCAATGCTGAGTGACGTCAGTTTCGGCCTCGACTGAGCGCCAATCTCTGTCAGCGCCATCCATTGTTTGAAATTCGAACTAAAATGAAGAATCACAGTAAAAAAACTCAGTTAAAATTTAAATACTCTAACAAAGAGTTTCTCATTTTTACAATTAATTATACTTAAAGTGAATTTAAATCTTATTTTTAATTTTACCAGTCATCAGGCATTAGTATGTATTTTAGGAGAGCAATAGATGTATAAATGTGTCCTTCTACAATAATATTATCGTTAATTAACATTATATTTCTCTAAATAAATTTATTTGTATTGTCAATAAAATATATACATTAACAGTCATAATTAAAAACATAGTTAGTTATTTTCTTTAAAAACACATATGATATAAATCGACGATTTAAAAGGTATAACACATGACCAGTCTGGGTATAATACTGGCTTTATACAAATAGAATATTCTGTTTTTTAGACTGTCTAAAAAATGAATTTAAAGTTTTTCTCCCTACAGGAACATCACAGACAGAAAATACTATAACGGTTCAGAATGTCCCTATCGCTTGCTGCATACATTATCTGAACCAACATATTTGGACACTGTTAATGCCTATTTTTTTTGTCCTGTGCATATTACGTTATAATCTGACCTATGTTTGTATTTCACAAATACTTTTCCTAAAATATGGGATGCAGAGCGATGAAATTAGAACCAGTTATATGCATATGAACTGAGGGTGTCATATAAGTTGTCAGAATTTTAAAATATTAATTAGTTTAATAGATGATAAATTTTTTTATCTTTTAAATTTGTCTGAAGAAGGCAACTAAACTATCCTCTTTTTGTGGATAAAGGAGGGAAAAGGGGCAATCAAACGAATTGGTTATTTTTTAATGACGTCATTGTTTCACTAAAACTGAAAAGAGAAATTATTTTATCCACCTCACTGAAACAAATCAATTTTTTATGATTGAAATGGTATCATTATTATGGTCAACATTATTAAAATGCACTGAAAACAGTTTTTCCCCATTCATCGTAATGTATCGGAATAATTTTGATTGCCCCTGTAATCTAACCATAAATACTACACACTTCGTTTTCACGACCGAACATACTATGGTCATCCTCAATAACATATATCAATTACATGGCAATCCGACTGTATTTACGCGAGTCTGAGAGCGGACAGACGGACAAACAGACAGACGGACAGACAGACAAACCAAATTCATAAACACTTTTCAACTGTGTTAGAAAGTGTTAAAAAGAAACTTAGGTGTTATCTTGATACTAACATTTCAACAAATCTGAAATTTTTAATATACACGCCTAATTTTGACATCACCATTGGATTTTTTGGTAAATTTTACCATAGTATATTATACGGGAAGTCATCCGATGAAGGATTTTAGGACATAAGTACATATAAAATTTTATCATCAATTCATTATTAATAGTTTTAAAAACAAATTTCAATTCGTTATTTTTTTAACCCCTTGAAGGGCACCGGTATATTATATATACCACTTAATTTTAATCCCAAAATGCCACATTGACACCAGAATTTTATAATCAAATTTTGAATTTTTAAGGTAAATGAGAAAAAGCTTTTACTTATTTAGAAATAAATTTGTTCATGAATCCTGGTGTCAATTAATCATTTCCATATTTTAGCTACAAGAGTACTTTGTCCCTGAAGGGGTTAATCGATAGCTTAAAAACTATTTGGTTGAATGAAATAATATTTTATATTCGCATATTTGAAGCTTCTAAAAATCCATTTCTGTTATTTTTTTTAAATGTTTCAATATATATTTGTTTTCGAATATTAATTTCATTTTTTACACATATATTAATAATATACACAAAAGAGAGGAATTGCAATTGCTTTGTTTGTACTTTTTATGATTTTGTTTGTTGGTGCTTTTTTATTTCTTTTCATGAGTGTAGCAGCATTTACCTGAAAAAAACTGGAACTAATTTTTTTATTTGTTTATGCAAAATTTTTTACTGCTTTTAGACACATTTTAGTTCATACAGCGCACTCGTATATACATTACTTGATTTTATGTTAAATTTTAAAATGTGTCACATAATGTTTACCCTGTATATATTTTTCAAATGAACGTGCAACTTCATTTTACAGCAGATTAAAGAAATGACCATTTAAAGGGGAAATCACGTTTAAGGTTAAAAAAATCGAAAAATAAAAATAAAATTAGCATGGCTTCCTTGAAATGTCACAAATACACTACAAAAAGTATTTTACAATAACTCCAATTAGAACTGAAGTTATAGCTAAAAATATCTTGTAAAAAGCCATTTCCTGTCATACTATAAAGTTACCTTTGAAGCTCTTTTACACAAAATTATTTTTTGGCATTGCGCGCACTCTCGTTTAAAAACTAATTATCATAGAACCTTGAAATTTTGCGTATAATTAATTTTCATGTTCACTTTCAGGCTGAACCTTTTAGCCTGATTTTTGTCATAGAAAATTTTGTATCAAAAAGTTAAATCTAAAATTTTTGGTAAATTTAGTGAATATCGTTATAAAAGCCATTGTTTATGCTAATGAATTTCAATATACTTTTAAATTTAGGTTCAGTATAAAATATAGTAGTATAAGTAAAAATAAATGAAATACTAAGTATGTGTCTGCAGTAGAATTTTTTAAATGTTGTATGCAAGATGCATATTTTAGTATTTATATTTTTAAAAAGCAATTTTGTCGTTATAATTTAATTAATTAATATTGTTAAAAATATATAATTTGAATATTTTTTAAACTACAAGAATGTGTGCAATTGTAGAAAAATGAATCTTTGAATTTAATTGATTGGCTTTAAAAGTTTTTCGCACTGGTTTAATTATTGTCATTTTCGGGCTGCTCAACGTGATCTCCACCCCCCCCCCCACCTTAATTAGCTTGCACTGTAGTTTTATTTTATTATTTGTAAAAATAGATTTGCTATTAAATTATAGAATTACAATTATTACTTAATTCAAATTGTTTAGTGAAATTTATAATTACTTTTAGTGCCATACTAGGACTGCTGGTCGGTACTGCAAGTAAGTAATTTCATTTTGTGAATTTTATTTGAAATTTTTTTTGTAAATCATTTCAGAATAATAAAAATATTTTATTTAAAAACGTAGGAAATTTACAATGCGTAAAAGCATGTGATAAAATCTTTCTATACTTTTTGTTTACTCAATTGTTTAAATTATTGCGCATGTTCAATTGAGCAAATGATTTGAATTAAAAAACAATCAACTGAATGAATAATTTACAATTACAGGTAAAATAGATCAATAATTGAGTAAAATACAACTGATGTCCATTGACAAAAATTTGGAAAGAACTTCGTTTTGGCACTAGAAATGAAGAACCACAAAAAATAAAGTTGTTTTACCCTGTTTTTTTGGGGGGGGGGGAAGAATGGAATTTTTAACTCAAGGTGGGGGAAATTAATTTTTTAAGTAGGTCAAGTGCGGTATCGTTTGTTATGCATTGTTTAATTCTGAATCGAATGACACCATTCGCAAGTCGATACAATGTTTCGTTACAAAGTTACGCCAGGTTTTCAAATACAAAGTCGATGATTTACCTCAGTGCAGTTAATATAGGTTTTTACAGAAAGAACAGATGGCTATTCACGAAAATTTGGGAAGAACTTCGTTTTGGCACTAGAAAATAAGATATGATGAGTCCCTCAAAAATAAAGTTGTTTTATAGTGTTTAGAGGTGTATGCAAAGGGACATTTTAACTCAGGGTTGGGGGATAATTATTTTTTATTTAATAGGTCAAGTGGGGTATTGTTTATTATGTATTTGTTAATTCTGAATCTATTGAAACTATCTGCAAGTCGATACGGCCATTTGTTACAAGGTTGCGCTAGTTTTTATAAATACAAAGTCGACGATTTTATTTAAACATCCCCCTGAATTAAAGTAATGCTCCCCTTTTACCCCTCAAAACACGGTAAAACAACTTTAATTTTTGAGGACTCGTCAGATCTTTATTTCTAGTGCCAAAACAAAGTTGTTCCCAAATTTTCGTGAAAGCCTATCAGTTGTTTCTATAAAAATCTATATTAACTGCATTGAAATAAAATCGTCGACTTTGTATTTATAAAACCTAGCATAACTTTGTAACGAATCATCGTACACTGTAAAAAATGACCAATGTTTCTTATTTTATAAAAATATGCTATAACCACGAACGAAAATATAATATAATCTTCTGAGTTATCCGAAATTTCAAATAGCATGTTACATAGTCTTTTGAATCCCCAGAAACGAATACATTTTCAAAATTTAAAGAATAATTTATAAAAACAAATTATTTTTAGCTGCCCGAATTTTTCAGAAACGTTTCCGAAGGGATTTTATAGTGTATTAATTAGTGTCCTCAGGCTGGAATACCTGTTTTTCGAATGTTATCCATTCTCAAGTTCACGTTTTCAGCCGCATAATTTAATTTATACATGAAAGAGTAAAGAAATAATCTTAATTTTAATGTTATTGTTAACGCTGTTAATTTTGCATGTTTGTCTGTTAAACATTTTTTTTTAGCATGAAAATGTTTACTTCAGAATTGATAACATTCGAAAAACAGGTATTCCAGGCTGAGGACACTAATTAATGCACTATATTATCCCTTCGGAAACGTTTCTAAAAAATTCGGGCAGCTAAAAATAATTTGTTTTTATAAATTACTCTTTAAATTTTGAAAATGAATTCGTTTCTGGGGATTCAAAAGACTATGAAACATGCTATTTGAAATTTCGGATAACTCAGAAGATTATATTATATTTTCCTTCGTGGTTATAGCATATTTTCATAAAATAAGAAACATTGGTCATTTTTTACAGTGTATCAACTTTCGAGTGCTGTCGTTCGATTCAGGATTAAAAACTACATAGTAAACGATACCCCACTTGTCATATTTAAAAAAAAGTTGAATTATCTCCCCTGAGTTAAAATGCCCCCTTTCCCCCCTAAACACCGTAAAACAACTTCAATTTTTGAGGGCTAATCGGATCTTATATTTCTAGTGCCAAAACAAAGTTCTTTCCAAATTTTCATGAATGACCATTAGTTGTTTCTGTAAAAACCTACATTTGCTGCACTGAGGCAAAATCGTCGACTTTGTATTTGTAAAACCTGGTATAACTTTGTAACGAATTATTGTATCGACTTGCGGGTGGTGTTGTTCGATTCAGAATTAAAAAATGCATAACGAACGATACACCACTTGACCTGCTTAGAAAAAATATCCCCCACTCCCTGAGTTAAAGTCCCGCCCCCCCCCTAAAAAAAAACAAACAAGGTAAAACAACTTTATTTTGGGGGGACTCATCGTATCTTTAATTCGAGTGCCAAAACAAAATTCTTCACAAATTTTAGGGAATGGCCATCAATTGTTTTTAAAAATTCCCTATTTTACCTGTACTAATATAAATATTTTAATACTTTAATTTTCTTTAAATGAATATTATTACTTAGACCAATTTTACCAATTTTGAAAAATATTTAAAAAATATTATTATTTTTCAGAAAAGAAAGCATAGATATTGCTATAAAGTTTAATCAATTGATTGTACAAAAAATCATCATGGAGCCTAAGTTCCAGGTGAGTATTTAGATTAAGCGAGTTAAAGATTACATTTTAAAAATTCATATCAGTTTATTGCATGTCTTCTAATGTAACTAATTAATACATACACACACGCACACACACACACACACACACACACACACACATATATATATATATATATATATATGTATTGTGACATCTGGAAAGTGGTATACTTCTGTTGAGATAATATTGAAATGTTTCAACGTCACTGGAATTTACAAAAAAAATTATTTAAAAATATAAATGTGTAAAAACAGTTTCTTCACTTCCATTATAAAAGCAAAGTTTTATCCCAAAATTCTGGTGAGAATGGGGCATTTATGTATTCAAAATATATTTTTAAAAAACCCGCAGAAATTTCTTAGAAAAATAAAAATTAGTGACAAAATACCTCTTGCTATATAGAGGCACACTAAGAAAGGATTTTCAAAAATTCCACCCTAAAGAGGGTAAAAAGGGAAACAAACTTTAAGAAAATTCCTTAAAAATCGGGTATTATAGTTATGTGGCAAATGATAACATATTTTAATGTATTTTTGTATGCTGAATTGAATGGTACCAATTAAATACTCCTAAGTCAAATAGTTCGTAAGATTATTGCACATTTTTGTAATTTGGCGATGTCTTTAAAGCCAAAATCACAAAATTTCTAACAATACAAGTAATAATTTCTAAAAATACATCCGTTAGTATAGCAATGGAATAAATTCAAATCAACTACATTCTTCTAAGTTCTATTGTTCGAGAGATATTGCGTAATTTTTTTTAATATGGCGATGTTTTTTTCGCCTAACCCTAAAAAAAATTCTAACTTTACAAATGATAATTTCTAAAAATACACGCGTTTGCATAGCAACGGAAGAAATTCAAACTGTCGATAAAACGCGTGGGACTTCTTTTCATAGTTATAAGATAATGTGGCGAAATCTGCTCCCGCAAACAGTTATCATTACTTATAAAAGAGTATGTCCTGACTGATTCATAATCAACTCACGGCCAAAACTACTGCACATGGAAGCATGAAAATTGGCGACAAAATACCTCTTGCTATGTAGAGGCACACTAAGAAAGGATTTTCAAAAATTCCACCCTAAAGAGGGTAAAAAGGGGAACAAACTTTTAGAAAAATCTTTAAAAATCGGGTATTATAGTTATGTGACGAATGATAACATATTTTAATGTATTTTTGTATGCTGAATCGTATACTAAATACTCCTAAGTCAAATAGTTCGTGAAATATTGCACATTTTTCTATTTTGGCGATGTCTTTGGCGCCAAAATCTCAAAATTTCTAACACTACAATTAATATACAAGTAATCTATACTTTTAAAAGAGAACATGTCCTGACTGACATAATCAAAGTACGAGCCTCAACCGTTGGTCCTAGGGCAATGGAATTTGAAAGACGTGTTCCTTACACAATGTAGGCACCCACTAAGAAAGGAGTTTTGAAAATTCTCACCCTAAGGAGGTTAAATGTGGGGTCGAACGTTTTAGGTCATTTCGTCTTTTTGCTGTATCTCGGAAGAAGTTTTAGGTAGGAGCGTGAAATTCGGAATAAAAAATCTACTGCAGAATAGTTAAACATGTATTTCAGGCGATTTTAGAAATTCATCCACTAAGGGTTCAGCCAATTAGGGGGGGGGGGGTTAAATAGGGTATCGAATATTTTAAGTCATTTTGTCATATCTCAGTAGAAGTTATAGGTAGGAGCGGGAAATTCAGTAATACAAATCTACTAAAAATAGTTAAATAGGTATTTCAGATATTTTAGATATTAATCCACCAATGGGGTTACACAGGGGGTCGACAGTTTTAGGTAATTTTGCCATATCTCAGCAGTAGGTTTAAATAGGACCTTGAAAGTCATCATTACGAATGACTAAATAGTAGTTAAACATGTATTTCAGCGAATTTAGAGCAAGCAAGTTTGCGGGCAACATCGGCTATGAACGCGATTATGGAATATTAGACGAATAAGACAACTATTGCTGACTTTTATTATAGTTTTTCGTGACATTTATCCAAGGAAAAGTTTTTTTTTTTTAATTTCATATTTTATAAATTGTTTTTGCGCTTTCGTCTTTTAGCGATCAGATTCAACATACAAAATATAATACATTTTCTCCTCTTTTCAAAAATACAAATTTTGGAAGTAAAGGTTTTCGATTAAATACTGATCGCTATATTTATGTGCTCGGGTATGCATAAGGATTCCATATACTGATTGCCGTATAATCAGTTTACAGGCGTGCAACACAAATGGGCCCTGTTCAAATGATTTCATTTTAACGATTTATGCACGCAAAATAACTGAAGCACGTTATAGTTATAGCTGAAGTAACGATATATGTGTGAGAAATACACAGAGCCCCGTTATTTTGATCACTGCATTAACAATTTATGGCCGTGAAACCACAGTACCATTTACAAAGATCGCCATGTATTTCAGACAATCCCATTTTTATTTATTTTATCTGAAAGCTCTCAGCCCACACTAGATAATCACAGGTAGGGAACCAGCAGTACTTTGTCAGGGGGCTTATGAAAAAAAATTATTATTAATGTCGCGAAATATTTATTTACGTGCTTTTTTGATATTTTTACTAGTGATTTTCGTATTTTATTTATATTTTCTGTTTGTATATAAAATGCATTTTCTGGGTCCCAAGCGAAGTCAAGGTACTACGCTGCAGAAAGTGAGAGATAACAGGCATGTCTTCAAGAACAAAAAAACTACCGATAAATTTTTAAAAGATCATGTAGAATGTAACCGTATTGATGTGTATGTTTAATTAACAAAGTATTTTTAATATGCATATAATTTTCTCAGCTAATTATCTACGTTCTGGCGAATGTCTACTTAGAAAATGAAACCATTTGTAATTTAAATATTTCTTAGTAAAAAAAAACATATATTAGTTAAATTGTAAATTTTATTAAACGGAAACACTGTTTTTACTAAATTAGAACATTATGTTCAAATGTATTTAGAAACTGATGTATTTTTACAATAAATTGAGTAACGTTTAAAATAACAGGCATGACTCCACGAACAAAAAAACTACCGATAAAATTTTAAAAAGATCATGTAGAATGTAACCGTATTGATGTCTATATTTAATTAACAAAACATTTTTAATGTGCATATAATTTTCTCAGCTAATTATCTACGGTCTGGTGAATGTCTACTTAGAAAATGAAACCATTTGTAATTTAAATATTTCTTAGTAAAAAAAAAACATATATTAGTTAAATTGTAAATTTTATTAAACGGAAACACTGTTTTACTAAATTAGAACATTATGTTCAAATGTATTTAGAAACTGATGTATTTTTACAATAAGTTGAGTAACGTTAAAGATAACAGGCATGACTCCACGAACAAAAAACTACCGATAAAATTTTAAAAAGATCATGTAGAATGTAACCGTGATGTCTATATTTAATTAACAAAACATTTTTAATATGCATATAATTTTCTCAGCTAATTTTCTCAGTTTTTGTATAAGTGAATACTGGTATTTATCTGACCTAAAATCAAAGAAATTTAGGCCATTTTTAGGATAGATATTGCTTATTTGCTATTATAAAAAAATTACATTTATCATTCCTGCACTTTACAATTTGACCAGAAAAACTCAAAAAACGAATTATCACACCATACAATTTATATAATGAATGAAATGAAATAGTTTTTAGGATGTATCTGTAAGAGTCGATACCATTTTTCTTTAGGAAAAACTTGATACGATACGGATATAGAATACCCTTTTCCATTAACAACTTTGCTGTATATTTTTCAAAGTATTACCTTTGTTCATTTTAGAGGAAACTATTAACACAGAATCAAATATTAGTTTAAGGATTTTAAACCTTTGATGTTTGCTTATTGTATTTTATTAATTGCGTTATTGCATATCTGTTAAAGTTAAAACATCTAACGTCATTTTCTTGCATTTCTGTTTTCATTGTAGAACATCGAACTCTTCAGTTACATCGGTGGCTTCATGGGAATGTGGATGGAAATCTCCCTCGTTACTTTCATTGACTTCTTGGAAACAGTGACGGATGTCATAACATTTGCTGTGAAGAAATGGAAAAAGATGTATCGAAGAAAGAATTTGCGTCGCATATTTTTATACTGAATTTGAGAGGTTTCACTTCGTTCATCTCAACAGAGGTGCCAAGTTCCCACCAATCTTCCGTAATATATGGTTTTATCTGACCCAGTTTAACCAAGCTTCAAACCAGAAAAAATATTGGATGAATCTTTATTTATTTAATTCCAGTTTTCTACGTGCACTTTATTTCATTTCATTTCTTAAAATAATTTCTGGTGCGAAACGTGTTAAACTTGGGTCAAATTAAGCCACATATTACGGAAGATTAATGAGAGCTTGGCATCTCTGTCTCAAGTGTTGCACTTATGGATTTATGGCGTGATCACGTCATTAATACGCCTGGAATTTTCTTTATAATGTTCTGAGACACATTTAAAATAAAAATTTTGAACCATAAACGGTGTTTGTACAGTGTTGTGATTTAATTTTTTTTCAGTAAATATAAGGTTGTTAAATTAATATGGTATCAAAATCAAACTCATATGTGTGATGGTATGCTTCAAGAGAAAGAAATTTTGCATTGGAACTCAGGATTACGATTCAGGCAAAAATACAGGGTGTTGTGAGTTCGATTAATGTAAAGCATCATGTTTTTAATTTGATAGAATAGGTGTATTACAACCGAAAGTTCTATTGCAAAATGTGTTTACCTTAAGGTGAACTATAACCTCTCTAAGTTTGTCTGTATACCCTGTATATGTTTAAATCTTAAGAACGGATGGTACACTTTAAAATAAAAAAAATATTTCTTAATTTAGGAAAATACAGAATACCACAAACAGAAATATGCGATGACATCTTCCAAGTTATCCACGATTCCGAAAAGCGTTCTTTACCTTTCGAATTTTTTATATGTTCGACATTTAACTCCTTCAGGGGCAAAGTACTCTGGTACTTAAAATGTTGAAATGATTGATTGGCACTAGGATTAACGAACGAATTTATTTTAAAATAAGTAAAAGCTTTTCCTCATGTACCATATAAATTCAAAATTTTATTATAAAATTCTGGTGTCATTGTGGCATTTTGGAATTAAAATTAAGTGGTATATATAATATACCGTTGCCCTTCAAGGGGTTAAAGAAGTATAAATATATAATAACATAGTTTCTTCTGCCATTGATTTTCAAATACTTTTACGAGTAGTTTTTATAGTGTCCAAAATTAATCAGGTTTCTCAACGCGGAATATAGGTTTTACGAATAAATGTTCTATATCGTTGACCCTGTATGGCTCATATATGACCAGTATATGACCAGTATATTCAGTATATGACCCTATGAATGCTAATAAGTTAGATATATCATATAGTATAATGAGAGATAAATTAACATGATAAAGGTATATTTTATATGAAGTTTTCCTCAAAATTTAGCAGAAAGAGGTTAGAGGTGGCATTTGACATGGAATTGTGTCTATATTGTGTCGTTTACATATTAAAAGTTGCACCAATTTGAAATTTGAAAATGGTAACACCCATTTTTGCCATTAGTTTTTCAGTTTTTTGGATCAAAACAGACCGGCAAATGATATAGTATATATATTAATTAAATATCTGTACTTGCAAGTAATCAATGTTTGATAATACTGATGTTAAATATACATGATAAACTGTAATTTATATCTTCGCAAAAATTGTCCAATTAAGTCGTATTTAATTTTAATCATATAGAATGAAAAGACCCGAAAATATTAATTCTAGGAATTCTTTCAATTACATTTCTTTTAATTAAGAAAAATATAAATGAATTCATAGTAAAAAATATGAACTCTGATCTACATTATTCTTTACTTACAGACCACAATCATCAAAAACTTGGAAACTTAAATTTAAAGCTGTATCGAATAATTAGTTTTGAAGACATAGAGATATTTTACTGTATGACAGCCAATGTCACGTCCAAGATCTCCTTATCATAGTATCAGACCTCTCAATCAGCAAGTTGCCTTTGACCGCTATACTTGTCCTGCTACTAGCGCCATCAATCGTCAGTAATAGTATTTACGACACGAAATAACACGAAATTTTTTCACAGCTCCATTTGTTCTAGGCATTTGCTTATGAACTAGTAGTTTTCCTACCACTAAAATTTTATAGTAAATTTTATCTTATTAAATTGACAAGATCGTGTGATTACATGACGAAAAAAATTCAATTAAATTTTAGTGGTAAGAAAAAAGCGTAAAAGTTGGCAGCTATGCGGTAGCAGACCAGCTAGATTTTTCTATAGGTTTTTCTATTATATTTTTGGATACCAGTTTTTTAGTAGAGAGAATTTTGGGATTTAAAAGAACAACATTTTCTCTAAAAATATACTGGTGTTCAAAAAGCCCGAAACATGGCAACTGTGCGGTAGTATCCACCAGGCGGCGATACCTTCCAGAGAAAGTCAATTAATAAGTTGGCAATTGCCGCGGACATTTTCTCCCATAGACTTTCTCCGGATTGTCAAGTCTGATCTATGATAAGGGAGTCTTGGTCACGTCAATTCGTCGTCCACAATTCTTCGCGGAACAATTCATCACGCACAATTCATCGCAGTGTCAAATCGTTACAGCGTCAATTCGTCGCTGCGTGAATTCGTCGCTGCGTCACGTTGTCGCGGCTAAAATTCGTCGTGGAGCAAATTCATTCCAGCGAAAATGCTTTTGAAGGCGACGATGATAAAAGTCTCTACTTTTCTGTTTATACTTTTTTATTCTTAATTTCCTATGGGCTAAGGAGTGCTCATTTGCCACCTTCCCCTTATTACTCCCATGCCAATTTATGTGTTTTGTAATTTTTTTAGTAATATTCTTTGAATTTTTTCCGTCATCTTATCCGTCTATTTTTATCTTAACTTTCGCTCCATTTTTCCGGTGATCAGAAGCAATATCTGGTCCATCTGTAATTTAAAGAAGAAATCACTTGCTCTAGACTAGTGCATTAAACACGTATTACTTTATTAAGAACTTCTCAAAAACAGCATATAAAAAATCCCCTCTATTTCAATGATTGATATCTTTAGTCTGTCTAAAGCAATAAAAAGATAAATATATCTACATGAATATTTTAATCTGCATCTAAAATCGGTCTTTAAATATGTTAGTTAAAATTTTGTACTTCTGAAAAAAAGATTAAATAAATTATCATTAAATAATTTTACTAAATTAACTCTAAATTCATACTTATCTATTTCCAAAAAAATTTCGCTGCGATGAATTGACCCCACAACGAATTGACTCTGCGATAAACTGATGCCTCGACGAATTGACGCTGCGACGAATTGTTCGCGATGAATTGTTCCATGATGAATTGACATAGAACCATGACAGTCTAAGGAATTCGCCTTCAGCTTTTGAAGGATCGGCATAAAAGAAAATCGTAAGAGTCCCCTGGGGAAAAATTGTAGGATTCTCGTTTATCTACAAAAGGCGTATTTTATATTTAAAATTATTGCACATTTCTACTGGTGATTTATTAGTGTTTTTGGTATTGTTAATTGTGAAAAATAAAATGTATTTTCCAATATTTATGGATTAACCGTCTACACATTTATATCTCTATAAAGACTTTTCAAAAAACATGTAAACTACACCGTTTTACACTATTTTTTGGTGCAAAGAAGTCAAAAAATTGTTAAATGGGGTTATTAACACTTGAAAAGTTAAAGTTGGTGCAAATTGTTATAGGTAGACCAAGACTCCCTTATCATAGATCAGACTTGACAATCCGGAGAAAGTCTATGGGAGAAAATTTCCGCGGTAATTGCCAACTTATTAATTGACTTTCTTCGGAAAGTATCGCCGCCTGGTGGATACTACCGCACAGTTGCCATGTTTCGGGCTTTTTGAACACCAGTATATTTTTAGAGAAAATGTTGTTCTTTTAAATCCCAGAATTCTCCGATCAAACAAAACAAAATTGTTTCTACTAAAAAACTGGTATCCAAAAATATAATAGAAAAATCTATAGAAAAATCTAGCTGGTCTGCTACCGCATAGCTGCCAACTCTTACGCTTTTTTCTTACCACTAAAATACAATAGAATTTTTTTCGTCATGTAATCACACGATCTTGTCAATTTAATAAGATAAAATTTACTATAAAATTTTAGTGGTAGGAAAACTACTAGTTCATAAGCAAATGCATAGAACAAATGGAGCTGTGAAAAAATTTCGTGTGATTTCGTGTCGTAAATACTATTACTGACGATTAATGGCGCTAGTAGCAGGACAAGTATAGCGGTCAAAGGCAACTTGCTGATTGAGAGGTCTGATACTATGATAAGGAGGTCTTGAGGTAGACAATACTTAATACAAAAATTGCATTTATATTTGAAAGAAAGACACAATTTCCTGTCAAATGGCACCTCTCACAATTTTATGCGTTAATTTCCTGATAAAATATAATGGAATGTTCTCTGCCATTCACACTTTTCTTTCACGGCGGCACATTAATGCATATTTTAGCTATGTAGAAAAAATTCTTAACATAAAAGCAATTTCTTCATTGCATAATTATTTTATAGTGCATAGTCAGTGCATTCTATAGTGCATATCCTAGATAGTCAGAAGAGATGCGGCTGTTCGTTTTATTACTACTCTTGTCTCTTTCCACAAAAGTATATTCAACACTGGATTAAAATACTTTATTGCTGTTTTTTTTTCTTTACAGAGTACAATTGTTTAATTTTCAAAGTATAATTTTATTAAATTAGAAAGTGAATGAAGGCAAAAATAAAACACAACAGTGCCAATGAACATAAGAAGTAAACCAGTTATTATACATTGTGTTTGTCATCTGCATAACTCGCAATTCTCGTCTTCATTTTTCTTCCCCTTCTTACGGGGTACACAATAATATCCAGTAGTACTTCGACCAAATCAAACAGTGTTATAAGAGATAAACCGAGCCATAATCCCATGTATCCGCCAATGCGACTGAATAATTCTTCGCTCTAGGTTATGAAGAAAAAAAAATGCATGTCAAAATTGTGCAATAAATCATATATTTATTGAAATACATGGTATTCTGTAAAAACCACATAAACTGTCCAGGGCGTAACACTATCTCAAAGTATGTAAAAATTGTACATCTACGTCCATACATCTAAGATCATTAGTTTTTGAGAAAAATCTTAAAGAAAAGGTTTGAAATCACATTCATCGCACATACAATAAGTTTTAATCGAAATATGAATATCAATAATTGCATATTAGATGTCACATGAATGTCCGCATGAGAAGAGGATCAAAGTATGCTCAAATTAGCCACATACTCAAATTAGTAAAACAATACATCAATGTATCGTCCTGGAATAGCCGCAGACGTATTTCTGCTAAAACAATTTTTTTAAACATTCATCGACTCATGGTAGTTTGTTTCAGTACGTGCAGTGGTTGTTCTAAGTTATTACTCATTTAACTATAGTACTATCATGATACCAATGTTCATGTTTTTAATGAGGCATATTTTTGGTGCATCTGGAATCACATTTTTCACTTTTGTAGTTTTCTGGTACACGAAGCATCTTAGAGATATGGTCCTTTGGACAATTTTTAAGAACTCCGCGCAAGAATTCTCGCTCTGAACATTTTTTACGGTCTTGACAGAACTCCTTGATTATTACAACAGATTTATTCTGTTTCTATATAAAAACATACATGTTTGAATATTTCTCTTTGTTGTAATACGGTACTGCTAAAGTAAAATAAAATATACATTCACATGAGAAAAATTATTACAGTGCATACAAAAACTTAATTTAGATGTTTCATTTAAAATTTTAAAAGTACGTAATAGGATTAGATAACCTCTCACCAACTAAAAAAAAAACATCAAAAAATAGGAATTATGGTTTCAAAATATGATATTTCTTCAAAACATTTATCTTTTTATACTACTGATGATTAAACATGCATACATAAGGTTGGAGTAATTTTAAATCTTCAGGCAGAGAGACATGCTATAAAAACACAAACAAGACTCGTAAGAAGTAGGAGAAATAGAGGACACATTAAGAGAGAGACGCATAGATGACTCAGAAAGAGAAATGTGGATGTGTTAGAACAGCCTATAAAAGACTAAACTGTCTATTAGAAATTATTAACATGGAAACAATTAATATTAGAATTAAAGTTCAACCGAATATTCAGTTACGTTTTCATTTTCGGTCGAAAATCTAAGTTTCGGCGATCATTCATATTCGGTGAAAATACAGCTGAATATTCTGCCGGGACCGAAACTATCTGTATTCCTAAAATCTTGTTTTAGCTTCAGGAAATGTTCAACATTTCCCATCGATTTGAGCTTATTGGCTAAAATGTGACCCTGTTGATTTATTGGTATGAGCTCCACTGTTGATATTATCATTTATCACTGACTCAAGACGTAAGTGCAAATTATAAGCAATACATATATATAGAATTGAATTTTGAAAAAGTTTTCTACATGCTCATTAACTGCAGATTTAGCAGAGATAGGAATTTTGTTTTAGTTTAATACCGCAAAAGTGTTTCGAACACGCTCTAAGAAACTTGTAAAATAAAAGTAGACAAACAAGATTGATAGGAAATAGAGGACACATTGAGAAAGAGACACATAGGAGTCATATAAAGACAGACGCATAGAGGACACAACAGAAAGACAGAAGCACAGAGGACGCAAAGAAAGAAAGATTGAATACAGCTGATAAAAGGGCAAACTGTGGATTAGAAAGCATTAACTTGAGAAATTTAAAATGAAGCTAGATAAAATTTAAATCATACGACAAATCAGAAAACAAAGAAACAAAAGTGAAAATTTGTAGATTTATAAAAAAAGTTGAGAACAAAAAGCAGTGCTGAATATGTGTATGATTATTCCAATGAAAATATCCAATGGAAAATTAATTTAAAAAAAGGAGAAAGAATACGGACGGCGTAGAATGGAGTAGGTTAATATTTAAATAAATATCCATATATTTAAAGCTAACCTGGTATTTCGTTTTTCATGCGAATTTGACTTTTATACGCATGCGCGAGCATTCCGCCAATCAGCTAGAGGCTTTTACTCTCTACAGACAGATTTGTTTCAGCAAATGAGGTGAGGGCATTTCCTGTCTCTAGAGATCTTTAGTCGGGAGTCATCGTAAGCAGCATGTTTCAAAGTTTGGATTACTATAAATATTAGGTATTTTTTCATTTTATCTTTATTTATTTTGTTATATTGAGCTCATGAACATAGAAACACATATGTATTTCTGTGTTCATGATTGAATTCTTTGGATATGTCGTATGTATATTTTGCTACTTTAAATTTCTTAAACTAAAAAGTAATGGTCGAGTTTTTATTAGGATTTATAAAGCTGAAATTTACCTTTTTGAATATAATACTACAGATGTTTTAATAGTTGCATTCGGCTGTAAAAATTGATTAAAAATTTGACCAGCAGTTGTATGAAAAAAAAAAAGTTTCACTAACATGGACAAATCCAGAAACTTGCTGAGTCGGCAATTGTGTTTATATGTAAAAAAATAACAAAATTCATAGCTTAATCACAATAAAACATCGTGAAATTTATTTATTGGTTGCGAGAAAAAGATCACAAAATTCAACAATCATTCGGGAAAATGTAACAAAATTCTACTAACAACAGGAGCTTCTAAACAGCTTTACCACCTGTGCATTTTGATGATTTTGTTATGATAGTGTGTATGGATGTGTTTTGCATGGAATTTTTTGGTTTGTTGACAATTTTTTTAAAGGTTTTGGAACTTTAGTATGACAATTTATTGGTATTATGTCGGGTAATAGAAAAGCATTCTAAAGATTGAAATACGATCAAATCTTAACAAAACTTTCAATGATTCAAATGGATTTAGATAGATAATTTTAGTATATGTGTATATATATATATGCAGTAGACTCCTTAAAATCCACTCATGTAAACAATGAAACTTACAATTAAGATGTAAGTGTAAAATTTCAGTTTTTAAAATGTTTTATATCATTTAGTACACATTTTAATATTTAAATGGACAGATGGTACAGCATCTAATGTATATGAATGCATATTTTGAACTGGTTTGTTTAGAGGCTCCTGTTGTTAGTAGAATTTTGTTACATTTTCTTGAATGATTGTTGAATTTCACAATACTTTCCCGCAACCAATCACCAATAAAACATCATGAAATTTATTGATTGGTTGCGGGAAAAAATATGACAAAATTCAACAATCATTTCGAAAAATGTAACAAATTTCAACTAATAAAATGCACCAGAATTTATATAAAGCATGCTTTACAATTATATTATGTGCACTAAATAATTTTGCTAACAATATACGAAGAATCAAAACATATCTAAAGAACTCAATCATGAACACAGAAATAGATATCTGTTTTACCTTCAATGATTCAATAAAATAAAATAAAGATAAAATGAAAAACTACCTAATAATATAATAATCTAAACTTGAAACTTAAAAACTCCATCAAACGCGATAAATTGTACACAATTGTCATTATACAAGGTGACAGTCAATGCAGAATTCATTTATATACACTACACACTTTTCCTTTTCCATCCATTGATACGATAACCATTTTGTCAGGATAAAAATAGCACTTGCCTATCAGCGAGCAATACTGAAAATTGGCGATTGACTTTATTGCCACCTAAAGGTGAAAATAAGCACTCGGCGATAAAACTTAGAAAACTGGCGATTAAAAATATGAAAAAAACTGGACAAATACAGGATTTTCTGATTTTCTTTTTTCCTTTTGTGTTTTTTCTGCATCTGTTTGACAAAATTCAGGATTTTTCCTCACCCGATTGATGAAATTAATGATTTTTCTGCATCTGAGGGACAAAATTTACGATTTTTATGCACTCAATTGAAGAAATTTGTGATTTTTATGTGCCCACTTGACTAATTCGTGATTTCACTCACCCACTTGATGAATTTGTGATTTTTAGTGCCCGTCCTACAAAATTCATGATCTTTATGCACCCGATTTAAGAATTTCATGATTTTTACATGCCTGATAAATGAAACTCATGATTTTTACACACTTGATTGACGATTTTTTTTTCTGCACTCGACTGACGAAATTAAGTATTTTTATGCACCCGATTGCAAAATTCATGATTTTTATGTGCTGATAGAGGAAATTAATAATTTTTACGTGCCTGATGAACTAATTTCTTGCTTTTTATGCGCCCGTTTGAAGAATTTTGTGAATTTTAGGTGACCGATAAATGAAACTCATGATTTTTACACGCCCGATTGATGAAAAAAAAAATTCTGCATCCGTTAGACAAAATTCATGATATTTATGTGCCGATGGATGAAATTAATGATTTTTTCAGCAATCATTTGACGAAATTCGCGTTTTTTCTGCTATCTTTTGACGAAATTTGTGTTTTTCTGTGGTCCTTTGATGAAATTTGCTTTTTTCGTGATCCTTTGACGATCTTCGCACTTTCCCTGCTGCCTATTGACGAGATTCATGTTTTTTCAGCGATCCTTTGAAGAAATTCGTGTTTTTTCAGCGATCCTTTGAAGAAATTCGCATTTTTCTCATGATCGTTTATGAAATTCGCGTTTCCCAGTGATTCTTTTATAAAATACATTTTATTCTGCAATTTTTAGACGAAATTTGGTAAAAGATTATGAAATTAAGTATTTTTATGCACCCGATAGACAAAATTCGTGATTTTTATGTGCCGATAGAGGAAATTAATGATTTGTACGTGCCTGATCAACTGATTTCTTGATTCTTATGTGCCCGTATCAAGAATTTTGTGTATTTTAGGTGACCGATAAATGAAACTCATGATTTTTACACGGCCGATTGATGAAAAAAAAATTCTCTACCCGACCGACTAAATTAAGGATTTTTATGCCCCCGATAGACGAAATTCATGATATTTATGTGCCGATGGATGGAATTAATGATTTTTTCAGCGATCCTATGACATAATTTGTGTTTTTTCAGCAATCATTTGACAAAATTCATGTTTTAACTGCAATCCTTTGACGAAATACACGTTTTTTCTGCTATCCTTTGACGAAATTTGCGTTTTTCTGTGATCCTTTGACGATATTTTCACTTTCTCTGCTTCCTTTTGAGGAGATTCATGTTTTTTCAGCAATCCTTTGACGAAATTGGCGTTTTTTCAGCAATCCTTTGAAGAAATTCGCATTTTTCTAACGATCGATTATGAAATTCGCGTTTCCCAGCGATTCTTTTATAAAATACATTTTATTCCGCAATTTTTAGACGAAATTTAGTAAAAAAGCGTGATTTTTTGGTGAAATTTCCTTTTTTGATAATGTATGATATAATGATTATGAACCATGATTTTTCTGTTATTGGGCGAGATTCATGTTTTTTCAGAAATTCTTTGACGAAATTCATGTTTTTTCAGTGATCCTTTGAAGAATTTCGCATTTTTCTCGCGATCCTTAACGAAATTCGCATTTTCCAGCGATTCTTTGATAAAATTCATTTTATTCTGCAATTTTTAGACTAAATTTAGTAAAAAAGCGTGATTTTTTGGTGAAATTTCCTTTTTAGCGATTCTTTGAACAAATTTGCTTATCTTTCGCGATCCTTTTGCATAATTCACGTTTTTTCTGTGGTCTTTTAACGAAAGTCATGTTTTCCCATAATCCTTTGATGAATTTAGTGTTTTTCCCTCAATCATTTGACGAAATCTGGGATTTTTTCACCCGCGAAGATTGGTTAGATGTTTTTAGTCTGCAGGTGCCCTAAAAAGTCTGTGACGTCCGTTGCTGCATCGCACACATGGGGCATCGAACGAAGGGAATTCATCCTAAAGAATAATTGTTTCATTCCTGACATTTCTGGAAAGAAACAACGTTCAACTCATTGGCTGAATTGTAAAGGGCGAAATGTGTCAAACATTAGTGGGAAGAAAGTGCACAATTTGTTCGTTCATGGAAAAAATCGTGAAATTCGTTAATCGATAGTCGATAAATTGCTAAATTTGTCAATTGATAGCGGAAAAATTGCAAAATTCATTAATCGACAGTGGAAAAATCACAAAATTCATCAACTGGTTTCGGGGGGAAAAGTTTTCAAATATCGTCGAATGGCTTCGAGAAAAAAAATCACAATCCGTCAATTTTGGGGGAAAAATCGTGTAATTCGCCAAATGGTTTCGAAATTTGTCGAGCGACAGCAGAGAAAAAGAATCTTTTTCCATTCAATCATCGTAATTGGTGAGTGTGACTATTATGTTTGACCAGTGGTGGCAATAAAGTCCATTGCCAAATTTTCAGTATTACTCGCTGTTTGGCAAAAGCTAATTTTGTCCTATACTTCAAAACCCTTTTGATCATCACATCAGTGTGCAGACCATTTGATGAATTTCGTGATTTTTCCGTTATCGATTGTTGAATTTTATAATTTATCAACTATTGATTAGCGAATTTCATGATTTTTTCCATGAACATTTGACGAATTGTGCAAAAATATTAAGAATATCGTTAAATTGTCTTAGGTAAAAAAAAATTTAATATTGTCAAATGCCTTCAAGAAAAAAGTTGCAAGTTGAAACGCCTGTGACCTCTTTTTCATGTTATGCATCTCTGGGGTCCATCCCCCCCCTCCCCCCCCTCCCAAGTGAGACACTTTTCTAAATTTTGCATGCACCCCTCATGTGATATATCGCTGGAAAAGTCTTTGACCACTTATTCATGTTATGTATCTCCGGGGTCCATCCCGCCACTACCCCCCCCCACCCCTAAATTTTGTTGACACCCCTCATGTCATATATTGTTGGAAAGGTCTGTGACTGCTTAATCATATGCATCTCAGATGTCCATCTCCCCACTTTGCCCCCCCCTCCTCCCCAAAGGGTACTTTCTAAATTTTGCATACAACCCTCATGTTATATATCATTGGAAAGGTCTGTGACCACTTAATCATATTATGCATCTCCGATGTCCACCTCCCCACTTTGCCCCCCCCCCCCAAGAGATACTTTCTAAATTTTGTTGACACCCCTCATGTCATATATTGTTGGAAAGGTCCGTGACTGCTTAATCATATTATGCATCTCTGATGTCCATCTCCCCACTTTGCTCCCCCCTCCCCCCCCAAGGGGTACTTTTTAAATTTTGTACACAACCCTCATGTTATATATCATTGGAAAGGTCTGTGTCCACTTAATCATATTATGCATCTCCGATGTCCATCTGCCCACTTTGCCCACCCCCCCCCCCCAAGGGATACTTTCTAAATTTTGTTGACACCCCTCATCTCATATATTGTTGGAAAGATCCGTGACTGCTTAATCATATTATGCATCTCCGATGTCCATCTCCCCACTTTGCCCCCGCCCCCCCCTACCCCCTTACTTTCTAAATTTTGCACACAACCCTCATGTTATATATCATTGGAAAGGTCTGTGACCACTTAATCATATTATGCATCTCCGGTGTCCATCTCCCCACTTTGCCCCCCCCCCCCAAGGGGTGCTTTCTAAATTTTGCACACACCCTTCATGTGATATATTGATGGAAAGGTCTGTGACCGCTTAATTATATTATGCTCCCTACTATGAAATTTGTCAAGTTAAAGCAACTATAAATTTTATTTTTATGGTAGTATCAAGTTGTTTGCCGTCAAATTTTGACGGGTTCCATCTAGTAACATATTAATTTGAACCTAGGTGCAAATGTACTTTGTCTTGAAGTTAATTTCTGTATTTTCAAATTTTAAAGTATTACTGGAATACCTTAGAATATTTAGCAAAAAACGATTAAAATGCCTTTCAACAACAGCAGGTTTTAAAACTAAGTCAACTTCAAAAGAAACAGTGTTTGGCAGATATTGAGCGCGCGCTACACATCTGTGAAAAATTTATAATTTTTGGATGTGATATGTGCAAAAATATTAGCATGTGCAAAGATAATAAATAGTCGTGTCACATTAATATGATCACCTGCGTATTTATAAGTACTACCATGTGCAACTTGTCGAGCAGCTAAACAGCTCAGTGAGGTTCTGGAAAATATTCATAGTTGTACTGAACCATTCTGATTGCAGTTTAGTTGCCAGCTCCTGTAGGTTGCCATGTAGAGGAACCATGGAGCGAATAACTCGTTTGAAGTGATCTCACAGTTACTTGATTGGTTTTAGTTTCTGAGAATTCGGGACACAGGGAAGTGCAGAAAATTCTTCTTCGTGGCCTTCTAATCACATACTTTACACACTCCCATTTCAGCGGTATAAGACGTCACATTGTCATGCTGGAAGATGCTATCATGGTCTGGAAACCTAATCTCCCCTTATGGGCATACGTGTTCCATAATTATCTTCGCAGACTTAAATCGATGCACATTGCCACAAACAATTATGAGTGCTCTTAGAACATACCAAAAAACTATTATCCAGGACATAAATCTGCTTGTGTCAGCTGGTATCCGGCCACAAATGGTAGAAGGGTTATTCTTTTCGGATGTTTATTGCCGAATGCTCAAAAGTCCTTCGTACGAGGGGGCAAAAACATTATTCACCGGAGATGGCGACTTTTTGGAAATCAATGAATCTCCAGTGTCAGTATTGCGGTGCAAATTCCCCCCTCTTCCCTAATGACCTACAGGTCATCACAGGTCATGTCACCATTTGTCTATTGCGAAGCTTGAAAGCAGAAACGTCCACTGAACTGTCTTTTTCAGCTCATTTCTGGTAGTCTCTTGATCTATTTGGGCAGTAAGTTGTTCCATTGCAGTAAATGGACTCATCATAAAACATCACCGTATCCACCCCCTTTTTCTATAGATCGAGTAACACATCAATTTTCATGTCGCTTTTTTATAGAGCCATTTTTCAATGCAAGGTACAGTTTTACTATGAACAATTGACAAACTCTGCAATTTCTGAAATACACTCCCTTGTCGTACATACCCACTTACAAATGATTGAAGGGTATTTCTTTTCAGACGTTTATATGCGTATGCGTCCATATAAGTCTGTATAAGTCCATCCGTACGAAGGAGCAAAAACACATTATTCACGGGAGAAGGCAAACTTTTGGAAATCTGTGAATCTCCAGTGTCAGTATTGTTGTTCAAATTCTATCCTCTTCCCCGATGACTTATGTTTATCACAGGACAGGTGATGTCACCATATGTTTACTGCAAAGCTTGATATGCAGAAACGATCTCTGAACTGTCTTTTTGAGCTCACTTCTGGTAGTGGCCTAATCTATTTGCTCAGTAAGTTGCTGCATTGTAGTACGTTGACTCATCCTAACGCACCGCCGTATCCACCTTTCCCCTTTTTAATCTATAGCTCGAATACCACATTAATTTTAACGTCGCTTTTTCTTTATAGTGCCGTTTTACGAAGGACGGTAGAGTTTCACTACGAACAGTTGACAGACTCTGCAGTTTCTGAAATACTGCCTTTTATCGTACATACACTGTTAAAACTGCAGGTGACACATGGCACCCAAAAGGGGTGAAAGGCTTGTCTCACTGGTGACACCCCTAGGGGAGCCAAAATGGCACCCTTAACTAGGGTGAAAGGATGGCACCCCTAATACAGGGTGCCCCAAGGGGTGAAAGGATGGCACCCAGGGGTGAATAATGGCACCTCTACTCTAAGGTGCCCAGCGGCACTCCACAAATGAAAGCATCTCCCCCCCCCCCACCCTTGTCTTGCAATTATATTGAAAAGAGTTTGTAAATTCTCATACTTAAAAAAGAAAAGAAAAAGCTAAACATATATAATTATAATGCAATGTTTAACTTTAGCTGCAATAAACTGATCAATACTTCATTTTCTCTGTTGAAATTTATACAAAGTTAAAAGTTGATCAGTCGATCCCGGCAAAATTTGCGGCCTATTCAGAGCTCCTTCACAAAAATCTATTTAATAAAACAGGCTCCTTCACAAAAATCAATTTTATAAAATGGGCCTCTTCAGAAAAATCAATTTGATAAAATGACACCTTCACAAAATTTCTTTTAATAAAACAAATCCCTTCACAAAATTCCTTTTAATAAAATAGGTCTTTTCACAAAATTCTATTCCATAAAAACATACTATTTTTATTAATTATTTATTATTTTGTTATGTTTTAAAATGTGCAATTTGTAAACAATCAAGTTCACCAGAAAGGAAAACAAATAGGACTTTAAAAAGTTTGTGTTATGTTAATAAATGTTTGGTTCGAAAGATTGTTTACAAATTACACATTTTAAAACATATCAAAATAATGAATAATTAATAAAAATAGTAAGTTTCTATGGAATAGAATTTTGTGAAAGGGCCTATTTTATTAAAAGGAATTTTCTCAAGATACCTGTTTTATTAAAAGGAATTTTGTGAAGGGACCAGTTTATGAAATAGATGTTACTGAAGGGGCCCAATTTATTAAATTGATTTTTGTGAAGGAGCCCGTTTTATTAAATAGATCTTTGTGAAGGAGCTCTGAAAAGGCCCAAAATTTTGCCTGGATCGACCCTTGACATGAGATGATCAACTTTTAACTTTGTATAAATTTCAGCAGAGAAAATGAAGTATTGATCATTTTATTGCTGAAAAGTTAAACATTGCATTATAATTATATATGTATAGCCTTTTTTTTTTCTTTTTTAAGTATAAGAATTTTCAAATTCTTTTCAATACAATTGCTAGACAAGGGGGGGGGGGCATTTTGTGAAAAATATAATAAATTTCACAAAATGCCCCCCCACACACAAAAAAAAAACAACCTTGCATCATGTGCAGGTTAATATCTATGAGAAATGTATTATGTACATCATCAGGTCATTTTTGTTACCTTCAAAACCGGTTAGTATTTATTACCATATATATTAGTATTTATTACCATTTTAAGTTAGATGTAGTAGTACAGAGATATTTATTTATCATTATTATTTTAAGAGGGAAAAAAAATCTTCTAGCTATGCGAGTTAAATATATTTACATAAATCACTCAATCATCTAAGCCATTCTTACATCCAGCCACACTACTGTGAAATGTTCCAGTGTTTTATTATTATTAATATGTTATAGTACAAGAGACTCACAAAACATTTTTCAAGAAGACACATGTATAAATGTCAAATATCAATTCAAGAATTACGATTTATTTATTTTGTTAATAATTCATAATATGTAATGAGGTATATTTTTAGTTCATTTCATCATCAAACACAAGCTCTAAAAATTTCGATAGTAAAAAGTATTTGATTAGTAAAAACATCTGCAGAAATTTATATTTTATCAAGTTTACTATTTATTATGTTACAAAGTTTACTATTTCTTATGTTACAAAGTTTACTATTTCTTATGTTACAAAATTTATTATTTCTTATGTTACAAAGTTTACTATTTCATATTATCAACTAATTTAAAATTGTCAAATATTCAAATTAATACGTTTCAAGTTAGTAAAAATTCCCTTTAAAACTTGTAAATTCTTTAATTGTTTACAAATAGTTTGTTTATATATCAGAAAAATAAGAAATTAAACTATTTTTTTAAATATAACAACTTATGCTTCTCTTTCTATATTTTTTATTACTATAATGCATCATTAAATTTATTTCTAGATCGTAAACAACAAAAACTGTGCGAGAAAATTCATTAGATAAAAATATGAATAAAATGAAATTATTATAAGCTCTGCATAAATAATAATTTAAAAAACAAGCAAATAGGTGAGGCTACATCATTCTAATTTCACGAGATACAAATTTGAACTTTCCACATCAAGATTATAACTTAAAATGTCTGCTTGAAAATAATGTGTGGAGCCACTTGTAATACAACATAATATAAAATCTTTTTATAATAATAAAACATAATATACAAACAACACTGAAACATTTCACATACCTGTATATAAAGAGTGATTCTTTTTATTGACTCCCCTGGTTTATTTATTCTAAATAAATGTCGTTATTTAGTTATTATATTAATAATTATGCGGCAACGATTATGCAGCAGCGATGCACTGAAATTCAAAGTCAGCCATCTTGTTCGAACTCCCCTATGACTTGCGAAAAATGAGAGGAAACAAGTCAACACCTCATGAAGAGGAAACGAATCAGCGCATGCGCAAGATACCAGTCGAATGGCGGGGTGAAAAAGTTCGAGAAATATGCATTATACGGCACCCTAATTAGCTTCAATCACCCAGTGAGTGACCAAATGGCACCCTAATCACATTTTCAAGCCTGTACGGCACCCTAGCGTTTCAAACGGCACCAGAATTTCACCCCGGGTTCCCAAAAGACACCGAAATGTCACCTCTAGTTTTAACAGTGTACCCCTTACAAATGGTTGAAAGGTGTTTCTTGGACGTTTATTGCCGTAACCATCCGTAAGAGAGGGTAAAAAAACATGATTCATCGGAGAAGGCAACTTTTTAGAAATCAGTGAACCTCCAGTGTCGTTATTGTTGTGAAAATTCCACCCTCTTCCCCGATGACATATCGTTATCGCAAATGATGTCACCATCTGTCTACTGCGAAGCTTTACGCAGAATCAGCGCTGGACTGTCTTTTTGAGCTCATTTTGACAGTCTATTGATCTATTTGGGAAGTAAGTTGTTCAATTGTAGTATGTGGACGCATTCTAACGCACCGCCGTATACACCCTTCCCCTTTTAATCTATAGCTCGAGTAACACACCAATCTTCACGTCGCTTTTTTTCTTTAGTGCCATTTTATGATGCACGGTACAGTTTTACTACGAACAGTTGACAAATTCTGCAGTTTCTGAAATAGTCCTTTGTCTCGGAATGTTTTCCGTATACCTACAACACACTTTAGTATATACCTTATAAGTCCCATGATTACACGTGCCTTCTGTGATTGCTAATTTAGCACTGACGTAAATTTGGAGGTGGTTACATTAATGATTAATGTGATTCGGCTATTTAGAATCAGAGAAGGTTTTTTAAAGATGCGGAAGATAAAAAAAATGCAATCTGTTAAAAAATATAAAAAAAGGGTGTTCCCAGAAATCGTCTAATATAAAAGTAAATGAACTTTGAATATTTTCAATGGAGTTAACAGTTTAAATAATAGTGGGAATATAAAAAGTATTTTCATTAAAGCATAATAGTAGTCATCTTACTGATTGTGATACTTTTAGATAATTTTAAATAATTATAATTGGAAATAGTGCATATCGCCAAAACATTTCCTTATTGTTTTCTGACATATTTAAAAAAACATCATTATATATTTTACACATTTTGTTCTTACTATTCAATAAGTGGCAAACACTAGATAATAAAATATGATTACATTTTTAATTGAATATATACAATTTTAAGATAAATATTTAATTGAATTTATTGATTGCCAAACGCTGATCTTTAATGCATCGTTTTATATAAAACGGTTGTGAGCAATAAATTTTCATTTCTTTCAAAAAGGGCAAAATGTTTACGTTTTTTTCATGGTTAAGGTAAAAGATCAAATTTTTAACTTAAATAAATAAATTAAAACATTGTATGTGTTCTTTCAGTTTAATGAAAAATAATTATTGTATTGAAACAAAATATGATGTTTATAGTTTCAATTCTTTTGCCTAGTTTTATTTGATATACATATTTTATGAATGCATTAATAAGTGCACAGCGTTCTTACAATTGTAGTGGTTTAACTTTTATTATGAGGTGAAAGATTTTCCTGAAAGGCGTAGATTTTCTCTGCTTCAAATTTTTCATTATAATTTATAATTCTAAAGCAATACACTGTCATTTATAAAGTGTACTGTAAATGTTGTTATACGAGAAAATAAATGTGTCTTGTTACAACCGATTTTTAAAACGTCATTATTTCGTTTAAAATAGTTTAATGCTCGTTTATTGTTTAAATAGAATAGGTTTCTTGCATTTAACAACCAATGCCGAAATCCCAGGAAAATAGTGGAAGAAAGGACACAATTTCGCACGTCCATTAAATTCAGAAGAAACGATTCTTCTCAACGATATTCAATGTTGCTTTAGCAAATTCTTAAACGTAATACTGCGTAACGTCAATTATAGGGATCTGTTTAAGGTTGTTGTTATACAAGAAAAACTTTAAAAAAGAAGACAAAATGTACTACAGTTTAAATTTATCACGTGATTTTTTTTTTAAGTTCATAAAATTCATTAAAAAATATACAATTCAAATTTTATAACAAGAATTTTAGTATATGTAAACCTATACTTAAAAGTACATACATAAATACACAAATACGCATGCGAAAATATATATCTAGTTTAAAGTTTCTTATATTATACGACAAATATATATACAGGGTGTAACTGAAATGCTTCAACAAACTTTGAGGGATGATAGTACTCATGAAGATGAACAAAAAATGCAATAAAACACGGGGTCGCAAATGACATTTAACCCTTTCAGGGACAGTGGTATGTCTAAAAAACCACTTAATTTTAATTCCAAAACGCCACAATGGCACCAGAATTTTGCTAAAATCTTTTCCATTTAATATTTATGTGAAATATAGCCTTTTTCTTATTTACAAACAATTTTTTTGTAAATTTCGGTGCAAGTCCATTTTCAGACGCATTTTCTCTATTTTTATCCTTTAAGCCTTTTAGGGGCAAAATACTTTTAGTACTAAAATGTTGAAATAAATGACTGGCACCGGAATTTATAAAAAAATTTGTTTGTAAATAAGAAAAAGGCTATATTTCACATACATATTAAATGGAAAAGATTTTAGCAAAATTCTGGTGCCATTATGGCGTTTTGGAATTAAAATTAAGCGCTTTCATAAACATACCACTGCCCCTGAAGGGGTTAAACGTCATTTGCGACCCCATGTTCCATTGCATTTTTTGTTCGTCTTCATGAGTACTATCATCCCTCAAAGTTTGTTGAAGCATTTCAGTTACACCCTGTATATATATATATATATATATTGTAGTGATCACTACGTTTTCTTTTCGTTATATAAGCTGAGTGCACCATTAACTGGCATAGATGAAATATAAAACTGCAGAAAACATGTACTAATGGCAACATAATTTAACTTTGGATGTTTGAAAATATATCTAACACCCAAAGAAAAGCCTTTTTACAAGTTATAGTTGCAACAAAAGATACGCTTTAAAGGTTTGCGAGGAAAAAGTGGAATATTGCAATTTTTCTAACTTTATTAAGCTGTGGTTTTCTGCATTTTGAAATGTTTCTAGACTTTTAGATTAACCGGTATACATGTCTTTTAGTATTGTTTTAATTACGAATTTTCATATTTTGATTTTTTTTACACAGAAATGTTTCCAGATTATGAATTTCCATACCTGAATTAGTATTTACGGAAGTAACAAAATTAGACAAAATATTAAACTTGAAGAAATTTCCACTAAATGGATCAATGTTTCAGGATTATGAATTTCCATACCTTAATTAGTATTTACGGAAGTAACAAAATTAGACAAAATATTAAACTTGAAAAAATTTTCCACTAAATAGATCAATGTTTCCGGATTATGAATTTCCACACCTTAATTAGTATTTACTGAAGTAACAAAATTAGACAAAAAATTAAACTTGAAGAAATTTCCACTAAATGGATCAATTGCTGGTGCATTCACCCTAGTTGAAATAAACACTTACGGCAAACATTGGCTCCGATATCAATCGCTCTTTTGTTATTTGATTAAATTTAATTTCTAAATTCAAATACGACGATCTAAAAAGGAAAATATTGAGTTAGAAAAACATTATGCAAGTTCTTTTCAATAATATATATCTTCAGAATTAATGTACTACATTGGAAAATTCCCTAGATTGAACTGTACATAAAAGCACTAAAAGAGAACACGAATAAAATGAAATCAAAGAAATCTAGTGCATAGCTGCCAACTTTTACGCTTTTTTCCTACCACTAAAATTTTATAGTAAATTTTATCTTATTAAATTGACAGGATCGTGTGATTACATGACGAAAAAAATTCTATTAAATTTTAGTGGTAAGAAAAAAGCGTAAAAGTTGGCAGCTGTGCTAGTGAAAAATTCTGTGTGTATCATTAATTCATTAATAATTCTGTTAATGTCACACACCGTTTTAGTTATAATAAATGCCTATAATGCATTTTAGTATGTGCATTCTACATTAATGATAAATTATGTAAATAACTTCTATACTTCGACGAGACAGGCGTCGGGTGTCTAAAAAGATAATTTTGATGGTACAGTAAACCAATTTCTTATTTTCACGCGAAAAAACGCTAAAAACTTTTATTATAACCCGTTCGGACCAATAAAACATACAAGTATCAAATCAGAAGCGTTATTTCTTACAACAAAATTAAATACTGTAGTTTCTAAGTATACATAAATGAAAATTCCTTTTCATATCAGAAATATCTTACATATACTTTCTGTCATTTGAATAAAAAGTGATTCAAAATAACTCTTATCAAAATAATATTTCTGATACATTCAAAAAACAAAACAAACAAACAAACAACAACAATAAAAAAAAAAACATGTGAATTGAACACATTTTTCCGTTGATTATGTCTCATGAAGACACGAAAGTATTTGCTCTGATTTGCCCATTTTCCGCGAAAATACAGAAAATTCACCGATCTAACGTCAACATTTCCTGAAACTCTCCAATCTTAAGCTACATCTTTTTCATATTATAGGGATGTCAAAGTACAGTGGAAACTGCGTTGCCTGTTACTTTAGCGTATTATTAGAAAAGGATTTCTTTACCTATGCCTTTTTCACCTGAAAACATTAAAAAAATCACGCTAAAAATAAGCTAAACATTTACGGAAATTTTCCAGTCATGAGTCGAAAAATTCTTTAAATAAAAGAGAAATATATTCTAACAACTTTTGACGAATTTTGTTTTCAGATTTTGCACAACATTAATACCGGGTGTCCCAAAAATGACTGATGGATTTTTAAATTCAATAACTTGCAAACGGTGACAGATATAAAAAAAATGTTTCATGAGGGTAATGTATGATGTCAGGCGTTTTCTTACTGTGATTCTTGATTTTAGTTCGAATTCCAAACAATAGATGGCGCTGACAGCAATAGGCGCTTCGTCGAGGCCGAAACGTCGAGGCCAATCAGCATTGATGCATCGCCCTCTGAATACTTGGGCTGCTTTTTTTTTCAGCGTTTGAACGGCACCTCAAACTTCAACACCCATAATTTCTAAAGGTTTTCTTCTCCTAGTTTTTCTGAGATCAAATAACTCAAAGAAAACTTCTAGATATTATTGGTGTTTAAGTTCGAATGACCGTACAAACTTAAAATAAATCCGCCTGTGACAGCCGTCATTTTTATAAGCGGACAGGCCTAGTATTCAGGGGGCGGTGCATCAATGCAGTTTCGGACTCGACTGAACGCCAATCGCTGTCAGCGCCTTCTATTGTTTGAAATTCGAACTAAAATTAAGAATCACAGTAACAAAACTCCTGACATTATACATAACCCTCCTACAAGATTTTTTTCAATATCTGTCACCGTTTGCATGTTATTGAATTTTAAAATCCATCTGTCATTTTTGGGACACCCGGTATATATTTAAAATAAGTAAGTTGCATTCATAACATCATTTATTAAAGTTTCAGAATACACATTCAAAGTAAAAAAAAAACTAAAAAAGCGCATTCAAAATGCGTTTTTAATTTAATTACAGTTAATTATTTTTTAATTTATTGATCAAATTAAAAGATTCTAGTTCATTTTGTTCATTGTTGCAACATTAATAAGTTTGAAAAATTTTGAGGTTCTATCTAAATTATTTTTGGAGAAATCGTGCGCGCAAGTTTGAAAATCATTGTTGTGAATTAAATGCATTTAAAGTTTTCACTCTCCATTCAAAAACAAAGAATGACGATTGCGTTTTTCTTTATATCTTCGTCAATAATTATCGCCTCTGAAAAACATTGGTACCTTTTTACTCAGAATAAAATGCACTATTTACTGACATCAAAACCTTAAAATTGAATTTTTGACCATTTTAAAGGTGATCTGTCCCCTTAAAATGAAAGCTACATATTTTTTTTCTTTCAATAAAATCTACAACTGGACGAAAAATGAACTATTTTATGCTAATCAACTAGTCTGGACTACTTACTTGCAGTGTAAGTCCGTTTCAGTGCACTGTAAAGATATAAAACTATAATCAATACATGATTTTAGTGCAACGGCAAATTTACTGAAAATAGTTTACAGTTATTTGCTTTACAAATCTCTTAAGGGGTAACGCTAACTACATGGCCTGAAAAATCACAAATTTTTTATCATCTGCTTTGTGAAAACTATACATCAGAATGAAACTAATTAAAAGTTATTTATTATATCAATTTTTAACATATTTTATTTTTATTATTAAAAATCGAAATTGCGACACTAGAACTGGGGCGAGAAGGTGAGTACAAAACTGCAGCTCTTCCGAGGCGAGCAGCATAGAGGCTCCCAGCCCTAATAATCTGGAACAAAAATATTTCTTTCTGTTATCTACATTACATTTTCAAAAGAGTGTTGTATCGGACAAAATATTACAGGTTTAAAAAGTTAAATTCTTACAGTTTTCTTTGTTTTATTCTAGGATAGCAGTGCTGCCAAATGGTCCGACAACTGAATACCAATATTTTTTAACAGAAAATTTCATGGTAGATTTCTGTAACGTTTCCGCAAAAAATTACCTTCGAAGGTGGTTCGGCAAAATTTGCAAGAAAAATCCTAAAATAATTTTTTTCTAAGTAAATATCAGTGTTCAAAAAGCGGACCATTTGGGAGCCCTGGTATAGAGAAATTCCGTTGTAAGTGGGAAGAAAATCATATGAAGAAGGAAAGGTGGTGAAGGAGGAAGGTCAGGTGGCTTCATCTTGGTTTCGTACCATTAAAATGTCTGCTTATCATAAACTTTCGTTGGTTAAAAAACTGTCAAATGTATTCCCTCATTCTCCTATACCCCTATCGGGGATTCCAGTGGTTAATAATAATGCTATTGTTAACCTTTCCTCTTACCAATTATCACCAATACAGGAAGAAGCACTTAAGCTTAATTATAATTTTTCTTTTACTAAACGTCCGGACTTACCTAACCTTATTGCTCCAGTAGAGAGAAACTTTAAAGTTAGCAAACTATCTGTTTGTCAAAAGAATTCTATTAGAGTTCTGATTAAAAATACTATTGAGCATAACGCAGCAAATTTTACACCGAATATTAACAAGGATCTTAGCAATGCATTACTTACAATAAAGTTCAACGCAGACATTGTTATTTCTAAAGCGGATAAAAGGGGTCAAATAGTGTTGCAGGATAAATCAGATTATTTCAATAAAGTACAAGATCTCTTACAATCTGGTCCATACGTTAAATTACATCGGGATCCATCTAACAGTGATCTTCTGAGAACTAGAAAACTCATTAAAACTTCTCCTTGTATTGATGAAAATACTAAAAATTCTTTAATTCCTTTCATAGCTAACTGTAGTCGTTTTTATGCTCTACCAAAAGTACACAAAATTGGTGTCCCCCTCCGTCCTATTGTTTCAAATATTGGTTCTGCTTCTTACCCACTTGCTATATTTTTGGTTAAACGGTTTTCTTTTCTTTCAGTTTCCAATTTATATACTATTTTTAATTCTAATGCTTTTGTAATCCGTATTAGGAACATGCTATAGATAACGACAATAACATATAAAAATTGCAGAGCAATCCGAGCCTATTTACGGGAGTTAGAGCACGGACAGACGGCCAGACGGCCATACGGCCAGACAAACCGAAGTCATAAGCACTTTTCAACTAGGTTGGAAAGTGCTAAAAACTAAGGAATTGCAAAATTCAGCTATATGTGTGTTAAACCTCTAATATATGAGAATGTTTATCTGCATCTGTTGAACTATGCTATCGAGATGTGAGTAAAAACCTCATTTATTATTATTATATTTTATGAATCATGTTATTTGTTTGATCATATGACAATATCTACCTGTGTTTTTAGTAAATGATGTATAAGTTATCTAAAATGCTGCTTGCCAATAAATATTCACTTCTCTTGGTAAATTTTCTCTGTTTTCTTTTGATTATTATTTTTCTTAATTATGTCAGAAGTTTTCTTTTCAATATTTTTTTTTTATTTTTAACTTTTAAGAATTAGTTTGGAATACTATATCTAGACTGTTTTATCAAGTTAAATATGTATATATATATATATATATTAATCTTTTAACTATTTTTTTTATTGATTAAATTTTAATGTTGGTAAAAGTTTAAAATTAAATAAAGTAAACGATAGTATTCCCTAATCATGAAATTAATGGCAGAGTATTGAAATCAAAATTTATTGGTTTTTATAATATGGGAAATAAAGTAATTTACTCTTTTCTTAATTTTAAAATCTAATTTGATTTTTGTTCCCTTAATCTTGATTCATAAATTTTGAGATTCTCAATAATATTTTAAGCACTAAACTTGATGGAAATAAACTTGTGTTTTACTGATAGTTGAAATTAATAAATTCAAATTCTTTATTATTTAAATGATACCTTTTCTTTTTCTTTAAATGAAATCCATGGTCATACATGTATATATTGATATATAAAGTAAATTTACTATTTTAATTTAAAATCTAATGAGAAGTATTTTTTTAATGATGAATTACCTTTCTTTCAAAATTTAACTATTTACTTATGGTCTCTTAAAATTTAATAGTCATTATACGATCACTGGTTAATTGTTGGGGGCTTAGATATACTATGCAAATTTAGAATCTTGTCAAATGTTTTAATCTGATAAATTCTGGTATCATTATGAATTCAAGATTTAGAATTCATGTAACTTTTAACTTCTTTAAATGATTTTGTTTAATTCATTTCCTTTGCTTTCTTCTAAATTTATTAAAGTATTAGAATAAATTTGTAAATGTATATATTGACAGGATTCATTTCAATTTCAAACCTTTGGTAATTTGCATAGATTTAAGTAGGTAGAAGGTAATAGGTTTTATAAATTAAACCAAAAAAAATCCCCAACAACAATAATTGCTGGTAGCTCGTTTTCAGTTGTGGTACGCGTTTTAAAATATAAATAATTTTTTGCATATTAATTGGTACAAATAAATTCTATAGATCACATACATTCTCGGATCTCACGTACATTTCCGTTTCTGAACGGAAATTGCTGAAGGGGAATTTTCAATTGTGCTATGTTTTTCTTAACTGAAGTGAAATTTAGCATACTGTGCAGTAAACATACAAATCTATAAATTATATACAGGGCTGCACAAAAGAATTAGGATATTTCGTTTGACTATTGGTAGTAATTACTGAAATTGAGTTTTTAAATGTGTTATGCGTTTTCTAAATTTTTATGCGTTATGCGTTTTTCTAAGTTGTTTACTTAGACATGGGTGGGGTTAGTTGAGCTTAAACCGAAAGGTACGCCTCCCCGCCCGGTTTGATTTTAATTGTTAACTTAGTAAACTAAAGTTTTGTTATGGTAGTCTCAAAGTGTTGGAAAGTATTTCATGATCAATGCCTGGCGCATGATTTTTCGTTGTTGTTTTTAAATATTTAAAGAGAGGAAAGTTTATAAGATAGGTTACATTGTTTAATAATTAGGTCTTCCTCCGGAAGTGTTAGTCAGAATTGAAAGTATATTATATCTAAATGTCAGAAATTAAATCGGTTATCACTATGATGGGGGAAGGAGGGGAGCTTTAGTTCGTTTCGAAATATTGTAGTATTAAACTACAATATTTCTAAACGAACTAAAGCTCTAAAATATAAAAATATATAAAATAATATAAATTTGAGATTCGTTTTCAAATACAGTCCGGAGCATGCGGAAAATACACAAGGTGTACGCTGCCCCCCCCCCAACTCAAGGTTCGTTTGGATAGATTTTTCGTTTAAAAATATAAAATCATACTAATTCGAGAGGATATGCTGCCGAAGGCAGTGGGTCCCACAACATTGAATTCCTCCCGGATAAAAATTTTATGAAATGATTTGAACAACATCTATGTTGAATTCATAAATTTTTCTCCGCTAGGAATTCAATGTTGATGGACACCTGTCTTAAATACGGAGTACCTACTAGTATTTAGTGTGAATTTAGCGGGAATTCCGTTTTAAATATGCCCAGGGACACAGTACAAAATCTTCCGCCCTCAGTTTCTGTGTTTCCTTTTAAGGCTTTCGAAACATTGTAGAATGTTAATAGATTTGTCACGAATTTTTTTTACTTTAACTTATCGTAATTCGATTAAACCCGTTTCGCGACAGAAAGCGCTCAATATATCAAATGTAATATTTTAAAACATTCGACAATTCTAAGTACTTAAATCTAATTAAAATCTGCTCTGTTGTTCGCTTGCTTTGATCGGGAATCTGGTGTTGGCTTTTGCTTTCGATGTGAAATGAAAAAAAAAATAACACTTTGTTTGTAACTAAATATCCAAATATGTACGTTACCGAAGGCAGAGCAGCCCCAACTCCATGTTTGTTTGGATAGATTTTTATTTAAAAATATAAAATCATAAAAACGCCAGGGAGTAAGCTTCCGAAGGCAGTGGGGTCCCCAGCGTCAAGATATTTGGATAGATTTTCGTTTAAATATATAAAATCATTCAACACTGACTTTAGGTATATTTAAGGTTATTATCACGAGCCCGAACAGCGCCGCGCAGGTCAGCTAGTAGTCAATAATTTTCTTAAATTTTTCCAGTTAATGATTTTCAATCTGCTACATATTGCTTCTAAAAAATCCAGATTTCTTAAAGATTACATTTTTGGCAATCATTATATTTCCAAACATCAATTATCGTTACATTTCTACAATATTTACAATAGAAATGCGTCAAGAAGATTATTTGTTAACAGGTAGCCAATGAAGTGACAGCTGAAAACCCTGTAAATATATTTTGATTACTTTAAGATTTGAAAAACTTCAACTGTCGTGAACGACAAAGTTAAAAAAGAAAAGCAGACATACTAAAATAGTGTTGGAGAAAACACTTGAGGCAGCAGTTTGGAATTAAAATTAAAACTTTTAATTGAGTATAAAAATGTGCTTCAAGTCTAAGTAGTCGAGGTTGAAATTCAGGTAAAATATAGGAATATGCTGATTGTAACAGTTCATATACACCCACAATCTGATTAATTATAAAAATATATGCAAATATTTTTACAAATCTTTATTTCACCTTTTCTAATTTTGCGCCCTTAGGATTCGTGCGCCTGGAGCAGTTTGCTCCAACTGCTCCACGGTAGCTACGCCCCTGATTCCATTACACAGATTATGAGATAAACCACATTATTGAGTTATTCAGTATTTGTTTAACGCAAAATGCATTCCAGTTTTCAAATCAATTTTACTTTATGTCAGATGGTTTAGCGATGGGTAATCCTTTAAGTCTTTTCTTAGCAGATTTGTATATGCATTATTTTGAGGATAAATTGTTTAATCTTATTAATTTTCCGTTTTATTGTAGATATGTTGATGATTCTTTTGCACTCTTGGACCCGTCTATTTCATCCATTGATAATATCTTAACTATTCTAAAGTCAATAGATTCTGTTATCCAATTTACATATGAAGTTGAAGTTGAAAATAAATTATCCTTTCTTGATGTGTTAGTTACTCGTCAGCCTAATACATTTGATACCTGTGTATATCGTAAACACTTTGCAGTCTCACTCCCCCCTCATTTTAATTCGTGTCACCCCACTTCTCAGAAAGGCTCGGCTTTTCATTTCTTTATTAATAGAGCAATTTCCATTTGTTCTGATAATGTTTCCCTTGTTACAGAATTGAATTACATTAGATCAGTTGCTATTAATCGTGGTTTTAGTTTGGCTTATATCAACCGTTTAATTTTTCGTTGTCCAAATAAAGGTATTAGTAATCTTGATTCTTCTGTTGTTCCAGTATCATTATTTTGCCATTTTACAATAGCATTAGCTACAAAATAGCTAATATTTTAAGACAGTATGATTTTAAGGTTGTTTTTAGGCCAGTTAATAATCTAAATTTTTCACAGTTAAAGGATAAAATTTCACATCAAAACTTTTGGAGCATTCACAATATCCAATGCCAATGTGGTTTGTCCTATATAGGACAGACTAAACGACAACTCCGTTTCAGACTCAATGAACACAGAAATCACATTAAAAAATAAGAATTACAAAAATCCTCTATTGCTTGTCACTGTTGGAGTGTGGGACATAATTTTTAACTTTGATTCAGCCACTATTATTAAGAAATGTAACACTCCATTAGATTTAGACTTCGTTGAGGCAGTTTATATTTATAAATTTGGCAACTCCTTGGTCAATGATTTTTCAAATGTACCTTACATCTCACCTTTCTGGGTTGAGTTACTGTGTCATAGTGATTCACTTGAGGCTTAATCTGATTGGTGGCTCACGCGTGATCAGTTTCTCGGTGTGTTGTTGTTTTCATTTGGGTTTCTCGATTCAATTTCATGTCTTTGGGGGGATACAATAGTATTTAATTTTATTTTATTGACACTGAGGAAGTGAGTCCAAGTTGCTCACGAAACGTACGTCTGTCCATTTTACTGTGATATTGTGTGTTAAACATTGGTTTTTTTAGTGTATATTTATCCACAAAAGATTTTATTCATACTAGTACCAATAGTCGAACAAAATATCCGAATTCTTTTGTGCAGCTCTGTATAGGTTCTATACATTTAGGTGAATAATACTTAGTTTACTAAAATTTATTTCAGTTAGAAAATACATAGCACAATTAAGAATTCTCCTTCAGCAATTTCCTTCAGTAAACGGAACTATACGTGAGAACTTTTGTGCAGCTTTGTATACGATCTATAGAATTTATATACTCCAACTGATATGCAAATAATTTGTTACATTTAATAACGCCCACAACTAGAAATGAGATTCCGAAAATTGTTATTCGTAAATCGTACTATAAGCAAATTGTTTTGAGTGTCCCTCTAAATAAACGATACATTTTAAGCACACCATATTCTACAGTAAAAGCCTTCTATTGCACCGCAGGGTTAATAATAAATTTGAATGAGTTTAAAATAATGTAACATCATTAAAATACGGCGCAAACAATTTCCCCACCCCCATAGAACGTAATGTAACGGAATTCTTTTGAGTGGCCCTGTAAAAGAACTATAAAAGCTACACACTTCATTTTCAATACGAAACATGACATATTAAACCCAATAACAAATATCAATTTTATGGCAATCCGGGTATATTTACGCGAGTTAGAGCATGGTCAGACAGCAGACAGACGGCAAACAGTCGGCAGATATACGGGAGACAAACGGCAGACAGACGGAAGACTGACGGTAGACAGACGGAAGACTGACGGTAGACAGACATACAAACTGAATTCATAAACACTTTTCAACTTTGTTGGAAATTATTAAAAAAGAAAGATAGAAGTAATTTTTCAGGCATCATAGGTAGCGTTACCTCTTAATTGTTCTTTGTAAATAATAATAAACATTTACTAAAGTGATGTCAGTTAAATAACCGGACTTTATTAAGTTATTTTCTACATAGATATAAGACTAAAAAAAATATGTAAATAATTTTATGAACAGAAAAAAAAAACGAAAACTCAAAAAATCACATATATTTTTTTCATTAGCGAAGGAAAAGTGCAATTTATGTGTACGAATTATATTAAAATATAATGTTTTTAAATTATTTACAGTAAAATATTAAAGTACTATTACGAATAAACTTGATATTATAATATTATTATAAGTTATTATTATGAAAATGCATACCAATTTAACCTTGAGATTGTCGATGATTTCTTGTTTTATAAAATATTCAGTGACTCTAAAAATAATAAAATAAAATAAAATTGTGAAATAAATATTACAAATATAAATGCAACACCTGAATAATATATCTCTAAGAAATTTACTTTACTCAAAAAATAACAATGAATGTTCAAACAAAATTATCCTCTAAATTAAAATTCTACATTATTACTTTTTCGAAGTACAGTTGACAATAAATAAATAAATAAATATAGAGTATACCATATATTTTATGGCAATCTGAAAATCAGTCAAATTACCCTAGATAAAAACGGAAACAGCCGTTCTACTGTAATTATGAGTTTTTCAAATTTATATTAGAAAAAGCTTAGGGGCTCCTCTTCCTACTAAAATTGTATCAAACCTGATATTTTCAACGAACGCGTAATTTTGACACCCTATTTGGCTTTTTATGAAAAATTGTACCTTTGGCTACGAAACGGGAAATCATTCGGTGATGTAGTTTAGGAATTATGAGGGTTTAAAATTTGCAACTCCTAATGTTAAATTCATCCGTAACCTTTCAAAAGTTTGGAACACTGTTTTTCTTTTAAAGAAATACTCAGGAACTACTTGATGGAAGGAAGTATAATTTTGGATTCGTATATTTGAAACTTCTAGAAATAAATATCTATTTAAAAAATTACCATATATTATAATACGAGCAAATCGTCTGTGTATGTGTATACATGAAAATTTTATCTAAAAAACGGCTCTAACAACTTTGACTAAATTTTGTATCATACCGTTTTAGGGTACGAGAAGACCATTGGTCTAGGTCACATGTTCGAGAAAATTCGATTAGTGGGTCATTTTGGGGTCACTACGTGTTAATGCAATTCAATGGGAATGAAGGTTGAAACAGTTATTAAGTTATTGAACAGTTGGCAATAAACAAGGTCACAAAGTTGGCAATATTTCGTCAAATTTGGCGATACTTGGCGAAATGTTGACGACATTGGCGAGATTTGACAGAAAAACCGACTTTTAAGATTACCAATTCCAAAACACATTCTTGGCGCCTAATTAAAAATGTCGCCAATTTTGTGACTTTTCTCCAAATTTTGGCAATATTTGGTGAAAAAATTGGCTTTTAGAATCTGAAGGAATTTTCTAGAAATTCTCAATAGGAACCGAGCATAGCTCGATCTTCCCCGCTGGTTGGTAACTAATTGCTATTTATTGGATTGTTCAGGAAAAAAAATCTGTTTGGAAAAGTTGGTTCTTACCGGAAAATTCTATCATTTAATTATTAGAAATTATTCTGATATCTAATGTCTAGTAGTTGACGGGCAGAATTTTCTGGTACAAATTGGTTTTCCCAAACGGAAGGAACTTTCCAAACAGCCCTATATTTCGAAAATACATATTTTTTGAGAATAAATTAAAAAAATATATGGTATGTAACCTATAAATATTTTAACCTAAATCCATTTCTAGAAGCTTCAAATATGCTAATCTAAAATTATACTTCATTCCGCTGAGTAGGTTTTAAGTTATTCGTAAAAAATGTTAAAGTAAATATTTAAAATGTTATAGCGCTTTGTTTTAAAAGTAAAATAAATTACTTAAAGATAATTTGGGGTTATTCTTTGTCTATATATATGTATGTTTTTTTTTTGGTATATTATATGTTTTTACTTGGATATTTAAACATATAGGTGTTGATTAATTATTGATTACTTCCAAATTTAGAAAATATTCGACAAGTAAATTCAGTTCATGTAAAATCAGAATTCATGGTACTTCCGTTGGATTTTTCTGACTTTATACATAAGGTAAAGGTTTCCGCAATGATAGAAATTTGAATCACTTGTCAAAATAATGATTTTATTGATCAAATGTTCTGAAACAGAAAAATAAATTAATTAAATTGTTAATTATTTTGGATAGATAAGATTACTATGTTTGTAGTACGTAATATTTAAATACTTACTCACAACCTTCATAGCAACTGGATTCACATTTTGTCATCATTTCTTCAGAATAATTATCTTCTAAAAAGGAATATATATATATATATATATATATATATATATAATTAATAAAACCCATTCTATATTAAATTGATTTATAAATTTATAAATATATCTTTAAAAATTCAAATAATTCAATTACAGAGTGTTTTTAAGTTTCTAATAAAGAGTGTAAAAAGTTTTTAAATTATTTTCCTTGTAATAAATTACCATGCATTGTACAATCTTATTTGTTCAGTTTTTCAATTAAATATTAAAGTAAACTGAAAGTTTTCCAAGAAATAATCCAAATTTTTATAATACAAATATTGCATAGAAATAATATAGTAAATATTTAACATGCCCCAAAATAAAAAAATAATATATATTTTATAGAATGACTAGTTTAATATAATTTAACATCCATAAAAAACAAAAATAAATCCAAACCTCCGACAAATAGACGAATACACTGAAAAACGATGTATTTTATGAAATGTCGTTATTACAGTCACAGCGATATCCGAAGAAACAGGAACGCTAATGGTTATTCTATGGGAATATTATTTACAGATTTCTGTCTCGCATTTTAATATTTTTAAAAGATTTTTTTTCCTTTGCATAGGATAGCTGAGGTTGATCTCTAACATTGTTAGTTTTTTCTTTTCGATTTTGGTTCCAGTATTTTTGATATAAGGGTACTTTCACTTTCAGAACCGGTTTCAACCAGTTCAAAAATTGAAAATGTCCGCTTATAAAAAAACTGCCCCCCCCCCCCAAAAAAAAAGAAAAAAAAGAAAATTAACAACGTTAGAGATAGGTCTCTATCCTATTCAAAAAGAAATATTAAAAAAATATTAAAAGGTGAGCGAGAAATCTGTTACAGAACCTTCCCATAGACTTAACATTAGTTTGAGTGTTTCTTCCCGTGACTTAGTGTACGCTCTGAAGTGCGTTCAGGTTAGATAATAATTCCGTCTCAAATATTCAAAGCACCAACAAAGTCAGCCTTCGAGAATTTAGGAGGGCAAAATCCTAGCGACGAACTTTTTTTTTTTCCAATTCAGGAAAATGTATTTTGAAACAGAAATTACATTAAATGAATGATATCAAATATGTATCACATGGAAAGAAAAAATATGTTATTGCTTAAATTCTGGTTCAAAACTTGTTTATTCGACTGTAAAATAAATATAAAAGTTGGGGGCTATGCAAAACTAGTCGTTGGGGGCCACTGTAATACTTACCCATCATGGATATGCATAATGTAAAATATTAAAATAAAAAATGTGTAAACTACTTATAAAATGCATTGCAATTCGAATAAAATCGTGCCTTGATGACGTCCTAAACTTTGAAGGCTCAGTTACTGAATTGCATAAAAGAAACATCCTTATAACTCCAAAAATAACAATCCTATTAACTAGCGGTTTATTGCATCTGATTAAGCGTCTCATTTCCAATTAAAATATATCTTTGAATTGAAATTTGGATGAAATACAGGGTCATGAAAAATCGAAGAGTGTGGCAAATAGGATTACCAATATCTCGGTAACTCATTATCCGATCGACTTCATGCTTTATGCAAAATTTATGTTTTTTTATTGTCTTTTATATTCCCTCCTTAAAATAAACAATTTCGAAAATTTTCATGTACCTTTTATCAGAACGAATATTTCGAGAGTACGAAAAAAATAGTTCCGGATAATCGAGGTTACTGAAATTCAATAGGCTTCTTCCCATTATTACATACTAAGTACATACCAAATTTCAAGTCTCTATCTCAATTTTTTCGGGAGATAGAGCGTTTACAGACACACAGACAAACACACAGACACACAGACACACAGACGGACGGCAAATTTTTTTTTTCTAAAAATATGTTTTTCGCAAACTCCAGTGTCTGAAACGTGTAAATCCGTCAAAAAAATTTTTCGATTTTCAAAACGATTACAAGACTTACTCTATACTACGCGTATGATGGATAAGTAATAAAAGAACTAGCATGCTCTGTTATTAACTATTTGTATTTCATTGTTAAAAAGTGATTCTGTTAAGCTAATTTAAAGGATTACAAAAAAATCTTTTCTCAAAGATGTCCGCTTGTCGGACATATCATCTGACTGAAGTCAAGATTTTAATTATCAAACCAAATTAATAAAGACAAATGCCTAAATATGGGCAATATGTTTCAGTTGGAGATCGGAGATGGTATATATTCGTTATTTTCAAGATATTAGCTCATTCGCTGCCAACCACGAGTGTACTCGTGGTTTTTCAATCTAAAATTACGAATTCGTACCGGAAATTTCGAAAGAAGACTTTTTATGTAATTCCGAAATGTCTGTAATTAAATAAAATAAATATTGCTATTAGTATTTTCTGGTGTGAATTCAAACTTTCTAAATAAAATAAAATTCCGGTAATTTTAATCCGGCAATGAACGTGTTAATATGTTAATAAAACATAAAACCTGTATGTATAAATATAGGAAGGTCAAAAATACTTGCAATTTTCTGTGTATTTTACAAAAAAATGATTGCAAAAGTTGTGAAAGTAGTAGTGTTTCAAATGGTGATCTAAATGTAGGCCAGCCATAAAATTTTTGTAAACGTAAAAACTAATAAAAAACAATGAACAATCGCGAAAATGCTACTTTTTAACGTTATTTGCAGTAGTGGCACATATAGAGGCACTTCGGGTGTTATGGAATACTAGTTACATTCGGTGCAATGCAATATCCCGATATCGTTTATCCCATTCACCGCCCTCTGAAAACTAGGCCTGGGCGCTGACACAAAAATGGCGGCATTCGTAGGCGGATTTTTTTAAACCTTTGTACGGCCCCCTAAGTTTACACCCCAGTATTTTCTAAAAGTTTTCTTTTACTTATTGAATACGTAGTATAGGGTAAGTCTTGTAATCCCCATATAGCATCAAAGCTCCTGAAAACCTCCCCAGGAGCTCCAGTTCTTCCCAAATTCCTCCTGAAACTGCAATGACGCTATCAGGCGTTCCTGGGGAAGATACTTTAATCACTTCCCCAGGACTGACCTCCCAGATTCTTCCCAGGGAGCGGCCCCACCAGTGGCTGAGAGGTTGTGCTCTCGAAGCTGGTAGACGGGAGGTGCTGGGTTCGATCCCATTCGCGCCCGTCGGCCTAATCGCTCGGGTTTTCGCGGTTTTCTTTCGAGCCGTGGATTTTCTCCATGCGTAAATACGGATTAGGTTCCCTTAGAAAGACCCCCACGAAGGGCACTCCCCCTGGGCCTATATCCCTAGTGTCGATAATTGGCCGTCAATAATCAACCCAACTCTTCCCAGGGAGCAGTCTCCTGGGGATGATATTCCTGGGGAAGTACCTAGGAAGAGACGGTGCTGGTGCCATCTCATGGGTGATTTTGACACTAAAATAATTTATTAAAACCTTTTTTTTATATATATATACTTGATTTGAAGTGATTCGATTTTTTAATTAATAAAGTTTATATTATTATTTGATATATTTTATTTCCTAAGCACATCTGGTTATTGTTTAACTTTTAATTATTGCTATAATATTTAATTATCCTTATTTAGATATATTTTCAATTTATAAAATGCAATCAAAAGGTAGTTAAATAAATTAAATTTAGAAATCATAATTTAATATTCCACATCATATATTAATAATTAAAATAAATTAATCTTTAAATATAAATTGAATTTTTTTATTTTGTTTCTGATATTTTAAAAATTAACTTATATTTTAATTTATTTTATTATTACATTCATTAATTATTTTTTCTGAACTTTCAACAATTACTTATATAGTTATATCTTTTTACTATTACTGTCTCATCTAACTAATACGTAATTTTACATTGATTTCACTTATATACGTTCTTAGTTTCTATAGAAATAATTTAATTTAAAATATAAAATTGATTTACTTTCTCCTAATAAATTATTTTTGTTTTCATTTAGAAGAAATCAGAATTATTTTTTTCGAAACACGAAATTTATCAAAAGTTTAATATATATTTGTATATAACCATATTTTATAAATTACGGATTAGAAATACCTAGTAAAATTTATTTCTTCTTATCCTTTAAATATAGTCTTATATATTAAACTATTATTATTATTTGTATTAAATAATTAATCATTTCATATTAATTTGAATTATATATATAAATAATTTTTGGATCAATATTTAATTTTAAAATATAAATTCGATTTATTATTTTTTTCGCTGACCATTTTAAATTATCATATATATATATATATATATATATTTCTTTTATCATTCTTAATAAATGAGTTTTTTTTTTGTGTGTGTGTGTGTGTAACAGTAAGATATCAAAAGGAATCAAAAATTTGTTACAAATAAGGATTTTATCAACAGTTTAATATATATTTACATATTTGTACATATTCAGAATTTGCCAGTTAATAGATTAGAGATAAGCATTTTTAAATTAAACAATCTATTTAAAAAAATCTTATTTCGATTGTAAAAGTTAATTTTCATGTAAGTTTTAAAATCGAATCATATTTAAATCATGTCGAGCATATTTACTTTTAGTATTAATCCTCTATTAATTTTTTTTTCTGATCTTTTTAAAAATTACATATATATTTATGTATTTTATTATTACATTTTCAACTAATTAATAATTTTATATTTTATTATTCTGTCTTTACCAAAAAGTGGAAAACATCTTTTGATTACAAAGTTTATAAATAAGAACACCTGCCAATTTCATACGTTTCCGAACAAAAATGAACTAGAAAAATATGTCATAAAGTAGCCAATTTGGATTTGAGAACAACCTAGCATGCCTAAACTCAGAAAAGCTTTTATAGATATATCGTTTAACAACTTGTAATATTGTAATATCAATATTAGAAATCAAATTCAGTTTTGCTTAGTCTAATTCTAAATTTAAAATTATAATATTTCTAATTTTTTTAAAAAGTGCATTTTGAATTTGTTTTTCAACTTTTGGTTTATAAAAACGTCTATTTTTCTCTTATTTTGTTTAATTGTGATTATTTATAATTTATAGTTTAGTTTATTTAATTGTAAATATTTTTATTTAATTGGCCCTCTTATCATAGACCCCTGACCCTGATATATGTGGCTCCTAACTAAAATGATAAAATGCAATGTTGTTGCAAATGATAAAACACCCCTTCCCTTTTCCCTTTTATTGTGATGCCGCGTGGGAAATTCGGTTCAAAACGGCGACTTTCAGAGTATTTTCAAAAAGATCTGCGTTTGCGCAAAAAAAGAAAGAAAAAGAAAAAGAAAGTAAAAAGAAAAAGAAAAATGTTTTTTTAGTATTACATAGTTTCTAAATAAGACCACCTGCCAATTTAATGCATTTCCGAACAGAAACGAGTTAAAAAATGTGCCAGAAAGCAGCTCCTTTGGGTTTGAGAACAGCCTTAAATAATTATTGATACGCTTTTTTTCTAGTTATCAATTTAAAACTGTATTGAATATGTATCAAAGGGTATGTATGTTTATTTGCGATAAAAGTTACAGAATTCCTGCTATACGAAGCTTAAAAATATGCATGTTTTCGATTTACTGACTTTCATAAGAGGAGAAAGAAATACATGAATACCCTATAAACGACTCACATACAACGGCCGTGTAGCGTAATCACTAGAGCGTGTTTCTCGTATGCGTAAGTACCCAGGTTCAAATCCAGTCGGCGGTAAGAACGTTTATTCCGTAAAATCTGTACCATAGCTTTCATGTGATTCTGTGTGCGTGATTAATAAAAGTAGTATGTGTTATGTAAATTCTTTTAAAATAATGTCAGTATTCATTAAAAGAAAAAAAAATATTTTTACATTACGTCGAATAATAATAACTTCGGATGTTTTGTACGCACATTAAGTCTCCCAAATTCCTCCGGTATTACTTCCTGAAATCTTCCCTAGAACAACCCGAGGAGGAACCTGAAGGAGGTCCTGGGAAGCTCCCCGGGATGCTATGACGCGGACATTATTGGTTCCTGAGGACCTCCTGGTGACAAATTTTTGCATCCTCAGGGATGCCTGGGGGATGTATGTCAATCTTTCTGGGGATGTCCTAGGGAAGCACATGTGCTATATGGGTCGTTTTGAAAATAAAAAAAAAATTTTGACGGATTTACACGTTTCAGACACTGGAGATTCCGAAAAACGTATTTTTAGAAAGCAAAATTTGCCGTCCGTCTGTGTGTCTGTGTGTCTGTAAACGCTCTATCTCCCGAAAAAATTGAGATAAAGACTTGCAATTAGGTATGTACTTAGTATGTAGTAATGGGAAGAAGCCTATTTCATTTCAATAACCTCGATTAACCGGAACTATTTTTTTCGGACTCTCGAAATATTCGTTCTCATAAAAGGTATATAAAAATTTCCGAAATTGTTTATTTTAAGGAGTGAATATAAAAGACAAAAAAAAACATAAATTTTGCATAAAGCATGAAGTCGATCGGATAATCAGTTGCCGAGATATTTGGAATCTTATTTACCACACTCTTCGATTTTTCATGACCCTGTATTTCATCCAAATTTCACTTTAGATATATATTTGAATTGGGAATTTGACGCTTAATCAGATGCAATCAACCGCTAGTTAATAGGATTATTATTTTTGGAGTTATAAGAAAAAACCTCTTTCAAGCAATTCAGTAATCGAGCCTTTAAAGTTTATGACGACATCAAGCCACGATTTTATTTGAATTGCAATGCATTTTATAAGTAGTTTACACATTTTGATTTTAATATTTTACATTATGCATATCCATCATGGGTAAGTATTACGGTGGCCCCCAACGACTAGTTTACATCTTTTTTTAACATCTTTTTCCAGCGGCAATTTAACATTGCGTGTACCATATCATTTCAAACGTCTACTTTGGGTGTATCCAAAGGATGTAGCCACCTTAATCTTTATTCCTTCTCTTATTATAGCACTATTCAGATTATCATAGTTCGCTATTTTTTGCATTTGTAGAGTTTCAAGTTTAATTGGGATTTTTATGTTTAATCTAGCAAGCGCTGTTGACTGTTTATTTAGTTTTATATCACCACATAAGGGATATACAGAAGGAATTCTTCAACCCCCAGTCTAATATGTATCAGACTGGGCGAAGAGACATAGCGAAAAGACAAGTGCTTGAAGTTTACAACTGATGATGCTCTAGCCGGAATAAAAGCGCTTTTATGTAATGGTGACAGTTTTATGTGAAACTTTTAACATTTTTAATAATGAAGGACTGTTTTCATGAAACTTTTAACCGTGTTTTTTTTTAAGATAATGTCTGAGTGAAAAGTTGGTAATATGAACAGTAAATATCGAATATCTTTTATAATTTATGAATGATAAAAAGAAGAAAAACTATTCCTGACTTATTTTGTTTTAGCAAGAAACAAAGTTAAGTGGTATTTAATTTGTACAAAACAGTCATATTAAATATTTTTAATCAAAATTAATGAAGATACCATTTATACAGGAACATTTTTATGTTTTAATATTCTATTGCATGCAAATGGTATTATGATAAATTAGTATGGTATCCGCATGTAATCTGGTATTGCATGCAAAAACCACTTAATTCACTGACTTTATGTTGTTTAAGTAATGAACGAAAATTAGAAGGAATTGTTTGAAGAGGAAGGAATACACTGACTTATGTGGATATTACCCAGATCATGACTCTACATTTAAGGAAACATTTGCGACAAAAAAAAAATACTTTTGGAAAAAACTTGACTTATGAGGTTTTTGAAATAATTGATTCAATTACAAACTTCAATTATCTGCGAATAGTTTTTATAGACAAATGTTTTTGTTTATGAAATTTCCTCGCTTACAAACAATTAATAATAATAATAATAAATTTATTTTGAGGGTGTTGTGGGATAGTCGGGAAATATGGAATAGATGGTTAAAAACTAAAAAAAACGATCAAAATTTGGCAAAAAATAGGTTTAATGGCATCAAAATATAGTATCTTGGTAGTCAGCCAACATACTTCAGATCTGCATAAAACACAAATATAAGGATCTATCTGCGCCACCATAATCAAGGAGTATTTAGTGATATTAGTATTACATGTAACTCGACACCGCAGGTTTAAGAAAAAATTGCTCAATGTTTATTGGTGTGAATCGCGAGCTAAAAAACGACTATTACACCATAAACTGTAAGTATTTAGTGTGCATTATGTTTAATTTCAATACAAAAATATAAATATAATAAATTATTGAAAAACTATCTCTTGAAACTTTCCAAACACTAAAAATAAATATTTATTCCCACAACGCACCCTGACGCCAACTGACTAACTTCGTGTTCTGGGAGACATTTTGGAAGTGTTCTTAATATTTCATCATATTGCCGCTTGGAAAAAGAACTAACCAGTAGAAACCTTGGTATTCCATATTACCCGAGTATTCTCTAATAACTGAAGATCCCTTATACATTATTTTCTGCCCCCGCACCTTTAGCACTTAAAACATTGCACACAAATCTGTTCTCTTGTGTCAGCAAATTCTTTCACAAAAGATGCAAGTCGCATCAGAGTAATTTCCTGGTGGACTATCCAGATCGCTCTCCTTTTTATCGAACTTGAATTCACTGTGTTTGTCCTCGAAATAGGAAGTCAGTAATCCTCTTTGCACCACTTTTATTTTACCAGTTTTTAGGCTCAGTTATTTTTAACCCTTGGAAAAGTGGTTGTTGTTTTCCGTCGGGAATTTAACGCTTGATGTACGCAATTTATTTTAACAGTTTTTAACGAAATTCTGTAACTTTAGAAAGAATTATTTAGCGTCTTTAACGAAATTCTGTAACTTTAGAAGAATTATTTAGCATTTTTAACGAAAATTCTGTAACTGTAGAAGAATCTTTATTTAACCCTTTTTATCCAGACGGTACTTATAAGTACCACTACAACCCCTTCGCGACGAGCGTCTTTTACAGAATTTTTAATCTGTTACCACCGGTTTTTCAAATGCAAAATTTTCACCTAATTGCATCGCAAATATGCTATGATTAGATAAGGAAAACTTTACAAAAAAAAAATAACTGGTGGCAATATTCGAGGATTCTGAGCATCTAAAAAGTAGCTGCAAAATTAATACAGGATATGCAATATAAATGCATAAAATCGTTACAAAAATGTTAAAGTTACAAAAAGGATAGATGCAAACTATCAGATATGAAAAAAAGCCGTAATTTGGTATTTTCGTGTTATAGCGGACCCCAAGGATGAATCGCCAAGCGACTAACATTTATCGCCAAATTATAAAGCATGTATGACATTATAATAATTTATATATGTATATATAATATGTTACGGAGTCGTGGAGTATGCAAAAAGAGGTTCTTCGTTCCAGTACAGGTTTTCCTTGGCCGCTTTCGTGGCGGTGGTCTCGCTGCTGGTGGAGGTGTGTCAGCCCCTCAGGATTGCACTTAAACTCAAAGGCTTAGGCCGAGTTTCCTGAGGTGGTCATTCTCTCTGTATATAGTATAATATTTCTTGACGTATGTGGCCAAGTTATAGTCATATATCATGCATGTATGATGTGTGACATGTGTATATGACGTACATACGACATATAAGATGTAAATAATATGTGTATAATGACGTGTATGACACATATAGGAGTGCATGGAATATATATATATATGCGTATATAGGATATATATATAAGCTTTACGATGATCTTGGCGAAATAATAACTGCAAACTTAGCATAATAATAAATTGTGGGGGCCGCTATAACACGAAAGTACGGTAATTTTCTTTAAGCTTTCGGAACATTTTCCCAATGGTTATTGTAATTTGTTAAATTATAATTTTAAAAAAAATGTTTTTTATTTTAGGCTTTTACATCACTCACAGACCTTAGAATCAGTTTCTTCTTGGTTTTGTTTAGTGCTGAATTGCACAAGGACCGAGACGATTGTTCCGGTAGTTTAAGCGCGTCAGAATACATGCCTCGAGGATTTGCGACCGCGAGTGATATCTCTCTTAGAAACTGTTGGCACCGGAGTGTTATCAAATGAGCTCAGTTCTGAATATAGCCCAGAAATGGGTTCAGTTGTAAAGATGACTCACCAGATTGATTGGAAGTTTAATGCTAGCCCGTTAAAGGCTTCTTCCTTACCAAAATGGGATAATTTCATGCCATCGGCACCAGACGACCGACCGCAGCCTGTTTTTAGACCCTAGCCTATATTTGGACCTTCTCCTCTATGCTTAAGTGCTTAAAATTACGCTTTATACTAAATGCTTAGGAATATACTGTTTTATATGAATTCCTAAATGCAATGTTTAATTTTTTCCTATCAAGGTGCGTTTTTTAAATTTTAAAAGGATAATACCTTCATCACTTTTTTAATGAAAAAAAGAGAACAATAAATTGAAGATTAAATCGGAAGTGTTACTACCCAGCAAAGAGGAAATTGCTGGCCAGCATCAAGATAGGTGCTGGCAATATTGGAGAAGTGCTGGCTAATGGTCTACCACTGCATGACCACTGCTGGACAGCTTCAGTCTACTTTGCTGTTGGACATCATCAGATAAAATTGTGATCGGCCTCTGTTTTATCTCATGCGCTGGCCCACCACACGATGGAAGTGCACGAACTTTTGCAGTATTATTGCTGGGAACCCTTAGGCTAGGTGGCGTTGACATCGAAGACATTGAGTATTTCGGAAATCATCGTTTGGCAACAATCTGGCTATTTGAAATTTCATTCTGGAATTTTTATTCTTTTATTAGCGACCATTACGAAGATTGTGATTGTGATCAAGAACAATAACAAATATTAACAATGAATAACAAAGAAAAGTAAGTATATAAAATTTTATAAATTTTAACGTGAACATTTTGTAATTTCGTTATTGCAATATTTTATTTTACATTTCTTTTACACTTCGAAAACCATAATATCCAAAATATTTTTTCTTTCAGTTATTAGCGAATTTTCCAGATTAATTTTAACTGGTATGTATTTTCATAGCAAAGAAAAAGCTGATTGATATTAACTATAACATCAATTACTTAATTATAAAGCCGATAGATTACGGCGTCTTTTGTTAAGAAACACGACAAAATAGTTCCTATTTTAATATTTGCATAATAGTAAAGTATCAAATATTTATCGAAGAATAAATTTAATGGTAAAATTAATATTCGATTTTGCTTTTCAATCATTTTGATTTTGCTTATTATAAAAATATTGTATTAATTGTTATCTTGGCTAATTTATTTCATTTTATTTTTCTTTATAAAATTTCTATGTATTAATGTAACGATTTCTGTCAGAAATGAAACATTTTAACTCTTTTAAAATCTTAATTTTAAGTGTCTTTAAGATCGGTCACAATGCTATTTTCTTTTTACTGTATATTATAAGAGGTCATATAGAAACGTTATAGTTTGTACTTTTGACTAAAAAAGTTTTTTCCGAAGCCAAACATCTTTTGAAAAAAAGTATAAATTAATCATAAAACAGAATTGAAGCACACTTGTGAAGTAGATGGATGGGTTACTGAGATTTCTCACTCTTCTTGTGTTTACCATATAATTTTAGAATCCAATAGAATTCATCTTATATTATCAATTATTTTTCATATTTAAATAAATAAGTTTTATGCTTAAAATTAAAGTTACAATTTTTTTTCAAAAATATTTAAATATTCACAAAAACATTGTTAATTTAACCTACATTGATCCCTAGTATGCAACTGTTTGTACATTGTACAATCATATATCAAATAAATGCAATGAACTTGTGTGAAAAGTATTATAAAACAGGAATACTGTGCTTGCATAACTTTTTATGATGTTATATATGTTTGGCAGTCTTTATGTATATATGTTTGCTGATAAGAATAAAATATTTTTAAAAAGGAAAATAAGTTTTAAATAGGAAAAAAAGAAAAGTTATTTTCTTGTGTTGTTATACCAATGTGACATGATGAATATTCTCCATGCACTGGATTATGGCCCGAGGTAGCCGTCATACCCCGATGGATGATGGCGGCTTTACAAAAACCGCTGGGGGGATGTCTGCTCGTAATGAAACAGGGTTTGTACGGATCAAGGAATTTTCTTTAAAGAAAAGGAAATCTAGGTTAAACTCGCGAAGCTTCGCCTTCTTTTAAGGAGAGATTTTCTGTAAGAAAATACTGGTACCGAAGAATTTTCTGTTCGCAAAATTCCAGGAGGTGTACGAACCCTGTAAAAAAACTGACTGATTGTTTACCACTGTATAAACATTGCAGGATAAGTGATGGTGGTGGATTAAAAGTGCTGGCCCAGAAAAGTAATAGCAGTAGGATAGGTGCTAGCACTGCAGGAAAAGTGCTGGATTGAAGTAATGTGATGGCTTACCAATACTGGCCTGCTGCTGGCCATCACTGATGGGCCAGCTGCATTCCGCGCGGACACTTTTCGACAGGTTTAAGTAATGGCGCCATTGCACTTTATCGCTGATGGCAGTGCTGGTTGCCATCTGTTTTCCAGCTGATGGCCCACCATTTTTCTTTTTGCTGGGTAGTAATAATTTCCAAAAATTTAATTTAAGATTTTTCATTATGCTTTGATATTTTTTTATGTTAGATTATTATCAACATTAATAAAGAAAATTTTAGCTGCAACTATTAGCAAAGTATGTAGATTTTTTTCCTGGTGTTATCATGATACTCAATGGAAAATACTAAAAAAACATATATTAAGTATATAATATAAGCATATTAAAAAATAATAATGCGTATTTTGTTTTTGTGTTCCATGTTTCTTTTAATATCCAAAAAGATACACGCACAATTTTGTCATAAAAAACTTTGACTGTATGTGAATTATGTAGTATTATGAGACAGTATAGTGATGAGTTTCGGAGCATTTTTAATTCAAAATATCTACCAATTTTTAGCACTAGTAATTTTCATTTTAATTAATCGCGGTATGTCTCTAATTAAATAAAGTGAAAATATTTAAACTGAAATGGAGATAGATATTTTAAATAAAATAATTCCCTACATGGCAACATTGAATAGACTGGTGGCTCCTATATCGACAAAGATTTTTATGACTTTCCTGTATGATAAAAATAGACATGCTATGCAAATTAAAAATATATAACCTTTTGTTTTTCATATATAGAAAAAGCTATAGATTTAATGTTCTCTAAGTTTAAAAAAGAACACATTATTTTTGAAGATAATTTTCATAAACTTACTTTCTCGATTCGGACAAAGAGTGAAATTATTTGGATAGACAATAGCCTTACTAAGACATCCGCGTTGATCCATCATTGTATCAATCATGCAAAATTGTATGCAATCCTATAAAATTACAAATCGAAAAACACAAAATAAAATTTAAATATAATACAATTGAAAATAAATAACATTTTAATTTTTTCCTACATAAATTGATTGATATATTCAAATTTATTGACACATATAAATGTGCCTGAAGAGTTTACTTTTATTTATATATATATTATAAAATTAGCATTATGCATGTTCTCCCCATGAGTTCAAAATGCACAGTCAATCCCCATGAACCCCTAAAAATCATAAAAGGCTTGTATACATGGTGCTCCTTCTTATCCTTGACTAGTATTAGCTAAATCTTAAATCGTTAATTTTTGATTTAGCTATTGGCTATTTCGAGGTTGGCCCGATTGCAAATATGCTTCAAGTGTTGTTCTTCATCATATGAAAAATCCACTTGTGTCAAAATTGTTATTTAAAAAATATATACTGGTCCTGTTGGGGTTTTGTATGTTACATATGGAAAAAAAAACCTTTTTCTATGCATTAACATGTAAAACAGTAAAAATTTTCATTCTTCTACTGCCAAAATGTATTGAGTTATGAAAATTTGAAGTATATGAATATGTGCCGTTTTTTGACAGTAACAACGACAAAAAACGCGTTTTTAGCGATAGAAAAATCCAAAAATGAAATTATTGATAACATATCTTCATACAGTTATAAAAAATAACGTGTTAGACTTCTATCCAAAAATTTAGAGTAATTAAACTAAGATCTCACAGGGAAATATCCAAGATCTCACAATTATTATCCTAAAAATGTATACAGGAAGTCTAACTATGACAAAATTTCATTTAAAAGAAAATATCACACAAATTTACTGGCGGCTTTTTTAAGATTTTCTTATACATTGTTGAACAATAACAGGAGACTTTCATTTTCAGCGGCGGAAAGTACAATACTAATATGTTTCTAAAAATATTAAATGGAATGGACTGTAGACATTCAAATCTATTTTTTGACGATGTTCATATTTTTATGCAAAAATAAATCTAGGTCATAATACATATTCTTTAAAGAGAATTTCTTAATAATTTTCATGATTAAAAATAATGATGATATAATGTTGAAATAGTGATTTTTGCTGGCAATGGCAATGTATTTTTTCGCTGGTTGGAAATACCTTACTGGCAACCTTTCACTTAATTCATTCTCTTAGTCCCCCTCCCACTTTATTCGCCTCCGTACTTAAACTCGCCCGATCTGGCAGGGTGCTCCTATTGTTCTCTCCGTCACACGTATTTTCTGACTCCGCTGTTGTTTTTGAAGAGGTCGCCGCCATTCCATCTGTGGATGAGCGTGTGCGAAAGACGCAGGCAAACTGACATGGCTTAGGATTTTAAATCGGTTTTAATCTTTTAAATTGGCACTGATGATGGAGATTTAGGGGCTCCGAAACAGCTGTTTACCAGTTTAAATGTTTTATTTGTCTACTTCACGTTGTTAATTAATTTCATGAAATTTAATCTTCTTTTTATGTTTCTCAAGGGAAACTTTGAGCTGCTTTCAGTTCATTTAAAACCCTATAAGCGGTTTGCCCGTATTTTTACGCTTTCCCAAGACAACTTAAATTGGCTTTAGAGAAAAATATTTTAACAGAATTAATTGTATTTTAAAATATATGTAAAATAAAGAGATATGAAGTATATTTGAGAAACAGACAGGGCAAGAAAATTTAAATTAATATTAGTTTTACGAACATTTTTAATGAAAATGCAGGAAAGACCTCAGACGCTTAGAGGGTTAACCCTTTCCGGCACAGTGGTCCCACTCCGGGAACACCCCATTTTAATTCCAAACTTGCAAACGGCACCAAGAATATTTTAATAAAATTTTGTTTCTATAATGAAAGCTTAAAATATGGAGTTCATATTTTCTATAAAATTCGTTTGTAAATTCCGGTGTCAGTCAGTTATTTCTCATTTTACAAACAGAATTTGTCTGTGCCGGAAAGGGTTAACATATAATTGCATCACTCAATTGTTGAACAAAAGTTATTATTCTTCTTATTATTTACATATTCACTCAAAAGGTCGTTTACACTTTTCAGCATGATATCACTAATTTGTTTAAACTGAAAAAAGCCCCGCAAAATATATTGGTACAAAAACAAGCTGATGCTACATCGTAGCCGCTCACACCAGTCTAAGTTCAAACGAGGTTACTCTACAACTCAGGTATGTCCATAAACAGTCACAAGACCAGGTCAGCGCGAAGGTGAATGTGCAAACTCATCACTCATTCTGGACTTTTACCAAAAAGTGGCGTTAAATGTAATGTTGTACCAAAATGGTTTTGTAAAGGCCTGAAATGAAAGTGATTAAAAACATTATTCGGACTTTTGCCATCTCTCTATGGAAATGCTACGATTTGTGGGGGAAATCTAGACCTTACCATATTTCAGGTTTTTACAATATATGTGTTACGCTAATTGAGAGATCCAGCTCTTTGCAAAGATCTTAAGCTGTTTTCAAAGATCCAGGTTAATTGGAAAAACATCTTCCTTCTTCCAATCGGAGTGATATATTTCATTCTTATTACAATGAGTCTAAGCAACTTTAGGCTAATTGGAAAATGATCATTTGTTTCTCAATCAGGATGACATTTTTAAGGCTTATTACAAAGATCTTGTGGAGAGTTAGGCTAATTAAAGTTGTCCATTTATTTCTTCTCAATTAGACTGATTTTATTCGCAAACAGTCTATTTGTTTCAGGCTCATTGCAATGAGACTATGCAGTTTTAAGCTAATTAGAAAATGATCTCCTGTTTGTCCAAACTGCCAAGTTTCATCATCTAGCCTGGTATTTTCTAGTTTCAGCCTGGTGTTTTCTAAGTCAATAAGTCGAAGGTAGTGAATATTTATGCATACTTTTAATATACAAAATAGCAGCGGAAACATAAAAGTTTTATAGAAATGAATACAAAAACTGTGTTAATGACAGATTTAATTAACGCGACTAAGTGTGTCTAAGGATAGTGTATATTTCTTTTTTAAGGGCATTTGTATAGATAAGGCAAGAAAAAAATATATGGTTGTCCTGAAAGTTCGTGCCGGTTGGGAAAATCCATTCGCACCGGAATATTCTGCCCGTTAGTTATTAGACATTACATATCGGAATCAATGTCTAATAATTAACCCTTTAACGGATGAAGCACTTCAATTGCTAAAATGTTGAAATAAATGATTGACACCGGAAATTTTAAACAAATTTATTTTTATAAATAATAAAAAAGCAATATTTCACATACATAATGAATGGAAAACATTTCTATTAAAACCCTGCTGTCATTCTTCAATTCCGTAATTAATGTTTTTGTTTCATAGGGAAACCATTGAACGTTAAAGGGTTAAATGATAGTATTTTCCGGTACGAATTGATTTCCCAACCGGCGCGAACTTTTCTGACAACCCAAAATATTTAAGAAAATAAAACTACAATGAAATAAGAATCCTACGTATTACTCCGTAAGAGTTCTTGAAAACTGTTCTTGAAAACTGTTCTTGAAACTGTTCTTGAAATTTCTCTTTAAACTAACTTTGAAATTTACATTTAATTGTAATTTTCGAAGCCTGTATTTGGTTAATTTCAAGTTTGTGTTTATGGTTTACTGCAAAATCTTAATTTTTTTGTACATGTTCATCTAACACATTTAAATGCATGCATCGTATTTTTATTTCCCTTTTGTAGTAAATGTCATTTTATTAAAAGATAGGCCTAAAATAGGTCGAATACATTCAGCCTACTCTTTTATATAAAAAAAAAATCTCACAATCTAACTTTTTTGGATAACTACTCAAATTACCTTTTTTACCGTGTATACGTCGATCCGGTGGATATGTGAAATACTTTTTTTAACCCTGAAATGGGGTATTTTGAGCGTATCAGCTGTATAAGTCTACACCTTAATTCGCTTACGAAAGAAATTATGCTTCTACTTGAGAGAAAAAAGTGTGTGTGGGGGGGGGGGGAGGGGAGGGTGAAGACCTGTATTTAAAAAAAAAAAAATTCGGCAAAAATTTTTCAGTGAGCAAGTTATTTTTTTTTCCTTCCATCTTTTTCCTGGTGAAGAATGAAATTTGTAAATGTAGAATTTTTTGAAGAATCTTGTTAATCAAATATTGATGAAGAACATTTAGATTAGGAGTCTTCAACCCAAGACCTGCGGGATACAATCATTTGAAGCACAATTAATGTGCTGAAGAATGTATCCTTTTTTCCCATAGCTATACCATTTATGTTTTATGTACCATGCATAAATATGGCAATGTGTTGAACGTAGTGCTGCTAGCATTTTAATCTCTTTTTAGAAAGTGATACTGCATTAATTAAAATAAAATATAAATCAAAATATAAATGAAATGTTTTATTATGAATCAAGAAGAAAATATGAATTTTTCATTTCCTCAACGCTTATAGAAGTGCTCCGGCCCTTTCCTTGAAAACCAAAGTATGCGTGCATACTTTTTTTGCTTATGATATTTATCTGGTCTATACTAGCTCGCAAAACTTCAATAATTTTCTAAAATGGCCCTCGAGCGTCAAAGGTTGAACACCCCTTATAGTGGAGTTTCGTTTGAGCAGGATTAAATAAGCAATTTGTAAGTATCCAAAATTTCTGTAAAAGAATAAAGACTCACAAAGTGTTCAATGGACGACGACATCACATTCAGATATGAAGATTATTTATTTTAGAGGAGTTGACCAGAATTCGCTACACACAGGTCGCCGGCCTGCAAATAGGGAATATCAGGAGGAAGCTTAAGTCTTACACGTAAAGTGAGGGCAAAGGCAGGCGGCGAGAGAATGAGTGCTGTTACATAATTTCTTTTCGTTGTTACAGTAAAGTCATGGCGAGAACAATGTGACGAGAGAGAGGTGGCGATTGTCCGTTAATGATAAGCCTATGGGGGAAAATTATGAATTTAAGCGCCAGAATGGAGATATGGAATTTTGGTAAACCAGCGAAACCGCATGGAGCATTTCTCATGGGGTTAGCTTAAAGAATTGAGAACTGGCGTTAAAAATAGAATTGGTACGTTACAGATATTATATATGGAAGGCATCTGGACAATTGGTAAAATAATGAAATACGTTAGAAGAAATGAAACCTTGACGAACTTGTAGGCGTAAAATCTGAGTAAGTCTGAACGCCGATCGAAAAGAGCGAGATACTCTGGGAATAAAATATTTTTCTTCTTTTTTTATAACGATACGATTTATGAGGTGAGGAAAGAATTCCGAATGAATTAAAGAAAGCTTAATAAAAGAGAAATACAAGGAGTAGCTAGATTTTACAACACGAAAAAAAAAATAATTTTAAAGAAAGAAAATTTAGAAACAGTAAGGCGATGTGGGAATGAATGTTATGAAAGTGGAATATGTGAAGTTAAATCCACTTCACACCCTTAATTCAGATTTTCCAGAACTCAATGCTTCTTTGTACTGATATTTCTTCTTTAAAACATTTTGAAATGTAATAATTTATATTTTTCATTCTCGTTTGATTTCATATAAATTTTTCTGTTTTCAAACATTTTTTTTTTGTTACGCACGTTAATGTTATTTTTCAAAAAGTAAATTAATTTTTTGTGATAATTATAATAAAAATAAATTTTAATAACTATTGTGAGTGATATTATTATGAAAAAGACCGCCACTTAATTCATAACTATTGCATCGCTCACAAACCACGGGCGTCGAATGTCAGATTTTAAACAGTTTTATAAATTACCCGTAAATTTTCTTTGCATTTTAGCGGTTGGAAATGTAGATTTATGCCCCGTAAAATACATAAATAATAATAATAAAATTCACATATATGTATTTGTTAAAAATAAGAATAAAAGTTAAAAACATTATACCCTTTTTGTAAGAGGCCCTCGCCCACCATTTTTCTTCCATAAAGTTATATAATCAACACAGTTAGTTTCATATGGAGGCGGCAAATTCTGTGTATGTTGCTGAAATAATTTTAAACACAATATAAAATTCTGAAAGGGTTTAATGCAAAGTATAATAACAATAAGTATAAAAGTAAGAATAGCCTTTTTTTAAATACACATTTTCATAAGCATTTAATTTTTATCTTGAAAATCCTGCCTGATTCCATAACTGCAATTCTTTATTTTTTCAAAAAAAAAAATTCCTTTACCAATACCTTGCTTTGGCGTCGGTACCAAGCCCAATTATGAACAATTTACAACTTTGTTTACGCTTAGTAGAAAGCACGAACTAGTGAATTTATTAAAAAGTTATAACTTTAATTCTATTTTTTCAATGTATGGCAACAGGTAAGAAAAAAGGTATTTTTCCTGTATAGGGCCTTGACATTTTTAAAAAAAGCTTGGCACAATTCGAGTTTTATCCTTACTTTTATATATATATATATATATATATATATATATAAGCAAGGCTTATATAAATGGTATGCTTAATATATATATATATATATATATATATATATATATATATATATATATATATATATATATTATTTTTTGTACACTATTATTGGTTTTATGTGCAATTTACTTTTTTTTGTATATCAAAATATACAAACCATCTAGATAAACCATTAAAAAAACCATCTTACTACGTACCGACTTCAAAAACATTATTTTTGATAGGTTTAACAATTTTCTGTCTTTAATTTGTCATTGACCAGTAACATGATTATGCAAGAATTCTTGCCTATGAGAGATGTAACGTAAATTGAACTTCGAGTCGGTCTATCGTAGTCGTTGGCACCGAGGTAGTACGCCTGTTTAGTTTTTCTATGGAAACATTATCATTCGAATGATGCTCGATGACTTAAATTTCTCTGTGGTTGACTTCCGGTCTAATACAATCTATATTATAAAACAAAAATATAACCAAGAGTAACTCCGACGTCATATCGACCGTGGCAGTGACTTGAACAAACAATTTATTTTTAACGCCAAAATTTAAACATCTAAACATCGCGTAATTTCAAGTTTTACATCGTTGAATAAGGAAATAAAATGTTCTTTAAAATGCAATTTCTTTCAACTAAATCTTCTAATTACTGATTATTAACCCCTTAAGTGGTTTGCCCGTACACCGTACGTGCAAAAAGAGTTTGCTTGTTCTGTTATCCAAATCATTTGGCCACCACTAATTTTTAAACGCAAAATTCGATTTATTTTTAGAAAATTTTTCATTAGAAATTTTTCGATTATACAAGGCAAATATTTACTTTGGGAAAAGTGGTTTTTTGTCCATATTTTTAGTTTATTGTATATTAAAAAAAAGAACCTGTTAAGGGGTTAATGTACTTTTAAATTGTTTTTTAAACATATCTCAAGAAATAACTCGCAACCCGATTACGTAAGCTTGACTTTCTCCAGTGTAGATTCGTCCAACAGCAAGCAAACAGAAATGTGATGTCATATTTATCAATCAAAAGAAGTGCAATCAATTTCAGTGAAAAATTATTTGTGTGTTGATCTGGAACAAAGCGAATTCGCCAAATAACTTTTGAAAGTTGGAAATGGGAAGCTACCAGATAGCGCGATGGGTTAAATCAAACTGTCCCTAAATATACTTTAAAATAGTAATCTCATCGATGATGTCATTGGAAACTGCATGAAAAAAGAAAATTGTGAAGAAATGAGCGATCGAAAATATTTTAAATAAAGATTTCAGCAAGATTAAAACTGACATTATTGAGCAGCTCCCTTGAGAGTATAACGTCTGCCACAGCTACGACTTCGTCAAATATCGGCCTAAAATAGCGCCCCAGTTTGCTACAGAATAGCTGCCAACTTCTACATTTTTCCTTTACCACTAAAATTTAATAGAAATTTTGGTGTTATTTAATTAACTAACTGCGGTGATTCGATAAGATCAAATTTATTATTAAATTTTAGTGGTACGAAAAAAACGTAGAAGTTAGCAGCTATGCAACAGAATCTTTCTACCACATCGACATAGTTGATTTTGCATCTCATTGCTTTAAAGCTAAAAAATAACACAAGTTTCAATTGCGCAATTTAGATGTTAGAGAAAGAAATTGCAATGTAACAAGGTTAATTGTGGAAGAATTTTAAATAACACCATCAAAGCAAATACTATTGTAGAAGAATATTCAGCTCGGGAAGTACACATTCCGCGAATTACTCTGGATTAACCTTCCTACCCTGTTGAAATTTTACTCAACCTTGATAAAAACATTTCACACCAGTATTCTTATTTAAAACTATTTAACATATTTATTTTACCTACTTATGTCGATATTTTATTTAACTTACTTTCTGAAAATTTTTCTGATTTGAATCGAATGAAATCAATCATTCAAACGGGTCGATTAGACCCATTGGTAGGAAGGTTAAGGCAAAAAAGTCAGCTGGGATACACATTTTATAGACATCAAATTCCTGTAACGCCAGCGTTAGTAATTACTGTATACCAGTAGCGTAGCGTCAAGACATGGTGCATAACTTTATTATCAGTATATACTAAATTTGGCCTTATTTCACTTTTGAAGGTTATACGATTAAACAATGCTAAATTTAGTATATAATAATAGTGGTAGAAAATGAAAGCCGTATCATCTGAAGCTACGCCAGTGCTATGCACAAAAGACAAGGCCAAACCTTCAAGTTCATTGGTGTCGACATGCGGATACCTGTTTTTATGAATCGAATGCTCTACGTTGCTTTTTACCGGGTTAAGAGGCGAAATTTTTTTAAAGTAATTCTACCTACAGAAAATTCCTGTGAATCTCGTAATGTTGTATAGCAAGAAGTAGCTCTCTGAGAACCAACCAAATTAGTACTTAATGACAGCAGATATATGTCACAAAATGTCACAACTGTTTCCTGTTCAGTACTGAGAAATGGTATATAATGATAAAACGATCTAAATGAACTGTGTTATTATTACATTCAGAAACTAGAAATGACATTTTTATGTAGAAGTAAATACATTTCAACAATAAATAAATAGTAACATATTTAGAAAATAATATAAATGCAGGAAAAAAAATCTACTATCTATGTTCTAGTTACCAGGTACTTATGATTATACGTTGATAAATGAATTTAGAAATTCAGAATAGATAGTTTAAATAATGTTTTTTAATTCCTTTAGCCATAGCTTTAAAAATAAACTTATAATTTTTTTAACCCATTTGCTAGTTTGCATCTTTTACGAAATGTGTATGAAAGATTTGAATTATCCATAATCGAAGCCCGCTTTAAATTAATGTATTGTAATGGAATTTTTTAAACAACATCATTTGCTATCAATGAAATGAGAAGTGGTTTTCTAGATAAATATTTATTGCTTAGAAAATAGTGTTCAAAAAGAACAATTTATACTAATTAAATGTCAGTACTACTGATTTAAATCTGAATATTGCTTTAGCTTTGAGAAAAAAGTATTAATCGCAAAAGGATAATTGTATTATGAACTAGAATGTCGGCAATCGTACCTTCATATGAACATGCGAAATCCCTGTAATTACACATAATCTTTTAAGCTTGCTTTGTTGAGTTAAAATCAACATACGGCTTGACACTTTTATTAACGTTTATAGCGAAAGGTGATATTCAGCATCATGCATTACATTTCTTCTAAAAAAATTTACAAATTACAGAATGTAACTCCTCTTTTTTAACTACATGTTATGAATGAATTCATTTCCTTACCATGGTCACGTGCAGTCTGTAGCTGTATCCGGATTGCAGTGCTATATTCTCAGCAAAGGGATTCTTTAGTCTGCGAGGATCATGTACAGATATGAATATCGCGGAATTTTCTGGTCCGGCGAATTGGTCCTCTGGATGCAAATTCAGCCGAAAACTATAATCTATACAAAATAAAATATTTTGTATTAACTGGGGCAGTCACTAAGACCCATAAGAGGTTTCATTTTGTGAATATGTTTTCAGGGCTGCCAACTACTACGCCTTTTTAAATCAAATATTCATGTTTTGAACCAGAAAAATATTAATAAATTGCATACTGAATTTAATTAATGGTATGCAATACTTTATACTTTATTGCGTTTGTGAACTAAAATTTCCGATTCAAAAAGAATTATTTGACTCGAAATAAGCGTAGTAGTTGGCAGCCCTGTGTTTTAATGCAAAAAACACCATGTCCTAGAAATGTATTATGTGTTCTAAATTATTTCTTCGAATGCTGTAAATTTTTGTTTCTTGTGTATTGTATGTTTAGGATACATATGTGTAAAATTTAAAATATTTAAAAAAAAGATAGCTTTACTCGATACACAAATAAATGCCGGTCACTTTGATCTTACGTCCCTTTTTAGGTGCGTTCGTAATTATATAAATACGTAGCACCTATAGTCGTCGTCTGGCCCGTCTGTCCGTCGGTCCGCATGTAGCAGCGCAAAAAGTACCCAACCGAATAGTTTGAAAATTAATATATATAATTGTTGCAGAATTTTGTCGAGTCAATTCACATTTTATGAAAATCAAATCAAAACTTAAAAAGATATAAATAAAAGTTTTCTTCATTCTATTAAATCGTATCATACGTAATTAATTCCATAATGTCCCATGTTAAGTAATGATTCTAAGTTGCCATGGTAATTACGTCCTATTTAAGATGGAGTCCTATTATTTCCGTATTACTGAATTTAAAAACCGAATTTGTATGCTAAAATTGTTTAGTTATAGCAATCTTGTACCGACAGTTTTTTTTTAATAGATGTTTCCGGAGAAATAGATATTAAATGAAAAAAGAGTTTAAATATGGATTTCAAGTTCTGAAAATTTCAAAGCTAGGCTTAAGTTTCCTATTGGAATTTTCAGTTAATGTCAACAAAAGATAAAATGTTGTCAACTTAAAATGTATTTATTTTATTACGGAAATTAATCATCTCATAATAGCAGCGATATAATTGATTTTTTTTTCAGTGAAATAATAACGATGATGTTTTTGCATTGTCTTTTATTAGATATCTGCGCTTAGTACAATTATAATGTAAAATAATTGTAATTAATTGTTTGTAAAAGTTCTGCATTGAAACTTAATTACTTAATTTCATAAAGAAAAATTAATATCTATAATATGAAAGTCTGCACCTGAAATGAATTTTGTATTCATGTATTTTTGCATAAGAGTACAACAGCTATTGCACCAAGATATGAATATTTATAAGACTAGCTATAGTACCAACGCACATCATGTGTCACGTTGGACGTGCAATTTCCAACTTGTTTATCAATCTACTCATTCTCCTTCAGCTCGTCCATACATATAAGATCAAATTTAGTTTGGGAGCAGTTTTTTGATGTAGTCAGCTAAGCAGTATAGGTATCGACAAATGCCACTAAAACAATTTTCCTTTTTTTTTTTAGTTATTCGCAATTTTACTTTGTGCACAATTTTGAAAATAAAAATTAATCTTGTTACCATAATTTTATAAATATGAAACACATTCTCGGGAACACATTAGAAGAATTTGAACACAAATTGCTTCAACAACTTTAATAATTTTTCTTTGAAATGGATATTCAGAAATTATTTCTTATATGATTTGGGATTTATTGTTGGTATTTATTTGAATTCAATTAAAATAAATAGACATTTGAATATTCAAATTAAAAAGTCTAATTGGCTAATCCATAATAATTCGAAAAAAAAAAAGTTTTGGAAACGAGCTTTCTTGGTTGGTGGAAAACTATTAGAACATTGAAATTTTTCTTTAAAATAAATTCATTAATTCGAAATATCTCATCGTTAATTAGACGGTTTTTCAACATTATTTTTCTCCAAAATCAAGGTTACAGAAGAAATATTGTTAAAAGAGAATTTAGTTAAGCGGAAGGTCTCTAAACCGTGTTTCATTTGTATAATTTTACTTGTCAATAAAAAAACTCAATTCTTAATCTGTATTTTTCTCATAATTATAAATATTCTAAATTAATTGTTTATTGCGTAAAATATTTTTTTTTTTTGTATCTTGTTATCATTAGATTGTTAAAAAATATGTTTCGGCTTTTATTTAACTAAATATAAATATTTTATAAAACAGTACAGAGGAACAAATACATATCGCACAAATAGAAAATAAAGTAAAAAATAGCAAAGCTGGCTTATACATAAATTTGATTTATGCGCCATAGTGACTTATATTAAAATTTAAAACTAAAACATTTGTACAGAACTAAATGTTTAAACTATTTTTTTCTATCGAAGAACTCTGGCAAGTAAGTAAAATCTGCAGATATGTCACATTTTATTTTTCTTTATTAAAAATGTCAATGACTTTCTTATTTTACTTTGCATTCTTTATCATATTATTAAATACTAGTAAACCTAAGTGCGAGGTTTTCACTCTGGAATATTTGATATGCGTTTTTTTCAATAATTTTTATTTGACTGCAACATATAATAAAACAACGTATTTTAATGCAATTTGAGAATCCTATTCAGAAAGCTTGATGGAATACCCTTAGAAAATGTCCATCATTGCTAAATACCATCCGAATAGCTACGTGCTGAAACTGCATTTGCGTAAACTATATTCTTCCACAAATACATTCTCTGAAGAGTGTATTAAATCGCAACTTCAGAACATGGGAGGATAATATCTATTTACGTACACTGGATTACTTACGAAATCCAAATGTCTGCATTTAAATAAATTATTCATAAACTGCCTTTGTTAGTAGAGGTACAAACTCCATTCTCGTAAAATAATTATTACAATACAAGTTATTTAATGTAAATTTATATTAATGACACATTATAAATGTTTATATACTCACAATCTGATAAAAACAAATTCTCCGGATCTTTATGAGGCTCATCAATTAAAGAAAAAAATGAAAAACACTTGAACGGTATTCCTTCCTTTGGAACTTGAATCATAATGCTGTCACTAAAAGGAAAAAGTACTGGGTGTCCCAAAAATGACTGATAGATTTTAAAATTCGATAACTTGCAAACGGTGACAGATATAAAAAAATTCTTGCAGGAGGGTTATGTATGATGTCAGGAATTTTCTTACTGTGATTCTTGATTTTAGTTCGAATTTCAAACAATAGATGGCGCTGATAGCAATTGGTGCTCAGTCGAGGCCGAAACTGACGCCTCTCAGCCAAGACTCCCTTATCATAGATCAGACTTGACAATCCGGAGAAAGTCTATGGGAGAAAATGTCCGCGGTAATTGCCAACTTATTAATTGACTTTCTCCGGAAAGTATCGCCGCCTGGTGGATACTACCGCACAGTTGCCATGTTTCGGGCTTTTTGAACACCAGTATATTTTTAGAGAAAATGTTGTTCTTTTAAATCCCAGAATTCTCCGATCAAACAAAACAAATTTGTCTCTACTAAAAAACTGGTATCCAAAAATATAATAGAAAAATCTATAGAAAAATCTAGCTGGTCTGCTACCGCATAGCTGCCAACTCTTACGCTTTTTTCTTACCACTAAAATTTAATAGAATTTTTTTCGTCATGTAATCACACGATCTTGTCAATTTAATAAGATAAAATTTACTATAAAATTTTAGTGGTAGGAAAACTACTAGTTCATAAGCAAATGCATAGAACAAATGGAGCTTTAAAATTCCGTGTGATTTCGTGTCGTAAATACTATTACTGACGATTGATGGCGCTAGTAGCAGGACAAGTATAGCGGTCAAAGGCAACTTGCTGATTGAGAGGTCTGATACTATGATAAGGAGGTCTTGCTCTCAGCATTGATGCACCGCCCTCTGAATACTCGGCCTGCGCACTGACAAAAATAGCGGCTGTCACAAGCGGATTTCACAAGCCTAGTTTTTCTGAGATCAAAAAAGTCAAAGAAAACTTTTAGATATTATTGGTGTTGAAGTTTTAGAGACCGTAAAAACGCTGAAAAAAAATCTGCTTGCGACAGCCGCCATTTTTATCAGCGGGCAAGCCTAGTATTCAGGGGGCGGTATATCAATGCTGAGTGGCGTCAGTTTTGGCCTTGACTGAGCGCCAATCACTGTAAGCGCCATCTATTGTTTGAAATTCGAACTAAAATCAAGAATCACAGTAAGAAAACTCCTGACATCATACCTAACACTCCTGCAAGATTTTTTTAAATATATGTCACCATTTGCAAGTTATTGAATTTTAAAATCCATCAGTCATTTTTGGTACACCCGGCACATTAAAATTCATTAATAGCATGAAAATAAATTAAAGTGATTTCTATCTTTTGAAATTTATAATTAAGGTAATCTATTTATTAATATAAATTAAATAAATAATTATAATAAATGATGTAACACATAAATCTTGTAGCATTCATCCCCATCCCTTATGATATATCAAATGTACCGCGTGTGACAAAAATTTATAACAACTTTCACAATTAATTTAAAGAGAAAAGCGATGATAAAAGAAATTGCATTAACATGAATGCAATCAGGAAGAATTTTGATTTATTTAGTAACAATAACAACAAAAGTATTGTAAATCAAAAAGTCACCAATAGGGTGAGAGGACATGCAATGTATGAAATAAATGCATTCAAATCAGGCCGTTAGAAAACGGTTTTACGTTAAAACACCGTGAACAAAAACATCTTTCGTTAAAACATCGACGTTAAAATATCGCCTGTCAAAACAATGTCTTGACGAAAACATAGTCCAATGAAAAATTTTAAAATAATAAACTAGATTATCAACGAAAATGGAATTTTTTTAACTATATACGCTTTGTTGGGTGAATTTCTACCCACTTAATTTCAATCTCTAAATATCAAAATTTCTTGTAGTAGTAGATTAGTTTTCGCGCAGTGCACTTTTGTAATGATAATAGAACTGTATGGTCATCCAGTACCATGTATCCTTACTAGAAAGTAATGATATTAAATCATTTATTTGTAATTTAATATATTCAAAATTAATTTATTTCCTAAATTATGTTCCGTTATATCAAGTAAGTGGTCATAAATTTCAATCGATTTTACTTTCCAGCTATATGGAACTTGACTCTTTTTTTTTATTTAATGAAAATGCTTTTTATTCAAATAGAAATAATGCATCTTTTACAACTGACATTTATTAATAATGTAAATGTAATAATAATAATATATTTCTTTAAAATCAATCTTCAGTAAATATACTTTTATGCATGTATGTAATTTTTAAATGTTATTTTTCATAATCATTAAATTTTAATTGTTGACAGATTCATTACACAGGGTCGTTATTATGGGTCATCGTGTTAGTAACATTGCGAAATCTGTTTCCCATTTCAATGGTATTTTATAAATAAAGGATAATAAATCGATTGCTAATCGTTATGTGACATTCATATCCGTTTATTTTAAGGATTGCCAGTTATATGTTAATTGCTAAATAGCCAAAACTGGTAAGATTGTTGGCGGTTCTCTTTTTCAAAATTTAACATCTCCTTGAGACTAACCACGGTGGCTAGTGGTCAGGGAAAAATACAGTAAAAAAATGATAATTACCAGTATATTCTTATAGAAAAATTCAAATTGATTATTTGATCGAATAATCAAGATAAATTTTTCTATAAGAATATACTGGTGTTTATCACTTTTTTGACTGTATTTTTCCCTGACCACTAGCCACCCTGGTTAGTCTCAAGGAGATGTTAAATTTTTCAAGGAGGGGTGGAATGCACTTTTTAACCATTAAAAACATAACATCTCAAATCTTCAGAGCGGGGACTTTTCAATACTGGGGGGGGGGCTGTCCCGCGGGCCACCCCCTGAATTCAACACTGTATATTTAACACACGAACATCATTGTATTGTGTTTCATAGCAGAGTAATAAGCATTTAATTTGAGTAGAAATTTATTACTCTTACTTGCACGTTATTGATTGTGCACTTGTTTCTATTGTACATTTTTCTAGTAACTCCCACTGCGACTGTGGTCCCACAGCTTGTAGAAATTCACTACTTTGATTATCCTTCATATTTTTCTTATCAAGTTTGACCGAAGGAAACTGGAATAAAAATTCACAAACATACTTCAAGATTAATGCTGAAAATAATTATAGAGGAGAAAAATCTCTGATAATGAGCAACAATATGCTGTTACTTACATGGAGGAAAAACATATCAGTTCTAATCTCAAGAAGGTTTTTCAATCAGTATAAATGTCATATATAAACAAATGAAGAAATTTCTATTCATAAAACTGAAATATTGGACTCTTTTTGTTTACATTTCTCCTGAATAAAGATTAAGTCCATCCAAAAATAAATAAATATTTTCAATTACACCAAATAAATGAAATTTAAGTCGAAAAATCTTCGTTTAACAGTCGAAGTATAGCGCCTAGAATACATAGTGTGGAAAACGGCTACAAAATAGTACTAAAAAATTGAATCCGATAAATGTAGAATGATGCTAAAAAGATAACAGGTCGATCGCAGCGACATCTTCCAGCAGTGGCGTAGAGAGGGTGGAGATCCAGATGGTTTGGATACCACTAATTTTATAAAAACATTTTTGGCTTATCTAATCGGAGAATTTTCTGTGATATTGAAGGCGAAGAAAACTTGATAATATTAATAGTTTCCGGAGCATTTGGACCCTCCACTCTGGCTACGCTACTGTCTGCTAATTCTTTTCAACGCAAACATTGTATATGAATCGAACTGAGAAAACGTTTATCTGGTGTTAAATATTTTAAATAATTTAATTATACCGTATTTTCTTGGACTTCGATAGTGATTTTCATAAGCTTTGGAAATAGGAATGATATTGATCTTGGCCACAAAACGTGATACGCATTCTTTTGTGCCTGGTTGCAGTACTCGATACAACACAGCAAACTGGAAACTATTCCTATTACGCATACCAAAGGATGAATCTCTGCTAGAAGAGTGGAAAAGATTAACCCTTAATTGCATAGTGATGTAAATTTCTATCACTGTTTATTTAACTTTTAATAAATAAATCAACTCCTTCGGCACCACTATATTTATATAGAAATATTAATACAGTAAATTTCCCCGTGAACTATGTTGCTGAACAAAGTTAAAAATCTATCTTAAAATTTCTGGTGTCTAATATTTAATATATGTATAAAAAAACACAATTGTAAAAGAAAAACTCATGCAAAGAAGGGTTAAATCCCTGATATGATAATAACTAACTTCAAAATCAGTTACATCTATTATATACACTTACAAGAAGATTTTATTAACAGAAATTATGTTCATGTTGTCAATAGTGAATCGGTTACTTTTGCTAGAGGTAAATCTATTTTTAAAGCAGATGTCGTTGCGATCGCCCTATTGTAACGCATCGTTGCACGTTTATCGGCTACAATTTTTTAGCATTTTTTAAAGCTTTACCAGTTAGGCTTTTTTTTACTTCCGAAATTTGGCATTCATACCAGAAATTCCCTATATTGTTCTTTTGCTTACTTAATGGCAGATATTTTGTGCCTTTGTAAAATAAAAATTCTTATTTCAGCATTTCCGGTTTGAATTCGAAAATTTTGAATTAAAAAACGGCAAAACCGTTTTCCACACTATGTATTTAGGCGCTGTAGCCGAAGTTAGTCACGTGTCGACATACCGGTCCCCCTGTTTACACTAGTGTCTCGCGGGTGACATCACGTGCCCATAATTAAATTAATTCCTTCAGATCACAGATTTACCTACTTATTTTAATCTTTTGTTGGTAAACGGCTATGTGCTTGGTGGTGGAATGGTTAGAGCGATGCTTTTCACTGTAGATAGCATAAGTTCGAATCCCATGTCCTGCTTTTCTTCTATATCTTTATATAAAAATGTTTTATTGGTTAAAATATTCTCTTTGAGGATTTTTGTAAACTTTTTTATTTATATATGTCTTATCGGTAAAATATTCTATTTCAGTTATTTTTTCAACTTTTTTATTTAAAAATATTTTATCGGTTGTTTTATATTTTTCATGATAAATGGAATATTTTTAATAAAACTAAATTTTGATGTAAATAACAATTTAAGATTTATTTTCTTTTTTATTCTATTTCAGAATTATTTTTGTACTTTTTGATTTTAAAATATTATGCATGGTATGGAATGTTTTAATAAAAGTTAATTTTGATATTAATAACAATTTATCTCTATTAATAAAATAAAATACTTATTTAAAAACGATAAAATGTGCTTAAAATTTTACATTAAAGCACCTTTTAATATTTAAAGTTTCATTTCAGTGCAATATTATCAAAGACGTTTTTTGATTATTATCCCATTCACGACGAGAGTCTTTTACATATTTTTAATTCTTCAACACCAGTGGACACCAGTTTTTCCATGCTGCAATTTTGACTTATTTAATCTCTCAAAATTTCAGATTAGGTAAGGGGAAAATTTCCGTGCGAAAATACTGGTTTCGAAATTTAAATGTTTCGTGGGCCTTAAGTGGCAAGTTTTCTTGCCAATCTGCGTTAATGAGTAAGCAAAGAATATTTAAAGATGTAAAAGAGCAGGAATCTAAGTATGGTCACGTGATGTTACCGCAAGACACTTTTCCTGATTACCAGGTCTACACACTGGCACAAAATGGCGGATTTCATAGACGGATGTTTTTTTAGCATTTTTAAAGGTCCCTTCAATTTCAATACCAGTCAATTCCATATGTATTCGCCTTCTTTTTCTGATATTGTATAAGGTGAAGAATGCTCGGCCTACTACAGTCGCCATTTTTGTGTCGGCTGGTAGGTATTCAGAAGGTGATGTGTAAACATTCACAACCTAATGTTGTGATGAACCGTGTGAGACATATTAAACGTTATATCTCTCTACTTTGTCCATTTTGATTGCAGATTCATTCTGAGGACGCTTTAAGATTCCCAATCAACCAACCATTTTTTTCGAAATTAAAAATACCATCAAATTGACACTGCGATTAAATTCGAAAAATATAGAAAAATAATCATTTAAATTTATTAAAATACAAATGGAAAATTTGTAAAAAAAACCAACTCAATAAGTTTAACATTAGCTTGGAAATGTCGTCGTGTAACTAATGTAGGTTCTTAATGGCGAAATTCTATTTAAAAAAAAGACGTCATTAAAAATGAACCTGCATTTGTGTTTATGTATTTGATTATTTTGTTATGTATTTATGTTTTCATTTTAACAATGATTAATTTTTTCGACCAAGGCTGTTGACTCTTAACTGCTGTGACAACAATTGTCGCATAGATAAATATAAGTCAGTGTAAGATAGTTTGAGCGATTTCTCAGACTGCTTGATCAAAGGATGAATAAAAAGCTCGATTTACTCATAGGATACTGTTTCTAAACTAAACCTTATGTACAGGACATTTGAAGTCTCTTGTAATAGTACTAAGGATTTAAACGAAACAAAATTTCATTTATTCATATTTAGACTGAAAATTGGAAGTTAAATTGTAAAAATTGAGAGAAAAAAAAACAGTGGTTTGTGAGATCGCTAACAGCAGTTAAGGGTTAATTGTCTACGCACGTTGATGCCTGCCCATAAAAACTGTTCAAAAAGAAATTATATTTTCGAATCATGTTTTTATAATTTTTTATGACAAAGATATTTTGAAATTTGCGCATAAGTAATTGGCTGACAATTTAATATCCGATTTTCTTAAACCATACAGTGTAAATGGAAATGCTTGATTGTTGTTTAGTAATATGACGACAGTAAATAATCGTAGCGATTTTATTCATATCTATAGTGAAGTCTCTATGTGTGCGAGATTTTAGTTTTGACACATCTTTTTTAAATTTCTGTAGCATATATATAAGGTAGTTACCAGGATTGATTACTGAACAAATTTTATTTTCATTCTATATATCATTGAATAACTGAATAGTTTTTCTTTCTGTTAAAGGTGCTTTTCATAAATAATAAAGTATTTACTGGGTTGTTTGGAAAGTTCTTTCAATTTGGCAAAGTTGGTTCGTACTAGAAAATTCTATCATTTAATTATTAGATATTAATTCCGATATATAATATAATATAATGTCTAATAATCTCTCTTAAGATGTGTTATACTATTACTCATACACAGGGTGGAGTTATTTTTAACTAGGCATCCCGTTGAAACAATCAACCGTTTCACTGTTTCACTGTCTAATAATTGACGGGCTGAATTTTCCGGTACAAATTGTTTTTCCCAAATTTAAGGAACTTTCCTAACAACCTAATACTTATTATATTTATACAGTATTTAACTATTGGGTTGTTTGGAAAGCTCTTACCGTTTGGGAAAACCAATTCGCATCGGAAAGTTCTGCCCGTCAATTATTAGTCATTAGATATCGGAATTAACGTCTGATAAATGATAGAATTTTCCTGTTCGAACCAACTTTTCCAAGCGGAAAGAACTTCCCGAACAACCCAATAATATGTATTTGTTTAATTTAATTCATACTAAAGTTTGTTTCAAAATAGATTATGATCTAAGTTTTATTGCAGTGTCAGATGAGTTACAAAAATTATCGTAAAAAATAATGTATCCCATTCAATAATAGCAGTTTTGGTTAAGGATTAGCAAATTTGGCTAATGATTTTCCAGTTTTTCTAGTTAGTTAAATAATTATGTAATATTCCTCATCTAGGGCATGATTTGTATACAACTATTAATTTTAAAGTTACCAGGCAATCTCACCCGGGTTACCCGGATTAAAAATACCCGCTACATAACCCGGTGTACAGTGTAGAGGAAATTAGTCTTTTATTGAAAACACTTATAGATATATTACGTTTAGTATATTTTCTTTGATTGTCCAATAAATAGGCTTAAAAACATTTTCGTATTAGCCAAACGCCAACGGTCACTTTCGAAACTTTTCACTATTTACAGCAAAATTCTGATTACTTCAGTTTTTAAACGCGATTCTTGATTGTATATCTGTTAAATTCGTGTTTTTTAAATTTAAATGTGAAAATTCTAATTTCTTTTATCAATTTAGTGATAGAATATTACACGGAAACAAAGAAATGCTAGTTTATTTACACTTGCTTTAAGTGCAAATTGGTTAAATTTTCAAAATTGGTTGCGGGCTGATTTAGAAAAATGCATACAAGAAAATGTTTTTTAAAACTATAAAATTATCAGTATATTTAGTCACAGTTTAAAAACACGTTGCGTTTGAAAGTCCGTCATATTTTCTATCCCACATTGTAAGCATTGAAATAGTGCGATGTTTAAAAGATTAAAATAATAAAAAATAAAATAAAATAAAATTTTTGGTCAAGTTGTTGCCACCGGGAATATGACGCCAGGGTCACTCACTCACATAATTTTGCTTTATTTCATAGATAGATATTAAAAATATACGAACGCCCAACACATTTGTTTAAGACTAATATCAGACATGTTTCACAACTATCTGTTACTATTTTTAAATTGCAAATTGTTTTACCGAATACTCACCTTCAAATCATAATTTTACGGTGTTACTGCAGGGCAATGTTTTTTATGATGAATGCAAACCTTTATGAATATTAAAAATGTAGGAACGCTCATTACTTTTGGTTAAGACTAATATCAGACATGTTTAAAAAGTTGTTAGCATAGTTCTCATATCTCTTGAGTTTTGATTACAACTTTTTATTCGCTTGACATAATCGCAGATAGCTGCGACTAAATAAATTGAATATTTCTCATCGAAGTTCGTGGTATTGAAATATCTAGAGACTTCACAACTATGTGTTACTATTTTTAAATTGCAAATTGTTTACCGAATACTCACCTTGAAATCATAATTTTACGGTTTTACTGCTGGGCAATGTTTGTTTATGATGAATGCAAACCCTTATAAATATTAAAAATATAGGAACGTTCAATACTTTTGGTTAAGACTAATATCAGACATGTTTAAAAAGTTGTTACCATAGTTCTCATAACTCCCGATTTTTGATTACCACCTTTCATTCGCTTTACATAATCGCGGATAGTTGCGACTAAATAAATTGAATATTTCTCACCGAAGTTAGTGGTATTGAAACAGCTAGAGACTTCACAACTATGTGTTACTAGTTTTAAATTGCAAATTGTTTACCGAATACTCACCTTCAAATCATAATTTTCCGGTTTTACTGCTGGGCAATGTTTTTTAAAATGAATGCAAACCCTTCTCCATGATACTTCCTTACATAAATGAGGTAGTAATTGGCAGAAGAGCTGACGTTTTATCCTGATAATTTAAACACGAGATTTTATTAACATACAATAACATGCTTCTTAGTGCATCTAAAACGCAGATCTGGGTTGAAAAATTATAGGAATAAATAATACATATAATTATATTAATCCACATATGAACCATATAAAATTATTTTATAAAATTAAATTGACAATATAAACATAAAGAAAATATAGTAAAACAATTATTATTACTACAGTAAAAAAAATAAAATAGGAGCAAAATGAAAGAAATAAACAGATTTTTCTAATCATTAGAAATATTACATTTCAATTGTGCTTTCTTTGTATTTAATAATTTCATTTGTAGCACACAGTTTATAAGATTTCGGACCTGTCGAGGTGACAAAATACTCCATGCCTCACAAGTGGCAGATTTTAATTTTACTCTCTAATTACACTGGACCATTTACCATTTTTTCGGTAGATATTGCACACTATAATAACACCCCAAGCATTTTCCATGGAATTTAGGTCCAGAGTATTGACCAGTCAATCAAGTGAGGAAATCGTATTATCTCCAAACCATTTCTTTGTGTCTTTTGAAGAGGTGTTTGGAGGCATTGCTTTCTCGAAAAATGTAGTTAAGGCCGGAAACATTTTCACCCTGGTTGAACAAATCGCATTCTAATGTATAGGTAAAAAGTATGTATTTTTTGTTGTCCTTCTAGAAAAACAATTATAAGGTTAGCTCCTGAGAAAAAAGCAAGCCAAAGATTTAAAAAGCCTCCACTTCGTCGAGGCGCCGAAAATACAGGCTTTTGCTTTCTTCGGTCATGCCAATATGAATGAATATAATATTAGGACTATAGAAATTATTTTTTTTCATCACTTCATGCTAAACGCTCAATGAAAAAAAAATACAAAGCTTGCTATGCAAAGTTTATGAAGAAACAAAAAGTGAGAGCTTAGAAATCCACTCTTTATTTTTAATGAAAGAAATCACCGTGTAATAATATATAAATAAAGTTAAATACTATAAATAAAGTTATATTTATTTATATACTACATATATATAGCTTTAAATTTATTTACTTTCAAGTTTTCCCTTAATCTGATTTCCCATTTTCTTCCTATTCGCATACATTAATTTTATTTAAATTATTTTTTCTATGCATAGTTTGCCTTACATTTCACATGACTTGCAATTTAAATGTACTGCCTATCCTTAAATATGCGTTAAACTTAGAAGAGAAAATTTCATTCTAATTATTATTGTAATTAACATTATTGTGATAATTATTAAACCAATCCCAATCACAGTAATGAATAATGGACCACCCTATTTTACTACATTATATTGATTTCATAAATACCTATAATAATTATTTTACAAAGAAACATTATAAGAATTACTTTACCAATAAAAAAAAGGAAATGGCTGACTAGTCGAAAATATAATCTAATAGATATGTACATGCATTTCTTGACTATTACATATTTCAACATACAAACACATTTCACGATCCAATTATGTTAAAAACAGTGACATAACCAGAAGTGTGTGTTATGGATACCAATTTTTTTAAATAGCAATTTTAGCCTTATTTAGTGTTGAAATTCTGTAATTAATAATGCGTTAATTTTATGGGAAATTAGCGGTATGCATATTCCTTCCCTGTATGGTTACTATACTTGTAGGAAAGTTACGGATCGTTTGTATTTAAGAAATAATTAAAGAAGTTTTAATTACATTAAATGATTTTCTGCTCAAGATAATGAATGCCCAAAACTTAAATACTGGGTTGTTGGGAAAGTTCTTTCCGTTTGGGAAAGTTAGTTTGTACCTGAAAATTCTATCGTTTAATTATTAGACATTAATTATGATTGCTAATGTCTAATAACTTGTCTAATCTTTTTAATGTTAATTTTTTTAACTTTTTATACTAAATGTATAGTCTCTGAAAGGAGTCTTTTTTTTTCTTTTTTGAGATGGGTTCGATCCTCGGTAGGTTTTGTCTGTCATTTTTTCAAACTAATGGAATTTTTTTTATTAATTACTTTTTTCTTTTACTATTTTTGTTATACTTCTATTTCATTATTATATTTTTAAATATTTTTAATCTTTAAATTTCTCACGGCTCCCTTTTGCCTCGCAAGTCGCTTACCTATAACTAGGAAGTTCTGTTTGTACGCAACTAGATATTCCATTCTACTAACTACATTGTTCCAACTACATTGTATAATAATTGATGGGCAGAATTTTCCGATACGAGTCGGTTTTCCCAAACGGAAGGAACTTTCCGAAGAATCCAATAAATAAAATTAATAATAATTATTATTATCATTGATAGAAATGGCACGATGTCTACGGCATAGCTGACGAACACGGCGCCACCGAGACCTTTGGCGACATTTGGAGGTACTCTTGGAGTGCATTAAAATATTTCCTGGTACCATTTAAAAAAAAAAAAATAAATGTCCATTTTAAAAAACACTTTGTTTGAATTTTTTTTTATATTTATATCCTTTTCTTAATGGTGCGATTAATATGTCGGTCTATTTCTTCTTAAAAAATTTTAAAGTTATATCCTTTCAGGAAAAAAGTATTGATAAGTGTATTACAATTTATGATTTTTTGTGATTTTATTTTACATAGAACTCCTGTATCGAAGGGAACTCATATTCAACATTGTGTGTATTATCGTGTAGACGTGACTTTATTGTTAATATTACTGAAATAAAATAATACTTTTACATATTTACAATGATGTGAATAATTACTGCCTTAAATGTTTAACACTGCTTAATGAAAAAGGTGGATAGGCCTGATGTATAACATTATCTATATCTGTCATACTCAACATAAATGTAAAATTTGATGAAAATGTATAAAATTTTGTGAAATTTATATCGTCAGCAATGTTTTATTAGAAAGTCTTGTTAGGTTCTTAGGGTTGTTTTAGGAATATATCTTTTTAAATGATAATTTTATTTTAAAAACAAACATTTACTATATGAAATGCAAATGGAATTTTTATTCCAACTGCCAATAACTAGAGTTCTGCTGAATAGATTTTGATGGGATGGTTATTGTTAGTTAGACGAATTTTCGGGGAAGGTTTTAGTATACAACATGTCATTCTACGTTGCTTAGTTATAGAACTATAGAAGAAAGTTCTATAACCAATTGAGCCCGATTATGAAAGATTAACCTTTTTAAAAGATTCTGCTGAATAGATTTTGATGGAACTTTCACTGTTACTTATATTTTTTTCAGTAAAGGTTTTATTATATAACATATTGTTCTACGTTGCTTAATTAGAGAGCTATGATGAAAAATTATGTTATCAGGTTAATCCAATTATGAAATATTAGCCTTTTGAAAATGTTGTAATCAACGGTTTTCAAATTTAATAATTTTTCAAAAAAGGTTTTAATGTATAACAAACCGTTGTTTCGTCAAAGATCAATGATGCCTTTTTTTTATATATATATATTTTTTAGAGTTTATTTACGTTTTGTTATATATAACTTGCATTGTTACAGGGTGGCTAGTGGTCAGGGAAAAATACAGTAAAAAAAAATGGTAATTACCAGTATATTCCTATAGAAAAATTCAAATTGATTATTTGATCGAATAGTCAATATAAATTTTTCTATAAGAATATACTGGTGTTTATCAATTTTTTTTACTGTATTTTTCCCTGACCACTAGCCACCCTGTGTTAAATAGATAAATTATGCAAAAATAAACTGTAAAAAGAAATATACGTAAAAAGTGCATCCCGAATTGCAAAACTTATATTCTACGTGAGCTGAACCGCGAGCAAATGCTTGTTAACTAATAGAACTCTCAAACTAACTTACCTATTTCTGGTACACAGAGTGACTGCTGGAGCACTAATCAGTTCAGGATTTTCTACTGTCACATATTGTATAACTGGATAATCAAGATAAAGATCTAGGAATGTGTAGGTATGCCAGAGAAATCCGGCCAAACTCATGAAAAATACGATCGATTTGAAAACTTTTCTTCCAGGATTCGTTGTATTTACTATTTTAGGTATACCTAAAATGGCGAAAAATTATATGTGAAGGCAAATAAATATACTTCTTTAAACATTAATTTTGCAAATATACAATAAATTACAGCTTCAGCGTTAAAATTGTTTAACGAATATAATACAGTAAATTAATAAAATGAATATTTTAAATATTGGGTTGTTCGGAAAGTTCTTTCTGTTTGGGAAAGTTGGTTCGTACTAGAAATTCTATCATTTAATTATTACAGATTAATTCCGATATCTAATGTCTAATAAATGACGGGCAGAATTTTTCGGTTCGAATTGGTTTTCCGAAACTGAAGGAACTTTCCGAACAACCCAGTAATATAGAACCAAGTATAGAATTTATAATTATTATATTCTGTACTTGAGAGAGATATGGCCAATGTTCATAAACTGTCATTTTTAAATTGGGCGTTACTATTTAAAACTAGCCGCCACTGGCGACCAGTTTGGTCGCCCTTAAATGTATGTTAAGCATTGTAACAAATTATTTTTATTCATAATTTATTTTTTTTCCTTAATCCTTCGCCAAACCGGAAAAATCTAATAGACAAATCAAGAACTTTTGCGATCGTGGTAGCATTTCGCATATTTTTTGTTGTTATGTATTTCATCTTTCTTGACAAAAACCGCTTAACCCACTTTATAATAAATTAATCATTGTGTGTGTGTTTTTAATATAAAATAAACTATTTCATAATAAAATAAAAGTATATGCTGTTTTAGTAATCTCTAATAGGTACCTGAAAATGGGATTTTCTCGCCAAAATGGCGCAAAACAAAAATTCCGCCAACCCTGGTTCGTCCGTGACAGCTGTTCCAATTTAAAATACATGACGTTCACATTTTTCTTTAAAATAGAAAATAGATAAATAAGAAATATTATCATAAATCAAAACATTTGATTTCAAAATTAAAATATCGTTTCTAATTAATACACACGAAAAATAAAAGCTGACAATTTGTTTCGAAATTTGATCCATTAAATATTATTACATGAGTTCAACCACGGAGTTCAACTTACATCAAGAAAAGATCCGAAGGAAGTTGAGTTGTATGGAACAGAATTATGGTAAACTTTGACTGTCTCACTGGTGCTGATTATTTTTTTTTACACCAGGCAGCGGTCCAAAAATTCATGGTTTAATATTTTAAACGTTCACAACGAATGAATCTTTTTTTTTTGTTGTTGTTTACTTTCATGGATAGAGAATTTGAACAGCGAACCTAATTGAAACTGAAGTTATTGCAGAATGTATACATAATTGAACGTAAGTCATCTCTCAAATATTAATTTATTTTGAACGATCTTTCTAAAAATGTAACTTTTATGCAGTTTTATTAGAAAAAATAATTTTGAATAAAAATGGCTGCCTGGCATATGAAAAAGTGAAGCGGCATCCCGGAACTGTTGAGGACAGTCACATGACATACGGTTTTATTATATAGATAGGTGAATTGAACTTTGTGCCGTTATATTAAATAAATGATCAACGTAAAATAGCACACATAAAAATGTATAAAATAGCAAACAGCTGTTTCGGTGCCTCTAAACCTCCATTATCAGTGCCAAATTTAAAAAGATTAAAAATTGATTTAAAAGTTTAAGCCATGTAAGTATTTGCGTCTCCGCACGCAACCAAGATAGAATGGCGAGAAAGCTGTTTCGGAGCCTCTAAAGCTCCATTATCAGTGCCAAATTTAAAAAGATTAAAAATTGATTTAAAAGTTTAAGCCATGTAAGTATTTGCGTCTCCGCACGCAACCAAGATAGAATGGCGAGAAGTTTTCAAAAATAACGGAGGAGTCAGGAGTCACATGTGGCGTAGGAGTCCAATAGAAGCGCTCGGCTAGACTGGACGACTTTAAGTACGGAGGAGAAAAAAGGGGGGAGGGGAAGTGAAGAGAATGAATTAAATGAAATGTAGCCAGACATTTGAAAAATTTGGTGTGCTTACACCAAAATTAGTATAAATTAAGTACACCAAATTTTTCAAATGTCTGGCTACTTTTCATTTAATTCATTCTCTTCACTTCCCCTTCTCCCCTTTTTTTTCCTCCGCTGGCTGAACGCTTCTATTGCTCTCCTACGTCACATGTGACTTCTGACTCCTCTGTTGTTTTTAAAACCTCAAAGCCATTTTAATTTGGTCACGTGCGGAGACGCAAGCATACTTACATACAAGTTGTAAATTTCCAACTGGACGAAAAATGTCCGGGCCATGATTCGAACCTGGGATCGCTTGGCTGAAGCCGCCACGCTCTACCACTGAGCTATCCTGGTCGAATCTGTAGCACGGCTTCAGCCAAGCGATCCCAGGTTCGAATCATGGCCCGGACATTTTTCGTCCAGTTGGAAATTTACAACTTGTATGATTACTTTACCAATTTGAAATAATTGTGTTAAAAAATAATCTAGTGTATTCACGTATCCAGCGTTTACTGGAGTTCCATTACCTGCGATCTTTTCTGTTGAGCTGATTAAAATATCAGACCAGATGCTTTGATCAATAAGGTTAACTGGATGAATTATGCCCTACAGATTCGACCAGGATAGCTCAGTGGTAGAGCGTGGCGGCTTCAGCCAAGCGATCCCAGGTTCGAATCATGGCCCGGACATTTTTCGTCCAGTTGGAAATTTACAACTTGTATGATTACTTTACCAATTTGAAATAATTGTGTTAAAAAATAATCTAGCATACTTACATGGCTTAAACTTTTAAATCAGTTTTAAATCTTTTTAAATTTGGCACTGATGATGGATATAGAGGCTTCGAAACAGCAGTTTGCTATTTTATATATTTTGATTTGTGCTATTTTTACGTTGATCATTTACTTTAATAGGCGTTACTACGTTTGTAAAAATACTTCTGAGATGTTTTTGAATAATCCAAATTTAAACAGACCAAACGCAGCAAACATCTTTTTTAAGAGGATTCATATAAACTGCTTGTTATTGTTAAATTCTCTTACTTCGCATTTCATTTAGTCACTATGTCAAACACACACAAAGTCACTATGTCAAACACACACAAAGTCACTATGTCAAAGTCACTATGTCACAAAGTCACTTTGTCAATGTTAAATTATTGGGATGTTCGGAAAGATTTTTCCGTTTGAGAAAAGTTGTTCGTACTGGAAAATTCTATCATGGAGTATCATAAGTATTAAGAGCCTACACTAGTCACGCGAAGAAATGCTCACGCTAATGTTAAGTTTATGGGAAGGTTATCGCGCGATTTCTCGCTCGCATTTTAATATTTTTAAATGATTTTTTCTTTTGCATAGGATAGCTGAGGTCGATCTCTAACGTTGTTAGTTTTTATTTTTTTGATTTTGGTTACAGTTTTTTTATAAGCGGACATTTTAAATTTTGGAACCGGTTTAAACCGGTTCTGAAATTAAAAGTACCTTTATATAAAAAAACTGGAACCAAAATTGAAAAAGTAAAAACTAACAACGTTAAAGATCGACCTCAGCTATCCTATGCAAAAAAAATCATTTAAAAATATTAAAATGCGAGCGAGAAATCGCGGGATAACCTTCCCATAGACTTAACATTAGCGTGAGTGTTTCTTCCCGTGACTAGCGTAGGCTCTTAAACATGAATTCCGATATCTAATTAATATCTAATGTAATTTATGGGCAGAATTTTCCGGTGCGAATTGGTTTTTCCAAACAGAAGGAACTTTCCGAATAACCAAATAATTTGTAACCGTTGCAAAACAGATTGTAATGCGAGTAGTATTTTACACATAAGCTGTAGATTTGGATTCGAATACTATTTAAAGTTTCATGAAATTGATTGTTAAAAAGTTATAGTTTACAATTCATATTACTTTCGAAATTTAATTTGAAACACAGATATTTCCGAAAATTATCTTGGAGAAACATATGAATTTTAAATGTAATCTATAAATGTTTTAACAAAAATCGATTTAGCAAAGAGTGGAAATTGCGAATATAAAATTACAGCGTATTCCACCCAGTAGTTCTTCAGTTATGATTAAAAAACTATTCGCATTACAACGATTATAAATGAATTTAATATTAGGACTTTCCAAATTGTAAACCTTCGTGATTTCTACACTACTTGATTCCCATTTGGTTTCCTAAAGTATGATTTATCGAAAACGCTAAATATGATATCAAAATTATGCATTCGTACTGAAAATTTTAGAATTTGGTACAATTTTAGTATGAAGACACTCTTTTAGCTTTTTGACAAAGAAGACATAAAGAAGTGTTTTAAAGAAGACATAATTTCCAGTTGAACGGCTATTTTCGTTTTTCCCTTTCAGTACTTTCTTCAATTTGGTCGTTAAAATGCATGATATGATCTGTTTTCGTTAGTCAACTGTACAAATTTAGATGTCATATTTCATTTTCAACAGGTAATATTTTCCTACATGTTGAGAGATTTATTTAACACTAAATTTACTATGAATTTTACTCAAGTATATAAAAATATCTTACACCAGAACGTTTTTAAAACTATTTAACTTTTGATTTAATTTTTTTTTTTTTTTTTTTTTTTTTTTTTTTAATTTCGTTATTAAGACATTTCTGGTGAATACCAAAATATTTTCATTTGATACCGATCAACTGCACGATTGTTGGCATGTTTAGTGATAACTTTCTTTGTGGTAGTCCCTCCCTCTCGGCAAATTGTTTAATGTGTAACTGTAATTTCCGGCCTATAATCCGATGATCAAACAATCATGTTTCAAAACAGAATTTTAATTTAAAAAGTGAATTGAAATATTTTACACTGATCCAGTAAATTACGTTTTATAAAATCAAATTTCTGGGTCGAAACATGATTGTTTGATACGCGTATTATACGCCGAAAATTACGGATTACATTGACGGAAGGCAAAAGGTAATTAAATTAATAATTTAAATTTCGTGAAATACGGCTTTTTAAAATGAATGATTTGATTTTGCTTACCTGCAATTGAAGAATTTCGCAGTCTTTTATTGCAGTACTTCAGGAATCTTGTATTATTTCGGCGCATGTTTCTTTTGCTCAGAAACGTGAAAACTACTTTGAAAAAAAAAAGTTAATTGTTACATCTAATGCAGAATTTATTAACTTAAACTTTAAATTAATACTCATTGCTACAGTAATATTTGTACATGCATGTTATCAAAAAGTAAACATGAAAATGTAACACTTAAAAAATATGAAACTTAATTCGTTTAAAAATTATCTGGTAGACATTGCAAATGGTTCTTTCAACTGACTTTGTTTTTATATGTAGAAAGTTTTTCATAATTGTTTGTGGCTTTATTTGCCATTGTGGATTAACGCGTCATTTATATTTTCAAACTGAACCCCGCTTTTAAAAATTCAATACAACATCAAAATTGTATTACACATTTAAATTTACTATGCCAAAAAGAGCTACAAATACAGGGTTCGTACGCTTTTACCGCATTTTTTTAATAAAAATTTTCGCCTTATTTAAATGCAGAAAAGTATGACAAATCCTGCAATTAAACGTGACGTCTACAATTTGTGCTATTTAAATATTAAATAGAAAAATTATATTACAAAATTGTGGTAAAAGCGTACGAACCCTGGTTTACATCAGCTTTACTTGATTATTTTTTAGAAAATATATTTTTTGGAAAAATAACTCGATAATATTAACACGAAACATCGTTTACTTAGAGATTAAACTACCATTAATTTTCATATTTGTCTATTTTATGTTTTGTGAACAAAACATCACATTTATATTGCGGATGAAAATATTTGATTCATGCATATAAAGATGGTATTTTAAAATTAATTTTTCACTCATTTGTCGATGCAAGAAAGTTCTACAAATTATGTGTTGTTGTATATTCACGTAGACACATTGATATTTTTTCTTATTTTTGGAACTTATTTATCTATAGTAAATTTTTAGCTACCTATGCCTTAAAAACATTTAGGGTATAGGTAACCTTAAGGGCAACTTTTTTTTAAAAAAATTATATTAATTTCTTTTATGGATAAGAAATATTGCATATTATCTTTTAACTTACCTTTCGTTGACTTTAAATCATCAACCTTTGTTACAATAGGTTATATCATAAACAACAGCGTGAAAATTTCATAAACTCTAAATTTAATCAGAAGTTTATATATATATATTCTTCAATATTTATAATGTGAATTTTAATATACTGCTGCGTTGTGTTTTTAAAATTGCTAAGAGAACAATTATTGCGGAAACTAACAAAAAAAATATTTTCAGTTATTTTCAATGTCATTTTATCCGGGTCGAAAAAGCAATTTTTCTTTATAGATGGATGTCTGCATTTTGAAGCTAATGATATGATTAACTTATTATATTCTGAAATTGTGCTATTGCATGACATGCTATTTTCTCTTTTATAAGTAATTCCAACAATATATGCAGAATATAATTACGTATAACTAGATATTTCCGCTATCTCTAGTGGGAACCTATTTATATAATTCTATCTGTTTGTAAAAATAATTATACCTGTTGTTGAAAAGATTTTTATGCAATCATTTAAATCATCATAATTAGTGAAATTAAATGTTAGTTTATTCTTATCGGTATCATGCTTTTTTTTTAGATGTATAACATTGAAGCTGCATGAAGAAATTTTCAGATTTTTTATGCAAAATGACAAAATTTAATAGAGACAAAGCAAAATTACAGATAATATTTATTACTATTTTTTATGACAAGCCGTATGCAATGCTGATAAGCATGCGGTTTTTTCAAGTGGAAGAAACATATTTTTTATTTAAAAATAATAACGATTCCATGTCTAACAAAACAGCTTTTCTGAAAGAAGTAATAGTCACGAAGTGCGAGGGAAAGACTGTATTCCCCTTTGATGCATTTAGTCATCTCAAGAAATTCTTACGTTGAAAGAGGAATTTCATTTTTTATTTATCCTTGAGTAGTACGAAAAGTCATTTTACAAGAACTGAATTTTCAAGTTCAGATACATTAATCTAAAATGCAGGCAAAACATTTCATTATGGAAAAAAATATTTTTTAATTCATTAATTATTGCCGGGGTTTCCTGAGCTCATAACTTTTGACTTAACCCTTTAAGGGGCGGTGGGATATATTATATCCCACCTAATTTTAATCCGATTCGAACCAGAAATTTTTACTTAAATTTTACTTATTTAACTGTGACGGGAAAAGTTTAAAAATTGCTTTTCCTTATCTTGAACTAAATTCTTTCGTAAATACCGGTGTGAATTCGACGTTACAGGAACACAATTGCTTGTCCCTGAAAGGGTTAAGACAGAATGGCTACAAGTCACGAAAAACACAGTAAGAAAAAGGAACAACCAGTATTTTCTTAAAGAAAAATTCAACTTGTTTACTGCTCAAATAAACAATACGAATTTTCCAATAAGAAAATACTAATGTTTCCACCTTTTTGGACTGTGTTTTTCCCTGATATGTCGCCCCTTTGTACGAACATGACAAGAAATATAATTACATATTCGTAAGTTACAAGTAAAAAATATTCTATAATAACGAAAACAAAGTTACATATGCGTATGCAACTCAAAATGATATTAACATTCTTTTTCTAACAATTTACACCAGAATTTTTATTTAAAACTATTATAGAAATGTATACTAGCCTAGTTCTCTGTAGATTTCATATAACTTTATAAAACATTTTCCGTTTCGAAACGAATAAAATGAATTATAGAAACGTGTCGATTAGACCATGAAGGTTAATCAAAGAAACAATTATAATCGCATAATAATTAATAATACTACAATTTTTTCAAATTTATCAAACATTATTAATACATTTTGAGCACAAAGTTAGATAGTTCATATAAATCGCTAGTACATATCTGTGACTCCTTTCTTCTCTTTACATGCAGTCAAAATTGACATCAAAATCAAGGTGCAACTGAATCTGCAGTTTGATGAAAAGAAGTGCATTAGTTCTTGAGATAGAGCTATTGCGTAAATCGCGCAAAATGTAGCATAGCAGCGCCACCTATCGGACGAGTTTCACCAAACCCTAATCAACACCAATTTATATTAGGAACTAACTGAATATAAAGTTGTATTAAATTTCGTGTATTACTTCTTGAGATTTAGTGCCCACAAAATGTTTGTCACATACAGATACAGACAGAGTCACAGACTCACAGACAGATATTTTGTAAAAACTGTCAAATCGTATCCAGGACCTTCTAAAACGTATAAATTCGTCGAAAACCGGAAATAAAAAATTTTCATGAATCAATTCTTTCTTTTTGAATGAAAGAAGTAAAAACAAATACAATTTTTCAAATTACTCGTTTCATATATTTATTTGTGCAACATAAAAGATAAAAGAAATAATTCTTCCTTCTTGAAGGCGTAAGTAAGCTTTAATTGAAATTCTCAGAAACGGAACATTTAATAAAATTACAAATTGTTTTTTATTTAAATGCTTTCCCATTAAAATGTTGAAGTGCTGTCTTGAAAAGGTAACTGCTTTATTAAGAAAATAAATAAAAAGAACATTAAAAAATGAAATAATATAAAACCTCTTTCTTATTCTTGAACGGAAAATAATATTTTAAATAAAATGTTTCCTAATTGCTTCAAAAGTGCCATTACATTAAGTCAACTAGGAAATCGGGGTAAGTCACGTTAATACTTTGATGAGCAGTTACGAAACAAGTTATTTAAAACATTTTTATCCGTTCATTAACTATAAAGAGGTTTTTCTATTATTATTTTTTAATGCTTTAATTTCGTTAATAAAACATTTCCCTTTTCTAAAGAGCAAACGGAAAACATTTAAATAATAATAATAAAATAGCAATTTCTTTAAATGCTGTGTTTCTAAGAATTCATTTTTGGTGTTTAATCTCAATATTTTTCTTTAATTTCTACATGAAATTAAAATGCATCAACCAAGATATTTATTTTCCCCCTTTATTCCTTTAAAAAATATATGTGAAGAAAATATGTAATTTTTGATAAAAATATTTTATTTTCCTTTTAACAAAAATAACTTTTATTAACAAAGGATATTCTGGCAACTCTTCAAATACATTTTAACTTCAAATAACCATTTCTATGAATACCTAAATATTTTTAAAATCAATTCCTATAAAACTACTCAGCAAAAAGAAGTTAAACATATTTACATTCTCAATTACAATTAACCTATAAAATGACTATTATTTTTTTCTAAAAATAACCTGCAAAACATATTACGGTTCAATATGTTTAAAGTAATGCGCTAATTTCTCAACTATTTATGCAACAGCTTAGAAATATTTATACATATTTATAGAACAGTATAGTTGATTTCCAAGAAATATTCATCGAAATTAGAAATTTTCGAACGTTTGATCTGTTTCGTTGCATGTATGTCATCTATTAGCCTACGAGTGGGATAAATCTGTAAATTAAAACATTCAAAATATTTTTAACGATTTAGAGACTTTAATTTCTCTGCATTTGGGGAAAATAATTATTCACTGAAGCTTTTGTTTAAATTGCAGTTCCTCTAAAGTGCATTTTATAGCTAAATTTAAAATAATTGGTAAGAACATTATATTTACGACAGATCGTTAAGATTTGAATTAAAAAATAACGAAGGATATGAATATACTAGGGTATCAAACCCTGGGTTACAGTATATAGGGAGAAAACATATTTTTTATTGAAAACGCTATTATATTTTTTACATTTAATATATATTTTTAGATACATAAAATTTAAATAGTAATAGTACAGGAAATATTGAACGTGCTAAAGTTTTTTTAAATTTTTATCAATGTATCTCAAAAATAAATGACCCACTACACTATACAGCTCATTGTTTACATTACCAAAATTAAACATTATTTCTGCAATGGTTTGTCGGTTGCACAAACCAATGAAATTTTGTTAGTTTAAACTCAATAGAAAATATTACCTAATACTATTTATTATATAAGATATAATCATCGTAATTAAAAAAATTTCGAAAGTATGTTCTGTTCTGTCGCTTTTCATTTATAAGCCTACGAGTGACATAAATCTGTAAATTAAAACATTGAAAATATTTTTAACGATTTAGAAACTTTAATTGCTCTGCATTTGGGAAAAATAATTATTCACTGAAGCTTTTGTTTAAATTGCAGTTTCTCTAAAGTGCATTTTATGACAAAATTTAAAATAATAGGTTAGAACATTATATTTACGACAGATCATTAAGATTTGAATTAAACAACAACGAAGGATATGAATATATAAACATTCTAACGAATCCAAATTATATGAAATAAAATCCTTTTTTTTTATTGTTTATAAAGTATGAAAATTACATTTCAATGAGTCGTTTTCTGTTAATTGATTTAGTTTACATTAACATACGCAATATATAGTATGTCCACTAAAATTCCTTGTCACCCTCTTAACTTCGGAACGGCTGCTGCTATATTCATAAAAGTGGTGTCTAGGTATAGTAAAGTAGCCATGCGCTACTGAATTAAATCGTCTACGGCGCCACCTGGTGGAAAACTGCAAAGTTAGCATTCCTATCTCGAAAACGGAAAGAAATAGCGAAAAAAAGTGATTTACAAAGTTGTAGAGTATGGTCGATTTAGTACGAAAATACACCTTGTGGACATTAATGCGAAGAATAGAACGGTTAAAACGCGCATTCGATTTTTCGTGATTTCTTACACTGTGACATCATGAAACTTGAATGGAAGGAGAAATAATTATCTTTCGGACAAAACACGTCACCGCAATGTGGTACAGTGGTATTGCTTGTGATTCCCAATCAAAACGAAGCATTACGGACGCTTATGCCAACGTGTCACCATCTATGCTCCAACGTGTGCAACGTGAAATTCAAACAAGGATCCAAATGTGCATTGCAGCTGAAGTTTGAACATCTCAAATAAAGGTATATTGTTTCAACTAGTTGTTTTTCCTTTCTAAGATCGTCTTGTCACGTCACAGTGTAGGAAATCACGAAAAAAAAAGCGAGTTTTAACCGTTCTATTCTTCGCATTAATATCCACAAGGTGTTTTTTTCGTACTAAATCGATGATGCTCTACAACTTTGTAAATCACTTTGTCTCCCTATCTTTTTCCGTATTCGTGATAGGAATACTAACTCCGTAGTTTTTTCGACCAGGTGGCGCCCTAGGCGATTTCATTCAGCACCGCATGGCTACTTTGTTATACCTAGACACTACTTTTATGAATATAGCAGCAGCCGTTCAGAAGTTAAGAGGGTACCAAGATAATTTAGTGGGCATACTGTATATATTTTAATTACACTTGATTTTATAACCTTAGGCACTATCCAATTTAATTATACGACACTGATTTAATGTAGACTTTTATAGCAATAATATCTATAATTAAATAACAGTTTATAAAAATTAAATAAAATAGCTTAAGAATATCTTTTCTAACTAATTAAATTTAGTATTTGTGTGATAGTAAAGAGAATTCATGATGAAAAAAATCTTACTTTTTTCATATTAAAACCACTATTATTGTATTTCAAAGATGAAACTAAAACTCCAATTTATGATAGATGTTTAAACATAACAATAAAATCAAAAATAATTTACTAATCATACATAATGTCGAATAGTTTACTACAATTTTAGACAGTTTTGATAATTTTTATATTATCTTTATAGATTTAAATTTTTATTGATAAAAATTATATAATAATAAAAAATCCATATAATTAAAAATGCTTTAATATTTCTTATTGTTTTCGCATAGTTATACAAATATTTTAATTATCTTATTAACTCATTTGTAATAAAAATACTTTTTATGCCACTCCAAACTTTTTGCTCCATTTTACTTTACTATTTACTGTAACATAACTTAGTCACTTTTTCTAGTATAAAGTGTTTATCTCTGAAAATTTAAAGGTCATATAGTATTATTAAAAACGTAGCTGGTTGCAATTTCATACAAACAAAATAAAATTAAATAAATATTGTTGTAATTCCATATTTCAAAATTAACGTTGGGTGCAATTTTATTCAATTAAAACATTTAAATATATTTAACAATCAAAATTTACCGAAAAGGGAAAAACTATTTAAATGCAATATTTCGATATCATATATAATACTTATATTTTACAATCAATCGCTAGATCAAAATTTGGTTGAATTATTTTTGTTAGATCTGGAATAACTCCTTGTTCATAAGACACTTTATACATAGTATTTTGTTGCATAAAAATATGAGAAAACATACAGCAAAATTTTTGGTAATTTCCACTGACAAAGAAATAATGCGCGAAATAAGAAAAACAGCAAGAGTGAATTCATTATGGAAATAGCCGTCTATCTTTTATTGGTGGAGAAACTACATCATATCCTGTTAGTGATAAAAGTTTCAAATTATAGTGCATTGAAAATATAGAGCAGATAATGGTTATTCTGAAATAAGAAGGATGAAGCATAGATTTGTTTTTTTTTTATTTGTTTTTTTTTTCTTTTTCCATTTTTTTTTCCTTTTCCATTTTTTCTTTCTCTCCTTTTTTTTTCTTTCTCTCTCTCTTTTTTTCTTTTATTTATTTTTCTTTTATTTTTCTTTTTATTGATAACAGACATTATTTTGAGAATAATTAAGTTACAAAGCATGTTATTATAATTATATATAGTTTCACATTTTTGAAGATAATATTGTATTTCATATATCAAAAGAGAAAATGTTCAGTTTTGACTGTTAAAAAATTATATATTTTCCGCACTTTACAAAAGGTGTTTAGAATCTAGATATTCATAAAAAACATTGCTTCTGAATTTAAAACAGATATTTTTTCATGGGCTTCTTCAATTGGATCCGCTGTTCGAAAAATATGGAATGACATATATTTTAACAATATACTACAAATGTTATCCCTATCAATTCAAATAGCATATTTAATATAATTAAAGAAATGTAGACTGTTGTATTTTAAATTAATAATTCATAGTTTAAAATGCAATCATTTACATTTCTTCAATACTTTATTCAAATGTTAAAAATACCTGTAACATATTAAACCCAACAACAAATCTCAGGACAATTGTGACCACAATTATTTTAATAAGTAATAAATTAAATGAAAAAAATATATATAATATATGCAGGGGTGCAAAAATCTAGGCGTCAATGGGCCGGTTCCCACCACTAAATTTTTAGTATTTTTAGCCTAATAAGAATACTGATACAGTTTACGCGAAGTATACTAATAAAATTTGACGAAGAATACTAATAAAATTTAGTGATGGGAATCAGCCCATTGGCGCATACATTTTTGCATCCCTGTAATATATGTATATATTGAATGGACACGGCACTTAATACAATCCTAATAATATTATAAATCTGATTGTGTGCAAATGTTAGGCTGAAGCCAGCGTCAAAATGAAGCATTTAATTATCCTGTATCTTTGAATATAAGTTGATTATAACCCTCATATGAACATAGGCTGGTTTTGTTTATTTTATTTCAATATTTTTCTTAATAATTCAAATTTTCATTATTTTCATAGAGAATAAATGGACATTTTTTCGTATATTTTAAAATGATTGGTTGGTTTGCTTGGTTTGGCCCAAAGGGCCCGGTTTTGCAGCTTTTTTTTTTAAATGCTTAAATTTATTTTACCGTTGCTAATACTTTATCGTTGCCAATATGAAATAAAACCCCTGAGTAATAATTTTTAATCAACAATTTATTTTCACGTGAAAAATATCCATGTGAAAAATGAAAAGGAAATGGAATTATTTAAGAATTAAACAGAATATGAAATGATGTCATATTAGAAATAAAACGTGCGTTTTCAAATATTTGATAATAATACAAAGTGCATAAATACGAGTAAGTATGGAAAAGAAGCGAATATGATGTCATATATAGAAAAATAAAACAGATTTGTTTTGATGTTAAAATAAAATGATCTTGGGTTATCAAATTATTTGTGATTAATTTCTCTTATTTTTTTCTTTTTCTTTTTCACATGAAAAGAATTATTTTAAATGTACGTAATATATGTATTTTAAATGTATGTGTTGTAAATTAAAGTTCTGTGTTTTAAATGAAATGAGTGAAAGATTTATATTTTTAATTAATTCAATACAAATGATGGGATAGGTTGGCGATTTATCGTCTGCACACGGCTAACATAAAGTTACCATATTTTTAATTTAAATTTTAAAAAGTAAAAAAAAAAAAAAAAAAAAAATATTGGATGGCAAATGTCAATGATATGCATCGCAAAATTATCCGTATCGAAAATCAGAAAATCTTAATAAAAATAACTATAATTTTTAAAAGAAAGTTGCTTTTCTCATAAAAGCTAAAGATTTAATATGATTATGTCGAAGTAACAGCATTTTTCCTCTATCATTTTCCCACAATCGAAACACATTTGTATATCGTCGTTTCAAACCGGAATTTAGTATTACATTTCTTTTAGTTTTAAAATAGGAAAAACTTTGTTGTCGTTTTTAAATATAGCTTTTTTTAAAGTTGTTTCATAATAGATTTTTGTAAAGTCTTGTAGGATAAGAAAAATTGCATAGATTTTAAAGCAATGTTTAAGTAAAATTACAATATTTTTTAAACTTAAAAAACAACAATGTTATCGAAAAGAAAATCGATTTTACCAACAAATTCGCGTAATGCAAAAGCAAAGAAGAAATCAAAAAGTAATGAATCTTTTCTTCCAGCCGAATTGTGTAAACTTGAACAAGCCGATTGTGCCAATTCATAACATTATAAACGTGAAAGCGCGTTCTATATAGTAGATTTTTTTTTTTTTTTTTTTTTTTTTTTTTTTTTTTTTACATATAGGTAGAAAATTTCCGAGAATAGGAAGGTTAGGGGTCTAAAATTAGATCCATAGTCAATTTGCCTTTTTTTTATCAAGTGAAATTTGGCGCAAAATTAAATACATTGTTGTAACCAGATTTGTTTTTTGCGTGGTAAACACTTAATGGTATTTTAGATGATCATTTCCCCGCTCACCTTTGATGTCAACTATGACTGTAAAACATATTAAAAAATATTAGCCGATAATTTTCTAATTTTCTTATTGCTTCATGATGTAAATAGACATCCTGTTTCATACTTTAAACCTGAATCGGTCATGCCATTGTCGTTCAATTTTTATTCCCAATCCTAACCCTAATCGTATCCTATCCTAATCCTGATAATAACTTTAAAGAATATTCTTTGACACGAATATGTAAATTAAATCAATATCCATAAATGGAATGAATGGAAAATAGAATAAATAGAAATGGCAAAATAAAATAACAAGAAAGTACATTTATTCGACACCTAACCCTAGAGAAAGCGTAAAAAATTTCAAGCGCATGAAATAAATTAAAATAATCTTATATATACTAACAAAAATATGTAAATTTAGATCATCAGATTTGTGTCGTCGGTATTTATTTGCTTATAGTGTTCTTGACGCGATAGAGAAAATATCGAGGTTAAATTGGGCAGAATTTAAAGTACTTTCCAGCAACCTTTATTTACATTTTAGAATCGCATCAGATTGTTATATCTTTGTGAAATAGCTATCAATGTATAAAATCCACAAGCAGTTGGTTCACTATTTACACCACTTAGCGTGAAGCACTTAATTTAATATATACATAAACAAGATAATGTTGTAAGAAATATATAACATATGTCTATGCATATAAACAATATAATAATGCCCATTTAGCAATGCACACATATACAAATTGTACACCAAATACGATCTAAAATGCACTGTTGTATAGAAGAATTCTGCCAGTGTTGTTTTTCGTTTTACGAAGAGGAATTCATCGATTTTCACTATTTTACTTGGCCCTCCTTTTTTCATTAGTTGCAGTTTCATTTTCGTGATTGTATATATTATTTGGCATGAAATTTCACTTTTTTAAGACTGGGTTATGTCAAGGCCCCTATAGCAAAGAAATACCGTATGGTCTACTATAAAATGTGATATAGCTTTGGTTAATTATATATGTTGTTAATTATCAAGTGAAATGTTTTGCTAAATTAATGCATTTATTCTTTTTTTTAATGTTACGTGAACGAAGTCACGGGTAACAGCTAGTAGGTCATAAATCATGATCTAGTTGGGAAAACAATTGAGATTTAAAAAACGTTTATTAAACAGTAATATATAAAAAATACAACAGTTTATATTCATAAAATAATGATAACATAACTTGTCAGTATAAACAATTTATACTTATTATTCGTAATATATCTGCACACACTAATTTTAATAAATCAAGTATCAAATATCGCTCCCAACGGAGTCATACTATTTTCACGAAGGCAAAGCTTCAAGTTCAACTTTATGCACTAGTGTACCTATGCAGATTTCTTAAGTGCCGACAAAGTTCGTACTGACATTTTTTATCTTCAGTAGAAAGTGATCAGTTGAATGGTCTTTGTGCATAGATAGATTGAGCAAGAGGATTGGATTTTTTACAAAGTCCGTTGCACTGGAATTGGTTTGCCAAGCCTTCAACTTTATGAGTCATAAATCGCCATTTTGGGGCATAAAAATAACATATCAGATTAATTCCTTCAAATGAAAGCACTTTTAAAGTTAAACGTCTCCATTTGAAGCCACAATAAAGAGAACAAAACATATTTTTCTTATATTCACGATACGTTATATGTTTTCAAGCTTCAGGAATAAAAATAAAACGTAAACAAGAGTCAACACAAAATCATAAGTTGACAAATTAGAGCAATTTAACATGTGAAATGATAAAATGAATGTTTATAAGCATTTGAATTAATTATAGAGTTAGTTCTAAAAAATTCTTTCTTATAAAAAAATATTTATTTGAGTAATCTCATATTTATTCGCATAAAAATATTTCGTTTGATAAGGCAAAACATTTAAGCATAACTTATATGCATAATTTGTTTTGACATGTATTCGCAGAAACATACTTTGTGGACCAAAATTTTTAAGTACCGATTCAAACAATATAAGTTCTAGCATTTTCCCAGGGATAAGTAAGAAACTTAAATAGATAACAGAGATCTTTGATTTCATGCATGGTTACAAGAATATAAAATTATATAGAAGTTACAAAACACCCCGTGTTATAAAAACCTTGAGCGAAAGTAAAACGCGATAATGAAAAGATATACGGGTCAATATATTAAAGACACGGGGCAATATATTAATTATTATTTACGGTGATGGCTAAAGAAAATCTAAATTAAAAAATTAGATGTGTTGCTGCTGTTTTATTTATTTATTTATTTATTTATTTTTTTAAGTAACCTGTAATAATTGTAAAATATTAGGGGTCTTTTCTGCGTGATTTAGAGCTGCAAGTGTTCAGTGTGTACATCATCACATTCCATTTCTGTGAAAAATCGTGGTATTGCGCCTGATACAGCATTAATGGCACCATATAGGAGAATACTGTTCAATTCAGCCAAACTGCGTATTTTAACCCCTTGAGGGGCAAAGTACTCTTGTAGTTAAAATATTGAAATGATTGGTTGACACCTGGATTCACGAACGAATTTATTTTAAAATAAGTAAAAGCTTTTCCTCATGTGCCTCATAAATTCAAAATTTAATTTTAAAATTCTGGTGTCATTGTGGCATTTTGGGATTAAAAGTAAGTGTACATATAATATACCGGTGCCCTTCAAGGGGTTAACCGTTTGAGTGCAACGCCGCAATGTATCTGCGGATCAAACAAATTGTGTTTCAACCCAGAAATTTTATCTTATAAAATGTAACTCCCTAGATCGCTGTAAATGCTTCAATTGTTGAAAAAAAAATTAAATGATTTCAATTATTGAATAAAATTTCTGGGTTGAAACAAAATTGATCCGCAGATACATTGCGCGGCGCTATCGCGTTTCATAGCACTCAAACGGTTAATGATGAAAACTTTTTGGGGATTTCCTCTATTAACATGTGGTTTAAAGTAACTTCACAGCCAGAAATCACACGTGTTTTTCGGCGTGATTATAATTTGGTTTTGTATAAGCCTTATAGATACATACATACAACACCTCCACGCCATTACCAATAGCAGAGCCGCACGCATATTCACAATACCATTTCGGTTCAGATCTAGCGTACTTCAGATTGGCACGCCAGATTCAGATATCTAGCCCATAGTGACTTTTAATGTCTTGGAAGCACTGGTTTAGAGATTCAAATGCAATTTCAGATGCAAACAGAGATATTCTTATACAATACATTTAATAATTCTAATGCAACGTTTTAGACAAGTGGTTTTTGTTATTGATTACCCCTTTAACCCTTTCCGGCGCGGAGTAAATCTGTTTGTAAAATGATGAAATAATGGACTGACACCAAAAATTACAAACGAATTCATTAGAAAATAAAAACTTGCTTATTAACCGGTACTTAACAAAAGGAAAAATTTAATTAAATATTCTTGGTGCCGTTTATCAGTTTTGGAATTAAAATTAGGTGTCCTTTTTTGTGACCACCGCCCGTTAAAGGGTTAACGGACATTGTTTTCCCCATGAAACCACAAAATTTTAATTACGAAATTCAACAATGACAGCAGAATTTTAATGGAAATGTTTTCCATTAACCCTTTGAGGGGCGGTGGTATATATTATATACCACCTAATTTTAATCCGAATCAAACCAGAAACATTTAATTAAATTTTACTTTTTTAACTTTAACGTGAAAAAAACTGAAGAATTGCTTATTTTTATATTGAACTAAATTATTTCCTAAATTCCGTTGGGAATTCAACGTTACAGGAGCACAAGTGCTTGCCCCTGAAAGGGTTAATTATGTATGTGAAATATCGCTCTTTTGTTATATATATAAATAAATTTGTTCATAATTTCCGGTGTCAATCAATTATTTCAACATTTTAGCAATTAAAGTGCTTTATCCGTAAAATGGTTAAAGGGCGCGAAGCGATTATACATGCGTTGGTGATCATGGCTTTAACGAATTTTATGCATTAGTGAGTTTGCTACATATCGAGGTAGATGCATCTAGTGATGTTTTTTGTTGTTGTTGTTTATTTGTTTTCACGGTCATGAAGCGCTCATACATGTGTTAGTGAAAGGCTACATGATATACAAAATACTAAATTACAAAGTTTGCAAAGTTTACAAACCCTTGCACAAACAATACTAATAGTATTAAAAAACGCAATATGCTTCATTGCGTTTCTAGATATTGAACAAAATATTTTTTGTTATTTATGTACATTTTTTTTGAATTATTCAAAATACATTTAAATTGTGTGTATCAAAAATACGTGTAGCGTGATGCAGTCTATCACCATTTCGAAGATATCCAAAGTCAATATGCTCTGGATATTTGAATGTTGATAGACTATCAGAAAAGATCTGAAGTACGCTAGGTCTGAACCGAGTAGCTATTCGGAATATGCTGTGGTCCATATTTTTAAATATTTTTTTTCAAGCTATACATTATTCCTTATCACGGTGAAAAATAATCTGAAAATTGCACGTCTCTCTGACCCATACACCCTTTTTAGTCAGATTTTTCTTTCACTCGGGTCTTTTGAAACATCCGGTATATGTGCTTTTAAGAGAATATATATATACGTATATGGAAACACGTATGTTTTGTATCCTTTTTTTTACGTTAAAAGCAGAAAATACTTCATGCATGTTTGTATTTCATCGTTGGGAATTTTATTATCTCAGTACTCACATTTCCCTTTGTATTTTGTTCCGAAAACTGATATATATTTTTAAACAGCATTTATGTTACACTTTAAAAGAGGAAACGAACTTTTTTAGATAAAAGTACTCAAAGTAAACTGACATAAAAAATGTTTGAAACCATGATTTGTATACAGAAAAAAAAAACATATATTTTGCAATTTGCTTGTTATGTAATTTCTTTATGTTATAAGCGGCAAAAGTGTGGCGTTTTGGAATTAAAATTAAGTAGTTTCATAAACATACCACTGCCCCTGAGAGGGTTAAACGTCATTTGCGACCCCATGTTCCATTGCATTTTTTGTTCGTCTTCATGAGTACTATCATCCCTCTAAGTTTGTTGAAGCATTCCAGATACACCCTGTATATATTTATGTTTTTAAAACATTCAGTTGAAAGTTTCACTTTTGAAAAAGGTCTATAGTTTATATGTCAGGACAATACTTTTGTATATTTCCCAATTCTATAATTTTCTAAAAACGATTTCCTGAAGAAATAATTTGGGTAGAGAAGTAAATAGTCTACAAAATCCATGTAAATACTGATTTAGTTAATTACATTTTAATAAACAATAGTATTTTTCAAGATAGAAAAATATGCATACCCCAAATCGTGCTTTTACCGTGCTCAATATAAATTATGTATATTTATATTATAAAGAAGAAACGTCAGTTTGTTTGTTTGTAGAAGATGATTCTCTTGAATAACCGAAATCAATTTAAAAAATAATGATGGCAGTCTCTGCTAAAGCATGGACTACTTTTATTTGCATATATAGTCTTTTAAAATAAATAATTCTTTGACATGGTTGGGGCTAGAAACGTGAGAAAGTGGTTATTTTTAGTACTTTAAAAGAAATCGATTTTTTTAAAAGAAAAATGAATTGAAAACTTTCTAAAATCCCGAATAATCTAAAGCAGTGTTTCCCAACCTTTTATTGGTCACGCCCCACCAAAACATCGTAAAAATCAAGATTTCCCCACCACCCTCCATACACTCTGTAATATACAGTGGTGGCCAAAAGTTTGGACATTTTTTTAAAGTTTCATGTTTTTCAATTTTGTGTGCTAGTAGAATATATTAATTTTCACTTAAATACAAACGTTTCTATAACAAATTGAAGGTAATTTAACGTAGAATTTAATAATAAAAACAGTATTACAATATCTGTATTACAAAAAAAAAGTTATGCTCATTTTCGTAGAACAAACAAACACAAATCGTTTTGAATAAGAACGTGTTTTGTAATAAAAGCCTACTAGCCAATCACAAACACTGTTCTGAGGTCGAATCAAATGTCTGTAACTATAGTTTAGGTTATTTGGATGGTAAAAGAGTTATTGTTGTGGAAAAATTTTGCGGAATGATGCATACTAGTACAATTAAATAGAGTATTGCGGTTTTTGAATATTTAAAGTCCTTTTTTTAAAATTAAACTAATTTTAAACAATGTCATCAACAAGAAGAACTAATTGGACATCTACAAAAAGAAGCCTAATTGTCATATTAAGAGAAAATGGCCTCTCTTATGCTGAAATTGCTTCTGGTGTACGAAAGTTCTGTTTACGTTATGAAAAAACGAAATCAGTGGAAAATAAGGTCAAATCAGGCCGAAAAAAAGCACAAGTGCTACTGCCGTTAGAAAAATTAAATGGCTGCCTTGAAGATAGAAAAATTGCATCAGATGCCATTAGATGCGAAATGAATGCAGCGGGTATTGCAGTAAGCTAAGAACAATAAGAAGAAGGTTATCAGGATTTGGACTACAAGCTAGAATTCCAAGGAAAAAACCATATTTAAATCAAAAGCAACGCGAAAAACGAGTTATGTGGGCAAAAGAACACATTAAATGGTCAGAAAATCAATGGAAGCAAGTAATCTGGAGAGATGAGAGTAAAATATCGCTCTTTGGTAGTGATGGTAGAAAATACGTGAGCAGTGGCGTAGCCAGGAAGGGGGGGGGGTCCAAATTCTCTAGATACCAGTAAAATTGTAAAGTTTTCCTCGCTTTGATTATTGCAGAAAGTTATCCGATTACATAAGGCAAAGAAAACTCTACAAAATTAGTGGTATCAAGAGCATCTGGACCCCCACCCTGACTACGCCACTGTACGTGAGACGTAGAGTAGGAGAAGCACTTCATCCTGATTGCATTGAAGCAACTACAAAAACCCCAACAAATGTCATGATTTGGGCATGTATGTCTGCAGATGGTGTGGGCCGAATTCAAGTGATTGATGACATCCTGAATGCCAAAAAATACATCGAAACTGTCCTGGAATCAAAGTTTATACCTTCCATCAGGGATCTCTTCCCCAACAACGCACCATTTATTTTTCAGCAGGATTCAGCTCCATGCCACGCAGCAAAAGTATGCAAAGCATGGTTTCAAATTAAAGGCATAGATATATTACCATGGCCAGGAAACAGCCCTGATCTCAATCCAATTGAAAATTTGTGGCGACGTTTGAAAATTCTTGTACGAAAAAAACGTCCATCCAATGAAAGACAACTTATTGAAGCTATAATTGATTCTTGGCACCATGTGATTACGAAAGATGAACTCCAAACACTCGTTCACTCGATGAAAAGACGCTGTGAAGCTGTCTTAAAAAATAAGGGTTATCCTACTAAGTATTGATTGTGTAAGTATCACTTTAAAAAAATGCAAATCTAAGATAGATCTTACTATTAGTTGCATAACATTTTTTGTAATACAGATATTGATTGTTTTTATTATTAAATTCTACATTAAATTACCTTCAATTTGATACACAAACGTTTGTATTGAAGTGAAAATTAATATATTCTACAAGCACACAAAGTTGAAAAAGATGAAACTTTCAAAAAATGTCCACACTTTTGGCCACCACTGTATATCTCTTGTAATTTAAAAAGTGAGCTCATTCATATGGACGACCAACTGTTTCTTAATAATAAATCACGTTATTTCACGTTTTTTAGCTTATGAAACAAGTGACTTTGTTGTTCCTTGCCAACTTATTTCAGTGATATCATCTACATTTTTATCTTCGCAAGATATTTTGTAGGTATTGGCCCATTTGACTTTAAAATTAATAGTACTGACACATTTTATAATTGATTTTAATAACACGTAAATAAATGGTTGAAAAGTTTTGTGTACTAAGTTTTCTCTCTGTGGAAAACACAAAACATAAGAAACATTTCAGAATTCTCATCCTAATCAATTTTGAGAAGGCATTTCCCCCTCTCCTACACTGCTTTTCAAAATGATATGAACACTATGTTTTTCCAACGCGACAAAGAAAAAAAAATTATGCGAAAAGAACTTGACTCAGGAAAGTTAAAAATAACACACATATTTATATTTTATAACAAAATATAATTAAAACAATTGTTTTTAGAAGAAGGAAACCGCATTTCTCCATTTTGAGGTGTTGCATGGTGACATGAGCACTAACAAAAATACAACTTAGTAGCTAGTGTGTGTACCAGATTTTTTAATTATTGCAAAAACATGATCAGGAATGGAACGGACCAAATCTCAATGTATTTTGGTCGATTTCTTTCTAGTGGGAGAGGAGAGCAGTTTTTTAATTCTGAAATTAAGGCCTATTGTTTTCAAATTGAATACACTGCTTTTAGCATTAAACTCCACTTATTTTCCATTGTGTTTAAATCAAGAGAAACAGATGGCCGTGGCATCAGATGAACACCATTATAAAGGAACCATTCCCAAGTTCTATTTACCCTATGGATACCGTATAGAACCATTCCCAAGTTCTATTTACCGCATGCATAATGCCTCAGCAAAAGGTAAAACATTACCTTCAAGTAGATCTTGGAAGATTAATACATTCATTCGGCTAGAGTGAAGTACAACATTGACTTTATTAATAAATCCATATGCAGGGCAAACAATGAGTGATAACCCACAAACCCTGCTGCCGTTTGGAAATATTTCAGGCACCTTGCATAAACCGTACCCAACTGTTGGAGATATCCAAATTGATTTTTTCATCAGAAAATATTACTATTTCATATTTAAACTTCCAAACTGATCTTTCTTTTAATCCAGTCGATTGAGCTTATAATTTTTTGCCATACGTAGTTGGGGATTCCTTTTCTTGTACTTCGATGTCTTACAGCTGCTGTCTATTTTTGGTAAAGTGCTTTTTGACTCCGCTATCAATGGATTTCTTGCCAATTTGACTAAACTTGTTTTTTCATTGCTCAGTCTTTTTATAATGGATAATTTCTTCCCTGTTGGACAGCTTTCGCGGATGCCCTGTAGATTTCGTCGCTCCAAAATCATCTTGTAATAGAAGAAACTTCAATATTACACACGGAGATCTTTTTAATATCTTTAAGATAACTCTTTCTGAAAGTCCTTGATCCTAAAAGCTACAATATTGTTTTTTTCTGAAACCCGCTTACAGCACTTGTATGACCCATCCTCTCAGAAATCATTTTGAAGTCACGTTTGAAATTTTCCAAACCTGCAAAGCGTCTTACACTATATTGCCAAAGGTGACCGGTCACTTGCGATTTTAGACGTTTTGTTAACTATCTAGAAAAATACATGAGGAATTAACCTGAAACTGCAGGTGTGTAAACAGTATAGTTTAGGTTATATATTTAAGCGAAGATCTTTTCACGAAACCCCATAGGGGACTGTCAACAAATTGAAAAAGAACAAATATCTTTTGGATAACCCTGTAAAACCTAATGTAGCAAAGGCGTTCAAACTCAAGATTATTAATAAGTGGCTTATTGTAATATACTGCGTTCATTTTAATGAGGATAGCATGTATACTCGTAGAAAAATTATGGTTTTTATAAAAACAGTCCCAAATTTTGCCTAGTTTTTTGCTTATAATTTACAGAGTTCTTAATATAAAATAAAGTTATTTTCAGAAAATATGACAAACAACATTGTACATAATACCCTGCAAACAGAATTAAAAATAATAAAAATTAGATGAAAAATGAGCAGGTTTACTAAAAAAATGTTTCACTGCGCATGCGCGAATGTAAACAAAATATAACCAGCATAATGTATTAGCTAAGTATATAGAACAACTTTTGTGAAAGTCTCAAAATCATAGATTAGAAATTCTGAAAATTATCGTCGATAGAATAAGCTCGAAATCCGTTGTTCAAAAAAGGAGGAAAAAGATGAGGGGTTGTATCAAATATCTGTTGATTAGTGCCAAGATAGCGTACAAAATATTGCACGTACTACTATATTTGGATACAATCCCTCATATTTTTGCTTCCTTCGTGAACAACGGATTTCGAGCTTATTCTATCGATGATAATTTTCAGAATTTTCAAGCTATGATTTTGAGACTTTTACAAAAGTTGCTCTATATACTTAGCTAATACATTATGCACATACATGCAATACATTATACATATTTTGATTGCATTCGCGCATGCGCAGTGAAACATTTTTTTGTAAATCTGCTCATTTTTCATCCAATTTTTCTTATTTTTTCATTTTGATTGCAGAGTGTTATGTACAATGGTGTTTGTCATATTTTCAGAAAATAACTTTTCTTATATTAAGAACTCTGCAAATTATAAGCAAAAAACTAGGCAAAATTTGGGACTGTTTTTATAAAAACCTTAATTTCTCTACGCGTATACATGCTATCCTCATAAAAATGAACACAGTATAACGCCTTTGCTACGTTAGTTTTTACAGGGTTATCCAAAAGATATTCGTTCTTTTTCAATTTCCCCTATGGGGTTTCGTGAAAAAAATCTTCGCGGAAATATATAACCTATACTATACTGTTTACCCACTTGCAGTTTTAGGTTAATTCCTCATGTATTTTTCTAGATAGTTAACAAAACGTCTAAAATCGCAAGTGACCGGTCACTTTTGGCAATATAGTGTATTAAACTAATTTCGCATATTTTGATTTCTTCTTCTCAGAATGGCATACGATACTCCTGTACAGTTTAAATGCCCGTTTAATGGCAATTTAGGTTAGCGCAAAGGTCATTTTGCAACACCATTTTTTTAGGAAATTTATGCATCCAATTAAATTAAAGTTTGTTTTTCATTTTTTCATTATCTATTATATAAAAATACTGTACTTGTTTTCAAAAGGACATTTTCCAATAAATAGTTATGGATTATTGTCATTATATTAAAAAATTACTTGGAGTTCATATCACATTGAAACGCAGTGCAAAACATTATTCTGTTAGCGGGATTTCCCTTCCCCATCATCGCCAGTTGACTGCCATGTATTATGTGATTTTAAAATGCATATGTCATGATGTATGTTTATATACTATGTAGAAGGCCTGCAATAGAGCCATAGAAATTTATTTTTTACAGATTTCTTTTTTTGATGCCCCATTGAGATTTCATAATTTTATAAAGTTGGCAGGGCCTCATTTAGAAATTTCAAATATTTTTTAGGTTAAATATGTTCCAGACAGACAGTTTTAGATGTACCCATAAGCAGTTTCACGTGTAAAATTTCTTCATGTGATATATAAGAGCGAATATAGTTATAGCGAATATACAAGTTTAATTCAATAAATAGTCCATATTTTTGCGAAAATTTCGGAAAATTACGGATATAATCTTCAGATGTATTCATTCGTAGCTAGGAAAGTTCTAGAATTTCTCAAAGATAAAAGAAAAACTGAAAATCATGCATCAGGTATATATTATGAAACACTTTCCAACACTAAAAGAATATTATTAAGAAATTCATTTTTTATTACATTGAAATCGATCATAGTCTATCCTGTAACCGAATCCTTTTGTACCTATCTTTAAATGAAGATAAATGCCATGCACTCCTTAATCTATAGAAAAAATGTTGTAATGCAACTCAGTGACCCTTTTTAAAAGTGCAAGAATTTCGTTAACGTTGCAATGACTATTATACTTCAAATATGCGCAGTTTGCGTCCAATCAAAAAAAGAAAACAAGAACGAAAAATCGTACGTCAAGCATAAATTATGTAACACTTTTCAACGCTTCAAAAAAAAAATTTACAAATCATTACCGTTTAAGAAGCTGAAATATAACATCTAAGTAAACAATTTGGAAAACGTATAACATATTTAAACACGTAATTTCAGGAATTTCCAATATATATTTCCAACATATACAATATTCGGAAAAATATCCGAACACTTTTATTCAGCCCTGTATATGACCTATAGCTTTGTATATACACCACATAGGATGCTAAATTTTAGTTTAGTTAGAAAACGCGTAGCACAGTTTAAAATTCTCCTTCTGGAGTTTCTGTCAATAAACGGAAATGTGTTCGCGAACTTTTGTGCTGCCTTGTATAGGATCTACAGAATTTATACATACCAAGTAATAGACAAAAAGTGAGTCAAATATAAAATCGCGTTCAGCAACTTAAAACGCACTTCCAGGAATTATTGTTAACAGACAGTAGAGAAATCTTTTGTGTGTCCCTGTAAATGAATGATGACTGCTATACACAGACTATTCTGTAGTAAGCTTCTTGTAATGCCCCTTTGTGATATATGTAAATTACAATGCGTTTAAAATAGTGAAACATTATTTAATTAAACCGCAAACGATTTTTCTCCATAGACGTAATATAACGGAATTCTTTTGACTTTCCCTGTAAAGTAACTATATGTGCTATGCACACCATATTCCATATTAATCTTCTTGTAATGCACCTTAGTGATATATATCAATTACAATGTGTTTGAAATTATGTAACATCATTAAATTAAACCGCGAATAATTTTTCCCCGTAGACCGTAATGTAACGGAATTCTTTTGAGTGTCCCTGTAAAAAAACTATCAGTGCTACACAGTTGAGTTGAAATAGGGAACATGCTATGGATAACGACAATAACATATAAAAATTGCAGGGCAATCCGAGCATATTTACGGGAGTTAGAACATGGACAGACGGCAGACAGCAATACGGCCAGACAAAACGAAGTCATAAACACTTTTCAACTATGTTGGAAAGTGTTAAAAACAACCAAAGCGACCGCTTTTACTACGTTCATAACAGCAGCAGCATAGTTGACATGTGTTTATGAATTCGGTTTGTCTGTCTCTATGTCTGTCTGTCTGACGTTTGTGGTCTGTGCTTGTGATAACTCGCGTAAATATACTCGGATTGTAATACAATTGATATATGTTATTGAGTTTTACCATGGCATGCTTAGTATTGAAAATAAAGCATGTAGCATTTTGGTTCGTTTACTGTGACACTTAAAAGAATTACATTAAATTAGGGTCTATGGAAAAATCGTTTGGAATGTATTTTAATTCTTTAAAAATTGAATCATCGTGGAATCCCTATAGAATAGCCCAAAATACTCACATTTTTATTTACCTCTTTTTATCTTGGTAAGTAGGGGAAAAGACCCAACTGTTTACTATCTTTATTCAAATTTCTGCCGCTATTACGTACCTCTGTTTATCTTTGTAAACATTGCTCCAGTTGCTAAAAAAAATAATATTGTTTTCTTACTGTACTGTCCAGAACACTTTAGCCCATTCATCACTGAGAGAGACAATTTACTTGACAGAAACCAACCCACTTAAGGGGAAGGAAAATCGTTTCAGCTATAGATGGCTATTACGGGTCTCAGAGCATCGGGATGATTTGCGATATTGTGGGATTCTTAAGTTTAATGATGTTACACTATTTCAAACATATTTAAAATAATATACATCACTGAGGTGCAATACAAGATGCTTATTATACAATACGGTATGCATAGCTTTTACCGTTTATTTACAGGGACACAGAAGAGTGTTCAATAATAGTACTGTGAATGAGCAATAATTGCTGAAAGTGCATTTTCAGTTGTGGTATGCGTTTTTAAATTTATCTAATTTTTTGCATATTACTTTGCGTGTATAAATTCTATAGACCATATACAGGGCTTAAAAATAAATGTGCAACGTTAAATTAGCACAAATTAAAATCATTTCTAATGGCAAACAGCTGTTTCAGAGCCCTTAAGCTCCATCTTCAGTCCCAACTCAAAAGGTTAAAACGATTTAAAAACTCCTAGGCCATGACCGCTTGCCTGCCATCTCTCGCCCCGCGGCCAGATGAAATGGCGTTGAATTTTTCAAAACAACAGCGGAGACGAGGAAACACACGTGACAGAGAGACCAATAGGAACACTCCGCCGACCGGGAAAGTTCAAGTGTGGAGGCGAATAAAGGAGGGATGACGAAGAGAATGAACTAAGCGAAACGCAGCCAGACGTTTGAAACGCTTTGTACGGCAGAGAAAAAACCAGAAAGGGGGGGGGGCAATGAGGATGAATTAAATGAAAGGTAGCCAGACATTTGAAAAATTTGGTGTACTGGACAAATCATTAACCAAGCTGCTCGAATTTTTCCATATGTAATAAACTTCCCAGAAATTTAGGTCGTAAATTGATGAGCATTTCTGAATTATCGCACCTTCCGAAAAATTAAAACTGTGACTTTCAGACCAACAATGGTTAAGTTCTGGTCTTCTGGCCGCGGGGCGAGAGATGGCAGGCAAGCGGTCATGGCCTAGGAGTTTTTAATTCGTTTTTACCTTTTGAGTTGGCACTGAAGATGGAGCTTAAGGGCTCTGAAACAGCTGTTTGCCATTAGAAATGATTTTAATTTGTGCTAATTTAACGTTGCACATTTATTTTTAATATAACGGCACAAAGTTTTAATCCACCTTTTAGACATATACAGGTCACAAAAGATCTCGAGTACATTTCCGTTTATTGACGGAAATTTTCGACGGTACATTACGTTTCCTTACTGAACTAAATTTTAGCAGACTATGTAATATATATAGCTCATATATAGGACTGTACAAAATAATTCTGATATTTTTCCGACTATTGACGAAACTTTCTGAAATTGTGTTTTCAAATGTGTTGTGCATTTTCCAAATTGTTTACTTAGACATCATTTTTCATCTTATAAATATGTAAAGTTTTGTTACGGAATTCTGAATATATTGGAAGGTGCATCATAAACAATGCTTAACACATGATTGGTTCAAGTTTCATTCTTCGATTTGGTTAGGACACTCTTACTGTACGAGAGCGGAATTATATTTCGCTTGAATTTCTCGTTCGAGAACCGAATTGTTGCACAACTGGGGCGTTCGGAAACTAAGATTCTACGTTATGCCGTGTTACAAAATATATATTTTGCCAATAATATATTTTGCAATTTAGTATATCAAAGCAAGAAGCAAAAGTCTTAATTTTTCAGTTCAAATTTGACCTCACTGCGCATGCCTCAACTTTTTTTAAAGGGTGAATAACGCAGAAAATTAAGATGAATCAAGAGAGTTGGGGACAGAATATCTCGTCCATTAGCCTTCACTGCTCATAACCCTATCCCTCCGAAATTCTCCTTTTAAACTCTTCTTAATTCTATTTTTATTCCCCCTTCTTGGAGGGAGCATCCATTCTTCCACCTACTTTGTTTGAGAGAGGGGTGAACAAAAGGGAATGGGCGAGATACGCTTTCACTTTTTTGAAGGCTGGAAAGGGAATTCAGAGGGGAGAACTCTTCTCATCTATAGAATTTGAAAAAGTGCATTTTTTCTGGGGAAGAAAATATATTTATTTTACAACCAGATAATAATATTTCTAACGTAATTTTTCACAGTCTTTACACGATTTTTATTTATAACCATTAAATTTTTCAAAGGGTTTGGACAAGAAAAGCTTTTTTTTTATGTATTCTTAAGAGGACTTTTATCACTAATTGTTAGTATTTTTTATTTGGGGTTCATTTATGGTTTTATCACGGGTCCTGGCAACTCCGGTTGGGTCAACTAGTATTTATTAAAATAAGACAACAGTTATCACTTTTGCCCTAACTGAAGTAATTTTCGTACAACTGTAAAGTGCCTCACTTTTTTTTAAATCTCTTTTTAGCGACATTAAAAAAAAATCACATTTTTAATTTATCTCTCTGTGTGTGTGTGCGCCTACAAATTTTAATATAATTGCTCAGATCGTCACGAAGTAAGCATATTTATTATCTGTAACGTTTATTCCAAAAAATGACACAAGTGACATTTATTTATTATTAACTTGCAAAATCCACGGCTTTGCTCACGTAATTCTTGAAAACTGCCAAGGGGTATTCGTTGGCCTATTTTCATTAGAGGAAATTTTACTGCTACAGATAATTCAAAAATTACAAATTAAGCCACACTAATTAAGCAAATTTCTGTAATGACTATATCACAGAAATTGCAAATTTAAAACTTTTCTGTTCCTGCTCACATTAAAATTTCATAATTTAAAAAAAAAGTTCTATGGATGCATTTGAATCTCTAACGTAACAGCCAAGTAAAATTTCAAGTTTCCATCCCTAACAATTTCAGATAAATCATTGTTTAGAAGGTGTTTAGAACTTTTTCAGCTTATTTCACTTTTTTAAATTTCGATTTTTTTTTTATGGAAACCGTTTTTACTGAGCACTGAAATCTTAAAAATAGCCACCATGCCAAATTTCAACTTCCTATACTAGCAGCATCACTAAAATCGCAATTTTGGAATGTTTTTTGCTTTTGCACCTTTTTTTAATTTCGAATTTTGTAAAAACTGCTCTGTGGAAGCATTTACGTATAAAAAATATCTATCAAAAAAAGTTTCTATCGCTAACAATTTAGAAAAAAACATAATTTATAACGTTTTCCGCTAAGTTTACACCTTTGAACTTCGAATTTTAATAGCATCTGCATCTGCATATTAGCCCTTTGAGGGGCGGTGGCATATATTATATACCACCTAAGTTTAATCCGAGATTCAAACCAGAAACTTTTAATTAAATTTTACTTTTTAAACTTTGACGAGAAAAAGTTGAAAAATTGCTTATTCTTATTTTGAACTAAATTGTTTCCTAAATTCCGGTGGGAATTCAACGTTACAGGAGCACAAGTGCTTGCCCCTGAAAGGGTTAAAAGTTACAACTATACTAAATTTCCAGTTTCTAACCCGAATAAATCCAATTAAATCATAATATAGAACGTTTTTAGACCGTTTTCCGCTCATTTCAGCCTTTTAAATTTTGATTTTTTTAGAAACCGGTCTTAGCGAGCATTTGCATTTTAAGAGTAACCACCATACCAAATACGAAGCTTCTATACCAGCTGTATCATATTAATTGCAATTTTAGTACTTTTTCTTTTTCCCCTGTCCTTTTCCATTTAGCATTTTTTGTAAACTGTTCTGGGTGATCATTTACGTGAGTAAAAGCCAGGCGAAATTTTAAGTTTCTAGCCTTAATAGTTCCAAATAAATCGTACTTTAGAACGTTTTTAGAACACTTCTCGCGCATTTCACTATTTTAAATTTCGATTTTTTTTCAAATTGTTCTGTGCGACCAAATCAGCAGCCGTGTAAAATTTTAAGTTTCTACCCTAACAATTACATAATAATTGCAATTTAGAACGCTTTTTAAACGCTTTCCGCTCATTTCACCCTTTGAAAATTTGAATTTCTTTACAAACAATTGTTAGCGAGCATTTGTATCTTAAAAGTAACCGCCATGAAAAATTTTAAATTTCTAATCCTGTTAATTTAGAAAAAAAAATCGTAATTTCGAACGTTTTTTTCCTCTTTCACTCTTTTAAAATTAGATTTATTTTTAAAAACTGTTCTGTGTTTGCACTTGTGTCTGAAAAAGTATCAACCATTTCAAATTTCAAGTTTCTGTCCTTAACAATTCCATAGAAATCGCGTAATTTAGAATGATTTAGAACAGTTTTCCCTCATATAACTCTTTTAAATTATGATTTTTTTAGAAACTGAAGCATGTATAGCTTATAAGATACTATTTTGCCTAATTTCAAGTTTCTAATCTCTTGTGTATAATAAAAATTGCAATTTTAGAACGTTCTTCACTCTTGCAACCCCCTGAGGGTAGTGGCATAAAATATACTGATATAAAATATAGCCTGCGTTAGAGCACAGACTGTCACTACAAATTTGCGAGCATCACGTTTAATATCGGTTCGGTAGTTTCAAAGATTACATAGAAATTGTAATTTAGAATGTTTTTAGAGCACATTTAACTCATTTCACCCTTTTAAATTTCGAAATTTTAAGAAACTGTTTTTAGAGAGCATTTACATCCCATAAGTAACTACCATGCCAAATTTCATGTTTCTAGCTCCTTCAGTATAAAAAAATTCGAAATTATTTTAGAACGCTTTTCGCGCCTGCACCCCCTGGGGATAGTGGCACCGACATAAAATATAGCCTATGTTGGAGCACGGATTGTCACCATCAATTTGCCACCACCACGTTGGAAAACGATTCTGTAGTTCCAGCGATTCCATAGAAATTGTAATTTAGAATGTTTTTAGAACACTTTTCGCTCATCTCACCCTTTTAAATTTCGAATTTTTTTAGAATTTGTTCTTAGAGAGCATTTACATCTTATAAGTAACTACCATACCAAATTTCATGTTTCTAGCTCCTTCAGTACAAAAAAAAAAAAAAAAAAAAAAAAAAAAAAAAATCGAAATTTTAGAACGTTTTTCGCTCATCTCAACCTTTTAAATTTCGATTTTTTTTAGAATTTGTTCTTAGAGAGCTTTTACATCTTATAAGTATCTACCATGCCAAATTTCACGTATTACAAATTTCACGTAAGATTCGAAGAATCAACAAAATTTTAATTTTTCAATTTAATTTTGCTTATGAATTAGGTTTGTAATTTGCCTATCCATCTGTTTCTTTCTGTCTGTCGGTTTGTTTATTCTGCCCACGATTTATATCTAACGGCTTATATTTACCAAAGAAAAAATAAAGAATATTTCAATAGACTCTGTTCAATTTACCACAAACAGCGCATTCTTGAGTGTCAGCAATTTGAATTGGGTCTTGACTGAAATTTTATAAATTGATTCAATTTTATAAAATCTGGACAGATAAAAAACTGTCAATGTTGGCGCCAGTGGGAAAAGTTTAATTTACAGAAAATAGCCACATATTTTTATTAAAACATTTTTTTTCTGTAAAAATGACAAAATCCACATATTTTTACAGAAAAAAACTGTTTTTCTTTAAAACAGTTATTCTGTGAAAACTACAATATTTTTCTGTTAAATTTATAGATTTTTTTACAGTGTACTAAACATTGACAAGTTACGTAGTATTACATTTTAATCTTTGTCATATTTGGATTTATTTGTAAAGGCAAGACGTAATTACTATTTAAAAAAAAAAAAAAAGATCAATATTTAATCTTTATATTAATATGCGTACTCTTAATTTAGATATAAATGATATAAATAAGTCAGAATTTATGTATAATATAAGATATAATTTTTTTTCCTTATTCTTTTCTTTATGTTTTTCTTTTCTTTTTTGTCTTGACATTATGTTGATATTTTATACTAGACGGGTGTAGAAAAAACATAAACGAATGTGATTTCGTTTGAATTACTTTCTAAATGCTAGAAACAATGCAAACTCGGCGTTTCATTGTATCATTATAAAAAACGAAAGGAGTAATTTTATTACGTCATTTGATGAGAAACTAAGTTAATTTGTAGAAATACAAACAATAGATTTCTATCTTCTAAATATTTATTAAATCGTTAAAAAGTAAATTCACAAAATAACAATAATAATAAAAAAAAAACATTTTAACTTTTATATACAGAACTTGCAAGCATTAAAAAAAACACTTACCTAAATACAGTATCTGTATATAATAGCCTTTTCAAATTCAAATAAGTTTAAAATTATGCCTAAAATAAATGTTTTTACTATATATGTCTACCCTCTTTGACGTCATGCACGGTACTCTTCCCTGTCGATTTCATTAGAATTTTCTTGTCTACATCGGGTTACATCGTGAACGATTACCTCCATGGTTTAATATTTTAAACGTTCAAAATGAATGAATCTTTTAAGTTTAGAAAATCTTCAGAAATGTTAACATTGTTTAAAATGATGATGTAACAATATTTGTCTGTAAGGCGCAACAATAAAAAATGAACATCCACAATGGACTCAATAATGCTACAAAAAAGTACAAGAGCCTGGCCATATGAAAAAGTGAAGCGGAAATTGTGGATGACAGTCAAATGCTTTGTATTTTTATTATCTAGATTAAATATTGTTTATATTCTTAAATTCAGCATTCAATGCATTGTTGTTTGATAACAATGTATTTTTAATGATGAAAAAACGTTTTTGAAGAATACCACATTGTTGCCGCGTTTAAAGTAAAGAATACACATTATTATAAACATATTATTCAAACAATGTTTTCTGTAACAATGTCACTGCTCTCAGAAAAGCCACTGTGATTAGCTTAAAATTGCTGTTTCTTATCTGTTAAAGCTGCTATAAAGTGATATGATTTACTGAATATTGGTATATTTTGTTGAAAATGGATAGAATAATATCTGCTGTCGAATCCCAACTTGACAAAATGTTGTTAAGATGCAGAGAACGATTTGGGTTTAGAATGTCCAAAGCTAACGAGGACGTGACTGATTTTCACGAAGGTGACCGTGGAGATGTTTTCACTCAAATTAAGCCTGTAACAGCAAATGTTGTTGGACAGAATGGAAACAATCATCAGTATGAAGGTGATTATGACTATGAAAGTATTTTCCCTAAAGTTAAATATGTCAAGGCAAAAGTAGTTGAAATGAAAGAAAACAACCGTGAAAGGGATAATGTAGGTGTTTGTAGTGAGATAAAAAATGTAGAGGCAAATGTAGTCGAAAAAAAGGAAAATAGCCCTGCCGATGATGATGACCATGGAGATGTTTTTACTAAAGTTGAGCCTGTAACAGCAAATATTGTTGGAGAGAATTTAAACAATCATCAGTATGAAGGTGATTATGACTATGAAAGTATTTTTCCGAAAGTTAAATATGTCAAGGCAAAAGTAGTTGAAATGAAAGAAAAGAACCATGACAGGGGCAATGCAGGTGCTTTCAGTAAAATAAAAGATGTAGAGGCAGTTATAGTCGATAGAGAGGAAAATAGCCCTGCTAGCGACCATGGAGATGTTTTCACTAAAGTTAAGAATGCGACAGCAAATATTGTTGGACAGAATGGGAATAATCATCAAGTTGAAAGTCATTATGACTATGAAAGTATATTTCCTAAAGTTAAATGTGTGAAGGCCAAAGTAGTTGAAAGGAAAGAAAACAACCGTGAAATGGACAATGCTGATGTTTTCAGTAAGAGTAAAGATGCAGAGACAAATATAGTCGAAATGAAGGATACTAGTCCTGCTAGTGACCATGGAAATGTTTTCACTAAAGTTAAGAATGCGACAGCAAATATTGTTGGACAGAATGGGAATAATCATCAAGTTGAAAGTCATTATGACTATGAAAGTATATTTCCTAAAGTTAAATGTGTGAAGGCCAAAGTAGTTGAAAGGAAAGAAAACAACCGTGAAATGGACAATGCTGATGTTTTCAGTAAGAGTAAAGATGCAGAGACAAATATAGTCGAAATGAAGGATACTAGTCCTGCTAATGACCATGGAAATGTTTTCGATAAAGTTAAATATGTGAAGGAAAAAGTAGAAGGAAATGGTGATAGTGATACTAAATCGTCAACTGATGTTCAAACAGGTAATGGTCTGTTAAATGTTTACCTTTGATATAATTATTTTGATTGATGAGCCAATTGTGTTTGTTTGCAAACTATTCATAAATTTATTTCGTTTGATTATTTTAAAAATAAACTACTATATAAAGAAAAAAAATTATAACATTCACACTGCACTATTTTTTATTTTTATTTTACTAAAAACATTTTTAATTGAAGTCATTAAACGCATTCAAATTACATCTAATTAAAAATTAATCTAAGAGTTGGTTTATTTTAAAATACATCTCACGAATGAGCATTTGATTGTTTCAATAACTAAAGTAGCTGATGAACGCTTTCAGTGTGACGTCAAACTGACTCTAAACAAACGGTTGCTATGTTTTATTTCCAATTTCGTTGAAATAATTCATAGTTATTTCTTATAGTTATATCATATGGCTATGTGTTTAAATACTATAGAAGCAATGGTAATATTTTCTACAATTTATATTAAATAGAAAATGAAACAAAACAATGTTTATTTAGAGTCAATTTTTTCTCTTTTCAACTAAAACGTCATGACTGACGTCACGACCAAAAGCGTCTATAGCAAAATTTCCACAATTTGAAATTGATTCCCTAGAGAAAATTAAACAGGAAAACGATTTATCCTAATATCAGAATAACAATTATATACCGCACTTTGATTTTAAATTAAAATGTGTCAGAAAAAAGGCATGTTTTCAATTGATGCTGAACATAAAATTAATACAATCAAGTTAATTTGAATTGTTTATAAAATATACGATGCACACAATATGTTCGGAATTGCATTTTATTTACTTATATATTTAATGACAATTAGTTTTATATTTATTAAAATCGTCTACTTTTATTTATATGATATTTAATATATTCCTTTCAAACCAATTTCTGATCATGTTAAATTGTATGTTAACAAAAATATATTTAACAGAATTATGTTTTGAAATGTATGTTGAATGAATGGATAGGAAATATATTTTAGCATCAAACCACGAAAAAAAAATTCCTGGATTTTACAATCACTCTTATGAAAATACAAGGTACACTCTGGTGCTTGCAGGGTTTTCAAAATATTTTTTGTAGGCTTTTATTGTATCTTCGTATCTTCAATAGAATGTAGGATTCTGGCAACATAGAGACAGTTCGAAAAAAAAAGACATATATAAAATTTGAAAGATTTAAATATATATATATTACATTATTTGTTTGTACCGTTTAAATTATGCGAAACAAAAGACATGCACTATATTAGCTATTTTTAAACATTCGAAAAATGAGTAAATAGTGAAGAAAATAATTACAAATAAAATTTGTATATGGCAAAATAAGTGTGTGTGTGAGGGGGGGGGGGAGGATAATAAGAAATATGATGAACAAAATAATGGAAATCAATGAGCGTTTAAAAGTAATTGCAAATCTAAATCTTTTTTATTTTAACACAAAAATGACTTGCAACATGGTAAAATCTTTTAAACCCGGAGAAGTCGCGCATTCCCAGGGTGTGAATGTTTGTTTTACTTTATTACCAATAAATACAAATTATATTCGTCACCTTATTTGATCGGAGACAATTGTTACAAATTCTGCACTAATGTAAGTTTAAGATTACTCTTCGAAAAATAGTGGTGACCATTTAAAAAAACTGTACACACCACCACCCCCCCCCTGGTTATGTCATACCCTGCGCGACTCTTCCTGGCTTAATATAAAAAAGCTACAGAGGTGCCAAGCTCTCGCTGATCTTTCGTAATATGTGCGTTAATTTGACCCAGGTTTAATACATTTCGCGCCAGAAAGTTTTTAAGAAATGAAATTAAATATATTCCATGTAGAAATTTGAAATTAAATAAATAAAGATTCATCAAATAAATTTTCTGGTTCGAAAAGTTGTTAAACTGGGTCAAATTAATCCACATATTACGGAAGATTAGTGGGAGAGTGGCATCTCTGATGCTGTATGGCAAAGATATTTAATATATTTGACAAAAGTCATGAAATGTGTAACATTATTTCATCATACAATATTTACATCAACGTATTTTTACATATTTCTACTTTTATTTTCAGCATCTGATGACGTTATTGATGTTTCTGAAAAGAGAAAAAGTCTTCGCAAATGGCTGCAAGAAAAGTTTGTGAATTTTAGCAGTTGTGTTCGTGCAAAAAAATCTCAATGAAATATTTCTCAAACATTTTCTAAAATAGCCCAGTTCTGCAAGTTGAAAAGCAATAGTATAGAAGTCACCAAGCAATAGCCTCTACTGACAATAGCATATATTGGAGTCTGCTGGGCGTGGGGTTTTACCAAATTAGTGTTCTTCAAGAAGCCAGGATTCAAAATTATCTTCAGTCTTTCAAAATTTATATCCCGTCAAACCGATGTATATAGTTTTACCATTATTTTTACTCATGTGGCGCCAATAAACTCCATGTCCCAGCCCAAAGATGTCTTTTTTCTTTTGTGTCATACTGTTTACATTATTGAGGTTGTAGTTTATAATAGTTAGTGATGTTTTTGATAGATACAGACGTACAGACAGCCAATAAATACATAAATAACTCATCATACATTGTAATCAACCAGACTAAAAAAAATAACCATTCGATTGGTATGTCTTTATTAAATTTACATTTAAGAAATTAGCTAACTGGAAGGATAGGGCGGAGGCATTTCCATACTTTAAAAGTGTAAAAAAATTAAAATCCGATATTGTTTTCTAATTTGAAACTAAAACAAGAGTAATTGAATTTTTAATAATAAAAAAATATATATTTTTTAATTTAATTTATAATATTTCGATTATTTAAAAAATTAATTAAAATACATGCCATTGACATCAGTTATTTCTTATCTTTAACTTTTTGATAAAAATATGGGTCGCAGTAGGACCACGCTGCTTTAGATTAAAATTTAAAATATCTTTTCACCTTTTCATAATATCTAAATACATTCATTTCTAAATACAATGACAGTGATCTATTTATGGATTTACTGATGAGTGTTGTTACTCTCGTTGACATATAATTGTTACATTATCGTTTTAATAGTTTTAATCGCAATATCACTCAATCTAGAAATTGCATTTCTCAATATTGGCATAGTACAAGAACACATTTTAACTTACATTTAACGTGGTTTTTTAGAACAGATCAACGGAAATATTTATTTAAAGTAAATGCTTCATGACAAATTGAATCAAAGAAAAAAAAATATAGTGGTACATAATTGAGATTTTCAAAGTTCGCATAAAAATAAATTTGAAATATCTTTCAAAAATATTTAACTACAACTAGGATGATGAAATTTTATGAAATTTTACAATGGAATTTTTTAGGAATTTCATAGTTTTAAATTTAAAATTTGTAACTTTTAAAGCTTTAATTATTTCTTTAATTTATTTTGGTTCCACGAATTTATCACCTTCTTAAAATGTAATAGATCTTATAAATAAAAAAGTGAGGAAAGTGCGTGAGCTACAATCCCCAAATTTGAGGATGTTCTGGAATTTCAGGAAGTTTTGGCCGTTTTAGCTTTAATTATAGTCCCGTTAACGGGAGTATAAAAAACCACAAAACGAGAACTTTTGTGCAAAAATATTTATTCTGCAATTATTAAAATGGAAATAAGGTCTATCATTCAGATTTGTATGCATTCTAAAACTAGTCGTTGGGGGCCACCGTAATACTTATCCCTCACCTATATGAATAACATAAAATTTGAAAATAAAACATGTGTAAACTATTTACAAAATGCATTGCAATTCGAATAAAATCGTGGATTGATGACGTCCTAAACTTTAAATGCTCTATTACTGAATTGCGTAAAAGAAACATCCTTATAACTCCAAAATTGATAATCATATTAACTAACGGTTTACTGCGTCGGATTAAGCGTCACATTTCCAATTAAAAATATATATTTGAATTGAAATTTGAATGAAATGCAGTGTCATGAAAAATCGAAGAGTGTGGAAAAGAGGATTAAAAGTTTCTGGGCAACTCATTAGCCGATCAACTTCATTCTTTATGCAAAATTTGTTTTTTTTATTGTCTTTTATATTCACTCCATAAAATAAACAATTTCGAAAATTTTTATATACCTTTTATCAGAACGAATATTTCGAGAGTCCGAAAATAATAGTTCCGTATAATCAAGGTTAATACGAGGTTAATACGATAATCGAGGTTAACCTTCTTCCCATTTATACATACTAAGTACATACCAAATTTCAAGCCTTTATTTCAATTTGTTCGGGAGATAGAGCGTTTACAGACACACAGACAGACGGACGCAAATTATTTTTTTCTAAAAATATTTTTTTCGGAATTTCTAGTGTCTGAAACTTTTAAATCCGTCAAAAATGTTTTTTCGATTTTCAAAACGAACCATATACTACGTATGATGGGTAAGTAAAAATCAGTTTAAGATGCCTGGCTACATACTGTTGGAGGAATGTTTTCCAAAAATTGTAGTTGACTATTTCTTATACTTATTTATCTATTAAGATTACGAGTAGGAACTGTGAAAAAAAAAAGAAAAAATATTTCATTCATTCATAAAACTTTTGTTAGATGGAGGATTTTTTAGTATAATTTAGTGAAATTTGACACAATACGCAAAGCGCTCTAGAAGCAATTCTACTGTATCTTAATTTCCTTTTTGCACTTCATATTAATTACAGTGGTGAAGGGAATGAACTAAAATCTAACAGATGTTTTAAATATCTCAAAACTTATTGCATATCGCACCTGTTTACTTGCTGATTTTCATAAAATTCATTGACGTCATTTACAAAAGTATCTACAAAACAAAAAATAATTATTCCATAATTAAATCTTTAGTTCATTGCCTTCACAAAAGTGTAAACAACGTGCAATTTAGATTTCATAGATATATTTCAATAACGTTTGCACAAATCATGTTTTATGTATGGAATTTTCACCAAAAATTACATTTTCTAAAAAATGCATTTAAAGTTTAGATTTATGTTTTACTACATGAATTTACGATAATAGGCAACTAAACTTCACTATATTTATAAGACGTACTTTTCATTTCAAGTACTGAGCCTTTTTTTATTTTTAGTAAGCTATATTATTTTAGAGAAATTTTTCCGAACATACGGCGATTTATATAGTACTGTTCAGTAGTCATAATTTAGTGAATTTGAAATGATCCTTATATTCAAGTTCTTGTTTATAGATATTTAAGGAGATATATGCATGTGAAATACACACATTTTCTTTATATATGTAAAAATGACAGTCAGATTTTACTTTGAAACATTGAAAATTGGCTTTAACTTTTGTCTGTAAGAAGTATAGCCGTAAACAAACAGATGTATGTCCAGACTTTTCTCCCAGGGTTCTGTTTTTGTGAATTTGTGAAGAGCTTTTTACATTTGTGAAAAATCTAGTTATAATTTTGTGAATTTGAAATCATCGTTATATTCAAGTCCTTATTTATACATATTTAAGAAGATATATGTATGTAAAATACACACATCGTATTAATATATGTAAAAATGACAGTCAGATTTTACTTTTAAATAATTAAATTTGTGAATGATTCAGTTCGGAGATATGGTTCAGTTCGGTTATGAGAAATATAGCCGTAAACAAACAGGGGTCTGTTCAGCCTTTTCTACCAGGGTGCTGTTTTAGTGAAATTGTGATCAACTTTTTACATTCGTGAAAAATCTAGTCATAATTTAGTGAATTTCAAATGATCGTTATATTCAGGTCCTTGTTTTTACATATTTACGAAGATATATGTATAAAAATACACATATTTTCTTTATATATGTAAAAATGACAGTCAGATTCTATTTTTTAATAATTAAATTTGTGAATGGTTCAGCTCGAAGGGAAAAAAATTTCGTTAAAGGTCTATTTTTAAAACAAATAAATTTATGAATGGTCCTGGTTTTAGGTGAAAAGTTTTTTGACGTGTCTTGTTTTCAGATAAAAAATCTTGTGAAGGATCGTGTTTTGAAATAAAAAAAATTGTGAATGGTGCTTTAAAGAATCCAATTTCTTCCTAAACAGATGCCTAACAAACTGTTAGAGTATGGAGGTGATTTAAACATTGCATGTTTTATACTCTTATGTCTTATCCGATTTGGGAGTGTCAATAAGTTATGTATTTTTCACATATATAAATAAATTTATAGCCTATTTAGTTGGTTAGAAAACCTTAATTATACTAAACCGTTTTATCCAGTTATATATTTGAGCTTCGGTGGAAAAATATATATTGAAATTAATTTTTAAAATATAATACTAATTGTAACCTGGAGATTTTTTAATTGAAATAAATTTCTATAAGCCTCAAATATGCGAATTCTGAGGTACAGGTCATTCTGCTATTTAAGGTTTGACGTATGCTTAAAAGATTACCCATATCCTAATGCGTTTTATAACGATTAAAGGAAATTTAACATTAGTACTGCTAAACTTTAAATTTTCATAATTCCGTGTAAATCTGTATAAACTAATCCAAATGATTTGCCGGAGAATCCAAATACGATGTCAAAATTAGGTGTTAGCATTGTACATTTAAAATTTGGATATAATTTGTGTATGTAGACAGCCCCTCAAGAATAATTCACTGTAACAGGTTTCTAGAAAATAATAAACTTGGAGCTTTGGTGTAAACAGACAATCGTTGTAATAACAATCGTTCGCATTAATTTACTCTTCTATTTGAAGGGAGGGTGGGTGCGGGAGGGATACTGTATGTTAGCTCAAATTGTAGACAACAAAAATATTTTCCCATGTGGTATCCTAAGTTACAATTTGCCAGTATCAACCCGTTAAGCTAGTCAAAAGCCTGGCCAGTAGGGGCCTGGTCAGCGGTCAGAAAAAAAAAAAAAAAAAAAAAGGGTACAGTTTGCCGGAGAATCCTAAGAAGATGTCATAATTAGATGTTAGCATTGTACATTTACAATTTGGATACAATTTGTGTATGTAGACAGCCCCTCAAGAATATTTCACTATAACAGGTTTCTATAAAATAATAAACTTGCAGTTTTGGTGTAAACAGACAATCGTTGTAATAACAATCGTTCGAATTTATTTACTTTTTTTTTTGGGAGAGGTATACTCTATATTAGCTCAAATTACTGTATGTTAGCTGTAGACAAGAAAAAAAATTTAGAAGTTGATAGCATCTCATTTTAGCCAAACATGTCAGTTAGAACCTAGTTATTCAAAGGCAACGATATAGAAAAACATCTGAAAAGCAATGAATACAATAATTTCAATAACATATTTTGGAACAGTCTTTTAATATTATTTAACTGAATACACTTATAATTACAAAATACAAAATTATTATTCTATAAAATATGCATTATCTATATAAATCATTTTTAAGTACAATACTTATGAATACACATTTTATTTTATTTCAGATTAAACACTCTACATGTTTCTATTCATCATTAGATGTGTATGTTTATAACAAATTCCACGAAAATAATTTAAAAATGCTTAAATACAAAACAATTAATTAAAATATCTACAAAAAAAAATAAGAGCTCTTTAATAAAATTCACCTAAAGTTTCTTGCACAAATATTTAAAAGTAGTTTATAAAATAAAATTCTTATTCTACAGAATATGCATTTACTATGCAAAATTAAAAAAAATGCATAACCTAAGCATTACGTTTTTTATGTTATCTCAATTTAAATTCCATAAATAACTGACATTTTAAATCTCATTACTTAGAGGTAAAAAAATATATGTATATATATCGCAGCTGAGTCCTGCAAGTTAGCTATAAAAAAAAATGTAATTTAAAACTAGTCGGATGTGCCAATCCCATAACTTTATTCTATCTTACACAGGTTTCGCATACACTAAGAAGAATCAGCACCAATTTATATCAAGATCTAATTGAATCTAAAGTTTTATTAAATTCCGTGAAATTATTCTTGAGACATGACTATTGCTAAAATCATGCAAATTCTACAAAATGTCGCATAGAAGCGCCACCTGCTGGGAGATTTAGACCAAAATCTAATCCACAATAACTTATATCAACGTCTAACTGAATCTGAAGTTTGATGAAAATCCGTACATTAGTTGTTGAGATATAGCTATCGTAAAAATCATGAAAGAAGTGGAATAGCAGCGTCAGCTGTTGGGATATCTACACCAAAACGTAATCAGTATCTTTTTATTTCAAGGTGCAACTGAATCTGAAGTTTGATGAAAATAAATGCATTAGTTCTTGAGATAGAGCTATTGCGTAAATCGCGCAAAGTGCAGCATAGCAGCGCCACCTATCGGACGATTTTCACCAAAACCTAATCAACACCAATTTATATCAGGGACTAACTGAATATAAAGTTGTATTAAATTTTGTGTATTAGTTTTTGAGATTTAGTGCCCACAAAATGTTTGTTACATACAGATACAGAGATAGTCACAGACTCACAGATAGATATTTTCTAAAAACAGTCAAATCGTGTTCAGGACCTTCTAAAACGTATAAATTCGTTGAAAACCGGAAGTCAAAAATTTTCATGAATCAATACTTTCTTCTTGTAATGATAGAAGTAAAAACAAATACAATTTTTCAAATTACTCGTTTCATATATTTATTTGCGCAACATAAAAGATAAAAGAAATAATAATTCCTTCTTGAAGGCGTAACTAAGCTTTAATTGGAATTCTCAGAAACGGAACATTTAATAAAATTACAAATTGTTTTTTATTTAAATGCTTTCCCATTAAAATGTTGAAGTGCTGTTTTGAAAAGGTAACTGCTTTATTAAGGAAATGAAGAAAAAAAAAACATTAAAAAATGAACTAATATAAAACCTCTTTTTTATTCTTGAACGGAAAATAATATTTTAAATAAAATGTTTCGTAATTGCTTCAAAAGTGCCGTTACATTAAGTCAACTAGGAAATCGGGGTAAGGCAGGATAATACTTTGATGAGCAGTTACGAAATAAGTTATTTAAAACCTTTTTATGTGTTCATTTTAACTATAAAGAGGTTTTTTTAATTATTATTTAATGTTTTAATTTCGTTAATAAAACATTTCCCTTTTCTAAAGAGCAAACGGAAAACATTTAAATAATAAAAAAAAAATAGCAATTTCTTTAAATGCTGTGTTTCTAAGAATTCATTTTTGGTGTTTAATCTCAATGTTTTTCTTTAATTTCTACATGAAATTAAAATGCATCAACCATGATATTTATTTTCCCCCTTTATTCCTTTAAAAAATATATGTGCAGAAAATATGTAATTTTTGATAAAAATATTTTCTTTTCATTTTAACAAAAATAACTTTTATTAACAAATGATATTCTGGCAACTCTTGAAATACATTTTAGCTTCAAATATCCATTTCTGTGGATACATAAGTATTTTTTAAATCTATTCTTATAAAGCTACTCACGAAAAAGAAGTTAAAGATATTTACATTCTCAATTACAGTTAACCTATGAAATTATTATTAATTTTTAAATGATAAACTGAAAACATATTCCGGTTCAATATGTTTAAAGTAATGTGCTAATTTCTCAACTATTTATGCAACAGCTTAGAAATATTTATACATATTTATAGAACAGTATAGTTGATTTCCAAGAAATATTCATCGAAATTAGAAATTTTCGAAAGTTTGTTCACTTTCGTTGCATGTATGTCATCTATTAGCCTACGAGTGGGATAAATCTGTAAATTAAAACATTCAAAATATTTTTAACGATTTAGAGACTTTAATTTCTCTGCATTTGGGAAAAATAATTATTCACTGAAGCTTTTGTTTAAATTGCAGTTCCTCTAAAGTGCATTTTATAGCTAAATTTAAAATAATTGGTAAGAACATTATATTTACGACAGATCATTAAGATTTGAATTAAAAAATAACGAAGGATATGAATATACTAGGGCAGTGGTCACCAAATGGCGGACCGCGGTCCGGATCCGGACCGCGGTCCGGATCCGGACCGCCGGCCAATTTTGAACGGACCGCGGCTAAATTGTGAATAACAAAAAAAATAATGTTTCTACGCGGCTGGACCAAATCTTTTGTACCGCTTTGGGCGCCACCGTGATTTCGTTTCTGACAAATAAACAGTAGGATATTTTTTTAATTGGTTCGGTTATTTTATTTTTTTATTTAGAGATATAACGCGAAAAAAAAATTTCTTCTGTTTTTAGTCAAATAGAATTAGCTTGAGGTTTGCGAATTTTAATATTGTGTACGAATCATATTGTCGCTTCATAAGAAAATAACGTTAGTAGTTTTTATATATTTTTTTTCATTATGAACTCTGCCTTGCACATCCACGAAGTCACTTTCAATCGTAAGTAGGTATAATTCGGATAGTAATCAATCGAGCAGTGTTTTCTCTTTTCCTATGAAAGCATCGGATCTTTCACATAACGATGTCAAAGGCCGAAAGATTTGTTATGAGGAATGAATCATTTATATTTTAAAATGTACTACTTTTATAGAAAATTGAAACATGTTGTTCGATTCTTCTTCATATAAATAGTAATTCCTGAAAATTTCATGCATTTATTCATAATAGGTATTTCGCTAATGTGTCCATCAGACTTACTTGTTGAGGGAGAAATAAAAGAAACCTTTCAAGTATTATGTATATTTCATTTGATACCAAACTTCTCTTTTGATAAGATTGAATGTAAATTTTCATAAACTTAACTGTGTGATGGGAATTAACAGAAGTTGTAAGAAGTTGTTTAAAAATGAGATATTATATTTGAAACATATTTTAAATATTATGCTTTTTTTTTTCTGTTTCATATTTTCGGTATCGGTCTCGGACTCTGATGACACAACATCTTTCAGTCGGGCGGGTCCGGGCTCCAAAAAAGAGCCTGAACTCATCTCTAGAACTTTCCTTAATACTCTACCACTCCTCCTCTTCAAAACAGTTCGGCTTTGATCTTGAGGTATGAAAAACACCTGATTCCGCTCTCTTCCCCCCTCTTATTATTTTAGCCTGGTTTAGCTCTTGCATCAGTGGACGCGTTGTGTATCAATTTCGTTCTTATTCAGAGTTCTTTTTAACGTTTCGTTTCTTTGTTTCGACGATTGTGTTTGATTCGCATTATGATGGAAAAGAAGAAAAGGAAAGTTGAATTGGAAAACAGACAGTTTTTACCAGAATTGATTGACTTATATTGCTTCACGTTGACAAACCGAGTTGGAGTAGTACCTGTTTGTATTATATGTCAACAAACTGTAACTATAATTAAAAGTTCAAATATTAAACGACATTATGAGACAAAACACAAAACATTTGGCAAAAAATACCCGATAGGAAGTAACCTCCGGAAAAGTAAAATTCAGAGTTTATGTTCGGATTACATAACATCGACAAAAATCATAAACCGATCTATGACTTAGCAAGCAAAATGTTCAAAGGCTTCGTTGCGCATTTCTTGAATTCTAGCCAAACATATGAAGCTTTATAGGGATGCAGATATTGTAAAAGAGGGCATTCTGGATGATGGAAATGCTTTATTTGAGAACAGAAAGGCTATCGTTGAAACTATTCGACATATTCCATTATCTGCGTCTTCAAGCACAAGGAATACACAAGTTTTTTCCGAGTACAATTTTACAACTTTAAAACAAACTTTAGCTACCACAGATTGCTATGCATTGGCTTTGGATGAATCTTGCGATATTACACATACAGCACAGCTAATTATTTTTGTACGCTATCTGGACAGAACCCGTGAAATTTTTTTTGAAGAACTACTGACTATTTTGGCTATGTCAGGAACTGCTACAGGAGAGGATTTCAACCAAGCTGGATTGCACATGAAAAATGTAATATCGGTAACAACAGATGGGGAACCGGCAATGCTTGGGTATAGCAAAAGCTTGGTTCAGCGACTCAGCAGTGGTCCAAAATGCAGTGGAAATTTGATATCCTAGCACTGCATCATTCATCAAAGTGTGTTGTGTTGCAGTCTGTATCCCAGTCTTCAGAATAACATGCAAACTGTGATAGAAATAACTAACTTCATACGGTCAAAATCATCTCTTAAGCACTGTCAATTTAAATCATTTCTTAAAGAGACTTATGTTCAGTTTGATGACTTGCTTCTTCACAACAACGTGAGATGGCTAAGTAAAGGCTTGGTGCTTGAAAGATTCTCCGCAGTACTGGAGGACATCAAAGAGTTTCTTTCAACTAAAGATCACAAAGTAGCAAATGAGAATTTAGGTTTCATCAATGACGTTGAAGAAAACGTGGCAACCATAGCATTTTTGACTGATCTATTTATGTACCTGAATCTCTTAAACCTCAAACTACAAGGAAAAGGTAAACTTGTGTGTGAACTTCTCTCAGAAATAAAATGTTTCTGAGAAAAGATTGACCTCTCCTCCGAAGGTATTAGAGGAGAACGTTTACACTTTCCACACCTTAAGCCAGTTTGTGACAGTAATGAAGGCATTGACATCAACCAGTTCGAAGATTTTTTGTAAAAACTTAAATCTGAATTTCAAGTCAGATTTTCTGATTTTGAAAAGAATGAGAACGTTGTGCAGCTGGTCAACAACTTTTTTTCACTTATGCCTAATGGCGTATGGACGAATGAAGTGGCGGATGTTTTCAAGAGCAACAAAGCTCCCTTAAGTTGGAAATGATTGAGTTCCAACAAGATATTGTTTTAAATAACAGTTATGCTGAGGTTGCAAAAACTCTTGGAAGTGACCAAATTTGCATTAAAAATGTATGTGAAAAAAAATATCCATAAGTAATAGCTTTAGCCATAAAATTGTGTACCATGTTTGGTTCAACTTATGAGTATGAAGCAGCAATCTCAAAAATAAACTTCATTAAGAATTCCGTACAGATCTTGACTCACAGATGACCACCTTAACAGTTTGATGAGAATCCGTTGCACTAACTTGACCCCAAATTTCAAGAAAGTTGTGCAAAATAAAACGTCTCATTGAACATTAACCACAATGAACTTTAGTGATCAATCATTTTGTATTTATACCTACTTGTATTGGTCATAATGAGTTCTAAAAATCATAATAAAAAATTGGTTTGGTTATAATGCACTTCATTTCACTGGTATGCATTGCGTTATGCATTTAAGATAACAAATGATTTCAAAGAAAAGCTTTACTAAACAAAGTAGGTGGCCTAGGTTAGTAAAAGGTTGATAGCGTGATGGATGGGGTGGGGTGGGGTTGGGAGAGAGAGTACGGGAAGACTTAAATATTCCGGACTGCGTAAGTTTGACTATCTTTTGAAACGGACCCATGGGAAAAATAATTGGTGACCACTGTACTAGGGTATCCAACCCTGGGTTACAGAATATAGGGAGAAAACATATTTTTTATTGAAAACGCTATTATATTTTTTACATTTAATATATATTTTTAGATACATAAAATTACATAAAATTGAAATAGTAATAGTACAGGAAATATTGAACGTGCTAAAGTTTTTTAAAATTTTTATCAATGTATCTCAAAAATAAATGACTCACTACACTATACAGCTCATTGTTTACATTACCAAAATTAAACATTATTTCTGCAATGGTTTGTCGGTTGCACAAACCAATGAAATTTTGTTAGTTTAAACTCAATAGAAAATATTCCCTAATACTATTTATTATATAAGATATAATCATCGTAATTAAAAAATTTCGAAAGTATGTTCTGTTCTGTCGCTTTTCATTTATAAGTCTACGAGTGACATAAATCTGTAAATTAAAACATTCAAAATATTTTTAACGATTTAGAGACTTTAATTGCTCTGCATTTGGGAAAAATAATTATTCACTGAAGCTTTTGTTTAAATTGCAGTTTCTCTAAAGTGCATTTTATGACTAAATTTAAAATAATTGGTTAGAACATTATATTTACGACAGATCATTAAGATTTGAATTAAACAACAACGAAGGATATGAATATATAAACATTCTAACTAATCCAAACTATATGAAATAAAATCCTTTTTGTTTTTATTGTTTATAAAGTATGAAAATTATATTTCAATGAGTCGTTTTCTGTTAATTGATTTAGTTTACATTAACATACGCAATATATAGTATGCCCACTAAAATTCCTTGTCACCCTCTTAACTTCGGAACGGCTGCTGCTATATTCATATTGCCTTGTGGACATTAATGCGAAGAATAGAACGGTTAAAACGCGCATTCGATTTTTCGTGATTTCTTACACTGTGACATCATGAAACTTGAATGGAAGGAGAAATAATTATCTTTAGGACAAAACACGTCACCGCAATGTGGCACAGTGGTATCGCTTGTGATTCCCAATCAAAACGAAGCATTACGGACGCTTATGCCAACGTGTCACCATCTATGCTCCAACGTGTGCAACGTGAAATTCAAACAAGGTCCAAATGTGCATTGCAGCTGAAGTTTGAACATCTCAAATAAAGGTATATTGTTTCAACTAGTTGTTTTTTCTTTCTAAGATCGTCTTGTCACGTCACAGTGTAGGAAATCACGAAAAAAACAAAAAAAAAAAAAACAAATGCGAGTTTTAACCGTTCTATTCTTCGCATTAATATCCACAAGGTGTTTTTTTCGTACTAAATTGATGATGCTCTACAACTTTGCAAATCACTTTGTTTCCCTACCTTTTTCCGTATTCGTGATAGGAATACTAACTCCGTAGTTTTTCCACCAGGTGGCGCGCTAGGCGATTTCATTCAGCACCGCATGGCTACTTTGTTACACCTAGACACTACTTTTATGAATATAGCAGCAGCCGTTCCGAAGTTAAGAGGGTGCCAAGATAATTTAGTGGGTATACTGTGTATATTTTAATTACACTTGATTTTATAACCTGAGGCACTATCCAATTTAATTATAGAACACTGATTTAATGTAGACTTTTATAGCAATAATATCTATAATTAAATAACAGTTTATAAAAATTAAATAAAATAGCTTAAGAATATCTTTTCTAACTAATTAAATTTAGTATTTGTGTGATAGTAAAGAGAATTCATGATGAAAAAAATCTTAATTTTTTCATATTAAAACCACTATTATTGTATTTCAAAGATGAAACTAAAACTCCAATTTATAATAGATGATTAAAAATAACAATAAAATCAAAAATAATTTACTAATCATACATAATGTCGAATAGTTTACTACTATTTTAGACAGTTTTGATAACTTTTATATTATCTTTATAGATTTAAATTTTTATTCATAAAAATTATATAATTATAAAAAATCCATATAATTAAAAATGCTTTAATATTTCTTATTGTTTTCGCATAGTTATACAAATATTTTAATTATCTTATTAACTCATTTGAAATAAAAATACTTTTTATGCCACTGCAAACTTTTTGCTCCATTTTACTTTACTATTTACTGTAACATAACTTAGTCACTTTTTTATATGTTTATCTCTGAAAATTTAAAGGTCATATAGTATTATTAAGAACGTAGCTGGTTGCAATTTCATACAAACAAAAAAAATTAAATAAATGTTGTTGTAATTCCATATTTCAAAATTAACGTTGGGTGCAATTTTATTCAATTAAAACATTTAAATATATTTAGCAATCAAAATTTACCGAAAAGGGAAAAACTGTTTAAATGCAATATTTCGATATCATATATACTTATATTTTATCAATCAATCGCTAGATCAAAATTTGGTTGAATTATTTGCGTTAGATCTGGAATAACTCCTTGTACATAAGACACTTTATACATAGTATTTTGTTGCGTAAAAATATGAGAAAACATACAGCAAAGTTTTTGGTAATTTCCACTGACAAAGAAATAATGCGCGAAATAAGAAAACAGCAAGAGTGAATTCATTATGGAAATAGCCGTCTATCTTTTATTGGTGGAGAAACTACATCATATCTTGTTAGTGATAAAAGGTTTCAAATTATAGTGCATTGGAAATATAGAGCAGATAATGGTTATTCTGAAATAAGAAGGATGAAGCATAGATTTGTTTTTTTATTTGTTTTTTCTTTTTCTTTTTCCATTTTTTTTCCTTTTCCTGTTTTTCTTTCTCTCCTTTTTTTCTTTCTCTCCTTTTTTTTCTTTCTCTCTCTCTTTTTTTATTTTATTTATTTTTCTTTATTTTTCTTTTTTATTGATAACAGAAATTATTTTGAGAATAATTAAGTTACAAAGCATGTTATTATAATTATATGTAGTTTCACATTTTTGAAGATAATATTGTATTTCATATATCAAAAGAGAAAATGTTCAGTTTTGACTGTTAAAAAATTATATATTTTCCGCACTTTACAAAAGGTGTTTAGAATCTAGATATTCATAAAAAACATTGCTTCTGGATTTAAAACAGGTATTTTTTCATGGGCTTCTTCAATTGGATCCGCGGTTCGAAAAATATGGAATAACATATATTTTAACAATATACTACAAATGTTATCCCTATCAATTCAAATAGCATATTTAATATAATTAAAGAAATGTAGACTGTTGTATTTTAAACTAATAATTCATAGTTTAAAATACAATCATTTACATTTTTTCAATACTTTATTCTAATATTAAAAATACCTGTAACATATTAAACCCAACAACAAATCTCAGGACAATTGTGACCACAATTATTTTAATAAGTAATAAATTAAATGAAAAAAAAATATATATAATATATGCAGGAGTGCAAAAATCTAGGCGCCAATGGGCCGGTTCCCACCACTAAATTTTTAGTATTTTTAGCCTAATAATAATACTGATACAGTTTACGCGAAGTATACTAATAAAATTTGACGAACAATACTAATAAAATTTAGTGGTGGGAATCAGCCCATTGGCGCATAGATTTTTGCATCCCTGTAATATATGTATATATTGAATGGACACGGCACTTAATACAATAGGTCATAAATCATGATCTAGTTGGGAAAACAATTGAAGATTTAAAAAACGTTTATTCAACAGTAATATATAAAAAATACAACAGTTTATATTCATAAAATAATGATAACATAACTTGTCAGTATAAACAATTTATACTTATTATTTGTAATATATCTGCACACACTAATTTTAATAAATCAAGTATCAAATATCGCTCCCAACGGAGTCATACTATTTTCAGGAAAAGGCAAAGCTTCAAGTTCAACTTTATGTACTAGTGTACCTATGCAGATTTCTTGAAGTGCCGACAAAGTTCGTACTGACATTGTTTATCTTCAGTAGAAAGTGATCAGTTGAATGGTCTTTGTGCATAGATAGATTGAGCAAGAGGATTGGATTTTTTACAAAGTCCGTTGCACTGGAATTGGTTTGCCAAGCCTTTAACTTTATGAGTCATAAATCGCCATTTTGGGGCATAAAAATAACATATCAGATTAATTCCTTCAAATGAAAGCACTTTTAAAGTTAAACGTCTCCATTTGAAGCCACAATAAAGAGAACAAAACATATTTTTCTTATATTCACGATACGTGATATGTTTTCAAGCTTCAGGAATAAAAATAAAACGTAAACAAGAGTCAACACAAAATCATAAGTTGACAAATTAGAGCAATTTAACATGTGAAATGATAAAATGAATGTTTATGACCATTTGAATTAATTATAGAGTTAGTTCTAAGAAATTCTTTCTTATAAAAAACTATTTTATTTGAGTAATCTCATATTTATTCGCATAAAAATATTTCGTTTGATAAGGCAAAACATTTAAGCATAACTTATATGCATAATTTGTTTTGGCATGTATTCGAAGAAACATACTTCGTGGACCAAAATTTTTAAATAACGATTCAAACAATATAAGTTCTAGCATTTGCCCAGGGATAAGTAAGTAATTTAAATTGATAACAGAGATCTTTGATCTCATGTATGGTTACAAGAATATAAAATTATATAGAAGTTACAAAACACCACGTGTTATAAAAATCTTGAGCAAAAGTAAAACGCGATAATGAAAAGATATACGGGCAATATATTAAAGACACGGGGCAAAATATTAATTATTATTTACGGTGATGGCTAAAAAAAATCTAAATTTAAAAATTAGAATGTGTTGCTGCTGTTCTTTTTTTTTACAGTAACTTCTAATAATTGTAAAATATTAGGGATTTTTTTCTACGCGATTTAGAGCTGCAAGTGTTCAGTGTGTACACCATCACATTCTATTTCTGTGAACAATCGTGGTATTGCGCCTGATACAGTATTAAAGGCATCATCTACGAGAATACTTCTCAATTCAGCCAAACTGCGTATTTTAATGATGATAACTTTTTGGGGATTTCCTCTAATAACATGTGGTTTAAAGTAACTTCACAGCCAGAAATCACACGGTGTTTTTCGGCGTGATTCTAATTTGGTATTGTATAAGCCTTATACATACATACAACACCTCCATGGCATTACCAATAGCAGAGCTGCACGCATATTCACAATACCATTTCGGTTCAGATCTAGCGTAGTTCAGAGCCGTTCTGATTGGTTCGCCAGATTCAGATATCTAGACCATAGTGATTTTTAATGTCTTGGAAGCACTGGATTAGAGATTCAAATGCAATTTCAGATGCAATCAGAGATATTCCAATACAATACATTTAATAATTCTAATACAACGTTTTAGATAAATTGTTTTTGTTTTTGTTTTAAAGAGCGCGAAGCGATTATACATGCGTTGGTATTGACGGCTTTAACGAATTTTATGAATTAGTGCGTTTGCTACATATCGAGGAAGATGCATCTAGTGATGTTTTTTGTTGTTGTTTGTTTAATTTCATTTTCGTGAAACGCTCATACATGTGTTAATGAAAGGCTACATGATATACAAAATACTAAATTACAAAGTTTGCAAAGTTTACAAATCCTTGCACAAACAATACTAATAGTATTAAAAAAACGCAATATGCTTCATTGCGTTTCTAGATATTGAACAAAAATATTTTTTGTTGTTTATGTACATATTTTTTGAATTATTCAAAATACATTTAAATTGTGTGTATCAAAAATACTTGTAGCGTGATGCAGTCTATCACCGTTTCGAAGGTATCCAAAGTCAATAGGGTCTGGATATTTAAATGTTGATAGCCTATCTGAACGGATCTGAAGTACTCTAGGTCTGAACCGAGTAGGTAGGTATTCGGAATATGCTAGCCGCGTCCACTATGGTCCATATTTTAAAATATATTTTTCATGCTATACATTATTCCTTATCACGGTGAAAAATAATCTGCAAATTGCAAGTCTCTCTGACTCATACACCCTTTTTAGTCAGATTTTTCTTTCGCTCGGGTCTTTTGAAACATCCGGTATATGTGCTTTTAAGAGAAAATATATATACGTATATGGAAACACGTATGTTTTGTATTCTTTTTTTACGTTAAAAGCAGCAAATGCTTCCTGTATGTTTCTATTTCATCGTTGGAAATTTTATTATCTCATTCTCAGTACTCACATTTCCCTTTGCATTTTGTTCAGAAAACTAATATATACTATTTTTAAACAACATTTATGTTACACTTTAAAAGAGGAATTGAATTTTTTTAGGTAAAAGTACTCAAAGTAAACTGACATAAAAACTGTTTGAAACCGTGATTTGTATACAGAAAAAGAAACATATCTTTTGCAATAGTTTGTGTTGTAGTTTATTTTATTGGATACAATATTTTATTTTTATTTGACAAAAAGTTAAATTAAATCCATAAGAGTATTTTTTACGCCTATCTTCAAGAAATGTACATATATTTAGTATAACTCGTAATTTTTGTAATTTGTTTCTAGTTTTAACAGTCAAATGCCTAATATACATTTTCTTTTCTTTTATTGGAAATCTTATTGTCTTTTCTCTTAAAGTCGTACCTTTCGTCACAAGAAAAATATCGACAGAACAACTTTTAAAGAGAAATATTTCAACATTTTTGTAAACAGATAAAGTTTGTCTACGGAAACTACGTTTTATTTTTAAAGAAAGATTTTCTACTTTTTATTTGATTAAGGTTTTAGAATCAAATTATTTTAAACAAAATATATTTACTAATGCTTGGATTTCTTTGAGAATAATACTAAAGAAGATACTTTTTACGTTTATTTTTTTCCTTATTTTTCGTGTCATCTAACATTTTTCGAAACTGTTATCACGTTACGTTTTAAAAGACGAATAGAAATGAAAAATTCTTTAGGGACAAACAATTACTCCTTTATCTATCGACGGTACGTTAAAGTACCTTCAAAAGAAACTTGTTATAAATTTCAATTAATACATCTAAGCCCAGTGTCATGTTTTGGAAACAATTTTTTAGGTTGCAGCTTCAGTATGCACGTGCAGGATGGCTAGTGGTCAGGGAAAAATACAGTAAAAAAAGAAATTTACCGGTACATTCTTATAGAAAAATTCAAAGTGATTATTTGATCGAAAAACGAACATAGATTTTTCTATAAGACTATACTGGTGTTTATCACTTTTTTGACTGTATTTTTCTCTGACCACTAGCCACCCTGACGTGGTTGTGAAGGGAGTAGTGCAACCTAATTAAAGATTCTGAATTAATCAAAATTAAGTTTATTTAAGCAGAAAGAGTAAAACTATACTTCTAATATTCTAAAAATTACAAAAACATATAGTGTCAATTTTCGAACTTCGTTTGTTCCTACTGTCTGTCACTGTGTTAAAAAATAATGATGGCAGTCTCTTCTAAACCATGGACTACTTTTATTTGGATATTTCTTCTCCCATGGGGCTCCTAGAGCAGAAAAATATTTTTAAATAAATATTTCTTTGACACGGTTGGGGCTAGAAACTTGAGAAGCAGGTTAATTTTAGTATTTTAAAAGAAATAGAAATTTTAAAAAGTGAAATGAATTGAAAACTTTCTAAAATTCCAATTAATCTAAAGTAGTGTTTCCCAACCTTTTATTGGTCACGCTCCACCGAAACATCGTATAAATCAAGATCCCCCACAACCCTCCATACACTCTGTAATATATATCTCTTGTAATTTAAAAAGTGAGCATTATTCATATAGACGACCAACTGTTTCTTAATAATAAATCAAATTATTTCACGTTTTAAACACTTTACAACCTAGTTGAAAAGTGTTTATGACTCCGGTTTGTCTGGCCGTAAGGCCGTCTGCCGTCTGTCCGTGCTCTAACTCCCGTAAATATGCTCGGATTGCCCTGCAATTTATGTATGTTATTGTTGTTATCTATAGCATGTTCCTTATTTTAACTGAAGTGTGTAGCACTTATAGTTTTTTACAGGGACACTCAAAAGGATTCCGTTACATTACGGTCTATGGGGAAAAATCATTTGCGGTTTATTTTAATGATGTTACACAATTTCAAATACATTGTAACTTATCACTAAGATATATCACTAAGGTGCATTACAAGAAGTTTACTGCAGAATATTGTGTGTATAGCAGTCATCGTTCATTTACAGGGACACGCAAAAGAATTCTCGACTGTCTGTTAAAAATAATTCCTGGAACTGCGTTTTAAGTTGCTGAACGCGATTTTAAATTTAACTCACTTTATTTCTATTACTTGGTGTGTATAAATTCTGTATTTCATACACAGGGCTGCACAAAAGTTTACGAACACATTTCCGTTTGTTGACAGAAACTCCAGAAGTAGAATTTTAAACTGTGCTACGCGTTTCCTAACTAAATTAAATTTAGCATCCTATGTAGTATATATGCAAATCTATAGATCGTATAAAGGGCTGAATAAAAGTATTTGGATAATTTTCCGAATATTGTATATGTTGGAAATACCTAAAATTACGTTTTTAAATATGTTATGTGTTTTCCAAATTGTTTAATTAGATATTATCCTTCATCTTATTAAACGGTAATGATTTGTAAAATTATTTTGTAAGCCTTGAAAAGTGTTACATAATCTATGCTTGACGCATGATCTTCCGTTCTTGTTTAGATTATCAAACATGTGACTTTGTCGTTCCTTGCCAACTTATCTCAGTGATATCATCTACATTTTTATCTTCACAAGATACTTTGTAGGTATTCACCCATTTGACTTTAAAATTAATAGTCCTGACACATTTTATAATTGATTTTAATAACACGTAAATAAATGGTTGAAAAGTTTTGGACACTAAGTTTTCTGTCTGTGGAAAACACAAAACACAAGACACATTTCAGAATTCTCATCCTAATCAATTTTAAGAAGCCATTTCCCCCTCTCCTACACTGCTTTTCAAAATGATATGAACAACGTATTTTTTAAACACGAAAAAGAGAAAAAAAATTATGCAAAAAGAACGTGATTCAGGAATATTAAAAATAATACACATATTTATATTTTATAACAAAATATAATTAAAACAATTTTTTTAGAGGTTCTGCATTTCTCCATTTTGAAGTGTTGCATGGTGACATGAGCACTAACAAAAATACAACTTAGTAGCTAGTGTGTGCACCATATTTTTTAATTAATGCAAAACCATGATCAGGAATGGAACGGACCAAGTCGCAATGTATTTTGGTCGATTTCTTTCTAGTGAGAGAGGATAGTAGATTTTTAATTCTGAAATTACGGCCTATAGTTTTCTAATTGAATATACTGCTTTCACCATTAAACTCCACTTATTTTCCATTGGGTTTAAATCAAGAGAAACAGATGGCCGTGGCATCACATGAACACCATTATAAAGGAACCAGTCCCAAGTTCTATACCGTATGGAACTATTCCCAAGTTCTATTTACCGTATGGATAGATGCATGCATAATGCCTCAGCAAAAGGTAAAACATTACCTTCAAGTAGATCTTGGCAGATTAATACATTTATGATGTCGCATCATATATTATTCAATTTTTGCAATTTTAGTAATTATTCCCCTCTCATTTAATTACTTTTTCCAAATTTGTTCCCCTTTTTCATTATTTTAACGCTCACTGTTCTACAAAAATACTTTTTCATTTTCCTTTCCCACCATTTTGTTAAATTCAATGTAACAAATTTCATTCCGTTTATTCTAATATCCTTTTAATTCAGTTACACTAAAAATATTTCTATTCTGTCCTATGTAAAGGAAAATCGCTACATTTACCCTTTCAAATAGCTAGCATAAGATTTACCATCTGCCATATCCTTATTTGGTCACACAGTTCAATTGCTAACTGATTTCTTCATACACACCCTTTTTAATTACAATGATTCCCAAGCGCATCTGAATAACTCCGGTTCAAAAATATCTAACGTACTTATCAAAGTCATAACAATCTCTAAGGTTCGCGGGTTCAAGAATGCGAAAACTGTTCCGAGCCCCATTTGTGTGGTTTTGCATTCCCATGCATGTTGGCTACCGCCAATATATTCGTTAGGATAATTTATGCCAAAAATCGCTCTGTTCTCTAAATTTTTAATTGTCTTTATGCTCTGTTTGGAGAAACAATCGCCATATTGTAACCTTTTGGCGAAATGTAATTTTCATTCGACTTCATGTCATGATACAAGAAACAAGCACTTCTCTCGTTAATCATCTTGCTTTCAACATGTAACTTTTTTTCACGAATTGTGTTACGGGCCCGGGTGCCCTGCGCTGCCATGGGCAGCCAACGTTTTCCTGTACTTGTGTGCAATATCTATAGAACCTGGGATTTATTAAAATACCTTCATCTACTCATGTCTGCTTATTCTTCCAAAAGTGCCTATTCTCATTTCTCATGAATTTATAGATTTCTTGGAAGGCAATGATGATTTTAGTTATCAAAATATTCATCGTATCAAACCCACTTTACCACGACCAAGAACTTCATATTACAACATTCATTCGGCTAAAGCAGGACACGAAATTTCCGCTTGACAGCTCACCATTGGCGAGCAAATATTTAAGGTTGGCGAGTAAGTTTCGTCTTTTGAAATCTTGTGCTTCAAATCAAACTGTATACGTTCAGACTATCGTGCCTCAATCTAGCGACGCGCGGAAGTGTTTTAAAATCAAGCGACGGCATTTATCTTCCAAAAGAAGAAAAATGCTGCGTTACCCTCTTCCATTTCTCTCCAACGAAAAAACGAACTCCTCCCGTCTGCATTCGTTACCCCGCTTTCGCACTGCGCAAGAGCCAAGGCTGCTTTTTCGCTTCCGAGGACGAATCTGATCGCTCTTCACTCCTGCGCGAAGTGAATCAGGTTTCGCCACCTAAGCTCAGCTGCTTGAAACACGGTAAAATTTATTCGCTTTCTACCGAATTTTTAAAAATTTAAAAATTGCTCATATTTTTCATCAATGTAAAATATTCTGGATTTAACAGACAGTTCCTTCTAACAATGGTCAATTTCAATTCAGTTTGTCATAAATAAATAATTTTCTGGGCAGATGTGGTGGCCGACGTTAGTGTATGAATGAATGTAATGATAGTGGCGAGCAAAATTTTTAGTCCGGCTAGTACCTTTTCAACTGAAATTTCATGCCCTGGGCTAGAGGGAAGTACATTGACTTTATTAATAAATCCATATGCAGGGCAAACAATGAGTGATAACCCACCAACTCTGCTGCCATTGGAAATATTTCAGGCACCTTGCACAAACCGTACCTAACTGTTGGAGATATCCAAATTGATTTTTTCATCAGAAAATATTACTATTTCATATTTGAACTTCCAGGACATCTGATCTTTCTTTTAATCCAGGCGATTTAGCTTATAATTTTTAGCCATACGTAGTTGGGGTTTCCTTTTCTTGTACTTTGATGTCTTAGAGCTGCTGTCTATTTTTGATAAAGTGATTTTTGACTCCGATATCAATGGATCTCTTGCCAATCTGACTAAACTTGTTTTTCCATTGCTCAGTATTTTTATAATGGACAATATTTTCCCTTTTGACAGCTTTCGCGGATGTCGTGTAGATTTCAGCAATAATTGCAAGTGCATTTTCAATTGTTGTATGCGTTTTTAAATTTATCTAATTGTTTGCATATTACTTTGCGTGTATAAATTTTATAGATCATATACAGGGCTGCACAAAAAAAATCTCGAGTACATTTCCGTTTATTGACGGAAATTGCTGACGGGGAATTTTCGACGCTGCAATACGTTTCCTCACTGAACTAAATTTCAGCAGATTATGTAATATACATACAAATCGATAGGGGCTTTACAAAATAATTCTGATATTATTCCGACTGTTGACGGTTTTTTCTGAAATTGTGTTTTCAAATGTGTTGCGCGTTTTTCAAATTGTTTACTTAGACATCATTTTTAATCTTATCAATCTGTAAAGTTTAGTTGCTGAATTCTGAATATATTGGAAGGTGCTTCATAAACAATGCTTAACGCATGATAGGTTCAAGTTTCAGTCTTCGATTTGGTTAGAACACTCTCGCTGTACGAGAGCGGAATGATATTTCGCTTGAATTTCTCGTTCGAGAACCGAATTGTTGCACAATTGGGGCGTTCGGAAACTAAGATTCTACGTTATGCCGTATTACAAAATATTTCAATAATATATTTTGCAATCTAGTACATTAAAGCGAGAAGCAAAAATCTTAATTTTTCAGTGCAAATTCGACCTCACTGCGCATATCTCAACTTTTTTTGAAAGGTGAATAACGCAGGAAATAGAATTAAAGATGAATCAAGAGAGTTGGGGAAAGAATATCTCGCTTATTAGTCTTCACTGCTCATAACCCTATCCTTAGGAAATACTCCTTTTAAATTGTTCTTCCTTCTATTTTTATTACCCCTTCTTGGAGGGAGCATCCATTCTTCCACCTGCTTTGTTTGAGAGAGGTGTGAACAAAACGGAAAGGGCGGGATGCGCTTTCACTTTTTTGAAGGCTGGAAAGGGAAATGAGAGGAGATAACTCTTCCCTTCTATAGAATTTGAAAAAGTGTATTTTTCTGGGGAATAAAATTTATTTATTTTACAACCAGATAATAATATTTCTAACGTAATTTTTCACGGTCTTTTCACGATTTTTATTTATAACCATTAAATGTTTCAAAGGGTTTGGACAACAAAAGCTTTTTCTTATGTTGTCTTACGAGCACTTTTATCACTAATTGTCTGTATTTTTTTATTTGCGGTTCATTTATGGTTTTATCACGGTTCCGGGCAACGCCGGGTGGGTCAATTAGTATTTATTAAAATAAGACAACTGTTATCAATTTTACCCTAACTGAAGTAATTTTCGTACGACTGCAAACTTCCTCACTTTTTTATTCAGAGACATTAAAAAATATCACATTTTTAATTTATCTCTGTGTGTGTGTCCGCGTACAAATTTTAATATAATTGCTCAGATCATCACGAAGTAAGCATGTTATCTAACGTTTATTTTTAAAAATGATACAAGTAACATTTATTTATTATTAACTAACAAAATCTACGGCTTTGCTCACGCAATTCTTGAAAAATGCCAAGTGGTATTCGTTGGCCTATTTCCATTAGAGGAAAATTTACAGCTACAGATAATTCAGAAATTAGTAATTAAGCCACACTAATTAAGCATATTTTTGTAATGACTATATCACAGAAATTGTAATTTTAAAACTTTTCTGTTATCCTGCTCACTTTAAAATTTCATTATTTAAAAAAAAGTTCTATGGATGCATTTGAATCTCTAACGTAACAGCCATGTAAAATTTCAAGTTTCCATCCCTAACAATTTCAGATAAATCAATGTTTAGAAGGTGTTTAGAACTTTTTCAGTTTATTTCACTTTTTTAAATTTATTTTTTTTTAGAAACCGTTTTTAGCGAGCACTGAAATCTTAAAAATAGCCACCATGCCAAATTTCAACTTCCTATACCATTAGCATCACTGAAATCGCAATTTTAGAAAGTTTTTTGTTTCTGCACCATTTTTTAATTTCGAATTTTGTAAAAACTGTACTGTGGAAGCATTTACGTATAAAAAATAACAGACATGTTAAATTATAAGTTTCTATCGCTAACAATTTAGAAAAAATAACATAATTTATAATGTTCCACTTCGAATTTTTAATAGACTATTTATACCAAGCGTCTGATTCTTAAAAGTTACAACTATACTAAATTTCCAGTGTCTAACCCGAGTAAATCCAATTAAATCGTAGTGTAGAACGTGTTTAGATCGTTTTTCGCTCATTTCAGCCTGTTAAATTTTGATTTTTTTAGAAACCGGTCTTAGCGAGCATTTGTATTTTAAGAGTAACCACCATACCAAATACGAAGCTTCTATACCAGCTGTATCACATAAAAAGGACAAAATTGTCCTTTTATATTTCGCATTTTTTGTAAACTGTTCTGGGTGATCATTTACGTGAGTAAAAGCCAGGCGAAATTTTAAGCTTCTATCCTTAATAGTTCCAAAAACATCGTAATTCAGAACGTTTTTAGAAGGCTTCTCACGCATTTCACTCTTTTAAATTTCGATTTTTTTTCAAATTGTTCTGTGCGACCAAATCAGCAGCCATGTAAATTTTTAAGTTTCTACCCCTAACAATTACATAGTAATTGCAATTTAGAACGCTTTTAAACGCTTTCCGCACATTTCACCCTTTGAAAATTTGAATTTCTTTACAAACCATTGTTAGCGAGCATTTGTATCTTAAAAGTAACCGCCATGAAAAATTATAAGTTTCTAATCCTGTTAATTAAGAAAAAAATCGTAATTTCCGACGTTTTTTCCTCTTTTACCATTTTGATTTTCGATTTATTTAAAAAAAAACTGTTGTATGTGTGCACTTGTGTCTTAAAAAGTATCAACCATGTCAAATTTCAAGTTTCTGTCCTTAACAATTTTATAGAAATCGCGTAATTTAGAATGTTTTTAGAACAGTTTTCCCTCATATAATTCTTTTAAATTTGAATTTTTTAGAAATTGTCGTTAGAGAGCATTGATATCTTATAAGTTACTATCTTGCCCAATTTCAAGTTTCTAATCTCTTATGTATAGTAAAAATTGTAATTTTAGGACGTTCTTTGCTCTTGCAACCCCCTGAGGGTAGTGGCATTGACATAAAATATAGCCTGTGTTAGAGCACAGACTGTTACCATAAATTTGAGAGCATTACGTTTAATATCGGTTCGGTAGTTTCAAACATTCCATAGAAATTGCAATTTAGAATGTTTTTAGAACACATTTAGCTTATTTCACCCTTTTAAATTTCGAAATTTTTAGAAACTGTTCTTAGAGAGCATTTACATCTTATAAGTATCTACCACGCCAAATTTCAAGTTTCTAGTTCCTTCAGTATAAAAAAAATCGAAATTTAAGAACTTTTTCCCTCTTGCGCCCCCCCCCCCCTGTGTAGTGGAACCGAAATAAAATATAGCCTATGTTACAGCAGAGACTGTTACCATCAATTTGCCACCATCACTTTTGAAAATGGTTGTGTAGTTCCAGTGATTCCATGGAAATTGTAATTTAGAATGTTTTTAGAACACTTTTCGCTCATCTCAACCTTTTAAATTTCAATTTTTTTTAAAATTTGTTCTTAGAGAGCATTTACATCTTTTAAGAAACTACCATGCCAAATTTCCTGTTTCTAGCTCATTCAGTATAAAAAAAATCGAAATTTTAGAACGCTTTTCGCTCCTGCAACCCCCCCCCCCCCGGGGTTAGTGACACAGACATAAAATATAGCCTATGTTGGAACAGGGATTGTCACTATCAATTTGCCACCATTACTTTTGAAAACGGTTCTGAAGTTCCAGAGATTCCATAGAAATTGTAATTTAGAATGCTTTTAGAATGTTTTTCGCTCATCTCACTCTTATAAATTTCGATTTTTTTTAGAATTTGTTCTTAGAGAGCTTTTACATCTTATAAGTAACTGCCATGTCATATTTCATGTTTATAGTTCCTTCAGTATAAAAAAAATCGATATTTTACAAAGTTTTTCGCTCCTGCACCCTCCCCCCCTGGGTATAGTGACACCGACATAAAATATAGCCTATGTTGGAGCAGGGATTGTCACCATCAATTTGCCACCATCACTTTTGAAATCGCTTCGGTAGTTCCAGAGATTACCCCCTACAAACAAACAAAGAACCAAACAAATAATCGTTATTTCTTTATAATATTAGTATAGATATTATTTTTATTACAAGGTGACGAAGTAATTCGAATAGATTATCATCTATGCACTAATTTTTGTTTGAAGAAAAGACTATTCACATCATAAGATTCGAAGAATCAACAAAATTTAATTTTTCAATTTAATTTTGCTTATGAATTAGGTTTGTAATTTGCCTATCCATCTGTTTCTTTCTGTCTGTCGGTTTGTTTATTCCGCCCACGATTTATATCTAACGGCTTATATTTACCAAAGAAAAAATAAAGAATATTTCAATAGCCTCTGTTCAATTTACCACAAAGAGCGCATTCTTGGGTGTCAGCAATTTGAATTGGGTCTTGACTGAAATTTTATAAATTGATTCAATTTTATAAAATCTCTTAAATGGACAGATAAAAAACTGTCAATGTTGGCGCCAGTGGGAAACCGTTTAATTTACAGAAAATAGCCACATATTTTTATTAAAACATTTTTTTTCTGTAAAAATTACAAAATCCACATATTTTTACAGAAAAAAACTGTTTTTCTTTAAAACAGTTATTCTGTGAAAACTACAATATTTTTATGTTAAATTTATAGATTTTTTTACAGTGTACTAAACATTGACAAGTTACTTAGTATTACATTTTAATCTTTGTCATATTTGGATTTATTTGTAAAGGCAAGACGTAATTACTATTAAAAAAAAAAGATCAATATTTAATCTTTATATTAATATGCGTACTATTAATTTAGATATAAATGATATAAATAAGTCAGAATTTATGTATAATATAAGATATAATTTTTTTTCTTATTCTTTTCTTTTTTTTTTTCTTGACATTATGTTGATATTTTATACTAGACGGGTGTAGAAAAAACATAAACCAATGTGATTTCGTTTGAATTACTTTCTAAATGCTAGAAATAATGCAAACTCGGCGTTTCATTGTATCATTATAAAAAACGAAAGTAGTAATTTTATTACGTCATTTTATGAGAAACTAAGTTAATTTGTAGAAATACAAACAATAGATTTCTATCTTCGAAATATTTATTAAATCGTTAAAAAGTAAATTCACAAAATAACAATAATAATAATAATAAAACATTTTACCTTTTATATGCAGAACTTGCAAGCATTAAAAAAAAAACACTTACCTAAATACAGTATCTGTATATAGCCTTTTCAAATTCAAATAAGTTTAAAATTATGCCTAAAATAAAGTTTTTACTATATATGCCTACCCTTTTTGACGTCATGCACGGTACTCTTTTCCCTGTCGATTTCATTAGAATTTTCTTGTCTACATCGGGTTACATCGTGAACGATTACCTCCATGATTTAATATTTTAAACGTTCAGAATGAATGAATATTTTAATTTTAGAAAATCTTCAGAAATGTTAACATTGTTTAAAATGATGATGTAACAATATTTGTCTGTAAGGCGCAACAATAAAAAATGAACATCCACAATGGACTCAATAATGCTACAAAAAAGTACAAGAGCCTGGCCATATGAAAAAGTGAAGCGGGAATTGTGGATGACAGTCAAATGCTTTGTATTTTTATTATCTAGATTAAATATTGTTTATATTCTTAAATTCAGCATTCAATGCATTGTTGTTTGATAACAATGCATTTTTAATGATGAAAAAAACGTTTTTAAAGAATACCACATTGTTGCCGCGTTTAAAGTAAAGAATACACATTATTATAAACATATTATTCAAACAATGTTTTCTGTAACAATGTCACTGCTCTCAGAAAAGCCACTGTGATTAGCTTAAAATTGCTGTTTCTTATCTGTTAAAGCTGCTATAAAGTGATATGATTTACTGAATATTGGTATATTTTGTTGAAAATGGATAGAATAATATCTGCTGTCGAATCCCAACTTGACAAAATGTTGTTAAGATGCAGAGAACGATTTGGGTTTAGAATGTCCAAAGCTAACGAGGACGTGACTGATTTTCACGAAGGTGACCGTGGAGATGTTTTCACTCAAATGAAGCCTGTAACAGCAAATGTTGTGGGACAGAATGGAAACAATCATCAGTATGAAGGTGATTATGACTATGAAAGTATTTTCCCTAAAGTTAAATATGTCAAGGCAAAAGTAGTTCAAATGAAAGAAAACAACCGTGAAAGGGATAATGTAGGTGTTTGTAGTGAGATAAAAAATGTAGAGGCAAATGTAGTCGAAAAAAAGGAAAATAGCCCTGCCGATGATGATGACCATGGAGATGTTTTTACTAAAGTTGAGCCTGTAACAGCAAATATTGTTGGAGAGAATTTAAACAATCATCAGTATGAAGGTGATTATGACTATGAAAGTATTTTTCCGAAAGTTAAATATGTCAAGGCAAAAGTAGTTGAAATGAAAGAAAAGAACCATGACAGGGGCAATGCAGGTGCTTTCAGTAAAATAAAAGACGTAGAGGCAGTTGTAGTCGATAGAGAGGAAAATAGTCCTGCTAGCGACCATGGAGATGTTTTCACTAAAGTTAAGAATGCGACAGCAAATATTGTTGGACAGAATGGGAATAATCATCAAGTTGAAAGTCATTATGACTATGAAAGTATATTTCCTAAAGTTAAATGTGTGAAGGCCAAAGTAGTTGAAAGGAAAGAAAACAACCGTGAAATGGACAATGCTGATGTTTTCAGTAAGAGTAAAGATGCAGAGACAAATATAGTCGAAATGAAGGATACTAGTCCTGCTGGAGACCATGGAAATGTTTTCACTAAAGTTAAGAATGCGACAGCAAATATTGTTGGACAGAATGGGAATAATCATCAAGTTGAAAGTCATTATGACTATGAAAGTATATTTCCTAAAGTTAAATGTGTGAAGGCCAAAGTAGTTGAAAGGAAAGAAAACAACCTTGAAATGGACAATGCTGATGTTTTCAGTAAGAGTAAAGATGCAGAGACAAATATAGTCGAAATGAAGGATACTAGTCCTGCTAATGACCATGGAAATGTTTTCGATAAAGTTAAATATGTGAAGGAAAAAGTAGAAGGAAATGGTGATAGTGATACTAAATCGTCAACTGATGTTCAAACAGGTAATGGTCTGTTAAATGTCTACCTTTGATATAATTATTTTGATTGATGAGCCAATTGTGTTTGTTTGCAAACTATTCATAAATTTATTTCGTTTGATTATTTTAAAAATAAACTACTATATAAAGAAAAAAAATTATAACATTCACACTGCACTATTTTTTATTTTTATTTTACTAAAAACATTTTTAATTGAAGTCATTAAACGCATTCAAATTACATCTAATTAAAAATTAATCTAAGAGTTGGTTTATCTTAAAATACATCTCACGAATGAGCATTTGATTGTTTCAATAACTAAAGTAGCTGATGAACGCTTTCAGTGTGACGTCAAACTGACTCTAAACAAACGGTTGCTATGTTTTTTTTCCAATTTCGTTGAAATAATTCATAGTTATTTCTTATAGTTATATCATATGGCTATGTGTTTAAATACTATAGAAGCAATGGTAATATTTTCTACAATTTATATTAAATAGAAAATGAAACAAAACAATGTTTATTTAGAGTCAATTTTTTCTCTTTTCAACTAAAACGTCATGACTGACGTCACGACCAAAAGCGTCTATAGCAAAATTTCCACAATTTGAAATTGATTCCCTAGAGAAAATTAAACAGGAAAACGATTTATCCTAAGATCAGAATAACAATTATATACCGCACTTTGATTTTAAATTAAAATGTGTCAGAAAAAAGGCATGTTTTCAATTGATGCTGAACATAAAATTAATACAATCAAGTTAATTTGAATTGTTTATAAAATATACGATGCACACAATATGTTCGGAATTGCATTTTATTTACTTATATATTTAATGACAATTAGTTTTATATTTATTAAAATCGTCTACTTTTATTTATATGATATTTAATATATTCCTTTCAAACCAATTTCTGATCATGTTAAATTGTATGTTAACAAAAATATATTTAACAGAATTATGTTTTCAAATGTATGTTGAATGAATGGATAGGAAATATATTTTAGCATCAAACCACGAAAAAAAAATTCCTGGATTTTACAATCACTCTTATGAAAATACAAGGTACACTCTGGTGCTTGCAGGGTTTTCAATATATTTTTTGTAGGCTTTTATTGTATCTTCGTATCTTCAATTGAATGTAGGATTCTGGCAACATAGAGACAGTTCGAAAAAAAAAGACATATATAAAATTTGAAAGATTTAAATATATATATATTACATTATTTGTTTGTACCGTTTAAATTATGCGAAACAAAAGACATGCACTATATTAGCTATTTTTAAACATTCGAAAAATGAGTAAATAGTGAAGAAAATAATTACAAATAAAATTTGTATATGGCAAAATAAGTGTGTGTGTGAGGGGGGGGGGAGGATAATAAGAAATATGATGAACAAAATAATGGAAATCAATGAGCGTTTAAAAGTAATTGCAAATCTAAATCTTTTTTATTTTAACACAAAAATGACTTGCAACATGGTAAAATCTTTTAAACCCGGAGAAGTCGCGCATTCCCAGGGTGTGAATGTTTGTTTTACTTTATTACCAATAAATACAAATTATATTCGTCACCTTATTTGATCGGAGACAATTGTTACAAATTCTGCACTAATGTAAGTTTAAGATTACTCTTCGAAAAATAGTGGTGACCATTTAAAAAAACTGTACACACCACCACCACCCCCCCTGGTTATGTCATACCCTGCGCGACTCTTCCTGGCTTAATATAAAAAAGTTACAGAGGTGCCAAGCTCTCGCTGATCTTTCGTAATATGTGGGTTAATTTGACCCAGGTTTAATACATTTCGCGCCAGAAAGTTTTTAAGAAATGAAATTAAATATATTCCATGTAGAAATTTGAAATTAAATAAATAAAGATTCATCAAATAAATTTTCTGGTTCGAAAAGTTGTTAAACTGGGTCAAATTAATCCACATATTACGGAAGATTAGTGGGAGAGTGGCATCTCTGATGCTGTATGGCAAAGATATTTAATATATTTGACAAAAGTCATGAAATGTGTAACATTATTTCATCATACAATATTTACATCAACGTATTTTTACATATTTCTACTTTTATTTTCAGCATCTGATGACGTTATTGATGTTTCTGAAAAGAGAAAAAGTCTTCGCAAATGGCTGCAAGAAAAGTTTGTGAATTTTAGCAGTTGTGTTCGTGCAAAAAAATCTCAATGAAATATTTCTCAAACATTTTCTAAAATAGCCCAGTTCTGCAAGTTGAAAAGCAATAGTATAGAAGTCACCAAGCAATAGCCTCTACTGACAATAGCATATATTGGAGTCTGCTGGGCGTGGGGTTTTACCAAATTAGTGTTCTTCAAGAAGCCAGGATTCAAAATTATCTTCAGTCTTTCAAAATTTATATCCCGTCAAACCGATGTATATAGTTTTACCATTATTTTTACTCATGTGGCGCCAATAAACTCCATGTCCCAGCCCAAAGATGTCTTTTTTCTTTTGTGTCATACTGTTTACATTATTGAGGTTGTAGTTTATAATAGTTAGTGATGTTTTTGATAGATACAGACGTACAGACAGCCAATAAATACATAAATAACTCATCATACATTGTAATCAACCAGACTAAAAAAAATAACCATTCGATTGGTATGTCTTTATTAAATTTACATTTAAGAAATTAGCTAACTGGAAGGATAGGGCGGAGGCATTTCCATACTTTAAAAGTGTAAAAAAATTAAAATCCGATATTGTTTTCTAATTTGAAACTAAAACAAGAGTAATTGAATTTTTAATAATAAAAAAATATATATTTTTTAATTTAATTTATAATATTTCGATTATTTAAAAAATTAATTAAAATACATGCCATTGACATCAGTTATTTCTTATCTTTAACTTTTTGATAAAAATATGGGTCGCAGTAGGACCACGCTGCTTTAGATTAAAATTTAAAATATCTTTTCACCTTTTCATAATATCTAAATACATTCATTTCTAAATACAATGACAGTGATCTATTTATGGATTTACTGATGAGTGTTGTTACTCTCGTTGACATATAATTGTTACATTATCGTTTTAATAGTTTTAATCGCAATATCACTCAATCTAGAAATTGCATTTCTCAATATTGGCATAGTACAAGAACACATTTTAACTTACATTTAACGTGGTTTTTTAGAACAGATCAACGGAAATATTTATTTAAAGTAAATGCTTCATGACAAATTGAATCAAAGAAAAAAAAATATAGTGGTACATAATTGAGATTTTCAAAGTTCGCATAAAAATAAATTTGAAATATCTTTCAAAAATATTTAACTACAACTAGGATGATGAAATTTTATGAAATTTTACAATGGAATTTTTTAGGAATTTCATAGTTTTAAATTTAAAATTTGTAACTTTTAAAGCTTTAATTATTTCTTTAATTTATTTTGGTTCCACGAATTTATCACCTTCTTAAAATGTAATAGATCTTATAAATAAAAAAGTGAGGAAAGTGCGTGAGCTACAATCCCCAAATTTGAGGATGTTCTGGAATTTCAGGAAGTTTTGGCCGTTTTAGCTTTAATTATAGTCCCGTTAACGGGAGTATAAAAAACCACAAAACGAGAACTTTTGTGCAAAAATATTTATTCTGCAATTATTAAAATGGAAATAAGGTCTATCATTCAGATTTGTATGCATTCTAAAACTAGTCGTTGGGGGCCACCGTAATACTTATCCCTCACCTATATGAATAACATAAAATTTGAAAATAAAACATGTGTAAACTATTTACAAAATGCATTGCAATTCGAATAAAATCGTGGATTGATGACGTCCTAAACTTTAAATGCTCTATTACTGAATTGCGTAAAAGAAACATCCTTATAACTCCAAAATTGATAATCATATTAACTAACGGTTTACTTTGTCGGATTAAGCGTCACATTTCCAATTAAAAATATATATTTGAATTGAAATTTGAATGACATGCAGTGTCATGAAAAATCGAAGAGTGTGGAAAAGAGGATTAAAAGTTTCTGGGCAACTCATTATCCGATCGACTTCATTCTTTATGCAAAATTTGTTTTTTTTTATTGTCTTTTATATTCACTCCATAAAATAAACAATTTCGAAAATTTTTATATACCTTTTATCAGAACGAATATTTCGAGAGTCCGAAAATAATAGTTCCGTATAATCAAGGTTAATACGAGGTTAATACGATAATCGAGGTTAACCTTCTTCCCATTTATACATACTAAGTACATACCAAATTTCAAGCCTTTATTTCAATTTGTTCGGGAGATAGAGCGTTTACAGACACACAGACAGACGGACGCAAATTATTTTTTTCTAAAAATATTTTTTTCGGAATTTCCAGTGTCTGAAACTTTTAAATCCGTCAAAAATGTTTTTTCGATTTTCAAAACGAACCATATACTACGTATGATGGGTAAGTAAAAATCAGTTTAAGATGCCTGGCTGCGTACTGTTGGAGGAATGTTTTCCAAAAATTGTAGTTGACTATTTCTTATACTTATTTATCTATTAAGATTACGAGTAGGAACTGTGAAAAAAAAAAAAGAAAAAATATTTCATTCATTCATAAAACTTTTGTTAGATGGAGGATTTTTTAGTATAATTTAGTGAAATTTGACACAATACGCAAAGCGCTCTAGAAGCAATTCTACTGTATGTATCTTAATTTCCTTTTTACACTTCATATTAATTACAGTGGTGAAGGGAATGAACTAAAATCTAACAGATGTTTTAAATATCTCAAAACTTATTGCATATCGCACCTGTTTACTTGCTGATTTTCATAAAATTCATTGACGTCATTTACAAAAGTATCTACAAAACAAAAAATAATTATTCCATAATTAAATCTTTAGTTCATTGCCTTCACAAAAGTGTAAACAACGTGCAATTTAAATTTCATAGATATATTTCAATAACGTTTGCACAAATCATGTTTTATGTATGGAATTTTCACCAAAAATTACATTTTCTAAAAAATGCATTTAAAGTTTAGATTTATGTTTTACTACATGAATTTACGATAATAGGCAACTAAACTTCACTATATTTATAAGACGTACTTTTCATTTCAAGTACTGAGCCTTTTTTTATTTTTAGTAAGCTATATTATTTTAGAGAAATTTTTCCGAACATACGGCGATTTATATAGTACTTCCGTTTTGAGTAACGGCTGTTCAGTAGTCATAATTTAGTGAATTTGAAATGATCCTTATATTCAAGTTCTTGTTTATAGATATTTAAGGAGATATATGCATGTGAAATACACACATTTTCTTTATATATGTAAAAATGACAGTCAGATTTTACTTTGAAACATTGAAAATTGGCTTTAACTTTTGTCTGTAAGAAGTATAGCCGTAAACAAACAGATGTATGTCCAGACTTTTCTCCCAGGGTTCTGTTTTTGTGAATTTGTGAAGAGCTTTTTACATTTGTGAAAAATCTAGTTATAATTTTGTGAATTTGAAATCATCGTTATATTCAAGTCCTTATTTATACATATTTAAGAAGATATATGTATGTAAAATACACACATCGTATTAATATATGTAAAAATGACAGTCAGATTTTACTTTTAAATAATTAAATTTGTGAATGATTCAGTTCGGAGATATGGTTCAGTTCGGTTATGAGAAATATAGCCGTAAACAAACAGGGGTATGTCCAGACTTTTCTACCAGGGTGCTGTTTTTGTGAATTTGGGAACAACTTTTTACATTCGTGAAAAATCTAGTCATAATTTAGTGAATTTCAAATGATCGTTATATTCAGGTCCTTGTTTTTACATATTTACGAAGATATATGTATAAAAAATACACATATTTTCGTTATGTACGTAAAAATGACAGTCCGATTTTACTTTTAAGTAATTAAATTTGTGAATGGTTCAGTTTGGAGAGGAAAAAGTTTCGTGAAAGGTCTATTTTTAAGACAAAGAATTTTGTGAAGTTCCTGTTTTAGGGTGAAAAGTTTTGTGACATTTTTTTTTTCATATAAACAATCTTGTGAAGGATCGTGTTTTTAAATAAAAAAAATTTGAATGGTGCTTTAAAGGACCCAATTTCTTCCTAAACAGATTCCTGACAAACTGTTAGAGTATAGAGGTGATTTAAACATTAATTTTTTATACTCTTATCCCTCTTGGGAGTTTCAGTAAGTTAGGTATTTTTCTCATACATAAATAAATTTATAGCATATTTAGTTGGTTAGAAAAGCTTAATTATACTAAACAGTTTTAACCAGTTATATATTTGAGCTTCGGTGGAAAAATATATATTTAAATTAATTTTGTAAATATAATATTAATTGTAACCTAAGGTTTTTTTAATTGAAATAAATTTCAATAAGCCTCAAATATGCAAATTCGGAGGTACAGCTCAATCTGCCAAGTAAGGTTTAACTTATGCTTAAAAGATTACCCATATCCTAATGCGTTTTATAACGATTAAAGGAAATTTAACATTAGTACTGCTAAACTTTAAATTTTCATAATTCCGTGTAAATCTGTATAAACTAATCCAAATGATTTGCCGGAGAATCCGAATATGATGTCAAAATTAGGTGTTAGCATTGTACATTTAAAATTTGGATATAATTTGTGTATGTAGACAGCCCCTCAAGAATAATTCACTGTAACAGGTTTCTAGAAAATAATAAACTTGGAGCTTTGGTGTAAACAGACAATCGTTGTAATAACAATCGTTCGCATTAATTTACTCTTCTATTTGAAGGGAGGGTGGGTGCGGGAGGGATACTGTATGTTAGCTCAAATTGTAGACAACAAAAATATTTTCCCATGTGGTATCCTAAGTTACAATTTGCCAGTATCAACCCGTTAAGCTAGGCAAAAGCCTGGCCAGTAGGGGCCTGGTCAGCGGTCAAAAAAAAAAAAAAAAAAAAAAAAAAAAAAAAAAGGGTACAGTTTGCCGGAGAATCCTAAGAAGATGTCATAATTAGATGTTAGCATTGTATATTTACAATTTGGATACAATTTGTGTATGTAGACAGCCCCTCAAGAATATTTCACTATAACAGGTTTCTAGAAAATAATAAACTTGCAGTTTTGGTGTAAACAGACAATCGTTGTAATAACAATCGTTCGAATTTATTTACTTTTTTTTTTGGGAGAGGTATACTCTATATTAGCTCAAATTACTGTATGTTAGCTGTAGACAAGAAAAAAAATTTAGAAGTTGATAGCATCTCATTTTAGCCAAACATGTCAGTTAGAACCTAGTTATTCAAAGGCAACGATATAGAAAACCATCTGAAAAGCAATGAATACAATAATTTCAATAACATATTTTGGAACAGTCTTTTAATATTATTTAACTGAATACACTTATAATTACAAAATACAAAATTATTATTCTATAAAATATGCATTATCTATATAAATCATTTTTAAGTACAATACTTATGAATACACATTTTATTTTATTTCAGATTAAACACTCTACATGTTTCTATTCATCATTAGATGTGTATGTTTATAACAAATTCCACGAAAATAATTTAAAAATGCTTAAATACAAAACAATTAATTAAAATATCTACAAAAAAAAATAAGAGCTCTTTAATAAAATTCACCTAAAGTTTCTTGCACAAATATTTAAAAGTAGTTTATAAAATAAAATTCTTATTCTACAGAATATGCATTTACTATGCAAAATTAAAAAAAATGCATAACCTAAGCATTACGTTTTTTATGTTATCTCAATTTAAATTCCATAAATAACTGACATTTTAAATCTCATTACTTAGAGGTAAAAAAATATATGTATATATATCGCAGCTGAGTCCTGCAAGTTAGCTATAAAAAAAAATGTAATTTAAAACTAGTCGGATGTGCCAATCCCATAACTTTATTCTATCTTACACAGGTTTCGCATACACTAAGAAGAATCAGCACCAATTTATATCAAGATCTAATTGAATCTAAAGTTTTATTAAATTCCGTGAAATTATTCTTGAGACATGACTATTGCTAAAATCATGCAAATTCTACAAAATGTCGCATAGAAGCGCCACCTGCTGGGAGATTTAGACCAAAATCTAATCCACAATAACTTATATCAACGTCTAACTGAATCTGAAGTTTGATGAAAATCCGTACATTAGTTGTTGAGATATAGCTATCGTAAAAATCATGAAAGAAGTGGAATAGCAGCGTCAGCTGTTGGGATATCTACACCAAAACGTAATCAGTATCTTTTTATTTCAAGGTGCAACTGAATCTGAAGTTTGATGAAAATAAATGCATTAGTTCTTGAGATAGAGCTATTGCGTAAATCGCGCAAAGTGCAGCATAGCAGCGCCACCTATCGGACGATTTTCACCAAAACCTAATCAACACCAATTTATATCAGGGACTAACTGAATATAAAGTTGTATTAAATTTTGTGTATTAGTTTTTGAGATTTAGTGCCCACAAAATGTTTGTTACATACAGATACAGAGATAGTCACAGACTCACAGATAGATATTTTCTAAAAACAGTCAAATCGTGTTCAGGACCTTCTAAAACGTATAAATTCGTTGAAAACCGGAAGTCAAAAATTTTCATGAATCAATACTTTCTTCTTGTAATGATAGAAGTAAAAACAAATACAATTTTTCAAATTACTCGTTTCATATATTTATTTGCGCAACATAAAAGATAAAAGAAATAATAATTCCTTCTTGAAGGCGTAACTAAGCTTTAATTGGAATTCTCAGAAACGGAACATTTAATAAAATTACAAATTGTTTTTTATTTAAATGCTTTCCCATTAAAATGTTGAAGTGCTGTTTTGAAAAGGTAACTGCTTTATTAAGGAAATGAAGAAAAAAAAAACATTAAAAAATGAACTAATATAAAACCTCTTTTTTATTCTTGAACGGAAAATAATATTTTAAATAAAATGTTTCGTAATTGCTTCAAAAGTGCCGTTACATTAAGTCAACTAGGAAATCGGGGTAAGGCAGGATAATACTTTGATGAGCAGTTACGAAATAAGTTATTTAAAACCTTTTTATGTGTTCATTTTAACTATAAAGAGGTTTTTTTAATTATTATTTAATGTTTTAATTTCGTTAATAAAACATTTCCCTTTTCTAAAGAGCAAACGGAAAACATTTAAATAATAAAAAAAAAATAGCAATTTCTTTAAATGCTGTGTTTCTAAGAATTCATTTTTGGTGTTTAATCTCAATGTTTTTCTTTAATTTCTACATGAAATTAAAATGCATCAACCATGATATTTATTTTCCCCCTTTATTCCTTTAAAAAATATATGTGCAGAAAATATGTAATTTTTGATAAAAATATTTTCTTTTCATTTTAACAAAAATAACTTTTATTAACAAATGATATTCTGGCAACTCTTGAAATACATTTTAGCTTCAAATATCCATTTCTGTGGATACATAAGTATTTTTTAAATCTATTCTTATAAAGCTACTCACGAAAAAGAAGTTAAAGATATTTACATTCTCAATTACAGTTAACCTATGAAATTATTATTAATTTTTAAATGATAAACTGAAAAACATATTCCGGTTCAATATGTTTAAAGTAATGTGCTAATTTCTCAACTATTTATGCAACAGCTTAGAAATATTTATACATATTTATAGAACAGTATAGTTGATTTCCAAGAAATATTCATCGAAATTAGAAATTTTCGAAAGTTTGTTCACTTTCGTTGCATGTATGTCATCTATTAGCCTACGAGTGGGATAAATCTGTAAATTAAAACATTCAAAATATTTTTAACGATTTAGAGACTTTAATTTCTCTGCATTTGGGAAAAATAATTATTCACTGAAGCTTTTGTTTAAATTGCAGTTCCTCTAAAGTGCATTTTATAGCTAAATTTAAAATAATTGGTAAGAACATTATATTTACGACAGATCATTAAGATTTGAATTAAAAAATAACGAAGGATATGAATATACTAGGGCAGTGGTCACCAAATGGCGGACCGCGGTCCGGATCCGGACCGCGGTCCGGATCCGGACCGCCGGCCAATTTTGAACGGACCGCGGCTAAATTGTGAATAACAAAAAAAATAATGTTTCTACGCGGCTGGACCAAATCTTTTGTACCGCTTTGGGCGCCACCGTGATTTCGTTTCTGACAAATAAACAGTAGGATATTTTTTTAATTGGTTCGGTTATTTTATTTTTTTATTTAGAGATATAACGCGAAAAAAAAATTTCTTCTGTTTTTAGTCAAATAGAATTAGCTTGAGGTTTGCGAATTTTAATATTGTGTACGAATCATATTGTCGCTTCATAAGAAAATAACGTTAGTAGTTTTTATATATTTTTTTTCATTATGAACTCTGCCTTGCACATCCACGAAGTCACTTTCAATCGTAAGTAGGTATAATTCGGATAGTAATCAATCGAGCAGTGTTTTCTCTTTTCCTATGAAAGCATCGGATCTTTCACATAACGATGTCAAAGGCCGAAAGATTTGTTATGAGGAATGAATCATTTATATTTTAAAATGTACTACTTTTATAGAAAATTGAAACATGTTGTTCGATTCTTCTTCATATAAATAGTAATTCCTGAAAATTTCATGCATTTATTCATAATAGGTATTTCGCTAATGTGTCCATCAGACTTACTTGTTGAGGGAGAAATAAAAGAAACCTTTCAAGTATTATGTATATTTGATTTGATACCAAACTTCTCTTTTGATAAGATTGAATGTAAATTTTCATAAACTTAACTGTGTGATGGGAATTAACAGAAGTTGTAAGAAGTTGTTTAAAAATGAGATATTATATTTGAAACATATTTTAAATATTATGCTTTTTTTTTCTGTTTCATATTTTCGGTATCGGTCTCGGACTCTGATGACACAACATCTTTCAGTCGGGCGGGTCCGGGCTCCAAAAAAGAGCCTGAACTCATCTCTAGAACTTTCCTTAATACTACCACTCCTCCTCTTCAAAACAGTTCGGCTTTGATCTTGAGGTATGAAAAACACCTGATTCCGCTCTCTTCCCCCCTCTTATTATTTTAGCCTGGTTTAGCTCTTGCATCAGTGGACGCGTTGTGTATCAATTTCGTTCTTATTCAGAGTTCTTTTTAACGTTTCGTTTCTTTGTTTCGACGATTGTGTTTGATTCGCATTATGATGGAAAAGAAGAAAAGGAAAGTTGAATTGGAAAACAGACAGTTTTTACCAGAATTGATTGACTTATATTGCTTCACGTTGACAAACCGAGTTGGAGTAGTACCTGTTTGTATTATATGTCAACAAACTGTAACTATAATTAAAAGTTCAAATATTAAACGACATTATGAGACAAAACACAAAACATTTGGAAAAAAATACCCGATAGGAAGTAACCTCCGGAAAAGTAAAATTCAGAGTTTATGTTCGGATTACATAACATCGACAAAAATCATAAACCGATCTATGACTTAGCAAGCAAAATGTTCAAAGGCTTCGTTGCGCATTTCTTGAATTCTAGCCAAACATATGAAGCTTTATAGGGATGCAGATATTGTAAAAGAGGGCATTCTGGATGATGGAAATGCTTTATTTGAGAACAGAAAGGCTATCGTTGAAACTATTCGACATATTCCATTATCTGCGTCTTCAAGCACAAGGAATACACAAGTTTTTTCCGAGTACAATTTTACAACTTTAAAACAAACTTTAGCTACCACAGATTGCTATGCATTGGCTTTGGATGAATCTTGCGATATTACACATACAGCACAGCTAATTATTTTTGTACGCTATCTGGACAGAACCCGTGAAATTTTTTTTGAAGAACTACTGACTATTTTGGCTATGTCAGGAACTGCTACAGGAGAGGATTTCAACCAAGCTGGATTGCACATGAAAAATGTAATATCGGTAACAACAGATGGGGAACCGGCAATGCTTGGGTATAGCAAAAGCTTGGTTCAGCGACTCAGCAGTGGTCCAAAATGCAATGGAAATTTGATATCCTAGCACTGCATCATTCATCAAAGTGTGTTGTGTTGCAGTCTGTATCCCAGTCTTCAGAATAACATGCAAACTGTGATAGAAATAACTAACTTCATACGGTCAAAATCATCTCTTAAGCACTGTCAATTTAAATCATTTCTTAAAGAGACTTATGTTCAGTTTGATGACTTGCTTCTTCACAACAACGTGAGATGGCTAAGTAAAGGCTTGGTGCTTGAAAGATTCTCCGCAGTACTGGAGGACATCAAAGAGTTTCTTTCAACTAAAGATCACAAAGTAACAAATGAGAATTTAGGTTTCATCAATGACGTTGAAGAAAACGTGGCAACCATAGCATTTTTGACTGATCTATTTATGTACCTGAATCTCTTAAACCTCAAACTACAAGGAAAAGGTAAACTTGTGTGTGAACTTCTCTCAGAAATAAAATGTTCCAACAAGATATTGTTTTAAAGAACAGTTATGCTGAGGTTGCAAAAACTCTTGGAAGTGACCAAATTTGCATTAAAAATGTATGTGAAAAAAAATATCCAGAACTAATAGCTTTAGCCATAAAATTGTGTACCATGTTTGGTTCCACTTATGAGTATGAAGCAGCAATCTCAAAAATAAACTTCATTAAGAATTCCGTACAGATCTTGACTCACAGATGACCACCTTAACAGTTTGATGAGAATCCGTTGCACTAACTTGACCCCAAATTTCAAGAAAGTTGTGCAAAATAAAACGTCTCATTGAACATTAACCACAATGAACTTTAGTGATCAATCATTTTGTATTTATACCTACTTGTATTGGTCATAATGAGTTCTAAAAATCATAATAAAAAATAATGAATATATAAACATTCTAACTAATCCAAACTATATGAAATAAAATCCTTTTTGTTTTTATTGTTTATAAAGTATGAAAATTATATTTCAATGAGTCGTTTTCTGTTAATTGATTTAGTTTACATTAACATACGCAATATATAGTATGCCCACTAAAATTACTTGTCACCCTCTTAACTTCGGAACGGCTGCTGCTATATTCATATTGCCTTGTGGACATTAATGCGAAGAATGGAACGGTTAAAACGCGCATTCGATTTTTCGTGATTTCTTACACTGTGACATCATGAAACTTGAATGGAAGGAGAAATAATTATCTTTCGGACAAAACACGTCACCGCAATGTGGCACAGTGGTATCGCTTGTGATTCCCAATCAAAACGAAGCATTACGGACGCTTATGCCAACGTGTCACCATCTATGCTCCAACGTGTGCAACGTGAAATTCAAACAAGGTCCAAATGTGCATTGCAGCTGAAGTTTGAACATCTCAAATAAAGGTATATTGTTTCAACTAGTTGTTTTTTCTTTCTAAGATCGTCTTGTCACGTCACAGTGTAGGAAATCACGAAAAAAACAAAAAAAAAAAAACAAATGCGAGTTTTAACCGTTCTATTCTTCGCATTAATATCCACAAGGTGTTTTTTTCGTACTAAATTGATGATGCTCTACAACTTTGCAAATCACTTTGTTTCCCTATCTTTTTCCGTATTCGTGATAGGAATACTAACTCCGTAGTTTTTCCACCAGGTGGCGCGCTAGGCGATTTCATTCAGCACCGCATGGCTACTTTGTTACACCTAGACACTACTTTTATGAATATAGCAGCAGCCGTTCCGAAGTTAAGAGGGTGCCAAGATAATTTAGTGGGTATACTGTGTATATTTTAATTACACTTGATTTTATAACCTTAGGCACTATCCAATTTAATTATAGAACACTGATTTAATGTAGACTTTTATAGCAATAATATCTATAATTAAATAACAGTTTATAAAAATTAAATAAAATAGCTTAAGAATATCTTTTCTAACTAATTAAATTTAGTATTTGTGTGATAGTAAAGAGAATTCATGATGAAAAAAATCTTAATTTTTTCATATTAAAACCACTATTATTGTATTTCAAAGATGAAACTAAAACTCCAATTTATAATAGATGTTTAAAAATAACAATAAAATCAAAAATAATTTACTAATCATACATAATGTCGAATAGTTTACTACTATTTTAGACAGTTTTGATAACTTTTATATTATCTTTATAGATTTAAATTTTTATTCATAAAAATTATATAATTATAAAAAATCCATATAATTAAAAATGCTTTAATATTTCTTATTGTTTTCGCATAGTTATACAAATATTTTAATTATCTTATTAACTCATTTGAAATACTTTTTATGCCACTGCAAACTTTTTGCTCCATTTTACTTTACTATTTACTGTAACATAACTTAGTCACTTTTTTATATGTTTATCTCTGAAAATTTAAAGGTCATATAGTATTATTAAAAACGTAGCTGGTTGCAATTTCATACAAACAAAAAAAATTAAATAAATGTTGTTGTAATTCCATATTTCAAAATTAACGTTGGGTGCAATTTTATTCAATTAAAACATTTAAATATATTTAGCAATCAAAATTTACCGAAAAGGGAAAAACTGTTTAAATGCAATATTTCGATATCATATATACTTATATTTTATCAATCAATCGCTAGATCAAAATTTGGTTGAATTATTTGCGTTAGATCTGGAATAACTCCTTGTACATAAGACACTTTATACATAGTATTTTGTTGCGTAAAAATATGAGAAAACATACAGCAAAGTTTTTGGTAATTTCCACTGACAAAGAAATAATGCGCGAAATAAGAAAACAGCAAGAGTGAATTCATTATGGAAATAGCCGTCTATCTTTTATTGGTGGAGAAACTACATCATATCTTGTTAGTGATAAAAGGTTTCAAATTATAGTGCATTGGAAATATAGAGCAGATAATGGTTATTCTGAAATAAGAAGGATGAAGCATAGATTTGTTTTTTTATTTGTTTTTTCTTTTTCTTTTTCCATTTTTTTTTTCCTTTTCCTGTTTTTCTTTCTCTCCTTTTTTTCTTTCTCTCCTTTTTTTTCTTTCTCTCTCTCTTTTTTTATTTTATTTATTTTTCTTTATTTTTCTTTTTTATTGATAACAGAAATTATTTTGAGAATAATTAAGTTACAAAGCATGTTATTATAATTATATGTAGTTTCACATTTTTGAAGATAATATTGTATTTCATATATCAAAAGAGAAAATGTTCAGTTTTGACTGTTAAAAAATTATATATTTTCCGCACTTTACAAAAGGTGTTTAGAATCTAGATATTCATAAAAAACATTGCTTCTGGATTTAAAACAGGTATTTTTTCATGGGCTTCTTCAATTGGATCCGCGGTTCGAAAAATATGGAATAACATATATTTTAACAATATACTAAAATGTTATCCCTATCTATTCAAATAGCATATTTAATATAATTAAAGAAATGTAGACTGTTGTATTTTAAACTAATAATTCATAGTTTAAAATACAATCATTTACATTTTTTTAATACTTTATTCTAATATTAAAAATACCTGTAACATATTAAACCCAACAACAAATCTCAGGACAATTGTGACCACAATTATTTTAATAAGTAATAAATTAAATGAAAAAAAAAATATATAATATATGCAGGAGTGCAAAAATCTAGGCGCCAATGGGCCGGTTCCCACCACTAAATTTTTAGTATTTTTAGCCTAATAATAATACTGATACAGTTTACGCGAAGTATACTAATAAAATTTGACGAACAATACTAATAAAATTTAGTGGTGGGAATCAGCCCATTGGCGCATAGATTTTTGCATCCCTGTAATATATGTATATATTGAATGGACACGGCACTTAATACAATAGGTCATAAATCATGATCTAGTTGGGAAAACAATTGAAGATTTAAAAAACGTTTATTCAACAGTAATATATAAAAAATACAACAGTTTATATTCATAAAATAATGATAACATAACTTGTCAGTATAAACAATTTATACTTATTATTTGTAATATATCTGCACACACTAATTTTAATAAATCAAGTATCAAATATCGCTCCCAACGGAGTCATACTATTTTCAGGAAGGCAAAGCTTCAAGTTCAACTTTATGTACTAGTGTACCTATGCAGATTTCTTGAAGTGCCGACAAAGTTCGTACTGACATTGTTTATCTTCAGTAGAAAGTGATCAGTTGAATGGTCTTTGTGCATAGATAGATTGAGCAAGAGGATTGGATTTTTTACAAAGTCCGTTGCACTGGAATTGGTTTGCCAAGCCTTTAACTTTATGAGTCATAAATCGCCATTTTGGGGCATAAAAATAACATATCAGATTAATTCCTTCAAATGAAAGCACTTTTAAAGTTAAACGTCTCCATTTGAAGCCACAATAAAGAGAACAAAACATATTTTTCTTATATTCACGATACGTGATATGTTTTCAAGCTTCAGGAATAAAAATAAAACGTAAACAAGAGTCAACAGAAAATCATAAGTTGACAAATTAGAGCAATTTAACATGTGAAATGATAAAATGAATGTTTATAACCATTTGAATTAATTATAGAGTTAGTTCTAAGAAATTCTTTCTTATAAAAAACTATTTTATTTGAGTAATCTCATATTTATTCGCATAAAAATATTTCGTTTGATAAGGCAAAACATTTAAGAATAACTTATATGCATAATTTGTTTTGGCATGTATTCGAAGAAACATACTTCGTGGACCAAAATTTTTAAATAACGATTCAAACAATATAAGTTCTAGCATTTGCCCAGGGATAGGTAAGTAATTTAAATTGATAACAGAGATCTTTGATCTCATGTATGGTTACAAGAATATAAAATTATATAGAAGTTACAAAACACCACGTGTCATAAAAATCTTGAGCAAAAGTAAAACGCGATAATGAAAAGATATACGGGCAATATATTAAAGACACGGGGCAAAATATTAATTATTATTTACGGTGATGGCTAAAAAAAATCTAAATTTAAAAATTAGAATGTGTTGCTGCTGTTCTTTTTTTTTACAGTAACTTCTAATAATTGTAAAATATTAGGGTTTTTTTTCTACGCGATTTAGAGCTGCAAGTGTTCAGTGTGTACACCATCACATTCTATTTCTGTGAACAATCGTGGTATTGCGCCTGATACAGTATTAAAGGCATCATCTACGAGAATACTTCTCAATTCAGCCAAACTGCGTATTTTAATGATGATAACTTTTTGGGGATTTCCTCTAATAACATGTGGTTTAAAGTAACTTCACAGCCAGAAATCACACGGTGTTTTTCGGCGTGATTCTAATTTGGTATTGTATAAGCCTTATACATACATACAATACCTCCATGGCATTACCAATAGCAGAGCTGCACGCATATTCACAATACCATTTCGGTTCAGATCTATCGTAGTTCAGAGCCGTTCTGATTGGCTCGCCAGATTCAGATATCTAGACCATAGTGATTTTTAATGTCTTGGAAGCACTGGATTGGAGATTCAAATGCAATTTCAGATGCAATCAGAGATAATCCAATACAATACATTTAATAATTCTAATACAACGTTTTAGATAAATTGTTTTTGTTTTTGTTTTAAAGGGCGCGAAGCGATTATACATGCGTTGGTGATGACGGCTTTAACGAATTTTATGAATTAGTGAGTTTGCTACATATCGAGGTAGATGCATCTAGTGATGTTTTTTGTTGTTGTTTGTTTAATTTCATTTTCGTGAAACGCTCATACATGTGTTAATGAAAGGCTACATGATATACAAAATACTAAATTACAAAGTTTGCAAAGTTTACAAATCCTTGCACAAACAATACTAATAGTATTAAAAAAACGCAATATGCTTCATTGCGTTTCTAGATATTGAACAAAAATATTTTTTGTTGTTTATGTACATATTTTTTGAATTATTCAAAATACATTTAAATTGTGTGTATCAAAAATACTTGTAGCGTGATGCAGTCTATCACCGTTTCGAAGGTATCCAAAGTCAATAGGGTCTGGATATTTAAATGTTGATAGCCTATCTGAACGGATCTGAAGTACTCTAGGTCTGAACCGAGTAGGTAGGTATTCGGAATATGCTAGCCGCGTCCACTATGGTCCATATTTTTAAATATTTTTTTCATGCTATACATTATTCCTTATCACGGTGAAAAATAATCTGCAAATTGCAAGTCTCTCTGACTCATACACCCTTTTTAGTCAGATTTTTCTTTCGCTCGGGTCTTTTGAAACATCCGGTATATGTGCTTTTAAGAGAAAATATATATACGTATATGGAAACACGTATGTTTTGTATTCTTTTTTTACGTTAAAAGCAGCAAATACTTCCTGTATGTTTCTATTTCATCGTTGGAAATTTTATTATCTCATTCTCAGTACTCACATTTCCCTTTGCATTTTGTTCAGAAAACTAATATATACTATTTTTAAACAACATTTATGTTACACTTTAAAAGAGGAAATGAATTTTTATAGGTAAAAGTACTCAAAGTAAACTGACATAAAAAATGTTTGAAACCGTGATTTGTATACAGAAAAAGAAACATATCTTTTGCAATAGTTTGTGTTGTAGTTTATTTTATTGGATACAATATTTTATTTTTATTTGACAAAAAGTTAAATTAAATCCATAAGAGTATTTTTTACGCCTATCTTCAAGAAATGTACATATATTTAGTATAACTCGTACTTTTTGTAATTTGTTTCTAGTTTTAACAGTCAAATGCCTAATATACATTTTCTTTTCTTTTATTGGAAATCTTATTGTCTTTTCTCTTAAAGTCGTACCTTTCGTCACAAGAAAAATATCGACAGAACAACTTTTAAAGAGAAATATTTCAACATTTTTGTAAACAGATAAAGTTTGTCTACGGAAACTACGTTTTATTTTTAAAGAAAGATTTTCTACTTTTTATTTGATTAAGGTTTTAGAATCAAATTATTTTAAACAAAATATATTTACTAATGCTTGGATTTCTTTGAGAATAATACTAAAGAAGATACTTTTTACGTTTATTTTTTTCCTTATTTTTCGTGTCATCTAACATTTTTCGAAACTGTTATCACGTTACGTTTTAACCCCTTGAGGGGCGGTGGTATATAATATATACCACTTAATTTTAATTCCCAAACGCCACATTGACACCGGAATTTTGGAATCAAATTTTACTTTTATAATATACGTGAAGAAACGCTTCTACTTATTTTGAAATAAATTTTGTTTTTAAATCCCGGTGTGATTCACTGATTTCAACATTTTAGAAACACAAGTACTTTGCCCCTGAAAGGGTTAAAAGACGAATAGAAATGAAAAATTCTTTAGGGACAAACAATTACTCCTTTATCTATCGACGGTACGTTAAAGTACCTTCAAAAGAAACTTGTTATAAATTTCAATTAATACATCTAAGCCCAGTGTCATGTTTTGGAAACAATTTTTTAGGTTGCAGCTTCAGTATGCACGTGCAGGATGGCTAGTGGTCAGGGAAAAATACAGTAAAAAAAGAAATTTACCGGTACATTCTTATAGAAAAATTCAAAGTGATTATTTGATCGAAAAACGAACATAGATTTTTCTATAAGACTATACTGGTGTTTATCACTTTTTTGACTGTATTTTTCTCTGACCACTAGCCACCCTGACGTGGTTGTGAAGGGAGTAGTGCAACCTAATTAAAGATGCTGAATTAATCAAAATTAAGTTTATTTAAGCAGAAAGAGTAAAACTATACTTCTAATATTCTAAAAATTACAAAAACATATAGTGTCAATTTTCGAACTTCGTTTGTTCCTACTGTCTGTCACTGTGTTAAAAAATAATGATGGCAGTCTCTTCTAAACCATGGACTACTTTTATTTGGATATTTCTTCTCCCATGGGGCTCCTAGAGCAGAAAAATATTTTTAAATAAATATTTCTTTGACACGGTTGGGGCTAGAAACTTGAGAAGCAGGTTATTTTTAGTATTTTAAAAGAAATAGAAATTTTAAAAAGTGAAATGAATTGAAAACTTTCTAAAATTCCAATTAATCTAAAGTAGTGTTTCCCAACCTTTTATTGGTCACGCTCCACCGAAACATCGTATAAATCAAGATCCCCCACAACCCTCCATACACTCTGTAATATATATCTCTTGTAATTTAAAAAGTGAGCATTATTCATATAGACGACCAACTGTTTCTTAATAATAAATCAAATTATTTCACGTTTTAAACACTTTACAACCTAGTTGAAAAGTGTTTATGACTCCGGTTTGTCTGGCCGTAAGGCCGTCTGCCGTCTGTCCGTGCTCTAACTCCCGTAAATATGCTCGGATTGCCCTGCAATTTATATATGTTATTGTTGTTATCTATAGCATGTTCCTTATTTTAACTGAAGTGTGTAGCACTTATAGTTTTTTACAGGGACACTCAAAAGGATTCCGTTACATTACGGTCTATGGGGAAAAATCATTTGCGGTTTATTTTAATGATGTTACACAATTTGAAATACATTGTAATTGATATATATCACTAAGGTGCATTACAAGAAGTTTACTACAGAATATTGTGTGTATAGCAGTCATCGTTCATTTACAGGGACACGCAAAAGAATTCTCTACTGTCTGTTAAAAATAATTCCTGGAACTGCGTTTTAAGTTGCTGAACGCGATTTTAAATTTAACTCACTTTATTTCTATTACTTGGTGTGTATAAATTCTGTATTTCATATACAGGGCTGCACAAAAGTTTACGAACACATTTCCGTTTGTTGACAGAAACTCCAGAAGTAGAATTTTAAACTGTGCTACGCGTTTCCTAACTAAATTAAATTTAGCATCCTATGTAGTATATATGCAAATCTATAGATCGTATAAAGGGCTGAATAAAAGTATTTGGATAATTTTCCGAATATTGTATATGTTGGAAATACCTAAAATTACGTTTTTAAATATGTTATGTGTTTTCCAAATTGTTTAATTAGATATTATCCTTCATCTTATTAAACGGTAATGATTTGTAAAATTATTTTGTAAGCCTTGAAAAGTGTTACATAATCTATGCTTGACGCATGATCTTCCGTTCTTGTTTAGCTTATCAAACATGTGACTTTGTCGTTCCTTGCCAACTTATCTCAGTGATATCATCTACATTTTTATCTTCACAAGATACTTTGTAGGTATTGGCCCATTTGACTTTAAAATTAATAGTACTGACACATTTTATAATTGATTTTAATAACACGTAAATAAATGGTTGAAAAGTTTGGGCACTAAGTTTTCTCTCTGTGGAAAACACAAAACATAAGAAACATTTCAGAATTCTCATCCTAAGCAATTTTAAGAAGGCATTTCCCCCTCTCCTACACTGCTTTTCAGAATGATATGAACACTATGTTTTTCCAACACGACAAAGAAAAAAAAATTATGCGAAAAGAACTTGACTCAGGAAAGTTAAAAATAACACACATATTTATATTTTATAACAAAATATAATTAAAACAATTGTTTTTAGAAGAAGGAAACCGCATTTCTCCATTTTGAGGTGTTGCATGGTGACATGAGCACTAACAAAAATACAACTTAGTAGCTAGTGTGTGCACCATATTTTTTAATTAATGCAAAACCATGATCAGGAATGGAACGGACCAAGTCTCAATGTATTTTGGTCGATTTCTTTCTAGTGAGAGAGGATAGTAGATTTTTAATTCTGAAATTACGGCCTATAGTTTTCTAATTGAATATACTGCTTTTACCATTAAACTCCACTTATTTTCCATTGGGTTTAAATCAAGAGAAACAGATGGCCGTGGCATCACATGAACACCATTATAAAGGAACCAGTCCCAAGTTCTATACCGTATGGAACTATTCCCAAGTTCTATTTACCGTATGGATAGATGCATGAATAATGCCTCAGCAAAAGGTAAAACATTACCTTCAAGTAGATCTTGGTAGATTAATACATTTATGATGTCGCATCATATATTATTCAATTTTTGCAATTTTAGTAATTATTCCCCTCTCATTTAATTACTTTTTCCAAATTTGTTCCCCTTTTTCATTATTTTAACGCTCACTGTTCTACAAAAATACTTTTTCATTTTCCTTTCCCACCATTTTGTTAAATTCAATGTAACAAATTTCATTCCGTTTATTCTAATATCCTTTTAATTCAGTTACACTAAAAATATTTCTATTCTGTCCTATGTAAAGGAAAATCGCTACATTTACCCTTTCAAATAGCTAGCATAAGATTTACCATCTGCCATATCCTTATTTGGTCACACAGTTCAATTGCTAACTGATTTCTTCATACACACCCTTTTTAATTACAATGATTCCCAAGCGCATCTGAATAACTCCGGTTCAAAAATACCTAACGTACTTATCAAAGTCATAACAATCTCTAAGGTTCGCGGGTTCAAGAATGCGAAAACTGTTCCGAGCCCCATTTGTGTGGTTTTGCATTCCCATGCATGTTGGCTACCGCCAATATATTCGTTAGGATAATTTATGCCAAAAATCGCTCTGTTCTCTAAATTTTTAATTGTCTTTATGCTCTGTTTGGAGAAACAATCGCCATATTGTAACCTTTTGGCGAAATGTAATTTTCATTCGACTTCATGTCATGATACAAGAAACAAGCACTTCTCTCGTTAATCATCTTGCTGTCAACATGTAACTTTTTTTCACGAATTGTGTTACGGGCCCGGGTGCCCTGCGCTGCCATGGGCAGCCAACGTTTTCCTGTACTTGTGTGCAATATCTATAGAACCTGGGATTTATTAAAATACCTTCATCTACTCATGTCTGCTTATTCTTCCAAAAGTGCCTATTCTCATTTCTCATGAATTTATAGATTTCTTGGAAGTCAATGATGATTTTAGTTATCAAAATATTCATCGTATCAAACCCACTTTACCACGACCAAGAACTTCATATTACAACATTCATTCGGCTAAAGCAGGACACGAAATTTCCGCTTGACAGCTCACCATTGGCGAGCAAATATTTAAGGTTGGCGAGTAAGTTTCGTCTTTTGAAATCTTGTGCTTCAAATCAAACTGTATACGTTCAGACTATCGTGCCTCAATCTAGCGACACGCGGAAGTGTTTTAAAATCAAGCGACGGCATTTATCTTCCAAAAGAAGAAAAATGCTGCGTTACCCTCTTCCATTTCTCTCCAACGAAAAAACGAACTCCTCCCGTCTGCATTCGTTACCCCGCTTTCGCACTGCGCAAGAGCCAAGGCTGCTTTTTCGCTTCCGAGGACGAATCTGATCGCTCTTCACTCCTGCGCGAAGTGAATCAGGTTTCGCCACCTAAGCTCAGCTGCTTGAAACACGGTAAAATTTATTCGCTTTCTACCGAATTTTTAAAAATTTAAAAATTGCTCATATTTTTCATCAATGTAAAATATTCTGGATTTAACAGACAGTTCCTTCTAACAATGGTCAATTTCAATTCAGTTTGTCATAAATAAATAATTTTCTGGGCAGATGTGGTGGCCGACGTTAGTGTATGAATGAATGTAATGATAGTGGCGAGCAAAATTTTTAGTCCGGCTAGTACCTTTTCAACTGAAATTTCATGCCCTGGGCTAGAGGGAAGTACAACATTGACTTTATTAATAAATCCATATGCAGGGCAAACAATGAGTGATAACCCACCAACTCTGCTGCCATTGGAAATATTTCAGGCACCTTGCACAAACCGTACCTAACTGTTGGAGATATCCAAATTGATTTTTTCATCAGAAAATATTACTATTTCATATTTGAACTTCCAGGACATCTGATCTTTCTTATAATCCAGGCGATTTAGCTTATAATTTTTAGCCATACGTAGTTGGGGTTTCCTTTTCTTGTACTTTGATGTCTTAGAGCTGCTGTCTATTTTTGATAAAGTGATTTTTGACTCCGATATCAATGGATCTCTTGCCAATCTGACTAAACTTGTTTTTCCATTGCTCAGTATTTTTATAATGGACAATATTTTCCCTTTTGACAGCTTTCGCGGATGTCGTGTAGATTTCAGCAATAATTGCAAGTGCATTTTCAATTGTGGTATGCGTTTTTAAATTTATCTAATTGTTTGCATATTACTTTGCGTGTATAAATTTTGTAGATCATATACAGGGCTGCACAAAAAAAATCTCGAGTACATTTCCGTTTATTGACGGAAATTGCTGACGGGGAATTTTCGACGCTGCAATACGTTTCCTCACTGAACTAAATTTCAGCAGATTATGTAATATACATACAAATCGATAGGGACTTTACAAAATAATTCTGATATTATTCCGACTGTTGACGGTTTTTTCTGAAATTGTGTTTTCAAATGTGTTGCGCGTTTTTCAAATTGTTTACTTAGACATCATTTTTAATCTTATAAATCTGTAAAGTTTAGTTGCTGAATTCTGAATATATTGGAAGGTGCTTCATAAACAATGCTTAACGCATGATAGGTTCAAGTTTCAGTCTTCGATTTGGTTAGAACACTCTCGCTGTACGAGAGCGGAATGATATTTCGCTTGAATTTCTCGTTCGAGAACCGAATTGTTGCACAATTGGGGCGTTCGGAAACTAAGATTCTACGTTATGCCGTATTACAAAATATTTCAATAATATATTTTGCAATCTAGTACATTAAAGCGAGAAGCAAAAGTCTTAATTTTTCAGTGCAAATTCGACCTCACTGCGCATATCTCAACTTTTTTTGAAAGGTGAATAACGCAGGAAATAGAATTAAAGATGAATCAAGAGAGTTGGGGAAAGAATATCTCGCTTATTAGTCTTCACTGCTCATAACCCTATCCTTAGGAAATACTCCTTTTAAATTGTTCTTCCTTCTATTTTTATTACCCCTTCTTGGAGGGAGCATCCATTCTTCCACCTGCTTTGTTTGAGAGAGGTGTGAACAAAACGGAAAGGGCGGGATGCGCTTTCACTTTTTTGAAGGCTGGAAAGGGAAATGAGAGGAGATAACTCTTCCCTTCTATAGAATTTGAAAAAGTGTATTTTTCTGGGGAATAAAATTTATTTATTTTACAACCAGATAATAATATTTCTAACGTAATTTTTCACGGTCTTTTCACGATTTTTATTTATAACCATTAAATGTTTCAAAGGGTTTGGACAACAAAAGCTTTTTCTTATGTTGTCTTACGAGCACTTTTATCACTAATTGTCTGTATTTTTTTATTTGCGGTTCATTTATGGTTTTATCACGGTTCCGGGCAACGCCGGGTGGGTCAATTAGTATTTATTAAAATAAGACAACTGTTATCAATTTTACCCTAACTGAAGTAATTTTCGTACGACTGCAAACTTCCTCACTTTTTTATTCAGAGACATTAAAAAATATCACATTTTTAATTTATCTCTGTGTGTGTGTCCGCGTACAAATTTTAATATAATTGCTCAGATCATCACGAAGTAAGCATGTTATCTAACGTTTATTTTTAAAAATGATACAAGTGACATTTATTTATTATTAACTAACAAAATCTACGGCTTTGCTCACGCAATTCTTGAAAAATGCCAAGTGGTATTCGTTGGCCTATTTCCATTAGAGGAAAATTTACAGCTACAGATAATTCAGAAATTAGTAATTAAGCCACACTAATTAAGCAAATTTTTGTAATGACTATATCACAGAAATTACAATTTTAAAACTTTTCTATTATCCTGCTCACTTTAAAATTTCATTATTTAAAAAAAAAAAAAAGTTCTATGGATGCATTTGAATCTCTAACGTAACAGCCATGTAAAATTTCAAGTTTCCATCCCTAACAATTTCAGATAAATCAATATTTAGAAGGTGTTTAGAACTTTTTCAGCTTATTTCACTTAAAAATTTTTTTTTTTTTTTTTTAGAAACCGTTTTTAGCGAGCACTGAAATCTTAAAAATAGCCACCATGCCAAATTTCAACTTCCTATACCATCAGCATCACTGAAATCGCAATTTTAGAATGTTTTTTGTTTCTGCACCATTTTTTAATTTCGAATTTTGTAAAAACTGTACTGTGGAAGCATTTACGTATAAAAAATAACAGGCATGTTAAATTATAAGTTTCTATCGCTAACAATTTAGAAAAAATAACATAATTTATAATGTTCCACTTCGAATTTTTAATAGACTATTTATACCACGCGTCTGATTCTTAAAAGTTACAACTATACTAAATTTCCAGTGTCTAACCCGAGTAAATCCAATTAAATCATAATGTAGAACGTGTTTAGACCGTTTTTCGCTCATTTCAGCCTGTTAAATTTTGATTTTTTTAGAAACCGGTTTTAGCGAGCATTTGCATTTTAAGAGTAACCACCATACCAAATACGAAGCTTCTATACCAGCTGTATCACATAAAAAGGACAAAATTGTCCTTTTACATTTCGCATTTTTTGTAAACTGTTCTGGGTGATCATTTACGTGAGTAAAAGCCAGGCGAAATTTTAAGCTTCTATCCTTAATAGTTCCAAAAACATCGTAATTTAGAACGTTTTTAGAAGGCTTCTCACGCATTTCACACTTTTAAATTTCGATTTTTTTTTTCAAATTGTTCTGTGCGACCAAATCAGCAGCCATGTAAAATTTTAAGTTTCTACGCCTAACAATTACATACACTGTAAAAAATGAAGTACTCAAAAATGAGTAAGTTCATGTACTCATTTCGAAATGAGTATTTTTGGATCAAAAATGAATATGTGCATTCCCAAAAATGAGTAAGTCCATGTAATCATATCGAAATGAGTATTTTTGGATCAAAAATGAACATATGATCAAACCCAACATACTTGTATATTTCAGAATGTGTAATGACGAAATTTCGGAGCCTAAAAAGCTATTATTTGAAGGAAAAACGAAGAATAAGAGAAATGAAAAGTGGATCTGGTTGTTCTGGATTTTCATCAAATTGGATCCACTACAACACATTTACTCTTTTTTTTCCCTCACATTTTACACATCTACTTTTTTTTCTTTTCTTGATAGTACTTCAAAATTATGATTTTTTTTTCCTCTAATTTTTTAAAAATTTATTTTAACTTTTTTAACGTGAGGCAATATTGTGTTATTTAAAAGTTTCATAACATAATATCTTTGCAAATTATAGCTATGCAAATTGGTATTAAACTAAACTGATTTGGCTTACAAATTTATGAATTACGCTAAAATTTATTATTTTATAAATTATAATTTTACAAAATTTATAATTTTAGTATTTCAATCTATGATCTTTTCTAATGTCATTTTTTAATTAATAATTCTTCGAACTACCTGTTACTTCAGACATTATTTTAATCTTTAACACACATAGACAGGCACTGTACATCCTTAAAAACATATTTAAAAACACATAAAACCAGTCCACACGCTAAAAGTTTCGTAAAAGTAGAATATTTTCGCCCGTTTGTTCAGGCATCTTCAATACTGATATCTCGTATTTCTGCTCTGTCAGTCCGATTTTTCTAAAACTATCCCTTCCTAACAAATCTATCCTCTATAAATATATATCTATATAAATATCTATATCTATATCTATATAAAAATAACTATCCTCTATCCCTTCCTAACAGATGGCGCCACATGCTGTTAGGAAGGGATAGAAGGAGGGTTTCAAAGTAAGTAACAACATTTTAGAAAGAGGCATGACCAGTCATGGGGCTTTGGTTTGGGTCGTCAGGTTAGTAAACAGGACATCGCGGGTTCGATTCCTCTCTTAGGCAAGGGTTGGTTAATTACTATAAACTCACGCAGGAATGAAAAAATAAGCAGAAATGTATATATCCCTTATAAGTTTGTCCTCGCGAAGTAACTTTTTTTTTATCCTATAAATTTTATTTTAACGACATAAACATTTTTTAATTTGAATACATCCATGGGATCAAAAATGAGTACATTGCAGTTCATATTTGAATACATCCATGGGATCAAAAATGAGTACATGTGTTTCTCAATTTTGAGTACATTTGGATCGGAGCTATTTTGAGTATGTGACGTATTCAAAATTGAGTACTTTTTACTCAATTTTGAGTACCCATTTTTTACAGTGTAGTAATTGCAATTTAGAATGCTTTTTAAACGCTTTCCGCTCATTTCACCCTTTGAAAATTTGAATTTCTTTACAAATCATTGTTAGCGAGCATTTGTATCTTAAAAGTAACCGCCATGAAAAATTATAAGTTTCTAATCCTGTTAATTAAGAAAAAAATCGTAATTTCGGACGTTTTTTCCTCTTTTACCATTTTAATTTTCGATTTATTTAAAAAAAAACTGTTGTATGTGTGCACTTGTGTCTTAAAAAGTATCAACCATGTCAAATTTCAAGTTTCTGTCCTTAACAATTTTATAGAAATCGCGTAATTTAGAATGTTTTTAGAGCAGTTTGCCCTCATATAATTCTTTTAAATTTCGAATTTTTTAGAAATTGTCGTTAGAGAGCAAGAATATCTTATAAGTTACTATCTTGCCCAATTTTAAGTTTCTAATCTCTTATGTATAGTAAAAATTGTAATTTTAGAACGTTTTTTGCTCTTGCAATCGCCTGAGGGTAGTGGCACTGACATAAAATATAGCCTGTGTTAGATCACAGACTGTTACTATAAATTTGAGAGCATTACGTTTAATATCGGTTCGGTAGTTTTAAACATTCTATAGAAAGTGCAATTTAGATTGTTTTTAGAACACATTTAGCTTATTTCACCCTTTTAAATGTCGAACTTTTTAGAAACTGTTCTTAGAGAGCATTTACATCTTATACGTAACTACCACGCCAAATTTCAAGTTTCTAGTTCCTTCAGTATAAAAAAAATCGAAATTTAAGAACTTCTTTACTCTTGCGCCCCCCTCCCTGTGTAGTGGAACAGAAATTAAATTTTACCCTATGTTACAACAGAGACTGTTACCATCAATTTGCCACCATCACTTTTGAAAATGGTTCTGTAGTTCCAGAGATTCCATGGAAATTGTAATTTAGAATGTTTTTAGAACACTTTTCGCTCATCTCAACCTTTTAAATTTCGAATTTTTTTTTATTTGTTCTTAGAGAGCAATTACATCTTTTAAGTAACTACCATGCCAAATTTCATGTTTCTAGCTCATTCAGTATAAAAAAAAATCGAAATTTTAGAACGCTTTTAGCTCCTGCACCACCCCCCCCTGGGGATAGTGACACCGACATAAAATATAGCCTATGTTGGAGCAGGGATTGTCACCATCAATTTGCCACCATCACTTTTGAAATCGCTTCTGTAGTTCCAGAGATTACCCCCTATAAACAAACAAAGAACCAAACAAATAATCGTTATTTCTTTATAATATTAGTATAGATAATATTTTTATTACAAGGTGACGAAGTAATTCGAATAGATTATCATCTATGCACTAATTTTTGTTTGAAGAAAAGACTATTCACATCAAAAGATTCGAAGAATCAACAAAATTTTAATTTTTCATTTGAATTTTGCTTATGAATTAGGTTTGTAATTTGCCTATCCATCTGTTTCTTTCTGTCTGTCGGTTTGTTTATTCCGCCCACGATTTATATCTAACGGCTTATATTTACCAAAAAAAAAATAAAGAATATTTAAATAGACACTGCTCAATTTACCACAAAGAGCGCATTCTTGAGTGTGAGTAATTTGAATTGGGTCTTGACAGAAATTTTATAAATTGATTCAATTTTACAAAATCTCTCAAATTGGCAGATAAAAAACTGTCAATGTTGGCGCCAGTGGGAAACCGTCTTATTTAGAGAAAATAGCTACATATTTTTATTAATTTTTTTTTCTGTAAAAAATATAGATTTTCTTTTTCTGTAAAAATTACAAAATCCACATATTTTTACAGAAAAAACTGTTTTTTGCTAAAATAGTTATTTCTATGAAAATTAGAATATTTTTCTGTTAAAATTACAGATTTTTTTACAGTGTACTAAACATTGACAAATTACTTAGGATTACATTTTAATCTTTTGGATTTATAGTTGGTTATATTTGTAAAGGCAAGACGTAATTACTCTAAAAAAAAAAAGAAAATCAATATTTAATCTTTGTATTAATATGCGTACTCTTAATCTAAATATAAATAAGTCAGAATTTATTTATAGTATGAGATATAATTTTTTTCCTTTTTTATTTCTTTTCTTCTTTCTTTTCTTTTTTTTCTTAACATTATGTGTATATCTTATACTAGACGGTCATTTCCGAGACCCTTAGAAAAGAGAAAAATGCATGTGATTTCGTTTGAAGTACTTTCTAAATGCTAGATAAAATGCAAACTCGGCGTTTCATCGTATCATTATAAAAAACGAAAGAAGTAATCTTATTACGTCATTTGACGAGAAACTAAGTTAATTAGTAGAAGTACAAACAATAGATTTCTATTATATGCAGGATGTGTTTTAAAACATTTAATTAATTCTTTAAAAGGTAAATTCACAAACTAATTAAAAAAAAAACATTTTTCATTTTATATAGAGAACCCGCAATCATAAAAAAAAGCTCTAACCTAAATACAGTATCTGTATATTAATAGCTTTTTCAAATTCAAATAAGTTTAAAATTATGCATAAAATAAATGTTTTTAATATATATGTCTACCCTGTTTGACGGTACTCTTCCCTGTCGATTTCATTCGAATTTTCTTGTCTACATCGGGTTGCATCGTGAACGATTACCTCCATGGTTGAATATTTTAAACGTTCAAAATGAATGAATCATTTAAGTTTAGAAAATCTTCAGAAGTGTTAACATTGTTGAAAATGATGATGTAACAATATTTGTCTGTAAGGTGCAACAAAAAAAAATTAACATTCACAATGGACTGAACAATGCTATTAAAAAGTACAAAAGCCTGGCCATATGAAAAAGTGAAGCCGGCATCGCGGAATTGTTGATGACAGTTAAATGCTTTGCGCTTTTGTTAAGTAGATTACAAGATTATTTATATTCTTGAATTCAACATTCAATGCATTGTTGTTTGATAACAATGCATTTTTAATGATGAAAAACCGTTTTTAAAGAATACCACATTGTTGCCGCGTTTAAAGTAAAGAATACACATTATTATAAACATATTATTCAAACAATGTTTTCTGTAACAATGTCACTGCTCTCAGAAAAGCCACTGTGATTAGCTTAAAATTGCTGTTTCTTATCTGTTAAAGCTGCTATAAAGTGATATAATTTACTGAATATTGGTAAATTTTGTTGAAAATGGATAGAATAGCATCTGCTGTCGAAACCCAACTTGACAAAATGTTGTTAAGATGCAGAGAAAGATTTGGGTTTAGAATGTCCAAAGCTAACGAGGACGTGACTGATTTTCACGAAGGTGACCGTGGAGATGTTTTTACTAAAATTAAGCCTGTGACAGAAAATGTTGTTGAAGAGAATGGAAACAATCATCAGTATGAAGGTGATTATGACTATGAAAGTATTTTCCCTAAAGTTAAATATGTCAAGGCAAAATTAGTTGAAATGAAAGAAAACAACTGCGAAAGGGATAATATAGGTATTTTTAGTGAGATAAAAAATGTAGAGGGAAATGTAGTCGTAAAAAAAGAAAATAGCTCTGCTGATGATAATGACAATGGAGATGTTTTTTATAAAGTTAAGCCTGTAACAGCAAATATTGTTGGAGAGAATGGAAACAATCATCAGTATGATGGTGATTATGACTATGAAAGTATTTTTCCGAAAGTTAAATATGTCAAAGCAAAAGTAGTTGAAATCAAAGAAAACAACCGTGAAAGGGATAATGCAGGTGATTTCAGTGAGATAAGAAATGTAGAAGCAAATGTAGTCGAAAAAAAGGAAAATAGCCCCGTTGATGATGATGACCATGGAGATATTTTTGCTAAAGTTAAGCCTGTAACAGCAAATATTGTTGTACAGAATGGAAACAACCATCAGTATGAAGGGGATTATGACTATGAAAGTATTTTTCCTAAAGTTAAATATGTCAAGGCAAAGGTAGTTGAAATGAAAGAAAAAAACCATGACAGGGGGAATGCAGGTGCTTTCAGTGAGATAAGAAATGTAGAGGCAGATGTAGTCGAGAGAGAGGAAAATAGCCCTGCTAGCGACCATGGAGATATTTTCACTAAAGTTAAGCATGTGACAGCAAATGTTGTTGGACAGAATGGGAATAATCATCAAGTTGAAAGTCATTATGACTATGAAAGTATTTTTCCTAAAGTTAAATATGTGAAGGCCAAAGTAGTTGAAAGGAAAGAAAACAACCGTGAAATGGACAATGCAGATGTTTTAAGTAAGAGTAAAGAGGCAGAGTCAAATATAGTCGAAATGAAGGATACTAATCCTGCTAGTGACCATGGAGATGTTTTCGATAAAGTTAAATATGTGAAAGAAAAAGTAGAAGGAAATGGTAATAATGACACTGAATCGTCAACTGATGTTCAAACAGGTAATGGTCTGATAAATGTCTACCTCTGATATAATTATTTTTGATAGATGAGCCAATTGTGTTTTTTTGCAAACTATTCATAAATTTATTTCGTTTGATTATTTTAAAAATAAACTACTATATAAAGAAAAAAAATTATAACATTCCCACTGTACTATTTTTATTATTTTACTAAAAACATTTTTAGTTCAAGTCATTAAACGCATTCAAATTACATCAAATTAAAAATTAATCTAAGAGTTGGTTTATTTTAAAATACGTCTAGTCATTTTTTTTCAATCTATCTCACGAATGAGCATTTGATTGTTTCAATAACTAAAGTAGCTAATGAACGCCTTCAGTCTGACGTCAAACTGACTCTAAATAAACGGTTGCTATGTTTTATTACCAATTTCATTGAAATAATTCATAGTTATTTCTTACAGTTATATCATATGGCTAAGTGTTTAAATACTATAGACGCAATGGTAATATTTCTACAATTTATATTAAATAGAAAATTAAACAAAACAATGTTTATTTAGAGTCATTTTTTTCTCTTTTCAACTAAGGAGTCATGACTGACGTCACGAGCAAAAGCGTCTATAGCAAAATTACCACAATTTGAAATTGATTCCCTAGAGGAAATTAAACAGGAAAACGATTCATCGTAAGATCAGAATAACAATGATATACCGCACTTTGATTTGAAATTAAAATGTGTCAGAGAAAAATCATGTTTTCAATTGATGCTGAACATAAAATTAATCCAATCATGTTAAGTTGAATTGTTTATAAAATATACGATGCATACAATATGTTCAGAATTGTACTTTATTAACTAATATATTTAATGTCAATAGTTTCATATTTATTAAAGTCATCTACTTTTATTTATATGATATTTAATATGTTCCTTTCTAATCAATTTCTACTCATGTTAAATTGGCTGCAAACAAAATTATAGTTAACAGAATTATGTTTTCAAAAGTATGTAGAATGAATGTATAGGAAAGATATTTTAGCATCAAACCACGAAAAAATAATCCTGGATATTACAATGACTCTTATGAATATACAGGGAACCCCCAGATGCTTATAGGGTTTTAAGAATATATTTTTAAAAGTTTTCGTTGTAGCTTCGTATCTTCAATAGGATGTAGGATACTGGCAACATAGAGACAATAAAAAAAACTAGTATAAAATCTGAAACATTTAAATATATATATATACAGGGTGTTTCATAAAGGACCCCTAACTTTAAAAATTAATAACTCGGAAACGGTGATAGATAGAAACATGAAACCAGTGGTATGTTTATTAAAAAAATCATAAGAATCTTATACTTATATCTCAAAATTGTTTAAAATAGCACCGATAGATGGCGTTGAGAGCGTTAAGAATCCTTCTAAAGAGGGTTCAGAAGCATAGAAAATCTAGTCGTCCAAGATTTCCTCATTGAAATCTGGCCGCTATTAGCGTATAGTGAAAATAATTCCGAAAGTGGTATATACCATGGAGGAACGTGTGTTTATTGTATTGGAGTACCACCGATTAAATCAGAGTCCTACTGCCTCAAGGAGAAGTTTTCAAACGCGATTTCAAGTCGCAAAAGGCCCAGATGGGAAAACAATTCGTGAGCTTTTCAAAAAAATTCAACAGACAGGCAACGTGGCGATGCGAATTATTGTCACTATACAAAAATACCGGTCAGATTTCAATGGCGAAATCTTTGACGGCTAGTCTTTCTATGTTTCTGAACTCTCTTTAGAAGGATTCTTAACGCTCTCAGCGCCATCTATAGGTGCTATTTTTAACTAAATTTTGAGATTTACGTATAAGATTCCTACGATTTTTTTAATAAACATACCACTGGTTTCATGTTTCTATCTATCACCGTTTCCGGGTTATTGATTTTTAAAGTTAGGGGTCCTTTGTGAAACACCCTGTATATATATTATATTATTTGTTTGTACCGCTTAAATTATGGAAAACAAAAGACATGCACTATATTAGCTATTTTTAAACATTCGAAAAAAGAGTAAATAGTGAAGAAAATAATTACAAATAAAATTTGTATATAGCGAAAAATGTGTGTGTGTATGTGGGCGGTAGGGGAGGGGGTGAGGATAATAAGAAATATGCTGAACAAAATAATGGAAATCAATGAGCGTTTAAAAGTAATAACAAATCTAAATCTTTTTTATTTCAACACCAAAAAATGACTTGCAATATGGTAAAATCTTTTAAACCCGGAAAAGTCGCGCATTCCCAGGGTGTAAATGTTTGTTTTATTATGTCACCAATAAATACAAATAATATTCGTCACCTTATTAGATCGGAGACAATTGTTATAAATTCTGCGCTAATGTAAATTGAAGATTGCTCTTCGAAAAATAGTGGTGGCAATTTAAAAAACTGTACACCCCCTGGGTATGTCATACCCTGCGCGACTCTTCCTGGCTTAATATAAAAAAGCTACAGAGGTGCCAAGCTCTCGCTAATCTTCCGTAATGTGTGGGTTAATTTGACCCAGGTTTAATACATTTCGCGCAGAAAGTTTTTAAAAATGAAATTAAATATATTCCATAAATAATCTGAAATTAAATAAATAAAGATTCATCAAATACATTTTCTGGTTCGAAAAGTTGTTAAACTGGGTCAAATTAATCCACATATTACGGAAGATTAGTGGGAGAGTGGCATCTCTGATGCTGTATGGCAAATATATTTAATATATTTGACAAAAGTGAGGAAATGAGTAACATTATTTTATTAAACAATATTTACATCAACGTATTTTTACATATTTCTACTTTTATTTTCAGCATCTGATGACGTTATTGATGTTTCTGAAAAGAGAAAAAGTCTTCGCAAATGGCTGCAAGAAAAGTTTGTGAATTTTAGCAGTTGTGTTCGTGCAAAAAAATCTCAATGAAATATTTCTCAAACATTTTCTAAAATAGCCCAGTTCTGCAAGTTGAAAAGCAATAGTATAGAAGTCACCAAGCAATAGCCTCTACTGACAATAGCATATATTGGAGTCTGCTGGGCGTGGGGTTTTACCAAATTAGTGTTCTTCAAGAAGCCAGGATTCAAAATTATCTTCAGTCTTTCAAAATTTATATCCCGTCAAACCGATGTATATAGTTTTACCATTATTTTTACTCATGTGGCGCCAATAAACTCCATGTCCCAGCCCAAAGATGTCTTTTTTCTTTTGTGTCATACTGTTTACATTATTGAGGTTGTAGTTTATAATAGTTAGTGATGTTTTTGATAGATACAGACGTACAGACAGCCAATAAATACATAAATAACTCATCATACATTGTAATCAACCAGACTAAAAAAATAACCATTCGATTGGTATGTCTTTATTAAATTTACATTTAAGAAATTAGCTAACTGGAAGGATAGGGCGGAGGCATTTCCATACTTTAAAAGTGTAAAAAAATTAAAATCCGATATTGTTTTCTAATTTGAAACTAAAACAAGAGTAATTGAATTTTTAATAATAAAAAAATACATTTTTTTTAATTTAATTTATAATATTTCGATTATTTAAAAAATTAATTAAAATACATGCCATTGACATCAGTTATTTCTTATCTTTAACTTTTTGATAAAAATATGGGTCGCAGTAGGACCACGCTGCTTTAGATTAAAATTTAAAATATCTTTTCACCTTTTCATAATATCTAAATACATTCATTTCTAAATACAATGACAGTGATCTATTTATGGATTTACTGATGAGTGTTGTTACTCTCGTTGACATATAATTGTTACATTATCGTTTTAATAGTTTTAATCGCAATATCACTCAATCTAGAAATTGCATTTCTCAATATTGGCATAGTACAAGAACACATTTTAACTTATATTTAACGTGGTTTTTTAGAACAGATCAACGGAAATATTTATTTAAAGTAAATGCTTCATGACAAATTGAATCAAAGAAAAAAAATATAGTGGTACATAATTGGGATTTTCAAAGTTCGTATAAAAATAAATTTGAAATATCTTTCAAAAATATTTAACTACAACTAAGATGACGAAATTTTATAATATTTTATAATAGAATTTTTTAAGGATTTCATATTTTTAAATTTAAAATTTGTAACTTTTAAAGCTTTATTTATTTGTTTAATTTATTTCAGTTCCACGAATTTATCACCTTCTTAGAATGTAATAGATCTTTTAAATAAAAAAAGTGAGGAAAGTGCGTGAGCTACAATCCCCACATTTGAGGATGTTCTGGAATTTCAGGAACTTTTGGCCGTTTTATCTTTAATTATAGTCCCGTTAACGGGAATATAAAAAACCACAAAACGGGAACTTTTGTGCAATAAGATTTATTCTGCAATTATTAAAATTGAATTAAGGGCTATCATTCAGATTTGAATGCATTGTAAAACTAATCGTTGGGGGCCACCGCAATATTTACTAATTATCGATATGAATAATATAAAATTTGAAAATAAAACATGTGTAAACAATTTACAAAATGCATTGCAATTCGAATAAAATCGTGGATTGATGACGTCATAAACTTTAAATGCTCTATTACTGTATTGTGTAAAAGAAACATCCTTATAACTCCAAAAAATTATAATCATATTAACTAACGGTTTACTGCGTCGGATTAAGCGTCACATTTCCAATTAAAAATATATATTTGAATTGAAATTTGAATGAAATGCAGTGTCATGAAAAATCGAAGAGTGTGGAAAAGAGGATTAAAAGTTTCTGGGCAACTCATTATCCGATCGACTTCATTCTTTATGCAAAATTTGTTTTTTTTATTGTCTTTTATATTCACTCCTTAAAATAAACAATTTCGAAAATTTTTATATACCTTTTATCAGAACGAATATTTCGAGAGTCCGAAAATAATAGTTCCGTATAATCAAGGTTAATACGAGGTTAATACGATAATCGAGGTTAACCTTCTTCCCATTTATACATACTAAGTACATACCAAATTTCAAGCCTTTATTTCAATTTGTTCGGGAGATAGAGCGTTTACAGACACACAGACAGACGGACGCAAATTATTTTTTTCTAAAAATATTTTTTTCGGAATTTCCAGTGTCTGAAACTTTTAAATCCGTCAAAAATGTTTTTTCGATTTTCAAAACGAACCATATACTACGTATGATGGGTAAGTAAAAATCAGTTTAAGATGCCTGGCTACGTACTGTTGGAGGAATGTTTTCCAAAAATTGTAGTTGACTATTTCTTATACTTATTTATCTATTAAGATTACGAGTAGGAACTGTGAAAAAAAAAGAAAAAATATTTCATTCATTCATAAAACTTTTGTTAGATGGAGGATTTTTTAGTATAATTTAGTGAAATTTGACACAATACGCAAAGCGCTCTAGAAGCAATTCTACTGTATCTTAATTTCCTTTTTGCACTTCATATTAATTACAGTGGTGAAGGGAATGAACTAAAATCTAACAGATGTTTTAAATATCTCAAAACTTATTGCATATCGCACCTGTTTACTTGCTGATTTTCATAAAATTCATTGACGTCATTTACAAAAGTATCTACAAAACAAAAAATAATTATTCCATAATTAAATCTTTAGTTCATTGCCTTCACAAAAGTGTAAACAACGTGCAATTTAGATTTCATAGATATATTTCAATAACGTTTGCACAAATCATGTTTTATGTATGGAATTTTCACCAAAAATTACATTTTCTAAAAAATGCATTTAAAGTTTAGATTTATGTTTTACTACATGAATTTACGATAATAGGCAACTAAACTTCACTATATTTATAAGACGTACTTTTCATTTCAAGTACTGAGCCTTTTTTTATTTTTAGTAAGCTATATTATTTTAGAGAAATTTTTCCGAACATACGGCGATTTATATAGTACTGTTCAGTAGTCATAATTTAGTGAATTTGAAATGATCCTTATATTCAAGTTCTTGTTTATAGATATTTAAGGAGATATATGCATGTGAAATACACACATTTTCTTTATATATGTAAAAATGACAGTCAGATTTTACTTTGAAACATTGAAAATTGGCTTTAACTTTTGTCTGTAAGAAGTATAGCCGTAAACAAACAGATGTATGTCCAGACTTTTCTCCCAGGGTTCTGTTTTTGTGAATTTGTGAAGAGCTTTTTACATTTGTGAAAAATCTAGTTATAATTTTGTGAATTTGAAATCATCGTTATATTCAAGTCCTTATTTATACATATTTAAGAAGATATATGTATGTAAAATACACACATCGTATTAATATATGTAAAAATGACAGTCAGATTTTACTTTTAAATAATTAAATTTGTGAATGATTCAGTTCGGAGATATGGTTCAGTTCGGTTATGAGAAATATAGCCGTAAACAAACAGGGGTCTGTTCAGCCTTTTCTACCAGGGTGCTGTTTTAGTGAAATTGTGATCAACTTTTTACATTCGTGAAAAATCTAGTCATAATTTAGTGAATTTCAAATGATCGTTATATTCAGGTCCTTGTTTTTACATATTTACGAAGATATATGTATAAAAATACACATATTTTCTTTATATATGTAAAAATGACAGTCAGATTCTATTTTTTAATAATTAAATTTGTGAATGGTTCAGCTCGAAGGGAAAAAAATTTCGTTAAAGGTCTATTTTTAAAACAAATAAATTTATGAATGGTCCTGGTTTTAGGTGAAAAGTTTTTTGACGTGTCTTGTTTTCAGATAAAAAATCTTGTGAAGGATCGTGTTTTGAAATAAAAAAAATTGTGAATGGTGCTTTAAAGAATCCAATTTCTTCCTAAACAGATGCCTAACAAACTGTTAGAGTATGGAGGTGATTTAAACATTGCATGTTTTATACTCTTATGTCTTATCCGATTTGGGAGTGTCAATAAGTTATGTATTTTTCACATATATAAATAAATTTATAGCCTATTTAGTTGGTTAGAAAACCTTAATTATACTAAACCGTTTTATCCAGTTATATATTTGAGCTTCGGTGGAAAAATATATATTGAAATTAATTTTTAAAATATAATACTAATTGTAACCTGGAGATTTTTTAATTGAAATAAATTTCTATAAGCCTCAAATATGCGAATTCTGAGGTACAGGTCATTCTGCTATTTAAGGTTTGACGTATGCTTAAAAGATTACCCATATCCTAATGCGTTTTATAACGATTAAAGGAAATTTAACATTAGTACTGCTAAACTTTAAATTTTCATAATTCCGTGTAAATCTGTATAAACTAATCCAAATGATTTGCCGGAGAATCCAAATACGATGTCAAAATTAGGTGTTAGCATTGTACATTTAAAATTTGGATATAATTTGTGTATGTAGACAGCCCCTCAAGAATAATTCACTGTAACAGGTTTCTAGAAAATAATAAACTTGGAGCTTTGGTGTAAACAGACAATCGTTGTAATAACAATCGTTCGCATTAATTTACTCTTCTATTTGAAGGGAGGGTGGGTGCGGGAGGGATACTGTATGTTAGCTCAAATTGTAGACAACAAAAATATTTTCCCATGTGGTATCCTAAGTTACAATTTGCCAGTATCAACCCGTTAAGCTAGTCAAAAGCCTGGCCAGTAGGGGCCTGGTCAGCGGTCAGAAAAAAAAAAAAAAAAAAAAAGGGTACAGTTTGCCGGAGAATCCTAAGAAGATGTCATAATTAGATGTTAGCATTGTACATTTACAATTTGGATACAATTTGTGTATGTAGACAGCCCCTCAAGAATATTTCACTATAACAGGTTTCTATAAAATAATAAACTTGCAGTTTTGGTGTAAACAGACAATCGTTGTAATAACAATCGTTCGAATTTATTTACTTTTTTTTTTGGGAGAGGTATACTCTATATTAGCTCAAATTACTGTATGTTAGCTGTAGACAAGAAAAAAAATTTAGAAGTTGATAGCATCTCATTTTAGCCAAACATGTCAGTTAGAACCTAGTTATTCAAAGGCAACGATATAGAAAAACATCTGAAAAGCAATGAATACAATAATTTCAATAACATATTTTGGAACAGTCTTTTAATATTATTTAACTGAATACACTTATAATTACAAAATACAAAATTATTATTCTATAAAATATGCATTATCTATATAAATCATTTTTAAGTACAATACTTATGAATACACATTTTATTTTATTTCAGATTAAACACTCTACATGTTTCTATTCATCATTAGATGTGTATGTTTATAACAAATTCCACGAAAATAATTTAAAAATGCTTAAATACAAAACAATTAATTAAAATATCTACAAAAAAAAATAAGAGCTCTTTAATAAAATTCACCTAAAGTTTCTTGCACAAATATTTAAAAGTAGTTTATAAAATAAAATTCTTATTCTACAGAATATGCATTTACTATGCAAAATTAAAAAAAATGCATAACCTAAGCATTACGTTTTTTATGTTATCTCAATTTAAATTCCATAAATAACTGACATTTTAAATCTCATTACTTAGAGGTAAAAAAATATATGTATATATATCGCAGCTGAGTCCTGCAAGTTAGCTATAAAAAAAAATGTAATTTAAAACTAGTCGGATGTGCCAATCCCATAACTTTATTCTATCTTACACAGGTTTCGCATACACTAAGAAGAATCAGCACCAATTTATATCAAGATCTAATTGAATCTAAAGTTTTATTAAATTCCGTGAAATTATTCTTGAGACATGACTATTGCTAAAATCATGCAAATTCTACAAAATGTCGCATAGAAGCGCCACCTGCTGGGAGATTTAGACCAAAATCTAATCCACAATAACTTATATCAACGTCTAACTGAATCTGAAGTTTGATGAAAATCCGTACATTAGTTGTTGAGATATAGCTATCGTAAAAATCATGAAAGAAGTGGAATAGCAGCGTCAGCTGTTGGGATATCTACACCAAAACGTAATCAGTATCTTTTTATTTCAAGGTGCAACTGAATCTGAAGTTTGATGAAAATAAATGCATTAGTTCTTGAGATAGAGCTATTGCGTAAATCGCGCAAAGTGCAGCATAGCAGCGCCACCTATCGGACGATTTTCACCAAAACCTAATCAACACCAATTTATATCAGGGACTAACTGAATATAAAGTTGTATTAAATTTTGTGTATTAGTTTTTGAGATTTAGTGCCCACAAAATGTTTGTTACATACAGATACAGAGATAGTCACAGACTCACAGATAGATATTTTCTAAAAACAGTCAAATCGTGTTCAGGACCTTCTAAAACGTATAAATTCGTTGAAAACCGGAAGTCAAAAATTTTCATGAATCAATACTTTCTTCTTGTAATGATAGAAGTAAAAACAAATACAATTTTTCAAATTACTCGTTTCATATATTTATTTGCGCAACATAAAAGATAAAAGAAATAATAATTCCTTCTTGAAGGCGTAACTAAGCTTTAATTGGAATTCTCAGAAACGGAACATTTAATAAAATTACAAATTGTTTTTTATTTAAATGCTTTCCCATTAAAATGTTGAAGTGCTGTTTTGAAAAGGTAACTGCTTTATTAAGGAAATGAAGAAAAAAAAAACATTAAAAAATGAACTAATATAAAACCTCTTTTTTATTCTTGAACGGAAAATAATATTTTAAATAAAATGTTTCGTAATTGCTTCAAAAGTGCCGTTACATTAAGTCAACTAGGAAATCGGGGTAAGGCAGGATAATACTTTGATGAGCAGTTACGAAATAAGTTATTTAAAACCTTTTTATGTGTTCATTTTAACTATAAAGAGGTTTTTTTAATTATTATTTAATGTTTTAATTTCGTTAATAAAACATTTCCCTTTTCTAAAGAGCAAACGGAAAACATTTAAATAATAAAAAAAAAATAGCAATTTCTTTAAATGCTGTGTTTCTAAGAATTCATTTTTGGTGTTTAATCTCAATGTTTTTCTTTAATTTCTACATGAAATTAAAATGCATCAACCATGATATTTATTTTCCCCCTTTATTCCTTTAAAAAATATATGTGCAGAAAATATGTAATTTTTGATAAAAATATTTTCTTTTCATTTTAACAAAAATAACTTTTATTAACAAATGATATTCTGGCAACTCTTGAAATACATTTTAGCTTCAAATATCCATTTCTGTGGATACATAAGTATTTTTTAAATCTATTCTTATAAAGCTACTCACGAAAAAGAAGTTAAAGATATTTACATTCTCAATTACAGTTAACCTATGAAATTATTATTAATTTTTAAATGATAAACTGAAAACATATTCCGGTTCAATATGTTTAAAGTAATGTGCTAATTTCTCAACTATTTATGCAACAGCTTAGAAATATTTATACATATTTATAGAACAGTATAGTTGATTTCCAAGAAATATTCATCGAAATTAGAAATTTTCGAAAGTTTGTTCACTTTCGTTGCATGTATGTCATCTATTAGCCTACGAGTGGGATAAATCTGTAAATTAAAACATTCAAAATATTTTTAACGATTTAGAGACTTTAATTTCTCTGCATTTGGGAAAAATAATTATTCACTGAAGCTTTTGTTTAAATTGCAGTTCCTCTAAAGTGCATTTTATAGCTAAATTTAAAATAATTGGTAAGAACATTATATTTACGACAGATCATTAAGATTTGAATTAAAAAATAACGAAGGATATGAATATACTAGGGCAGTGGTCACCAAATGGCGGACCGCGGTCCGGATCCGGACCGCCGGCCAATTTTGAACGGACCGCGGCTAAATTGTGAATAACAAAAAAAATAATGTTTCTACGCGGCTGGACCAAATCTTTTGTACCGCTTTGGGCGCCACCGTGATTTCGTTTGTGACAAATAAACAGTAGGATATTTTTTTAATTGGTTCGGTTATTTTATTTTTTTATTTAGAGATATAACGCGAAAAAAAAATTTCTTCTGTTTTTAGTCAAATAGAATTAGCTTGAGGTTTGCGAATTTTAATATTGTGTACGAATCATATTGTCGCTTCATAAGAAAATAACGTTAGTAGTTTTTATATATTTTTTTTCATTATGAACTCTGCCTTGCACATCCACGAAGTCACTTTCAATCGTAAGTAGGTATAATTCGGATAGTAATCAATCGAGCAGTGTTTTCTCTTTTCCTATGAAAGCATCGGATCTTTCACATAACGATGTCAAAGGCCGAAAGATTTGTTATGAGGAAGGAATCATTTATATTTTAAAATGTACTACTTTTATAGAAAATTGAAACATGTTGTTCGATTCTTCTTCATATAAATAGTAATTCCTGAAAATTTCATGCATTTATTCATAATAGGTATTTCGCTAATGTGTCCATCAGACTTACTTGTTGAGGGAGAAATAAAAGAAACCTTTCAAGTATTATGTATATTTCATTTGATACCAAACTTCTCTTTTGATAAGATTGAATGTAAATTTTCATAAACTTAACTGTGTGATGGGAATTAACAGAAGTTGTAAGAAGTTGTTTAAAAATGAGATATTATATTTGAAACATATTTTAAATATTATGCTTTTTTTTTCTGTTTCATATTTTCGGTATCGGTCTCGGACTTTGATGACACAACATCTTTCAGTCGGGCGGGTCCGGGCTCCAAAAAAGAGCCTGAACTCATCTCTAGAACTTTCCTTAATACTACCACTCCTCCTCTTCAAAACAGTTCGGCTTTGATCTTGAGGTATGAAAAACACCTGATTCCGCTCTCTTCCCCCCTCTTATTATTTTAGCCTGGTTTAGCTCTTGCATCAGTGGACGCGTTGTGTATCAATTTCGTTCTTATTCAGAGTTCTTTTTAACGTTTCGTTTCTTTGTTTCGACGATTGTGTTTGATTCGCATTATGATGGAAAAGAAGAAAAGGAAAGTTGAATTGGAAAACAGACAGTTTTTACCAGAATTGATTGACTTATATTGCTTCACGTTGACAAACCGAGTTGGAGTAGTACCTGTTTGTATTATATGTCAACAAACTGTAACTATAATTAAAAGTTCAAATATTAAACGACATTATGAGACAAAACACAAAACATTTGGCAAAAAATACCCGATAGGAAGTAACCTCCGGAAAAGTAAAATTCAGAGTTTATGTTCGGATTACATAACATCGACAAAAATCATAAACCGATCTATGACTTAGCAAGCAAAATGTTCAAAGGCTTCGTTGCGCATTTCTTGAATTCTAGCCAAACATATGAAGCTTTATAGGGATGCAGATAATGTAAAAGAGGGCATTCTGGATGATGGAAATGCTTTATTTGAGAACAGAAAGGCTATCGTTGAAACTATTCGACATATTCCATTATCTGCGTCTTCAAGCACAAGGAATACACAAGTTTTTTCCGAGTACTATTTTACAACTTTAAAACAAACTTTAGCTACCACAGATTGCTATGCATTGGCTTTGGATGAATCTTGCGATATTACACATACAGCACAGCTAATTATTTTTGTACGCTATCTGGACAGAACCCGTGAATTTTTTTTTGAAGAACTACTGACTATTTTGGCTATGTCAGGAACTGCTACAGGAGAGGATTTCAACCAAGCTGGATTGCACATGAAAAATGTAATATCGGTAACAACAGATGGGGAACCGGCAATGCTTGGGTATAGCAAAAGCTTGGTTCAGCGACTCAGCAGTGGTCCAAAATGCAATGGAAATTTGATATCCTAGCACTGCATCATTCATCAAAGTGTGTTGTGTTGCAGTCTGTATCCCAGTCTTCAGAATAACATGCAAACTGTGATAGAAATAACTAATTTCATACGGTCAAAATCATCTCTTAAGCACTGTCAATTTAAATCATTTCTTAAAGAGACTTATGTTCAGTTTGATGACTTGCTTCTTCACAACAACGTGAGATGGCTAAGTAAAGGCTTGGTGCTTGAAAGATTCTCCGCAGTACTGGAGGACATCAAAGAGTTTCTTTCAACTAAAGATCACAAAGTAGCAAATGAGAATTTAGGTTTCATCAATGACGTTGAAGAAAACGTGGCAACCATAGCATTTTTGACTGATCTATTTATGTACCTGAATCTCTTAAACCTCAAACTACAAGGAAAAGGTAAACTTGTGTGTGAACTTCTCTCAGAAATAAAATGTTTCTGAGAAAAGATTGACCTCTCCTCCGAAGGTATTAGAGGAGAACGTTTACACTTTCCACACCTTAAGCCAGTTTGTGACAGTAATGAAGGCATTGACATCAACCAGTTCGAAGATTTTTTGTAAAAACTTAAATCTGAATTTCAAGTCAGATTTTCTGATTTTGAAAAGAATGAGAACGTTGTGCAGCTGGTCAACAACTTTTTTTCACTTATGCCTAATGGCGTATGGACGAATGAAGTGGCGGATGTTTTCAAGAGCAACAAAGCTCCCTTAAGTTGGAAATGATTGAGTTCCAACAAGATATTGTTTTAAAGAACAGTTATGCTGAGGTTGCAAAAACTCTTGGAAGTGACCAAATTTGCATTAAAAATGTATGTGAAAAAAAATATCCATAAGTAATAGCTTTAGCCATAAAATTGTGTACCATGTTTGGTTCAACTTATGAGTATGAAGCAGCAATCTCAAAAATAAACTTCATTAAGAATTCCGTACAGATCTTGACTCACAGATGACCACCTTAACAGTTTGATGAGAATCCGTTGCACTAACTTGACCCCAAATTTCAAGAAAGTTGTGCAAAATAAAACGTCTCATTGAATATTAACCACAATGAACTTTAGTGATCAATCATTTTGTATTTATACCTACTTGTATTGGTCATAATGAGTTCTAAAAATCATAATAAAAAATTGGTTTGGTTATAATGCACTTTATTTCACTGGTATGCATTGCGTTATGCATTTAAGATAACAAATGATTTCAAAGAAAAGCTTTACTAAACAAAGTAGGTGGCCTAGGTTAGTAAAAGGTTGATAGCGTAATGGATGGGGTGGGGTGGGGTTGGGAGAGAGAGTACGGGAAGACTTAAATATTCCGGACTGCGTAAGTTTGACTATCTTTTGAAACGGACCCATGGGAAAAATAATTGGTGACCACTGTACTAGGGTATCCAACCCTGGGTTACAGAATATAGGGAGAAAACATATTTTTTATTGAAAACGCTATTATATTTTTTACATTTAATATATATTTTTAGATACATAAAATTACATAAAATTGAAATAGTAATAGTACAGGAAATATTGAACGTGCTAAAGTTTTTTAAAATTTTTATCAATGTATCTCAAAAATAAATGACTCACTACACTATACAGCTCATTGTTTACATTACCAAAATTAAACATTATTTCTGCAATGGTTTGTCGGTTGCACAAACCAATGAAATTTTGTTAGTTTAAACTCAATAGAAAATATTCCCTAATACTATTTATTATATAAGATATAATCATCGTAATTAAAAAATTTCGAAAGTATGTTCTGTTCTGTCGCTTTTCATTTATAAGCCTACGAGTGACATAAATCTGTAAATTAAAACATTCAAAATATTTTTAACGATTTAGAGACTTTAATTGCTCTGCATTTGGGAAAAATAATTATTCACTGAAGCTTTTGTTTAAATTGCAGTTTCTCTAAAGTGCATTTTATGACTAAATTTAAAATAATTGGTTAGAACATTATATTTACGACAGATCATTAAGATTTGAATTAAACAACAACGAAGGATATGAATATATAAACATTCTAACTAATCCAAACTATATGAAATAAAATCCTTTTTGTTTTTATTGTTTATAAAGTATGAAAATTATATTTCAATGAGTCGTTTTCTGTTAATTGATTTAGTTTACATTAACATACGCAATATATAGTATGCCCACTAAAATTCCTTGTCACCCTCTTAACTTCGGAACGGCTGCTGCTATATTCATATTGCCTTGTGGACATTAATGCGAAGAATAGAACGGTTAAAACGCGCATTCGATTTTTCGTGATTTCTTACACTGTGACATCATGAAACTTGAATGGAAGGAGAAATAATTATCTTTAGGACAAAACACGTCACCGCAATGTGGCACAGTGGTATCGCTTGTGATTCCCAATCAAAACGAAGCATTACGGACGCTTATGCCAACGTGTCACCATCTATGCTCCAACGTGTGCAACGTGAAATTCAAACAAGGTCCAAATGTGCATTGCAGCTGAAGTTTGAACATCTCAAATAAAGGTATATTGTTTCAACTAGTTGTTTTTTCTTTCTAAGATCGTCTTGTCACGTCACAGTGTAGGAAATCACGAAAAAAACAAAAAAAAAAAACAAATGCGAGTTTTAACCGTTCTATTCTTCGCATTAATATCCACAAGGTGTTTTTTTCGTACTAAATTGATGATGCTCTACAACTTTGCAAATCACTTTGTTTCCCTATCTTTTTCCGTATTCGTGATAGGAATACTAACTCCGTAGTTTTTCCACCAGGTGGCGCGCTAGGCGATTTCATTCAGCACCGCATGGCTACTTTGTTACACCTAGACACTACTTTTATGAATATAGCAGCAGCCGTTCCGAAGTTAAGAGGGTGCCAAGATAATTTAGTGGGTATACTGTGTATATTTTAATTACACTTGATTTTATAACCTTAGGCACTATCCAATTTAATTATAGAACACTGATTTAATGTAGACTTTTATAGCAATAATATCTATAATTAAATAACAGTTTATAAAAATTAAATAAAATAGCTTAAGAATATCTTTTCTAACTAATTAAATTTAGTATTTGTGTGATAGTAAAGAGAATTCATGATGAAAAAAATCTTAATTTTTTCATATTAAAACCACTATTATTGTATTTCAAAGATGAAACTAAAACTCCAATTTATAATAGATGTTTAAAAATAACAATAAAATCAAAAATAATTTACTAATCATACATAATGTCGAATAGTTTACTACTATTTTAGACAGTTTTGATAACTTTTATATTATCTTTATAGATTTAAATTTTTATTCATAAAAATTATACAATTATAAAAAATCCATATAATTAAAAATGCTTTAATATTTCTTATTGTTTTCGCATAGTTATACAAATATTTTAATTATCTTATTAACTCATTTGAAATAAAAATACTTTTTATGCCACTGCAAACTTTTTGCTCCATTTTACTTTACTATTTACTGTAACATAACTTAGTCACTTTTTTATATGTTTATCTCTGAAAATTTAAAGGTCATATAGTATTATTAAAAACGTAGCTGGTTGCAATTTCATACAAACAAAAAAAATTAAATAAATGTTGTTGTAATTCCATATTTCAAAATTAACGTTGGGTGCAATTTTATTCAATTAAAACATTTAAATATATTTAGCAATCAAAATTTACCGAAAAGGGAAAAACTGTTTAAATGCAATATTTCGATATCATATATACTTATATTTTATCAATCAATCGCTAGATCAAAATTTGGTTGAATTATTTGCGTTAGATCTGGAATAACTCCTTGTACATAAGACACTTTATACATAGTATTTTGTTGCGTAAAAATATGAGAAAACATACAGCAAAGTTTTTGGTAATTTCCACTGACAAAGAAATAATGCGCGAAATAAGAAAACAGCAAGAGTGAATTCATTATGGAAATAGCCGTCTATCTTTTATTGGTGGAGAAACTACATCATATCTTGTTAGTGATAAAAGGTTTCAAATTATAGTGCATTGGAAATATAGAGCAGATAATGGTTATTCTGAAATAAGAAGGATGAAGCATAGATTTGTTTTTTTATTTGTTTTTTCTTTTTCTTTTTCCATTTTTTTTCCTTTTCCTGTTTTTCTTTCTCTCCTTTTTTTCTTTCTCTCCTTTTTTTTCTTTCTCTCTCTCTTTTTTTATTTTATTTATTTTTCTTTATTTTTCTTTTTTATTGATAACAGAAATTATTTTGAGAATAATTAAGTTACAAAGCATGTTATTATAATTATATGTAGTTTCACATTTTTGAAGATAATATTGTATTTCATATATCAAAAGAGAAAATGTTCAGTTTTGACTGTTAAAAAATTATATATTTTCCGCACTTTACAAAAGGTGTTTAGAATCTAGATATTCATAAAAAACATTGCTTCTGGATTTAAAACAGGTATTTTTTCATGGGCTTCTTCAATTGGATCCGCGGTTCGAAAAATATGGAATAACATATATTTTAACAATATACTACAAATGTTATCCCTATCAATTCAAATAGCATATTTAATATAATTAAAGAAATGTAGACTGTTGTATTTTAAACTAATAATTCATAGTTTAAAATACAATCATTTACATTTTTTCAATACTTTATTCTAATATTAAAAATACCTGTAACATATTAAACCCAACAACAAATCTCAGGACAATTGTGACCACAATTATTTTAATAAGTAATAAATTAAATGAAAAAAAATATATATAATATATGCAGGAGTGCAAAAATCTAGGCGCCAATGGGCCGGTTCCCACCACTAAATTTTTAGTATTTTTAGCCTAATAATAATACTGATACAGTTTACGCGAAGTATACTAATAAAATTTGACGAACAATACTAATAAAATTTAGTGGTGGGAATCAGCCCATTGGCGCATAGATTTTTGCATCCCTGTAATATATGTATATATTGAATGGACACGGCACTTAATACAATAGGTCATAAATCATGATCTAGTTGGGAAAACAATTGAAGATTTAAAAAACGTTTATTCAACAGTAATATATAAAAAATACAACAGTTTATATTCATAAAATAATGATAACATAACTTGTCAGTATAAACAATTTATACTTATTATTTGTAATATATCTGCACACACTAATTTTAATAAATCAAGTATCAAATATCGCTCCCAACGGAGTCATACTATTTTCAGGAAGGCAAAGCTTCAAGTTCAACTTTATGTACTAGTGTACCTATGCAGATTTCTTGAAGTGCCGGCAAAGTTCGTACTGACATTGTTTATCTTCAGTAGAAAGTGATCAGTTGAATGGTCTTTGTGCATAGATAGATTGAGCAAGAGGATTGGATTTTTTACAAAGTCCGTTGCACTGGAATTGGTTTGCCAAGCCTTTAACTTTATGAGTCATAAATCGCCATTTTGGGGCATAAAAATAACATATCAGATTAATTCCTTCAAATGAAAGCACTTTTAAAGTTAAACGTCTCCATTTGAAGCCACAATAAAGAGAACAAAACATATTTTTCTTATATTCACGATACGTGATATGTTTTCAAGCTTCAGGAATAAAAATAAAACGTAAACAAGAGTCAACACAAAATCATAAGTTGACAAATTAGAGCAATTTAACATGTGAAATGATAAAATGAATGTTTATAACCATTTGAATTAATTATAGAGTTAGTTCTAAGAAATTCTTTCTTATAAAAAACTATTTTATTTGAGTAATCTCATATTTATTCGCATAAAAATATTTCGTTTGATAAGGCAAAACATTTAAGCATAACTTATATGCATAATTTGTTTTGGCATGTATTCGAAGAAACATACTTCGTGGACCAAAATTTTTAAATAACGATTCAAACAATATAAGTTCTAGCATTTGCCCAGGGATAAGTAAGTAATTTAAATTGATAACAGAGATCTTTGATCTCATGTATGGTTACAAGAATATAAAATTATATAGAAGTTACAAAACACCACGTGTTATAAAAATCTTGAGCAAAAGTAAAACGCGATAATGAAAAGATATACGGGCAATATATTAAAGACACGGGGCAAAATATTAATTATTATTTACGGTGATGGCTAAAAAAAATCTAAATTTAAAAATTAGAATGTGTTGCTGCTGTTCTTTTTTTTTACAGTAACTTCTAATAATTGTAAAATATTAGGGTTTTTTTTCTACGCGATTTAGAGCTGCAAGTGTTCAGTGTGTACACCATCACATTCTATTTCTGTGAACAATCGTGGTATTGCGCCTGATACAGTATTAAAGGCATCATCTACGAGAATACTTCTCAATTCAGCCAAACTGCGTATTTTAATGATGATAACTTTTTGGGGATTTCCTCTAATAACATGTGGTTTAAAGTAACTTCACAGCCAGAAATCACACGGTGTTTTTCGGCGTGATTCTAATTTGGTATTGTATAAGCCTTATACATACATACAACACCTCCATGGCATTACCAATAGCAGAGCTGCACGCATATTCACAATACCATTTCGGTTCAGATCTAGCGTAGTTCAGAGCCGTTCTGATTGGCTCGCCAGATTCAGATATCTAGACCATAGTGATTTTTAATGTCTTGGAAGCACTGGATTGGAGATTCAAATGCAATTTCAGATGCAATCAGAGATATTCCAATACAATACATTTAATAATTCTAATACAACGTTTTAGATAAATTGTTTTTGTTTTTGTTTTAAAGGGCGCGAAGCGATTATACATGCGTTGGTGATGACGGCTTTAACGAATTTTATGAATTAGTGAGTTTGCTACATATCGAGGTAGATGCATCTAGTGATGTTTTTTGTTGTTGTTTGTTTAATTTCATTTTCGTGAAACGCTCATACATGTGTTAATGAAAGGCTACATGATATACAAAATACTAAATTACAAAGTTTGCAAAGTTTACAAATCCTTGCACAAACAATACTAATAGTATTAAAAAAACGCAATATGCTTCATTGCGTTTCTAGATATTGAACAAAAATATTTTTTGTTGTTTATGTACATATTTTTTGAATTATTCAAAATACATTTAAATTGTGTGTATCAAAAATACTTGTAGCGTGATGCAGTCTATCACCGTTTCGAAGGTATCCAAAGTCAATAGGGTCTGGATATTTAAATGTTGATAGCCTATCTGAACGGATCTGAAGTACTCTAGGTCTGAACCGAGTAGGTAGGTATTCGGAATATGCTAGCCGCGTCCACTATGGTCCATATTTTAAAATATTTTTTTCATGCTATACATTATTCCTTATCACGGTGAAAAATAATCTGCAAATTGCAAGTCTCTCTGACTCATACACCCTTTTTAGTCAGATTTTTCTTTCGCTCGGGTCTTTTGAAACATCCGGTATATGTGCTTTTAAGAGAAAATATATATACGTATATGGAAACACGTATGTTTTGTATTCTTTTTTTACGTTAAAAGCAGCAAATACTTCCTGTATGTTTCTATTTCATCGTTGGAAATTTTATTATCTCATTCTCAGTACTCACATTTCCCTTTGCATTTTGTTCAGAAAACTAATATATACTATTTTTAAACAACATTTATGTTACACTTTAAAAGAGGAATTGAATTTTTTTAGGTAAAAGTACTCAAAGTAAACTGACATAAAAAATGTTTGAAACCGTGATTTGTATACAGAAAAAGAAACATATATTTTGCAATAGTTTGTGTTGTAGTTTATTTTATTGGATACAATATTTTATTTTTATTTGACAAAAAGTTAAATTAAATCCATAAGAGTATTTTTTACGCCTATCTTCAAGAAATGTACATATATTTAGTATAACTCGTACTTTTTGTAATTTGTTTCTAGTTTTAACAGTCAAATGCCTAATATACATTTTCTTTTCTTTTATTGGAAATCTTATTGTCTTTTCTCTTAAAGTCGTACCTTTCGTCACAAGAAAAATATCGACAGAACAACTTTTAAAGAGAAATATTTCAACATTTTTGTAAACAGATAAAGTTTGTCTACGGAAACTACGTTTTATTTTTAAAGAAAGATTTTCTACTTTTTATTTGATTAAGGTTTTAGAATCAAATTATTTTAAACAAAATATATTTACTAATGCTTGGATTTCTTTGAGAATAATACTAAAGAAGATACTTTTTACGTTTATTTTTTTCCTTATTTTTCGTGTCATCTAACATTTTTCGAAACTGTTATCACGTTACGTTTTAAAAGACGAATAGAAATGAAAAATTCTTTAGGGACAAACAATTACTCCTTTATCTATCGACGGTACGTTAAAGTACCTTCAAAAGAAACTTGTTATAAATTTCAATTAATACATCTAAGCCCAGTGTCATGTTTTGGAAACAATTTTTTAGGTTGCAGCTTCAGTATGCACGTGCAGGATGGCTAGTGGTCAGGGAAAAATACAGTAAAAAAAGAAATTTACCGGTACATTCTTATAGAAAAATTCAAAGTGATTATTTGATCGAAAAACGAACATAGATTTTTCTATAAGACTATACTGGTGTTTATCACTTTTTTGACTGTATTTTTCTCTGACCACTAGCCACCCTGACGTGGTTGTGAAGGGAGTAGTGCAACCTAATTAAAGATGCTGAATTAATCAAAATTAAGTTTATTTAAGCAGAAAGAGTAAAACTATACTTCTAATATTCTAAAAATTACAAAAACATATAGTGTCAATTTTCGAACTTCGTTTGTCCCTACTGTCTGTCACTGTGTTAAAAAATAATGATGGCAGTCTCTTCTAAACCATGGACTACTTTTATTTGGATATTTCTTCTCCCATGGGGCTCCTAGAGCAGAAAAATATTTTTAAATAAATATTTCTTTGACACGGTTGGGGCTAGAAACTTGAGAAGCAGGTTATTTTTAGTATTTTAAAAGAAATAGAAATTTTAAAAAGTGAAATGAATTGAAAACTTTCTAAAATTCCAATTAATCTAAAGTAGTGTTTCCCAACCTTTTATTGGTCACGCTCCACCGAAACATCGTATAAATCAAGATCCCCCACAACCCTCCATACACTCTGTAATATATATCTCTTGTAATTTAAAAAGTGAGCATTATTCATATAGACGACCAACTGTTTCTTAATAATAAATCAAATTATTTCACGTTTTAAACACTTTACAACCTAGTTGAAAAGTGTTTATGACTCCGGTTTGTCTGGCCGTAAGGCCGTCTGCCGTCTGTCCGTGCTCTAACTCCCGTAAATATGCTCGGATTGCCCTGCAATTTATATATGTTATTGTTGTTATCTATAGCATGTTCCTTATTTTAACTGAAGTGTGTAGCACTTATAGTTTTTTACAGGGACACTCAAAAGGATTCCGTTACATTACGGTCTATGGGGAAAAATCATTTGCGGTTTATTTTAATGATGTTACACAATTTGAAATACATTGTAATTGATATATATCACTAAGGTGCATTACAAGAAGTTTACTACAGAATATTGTGTGTATAGCAGTCATCGTTCATTTACAGGGACACGCAAAAGAATTCTCTACTGTCTGTTAAAAATAATTCCTGGAACTGCGTTTTAAGTTGCTGAACGCGATTTTAAATTTAACTCACTTTATTTCTATTACTTGGTGTGTATAAATTCTGTATTTCATATACAGGGCTGCACAAAAGTTTACGAACACATTTCCGTTTGTTGACAGAAACTCCAGAAGTAGAATTTTAAACTGTGCTACGCGTTTCCTAACTAAATTAAATTTAGCATCCTATGTAGTATATATGCAAATCTATAGATCGTATAAAGGGCTGAATAAAAGTATTTGGATAATTTTCCGAATATTGTATATGTTGGAAATACCTAAAATTACGTTTTTAAATATGTTATGTGTTTTCCAAATTGTTTAATTAGATATTATCCTTCATCTTATTAAACGGTAATGATTTGTAAAATTATTTTGTAAGCCTTGAAAAGTGTTACATAATCTATGCTTGACGCATGATCTTCCGTTCTTGTTTAGATTATCAAACATGTGACTTTGTCGTTCCTTGCCAACTTATCTCAGTGATATCATCTACATTTTTATCTTCACAAGATACTTTGTAGGTATTCGCCCATTTGACTTTAAAATTAATAGTACTGACACATTTTATAATTGATTTTAATAACACGTAAATAAATGGTTGAAAAGTTTTGGACACTAAGTTTTCTCTCTGTGGAAAACACAAAACATAAGAAACATTTCAGAATTCTCATCCTAATCAATTTTAAGAAGCCATTTCCCCCTCTCCTACACTGCTTTTCAAAATGATATGAACACTATGTTTTTCCAACACGACAAAGAAAAAAAAATATGCGAAAAGAACTTGACTCAGGAAAGTTAAAAATAACACACATATTTATATTTTATAACAAAATATAATTAAAACAATTGTTTTTAGAAGAAGGAAACCGCATTTCTCCATTTTGAGGTGTTGCATGGTGACATGGGCACTAACAAAAATACAACTTAGTAGCTAGTGTGTGCACCATATTTTTTAATTAATGCAAAAACATGATCAGGAATGGAACGGACCAAGTCTCAATGTATTTTGGTCGATTTCTTTCTAGTGAGAGAGGATAGTAGATTTTTAATTCTGAAATTACGGCCTATAGTTTTCTAATTGAATATACTGCTTTTACCATTAAACTCCACTTATTTTCCATTGGGTTTAAATCAAGAGAAACAGATGGCCGTGGCATCACATGAACACCATTATAAAGGAACCAGTCCCAAGTTCTATACCGTATGGAACTATTCCCAAGTTATATTTACCGTATGGATAGATGCATGCATAATGCCTCAGCAAAAGGTAAAACATTACCTTCAAGTAGATCTTGGTAGATTAATACATTTATGATGTCGCATCATATATTATTCAATTTTTGCAATTTTAGTAATTATTCCCCTCTCATTTAATTACTTTTTCCAAATTTGTTCCCCTTTTTCATTATTTTAACGCTCACTGTTCTACAAAAATACTTTTTCATTTTCCTTTCCCACCATTTTGTTAAATTCAATGTAACAAATTTCATTCCGTTTATTCTAATATCCTTTTAATTCAGTTACACTAAAAATATTTCTATTCTGTCCTATGTAAAGGAAAATCGCTACATTTACCCTTTCAAATAGCTAGCATAAGATTTACCATCTGCCATATCCTTATTTGGTCACACAGTTCAATTGCTAACTGATTTCTTCATACACACCCTTTTTAATTACAATGATTCCCAAGCGCATCTGAATAACTCCGGTTCAAAAATATCTAACGTACTTATCAAAGTCATAACAATCTCTAAGGTTCGCGGGTTCAAGAATGCGAAAACTGTTCCGAGCCCCATTTGTGTGGTTTTGCATTCCCATGCATGTTGGCTACCGCCAATATATTCGTTAGGATAATTTATGCCAAAAATCGCTCTGTTCTCTAAATTTTTAATTGTCTTTATGCTCTGTTTGGAGAAACAATCGCCATATTGTAACCTTTTGGCGAAATGTAATTTTCATTCGACTTCATGTCATGATACAAGAAACAAGCACTTCTCTCGTTAATCATCTTGCTTTCAACATGTAACTTTTTTTCACGAATTGTGTTACGGGCCCGGGTGCCCTGCGCTGCCATGGGCAGCCAACGTTTTCCTGTACTTGTGTGCAATATCTATAGAACCTGGGATTTATTAAAATACCTTCATCTACTCATGTCTGCTTATTCTTCCAAAAGTGCCTATTCTCATTTCTCATGAATTTATAGATTTCTTGGAAGGCAATGATGATTTTAGTTATCAAAATATTCATCGTATCAAACCCACTTTACCACGACCAAGAACTTCATATTACAACATTCATTCGGCTAAAGCAGGACACGAAATTTCCGCTTGACAGCTCACCATTGGCGAGCAAATATTTAAGGTTGGCGAGTAAGTTTCGTCTTTTGAAATCTTGTGCTTCAAATCAAACTGTATACGTTCAGACTATCGTGCCTCAATCTAGCGACACGCGGAAGTGTTTTAAAATCAAGCGACGGCATTTATCTTCCAAAAGAAGAAAAATGCTGCGTTACCCTCTTCCATTTCTCTCCAACGAAAAAACGAACTCCTCCCGTCTGCATTCGTTACCCCGCTTTCGCACTGCGCAAGAGCCAAGGCTGCTTTTTCGCTTCCGAGGACGAATCTGATCGCTCTTCACTCCTGCGCGAAGTGAATCAGGTTTCGCCACCTAAGCTCAGCTGCTTGAAACACGGTAAAATTTATTCGCTTTCTACCGAATTTTTAAAAATTTAAAAATTGCTCATATTTTTCATCAATGTAAAATATTCTGGATTTAACAGACAGTTCCTTCTAACAATGGTCAATTTCAATTCAGTTTGTCATAAATAAATAATTTTCTGGGCAGATGTGGTGGCCGACGTTAGTGTATGAATGAATCTAATGATAGTGGCGAGCAAAATTTTTAGTCCGGTTAGTACCTTTTCAACTGAAATTTCATGCCCTGGGCTAGAGGGAAGTACAACATTGACTTTATTAATAAATCCATATGCAGGGCAAACAATGAGTGATAACCCACCAACTCTGCTGCCATTGGAAATATTTCAGGCACCTTGCACAAACCGTACCTAACTGTTGGAGATATCCAAATTGATTTTTTCATCAGAAAATATTACTATTTCATATTTGAACTTCCAGGACATCTGATCTTTCTTTTAATCCAGGCGATTTAGCTTATAATTTTTAGCCATACGTAGTTGGGGTTTCCTTTTCTTGTACTTTGATGTCTTAGAGCTGCTGTCTATTTTTGATAAAGTGATTTTTGACTCCGATATCAATGGATCTCTTGCCAATCTGACTAAACTTGTTTTTCCATTGCTCAGTATTTTTATAATGGACAATATTTTCCCTTTTGACAGCTTTCGCGGATGTCGTGTAGATTTCAGCAATAATTGCAAGTGCATTTTCAATTGTTGTATGCGTTTTTAAATTTATCTAATTGTTTGCATATTACTTTGCGTGTATAAATTTTATAGATCATATACAGGGCTGCACAAAAAAAATCTCGAGTACATTTCCGTTTATTGACGGAAATTGCTGAGGGGGAATTTTCGACGCTGCAATACGTTTCCTCACTGAACTAAATTTCAGCAGATTATGTAATATACATACAAATCGATAGGAGCTTTACAAAATAAATCTGATATTATTCCGACTGTTGACGGTTTTTTCTGAAATTGTGTTTTCAAATGTGTTGCGCGTTTTTCAAATTGTTTACTTAGACATCATTTTTAATCTTATCAATCTGTAAAGTTTAGTTGCTGAATTCTGAATATATTGGAAGGTGCTTCATAAACAATGCTTAACGCATGATAGGTTCAAGTTTCAGTCTTCGATTTGGTTTCAGTCTTTGAATTTCTCGTTCGAGAACCGAACACTTGTTGCACAATTGGGGCGTTCGGAAACTAAGATTCTACGTTATGCCGTATTACAAAATATTTCAATAATATATTTTGCAATCTAGTACATTAAAGCGAGAAGCAAAAGTCTTAATTTTTCAGTGCAAATTCGACCTCACTGCGCATATCTCAACTTTTTTTGAAAGGTGAATAACGCAGGAAATAGAATTAAAGATGAATCAAGAGAGTTGGGGAAAGAATATCTCGCTTATTAGTCTTCACTGCTCATAACCCTATCCTTAGGAAATACTCCTTTTAAATTGTTCTTCCTTCTATTTTTATTACCCCTTCTTGGAGGGAGCATCCATTCTTCCACCTGCTTTGTTTGAGAGAGGTGTGAACAAAACGGAAAGGGCGGGATGCGCTTTCACTTTTTTGAAGGCTGGAAAGGGAAATGAGAGGAGATAACTCTTCCCTTCTATAGAATTTGAAAAAGTGTATTTTTCTGGGGAATAAAATTTATTTATTTTACAACCAGATAATAATATTTCTAACGTAATTTTTCACGGTCTTTTCACGATTCTTATTTATAACCATTAAATGTTTCAAAGGGTTTGGACAACAAAAGCTTTTTCTTATGTTGTCTTACGAGCACTTTTATCACTAATTGTCTGTATTTTTTTATTTGCGGTTCATTTATGGTTTTATCACGGTTCCGGGCAACGCCGGGTGGGTCAATTAGTATTTATTAAAATAAGACAACTGTTATCAATTTTACCCTAACTGAAGTAATTTTCGTACGACTGCAAACTTCCTCACTTTTTTATTCAGAGACATTAAAAAATATCACATTTTTAATTTATCTCTGTGTGTGTGTCCGCGTACAAATTTTAATATAATTGCTCAGATCATCACGAAGTAAGCATGTTATCTAACGTTTATTTTTAAAAATGATACAAGTGACATTTATTTATTATTAACTAACAAAATCTACGGCTTTGCTCACGCAATTCTTGAAAAATGCCAAGTGGTATTCGTTGGCCTATTTCCATTAGAGGAAAATTTACAGCTACAGATAATTCAGAAATTAGTAATTAAGCCACACTAATTAAGCATATTTTTGTAATGACTATATCACAGAAATTGTAATTTTAAAACTTTTCTGTTATCCTGCTCACTTTAAAATTTCATTATTTAAAAAAAGTTCTATGGATGCATTTGAATCTCTAACGTAACAGCCATGTAAAATTTCAAGTTTCCATCCCTAACAATTTCAGATAAATCAATGTTTAGAAGGTGTTTAGAACTTTTTCACTTTATTTCACTTTTTTAAATTTATTTTTTTTTAGAAACCGTTTTTAGCGAGCACTGAAATCTTAAAAATAGCCACCATGCCAAATTTCAACTTCCTATACCATCAGCATCACTGAAATCGCAATTTTAGAAAGTTTTTTGTTTCTGCACCATTTTTTAATTTCGAATTTTGTAAAAACTGTACTGTGGACGCATTTACGTATAAAAAATAACAGACATGTTAAATTATAAGTTTCTATCGCTAACAATTTAGAAAAAATAACATAATTTATAATGTTCCACTTCGAATTTTTAATAGACTATTTATACCAAGCGTCTGATTCTTAAAAGTTTTCAACTATACTAAATTTCCAGTGTCTAACCCGAGTAAATCCAATTAAATCGTAATGTAGAACGTGTTTAGATCGTTTTTCGCTCATTTCAGCCTGTTAAATTTTGATTTTTTTAGAAACCGGTCTTAGCGAGCATTTGTATTTTAAGAGTAACCACCATACCAAATACGAAGCTTCTATACCAGCTGTATCACATAAAAAGGACAAAATTGTCCTTTTACATTTCGCATTTTTTGTAAACTGTTCTGGGTGATCATTTACGTGAGTAAAAGCCAGGCGAAATTTTAAGCTTCTATCCTTAATAGTTCCAAAAACATCGTAATTTAGAACGGTTTTAGAAGGCTTCTCACGCATTTCACTCTTTTAAATTTCGATTTTTTTTCAAATTGTTCTGTGCGACCAAATCAGCAGCCATGTAAATTTTTAAGTTTCTACCCCTAACAATTACATAGTAATTGCAATTTAGAACGCTTTTAAACGCTTTCCGCACATTTCACCCTTTGAAAATTTGAATTTCTTTACAAACCATTGTTAGCGAGCATTTGTATCTTAAAAGTAACCGCCATGAAAAATTATAAGTTTCTAATCCTGTTAATTAAGAAAAAAATCGTAATTTCCGACGTTTTTTCCTCTTTTACCATTTTGATTTTCGATTTATTTAAAAAAAAACTGTTGTATGTGTGCACTTGTGTCTTAAAAAGTATCAACCATGTCAAATTTCAAGTTTCTGTCCTTAACAATTTTATAGAAATCGCGTAATTTAGAATGTTTTTAGAACAGTTTTCCCTCATATAATTCTTTTAAATTTGAATTTTTTAGAAATTGTCGTTAGAGAGCATTGATATCTTATAAGTTACTATCTTGCCCAATTTCAAGTTTCTAATCTCTTATGTATAGTAAAAATTGTAATTTTAGAACGTTCTTTGCTCTTGCAACCCCCTGAGGGTAGTGGCACTGACATAAAATATAGCCTGTGTTAGAGCACAGACTGTTACCATAAATTTGAGAGCATTACGTTTAATATCGGTTCGGTAGTTTCAAACATTCCATAGAAATTGCAATTTAGAATGTTTTTAGAACACATTTAGCTTATTTCACCCTTTTAAATTTCGAAATTTTTAGAAACTGTTCTTAGAGAGCATTTACATCTTATAAGTATCTACCACGCCAAATTTCAAGTTTCTAGTTCCTTCAGTATAAAAAAAATCGAAATTTAAGAACTTTTTCCCTCTTGCGCCCCCCCCCCTGTGTAGTGGAACCGAAATAAAATATAGCCTATGTTACAGCAGAGACTGTTACCATCAATTTGCCACCATCACTTTTGAAAATGGTTGTGTAGTTCCAGTGATTCCATGGAAATTGTAATTTAGAATGTTTTTAGAACACTTTTCGCTCATCTCAACCTTTTAAATTTCAATTTTTTTTTTAATTTGTTCTTAGAGAGCATTTACATCTTTTAAGAAACTACCATGCCAAATTTCCTGTTTCTAGCTCATTCAGTATAAAAAAAATCGAAATTTTAGAACGCTTTTCGCTCCTGCACCTCCCCCCCCCCCCGGGGGTTAGTGACACCGACATAAAATATAGCCTATGTTGGAACAGGGATTGTCACTATCAATTTGCCACCATTACTTTTGAAAACGGTTCTGAAGTTCCAGAGATTCCATAGAAATTGTAATTTAGAATGCTTTTAGAACGTTTTTCGCTCATCTCACTCTTATAAATTTCGATTTTTTTTAGAATTTGTTCTTAGAGAGCTTTTACATCTTATAAGTAACTGCCATGTCATATTTCATGTTTATAGCTCCTTCAGTATAAAAAAAATCGATATTTTACAAAGTTTTTCGCTCCTGCACCCTCCCCCCCTGGGTATAGTGACACCGACATAAAATATAGCCTATGTTGGAACAGGGATTGTCACTATCAATTTGCCACCATTACTTTTGAAAACCGTTCTGAAGTTCCAGAGATTCCATAGAAATTGTAATTTAAAATGTTTTTAGAACGCTTGTCACTCATCTCACCCTTATAAATTTCGAATTTTTTTAGAATTTGTTCTTAGAGAGCTTTTACATCTTATAAGTATCTACCATGCCAAATTTCACGTTTCTAGCTCCTTCAGTATAAAAAAATCGATATTTTACAAAGTTTTTCGCTCCTGCAACCCTCCCCCCTGGGGATTGTGACACCGACATAAAATATAGCCTATGTTGGAGCAGGGATTGTCACCATCAATTTGCCACCATCACTTTTGAAATCGCTTCGGTAGTTCCAGAGATTACCCCCTACAAACAAACAAAGAACCAAACAAATAATCGTTATTTCTTTATAATATTAGTATAGATATTATTTTTATTACAAGGTGACGAAGTAATTCGAATAGATTATCATCTATGCACTAATTTTTGTTTGAAGAAAAGACTATTCACATCATAAGATTCGAAGAATCAACAAAATTTTAATTTTTCAATTTAATTTTGCTTATGAATTAGGTTTGTAATTTGCCTATCCATCTGTTTCTTTCTGTCTGTCGGTTTGTTTATTCCGCCCACGATTTATATCTAACGGCTTATATTTACCAAAGAAAAAATAAAGAATATTTCAATAGCCTCTGTTCAATTTACCACAAAGAGCGCATTCTTGGGTGTCAGCAATTTGAATTGGGTCTTGACTGAAATTTTATAAATTGATTCAATTTTATAAAATCTCTTAAATGGACAGATAAAAAACTGTCAATGTTGGCGCCAGTGGGAAACCGTTTAATTTACAGAAAATAGCCACATATTTTTATTAAAACATTTTTTTTTCTGTAAAAATTACAAAATCCACATATTTTTACAGAAAAAACTGTTTTTCTTTAAAACAGTTATTCTGTGAAAACTACAATATTTTTATGTTAAATTTATAGATTTTTTTACAGTGTACTAAACATTGACAAGTTACTTAGTATTACATTTTAATCTTTGTCATATTTGGATTTATTTGTAAAGGCAAGACGTAATTACTATTAAAAAAAAAAGATCAATATTTAATCTTTATATTAATATGCGTACTATTAATTTAGATATAAATGATATAAATAAGTCAGAATTTATGTATAATATAAGATATAATTTTTTTTCTTATTCTTTTCTTTTTTTTTTCTTGACATTATGTTGATATTTTATACTAGACGGGTGTAGAAAAAACATAAACGAATGTGATTTCGTTTGAATTACTTTCTAAATGCTAGAAATAATGCAAACTCGGCGTTTCATTGTATCATTATAAAAAACGAAAGTAGTAATTTTATTACGTCATTTTATGAGAAACTAAGTTAATTTGTAGAAATACAAACAATAGATTTCTATCTTCGAAATATTTATTAAATCGTTAAAAAGTAAATTCACAAAATAACAATAATAATAATAATAAAACATTTTACCTTTTATATGCAGAACTTGCAAGCATTAAAAAAAAAACACTTACCTAAATACAGTATCTGTATATAGCCTTTTCAAATTCAAATAAGTTTAAAATTATGCCTAAAATAAATGTTTTTACTATATATGTCTACCCTTTTTGACGTCATGCACGGTACTCTTTTCCCTGTCGATTTCATTAGAATTTTCTTGTCTACATCGGGTTACATCGTGAACGATTACCTCCATGGTTTAATATTTTAAACGTTCAGAATGAATGAATATTTTAATTTTAGAAAATCTTCAGAAATGTTAACATTGTTTAAAATGATGATGTAACAATATTTGTCTGTAAGGCGCAACAATAAAAAATGAACATCCACAATGGACTCAATAATGCTACAAAAAAGTACAAGAGCCTGGCCATATGAAAAAGTGAAGCGGGAATTGTGGATGACAGTCAAATGCTTTTTATTTTTATTATCTAGATTAAATATTGTTTATATTCTTAAATTCAGCATTCAATGCATTGTTGTTTGATAACAATGCATTTTAAATGATGAAAAAACGTTTTTGAAGAATACCACATTGTTGCCGAGTTTAAAGTAAAGAATACACATTATTATAAACATATTATTCAAACAATGTTTTCTGTAACAATGTCACTGCTCTCAGAAAAGCCACTGTGATTAGCTTAAAATTGCTGTTTCTTATCTGTTAAAGCTGCTATAAAGTGATATGATTTACTGAATATTGGTATATTTTGTTGAAAATGGATAGAATAATATCTGCTGTCGAATCCCAACTTGACAAAATGTTGTTAAGATGCAGAGAACGATTTGGGTTTAGAATGTCCAAAGCTAACGAGGACGTGACTGATTTTCACGAAGGTGACCGTGGAGATGTTTTCACTCAAATTAAGCCTGTAACAGCAAATGTTGTTGGACAGAATGGAAACAATCATCAGTATGAAGGTGATTATGACTATGAAAGTATTTTCCCTAAAGTTAAATATGTCAAGGCAAAAGTAGTTGAAATGAAAGAAAACAACCGTGAAAGGGATAATGTAGGTGTTTGTAGTGAGATAAAAAATGTAGAGGCAAATGTAGTCGAAAAAAAGGAAAATAGCCCTGCCGATGATGATGACCATGGAGATGTTTTTACTAAAGTTGAGCCTGTAACAGCAAATATTGTTGGAGAGAATTTAAACAATCATCAGTATGAAGGTGATTATGACTATGAAAGTATTTTTCCGAAAGTTAAATATGTCAAGGCAAAAGTAGTTGAAATGAAAGAAAAGAACCATGACAGGGGCAATGCAGGTGCTTTCAGTAAAATAAAAGATGTAGAGGCAGTTATAGTCGATAGAGAGGAAAATAGCCCTGCTAGCGACCATGGAGATGTTTTCACTAAAGTTAAGAATGCGACAGCAAATATTGTTGGACAGAATGGGAATAATCATCAAGTTGAAAGTCATTATGACTATGAAAGTATATTTCCTAAAGTTAAATGTGTGAAGGCCAAAGTAGTTGAAAGGAAAGAAAACAACCGTGAAATGGACAATGCTGATGTTTTCAGTAAGAGTAAAGATGCAGAGACAAATATAGTCGAAATGAAGGATACTAGTCCTGCTAGTGACCATGGAAATGTTTTCACTAAAGTTAAGAATGCGACAGCAAATATTGTTGGACAGAATGGGAATAATCATCAAGTTGAAAGTCATTATGACTATGAAAGTATATTTCCTAAAGTTAAATGTGTGAAGGCCAAAGTAGTTGAAAGGAAAGAAAACAACAGTGAAATGGACAATGCTGATGTTTTCAGTAAGAGTAAAGATGCAGAGACAAATATAGTCGAAATGAAGGATACTAGTCCTGCTAATGACCATGGAAATGTTTTCAATAAAGTTAAATATGTGAAGGAAAAAGTAGAAGGAAATGGTGATAGTGATACTAAATCGTCAACTGATGTTCAAACAGGTAATGGTCTGTTAAATGTCTACCTTTGATATAATTATTTTGATTGATGAGCCAATTGTGTTTGTTTGCAAACTATTCATAAATTTATTTCGTTTGATTATTTTAAAAATAAACTACTATATAAAGAAAAAAAATTATAACATTCATACTGCACTATTTTTTATTTTTATTTTACTAAAAACATTTTTAATTGAAGTCATTAAACGCATTCAAATTACATCTAATTAAAAATTAATCTAAGAGTTGGTTTATTTTAAAATACATCTCACGAATGAGCATTTGATTGTTTCAATAACTAAAGTAGCTCATGAACGCTTTCAGTGTGACGTCAAACTGACTCTAAACAAACGGTTGCTATGTTTTATTTCCAATTTCGTTGAAATAATTCATAGTTATTTCTTATAGTTATATCATATGGCTATGTGTTTAAATAGTATAGAAGCAATGGTAATATTTTCTACAATTTATATTAAATAGAAAATGAAACAAAACAATGTTTATTTAGAGTCAATTTTTTCTCTTTTCAACTAAAACGTCATGACTGACGTCACGACCAAAAGCGTCTATAGCAAAATTTCCACAATTTGAAATTGATTCCCTAGAGAAAATTAAACAGGAAAACGATTTATCCTAAGATCAGAATAACAATTATATACCGCACTTTGATTTTAAATTAAAATGTGTCAGAAAAAAGGCATGTTTTCAATTGATGCTGAACATAAAATTAATACAATCAAGTTAATTTGAATTGTTTATAAAATATACGATGCACACAATATGTTCGGAATTGCATTTTATTTACTTATATATTTAATGACAATTAGTTTTATATTTATTAAAATCGTCTACTTTTATTTATATGATATTTAATATATTCCTTTCAAACCAATTTCTGATCATGTTAAATTGTATGTTAACAAAAATATATTTAACAGAATTATGTTTTCAAATGTATGTTGAATGAATGGATAGGAAATATATTTTAGCATCAAACCACGAAAAAAAAATTCCTGGATTTTACAATCACTCTTATGAAAATACAAGGTACACTCTGGTGCTTGCAGGGTTTTCAATATATTTTTTGTAGGCTTTTATTGTATCTTCGTATCTTCAATAGAATGTAGGATTCTGGCAACATAGAGACAGTTCGAAAAAAAAAGACATATATAAAATTTGAAAGATTTAAATATATATATATTACATTATTTGTTTGTACCGTTTAAATTATGCGAAACAAAAGACATGCACTATATTAGCTATTTTTAAACATTCGAAAAATGAGTAAATAGTGAAGAAAATAATTACAAATAAAATTTGTATATGGCAAAATAAGTGTGTGTGTGAGGGGGGGGGGAGGATAATAAGAAATATGATGAACAAAATAATGGAAATCAATGAGCGTTTAAAAGTAATTGCAAATCTAAATCTTTTTTATTTTAACACAAAAATGACTTGCAACATGGTACAAATTCTGCACTAATGTAAGTTTAAGATTACTCTTCGAAAAATAGTGGTGACCATTTAAAAAAACTGTACACACCACCACCCCCCCCTGGTTATGTCATACCCTGCGCGACTCTTCCTGGCTTAATATAAAAAAGTTACAGAGGTGCCAAGCTCTCGCTGATCTTTCGTAATATGTGGGTTAATTTGACCCAGGTTTAATACATTTCGCGCCAGAAAGTTTTTAAGAAATGAAATTAAATATATTCCATGTAGAAATTTGAAATTAAATAAATAAAGATTCATCAAATAAATTTTCTGGTTCGAAAAGTTGTTAAACTGGGTCAAATTAATCCACATATTACGGAAGATTAGTGGGAGAGTGGCATCTCTGATGCTGTATGGCAAAGATATTTAATATATTTGACAAAAGTCATGAAATGTGTAACATTATTTCATCATACAATATTTACATCAACGTATTTTTACATATTTCTACTTTTATTTTCAGCATCTGATGACGTTATTGATGTTTCTGAAAAGAGAAAAAGTCTTCGCAAATGGCTGCAAGAAAAGTTTGTGAATTTTAGCAGTTGTGTTCGTGCAAAAAAATCTCAATGAAATATTTCTCAAACATTTTCTAAAATAGCCCAGTTCTGCAAGTTGAAAAGCAATAGTATAGAAGTCACCAAGCAATAGCCTCTACTGACAATAGCATATATTGGAGTCTGCTGGGCGTGGGGTTTTACCAAATTAGTGTTCTTCAAGAAGCCAGGATTCAAAATTATCTTCAGTCTTTCAAAATTTATATCCCGTCAAACCGATGTATATAGTTTTACCATTATTTTTACTCATGTGGCGCCAATAAACTCCATCTCCCAGCCCAAAGATGTCTTTTTTCTTTTGTGTCATACTGTTTACATTATTGAGGTTGTAGTTTATAATAGTTAGTGATGTTTTTGATAGATACAGACGTACAGACAGCCAATAAATACATAAATAACTCATCATACATTGTAATCAACCAGACTAAAAAAAATAACCATTCGATTGGTATGTCTTTATTAAATTTACATTTAAGAAATTAGCTAACTGGAAGGATAGGGCGGAGGCATTTCCATACTTTAAAAGTATAAAAAAATTAAAATCCGATATTGTTTTCTAATTTGAAACTAAAACAAGAGTAATTGAATTTTTAATAATAAAAAAATATATTTTTTTTAATTTAATTTATAATATTTCGATTATTTAAAAAATTAATTAAAATACATGCCATTGACATCAGTTATTTCTTATCTTTAACTTTTTGATAAAAATATGGGTCGCAGTAGGACCACGCTGCTTTAGATTAAAATTTAAAATATCTTTTCACCTTTTCATAATATCTAAATACATTCATTTCTAAATACAATGACAGTGATCTATTTATGGATTTACTGATGAGTGTTGTTACTCTCGTTGACATATAATTGTTACATTATCGTTTTAATAGTTTTAATCGCAATATCACTCAATCTAGAAATTGCATTTCTCAATATTGGCATAGTACAAGAACACATTTTAACTTACATTTAACGTGGTTTTTTAGAACAGATCAACGGAAATATTTATTTAAAGTAAATGCTTCATGACAAATTGAATCAAAGAAAAAAAATATAGTGGTACATAATTGAGATTTTCAAAGTTCGCATAAAAATAAATTTGAAATATCTTTCAAAAATATTTAACTACAACTAGGATGATGAAATTTTATGAAATTTTACAATGGAATTTTTTAGGAATTTCATAGTTTTAAATTTAAAATTTGTAACTTTTAAAGCTTTAATTATTTCTTTAATTTATTTTGGTTCCACGAATTTATCACCTTCTTAAAATGTAATAGATCTTATAAATAAAAAAGTGAGGAAAGTGCGTGAGCTACAATCCCCAAATTTGAGGATGTTCTGGAATTTCAGGAAGTTTTGGCCGTTTTAGCTTTAATTATAGTCCCGTTAACGGGAGTATAAAAAACCACAAAACGGGAACTTTTGTGCAAAAATATTTATTCTGCAATTATTAAAATGGAAATAAGGGCTATCATTCAGATTTGTATGCATTCTAAAACTAGTCGTTGGGGGCCACCGTAATACTTATCCCTCACCTATATGAATAACATAAAATTTGAAAATAAAACATGTGTAAACTATTTACAAAATGCATTGCAATTCGAATAAAATCGTGGATTGATGACGTCCTAAACTTTAAATGCTCTATTACTGAATTGCGTAAAAGAAACATCCTTATAACTCCAAAATTGATAATCATATTAACTAACGGTTTACTGCGTCGGATTAAGCGTCACATTTCCAATTAAAAATATATATTTGAATTGAAATTTGAATGAAATGCAGTGTCATGAAAAATCGAAGAGTGTGGAAAAGAGGATTAAAAGTTTCTGGGCAACTCATTATCCGATCGACTTCATTCTTTATGCAAAATTTGTTTTTTTTATTGTCTTTTATATTCACTCCATAAAATAAACAATTTCGAAAATTTTTATATACCTTTTATCAGAACGAATATTTCGAGAGTCCGAAAATAATAGTTCCGTATAATCAAGGTTAATACGAGGTTAATACGATAATCGAGGTTAACCTTCTTCCCATTTATACATACTAAGTACATACCAAATTTCAAGCCTTTATTTCAATTTGTTCGGGAGATAGAGCGTTTACAGACACACAGACAGACGGACGCAAATTATTTTTTTCTAAAAATATTTTTTTCGGAATTTCCAGTGTCTGAAACTTTTAAATCCGTCAAAAATGTTTTTTCGATTTTCAAAACGAACCATATACTACGTATGATGGGTAAGTAAAAATCAGTTTAAGATGCCTGGCTACGTACTGTTGGAGGAATGTTTTCCAAAAATTGTAGTTGACTATTTCTTATACTTATTTATCTATTAAGATTACGAGTAGGAACTGTGAAAAAAAAAAGAAAAAATATTTCATTCATTCATAAAACTTTTGTTAGATGGAGGATTTTTTAGTATAATTTAGTGAAATTTGACACAATACGCAAAGCGCTCTAGAAGCAATTCTACTGTATGTATCTTAATTTCCTTTTTACACTTCATATTAATTACAGTGGTGAAGGGAATGAACTAAAATCTAACAGATGTTTTAAATATCTCAAAACTTATTGCATATCGCACCTGTTTACTTGTTGATTTTTATAAAATTCATTGACGTCATTTACAAAAGTATCTACAAAACAAAAAATAATTATTCCATAATTAAATCTTTAGTTCATTGCCTTCACAAAAGTGTAAACAATGTGCAATTTAAATTTCATAGATATATTTCAATAACGTTTGCACAAATCATGTTTTATGTATGGAATTTTCACCAAAAATTACATTTTCTAAAAAATGCATTTAAAGTTTAGATTTATGTTTTACTACATGAATTTACGATAATAGGCAACTAAACTTCACTATATTTATAAGACGTACTTTTCATTTCAAGTACTGAGCCTTTTTTTATTTTTAGTAAGCTATATTATTTTAGAGAAATTTTTCCGAACATACGGCGATTTATATAGTACTTCCGTTTTGAGTAACGGCTGTTCAGTAGTCATAATTTAGTGAATTTGAAATGATCCTTATATTCAAGTTCTTGTTTATAGATATTTAAGGAGATATATGCATGTGAAATACACACATTTTCTTTATATATGTAAAAATGACAGTCAGATTTTACTTTGAAACATTGAAAATTGGCTTTAACTTTTGTCTGTAAGAAGTATAGCCGTAAACAAACAGATGTATGTCCAGACTTTTCTCCCAGGGTTCTGTTTTTGTGAATTTGTGAAGAGCTTTTTACATTTGTGAAAAATCTAGTTATAATTTTGTGAATTTGAAATCATCGTTATATTCAAGTCCTTATTTATACATATTTAAGAAGATATATGTATGTAAAATACACACATCGTATTAATATATGTAAAAATGACAGTCACTTTTAAATAATTAAATTTGTGAATGATTCAGTTCGGAGACATGGTTCAGTTCGGTTATGAGAAATATAGCCGTAAACAAACAGGGGTCTGTTCAGCCTTTTCTACTAGGGTGGTGTTTTTGTGAAATTGTGAACAACTTTTTACATTTGTGAAAAATCTAGTCATTATTTAGTAAATTTCAAATGATCGTTATATTCAGGTCCTTGTTTTTACATATTTACGAAGATATATGTATAAAAAATACACATATTTTCGTTATGTACGTAAAAATGACAGTCCGATTTTACTTTTAAGTAATTAAATTTGTGAATGGTTCAGCTCGAAGGGAAAAAAATTTCGTTAAAGGTCTATTTTTAAAACAAAGAATTTTATGAATGGCCCTGGTTTTAGGTGAAAAGTTTTTTGACGTGTCTTGTTTTCAGATAAAAAATCTTGTGAAGGATCGTGTTTTTAAATAAAAAAAATGTGAATGGTGCTTTAAAGGACCCAATTTCTTCCTAAACAGATTCCTGACAAACTGTTAGAGTATAGAGGTGATTTAAACATTAATTTTTTATACTCTTATCCCTCTTGGGAGTTTCAGTAAGTTAGGTATTTTTCTCATACATAAATAAATTTATAGCATATTTAGTTGGTTAGAAAAGCTTAATTATACTAAACAGTTTTAACCAGTTATATATTTGAGCTTCGGTGGAAAAATATATATTTAAATTAATTTTGTAAATATAATATTAATTGTAACCTAAGGTTTTTTTAATTGAAATAAATTTCAATAAGCCTCAAATATGCAAATTCGGAGGTACAGCTCAATCTGCCAAGTAAGGTTTAACTTATGCTTAAAAGATTACCCATATCCTAATGCGTTTTATAACGATTAAAGGAAATTTAACATTAGTACTGCCAAACTTTAAATTTGCATAATTCCTTGTAAATCTGTATAAACTACTTGACCAAATGTTTTGCCGGATAATCCGAATATGATGTCAAAATTAGGTGTTAGCATTGTACATTTAAAATTTGGATATAATTTGTGTATGTAGACAGTCCCTCCAGAATAATTCATTGTAACAGGTTTCTAGAAAATAATAAACTTGGAGCTTTGGTGCAAACAGACAATCGTTGTAATAACAATCGTTCGCATTAATTTACTCTTCTTTTTTTGGGGGGAGGGAGGTGTTGGGGGTGCGGGAGGGATACTGTATGTTAGCTCAAATTGTAGACAACAAAAATATTTTCCCATGTGGTATCCTTAGGTACAATTTGCCAGTATCAACCTGTTAAGCTAGGCAAAAGCCTGGCCGGTAGGAGCCTGGTCAGCGGTCTAAAAAAAGGTACAGTTCGCCGAAGAATCTTAATAAGATGTCATAATTAGATGTTAGCATTGTACATTTAAAATTTGGATACAATTTGTGTATGTAGACAGCCTCTCAAGAATATTTCACTATAACAGTTTTTTAGAAAATAAGAAACTTGCAGCTTTGGTGCAAACAGGTAATCGTTCGGATTTATTTACTCTTTTTTTTCGGGGGAGGGAAGGGGGCGGGAGGGTTACTGTATGTTAGCTCAAATTGCAGACAATATTTTTTTTTCCTGTTTGGTAACCTAAGGTACAGTTTGCCGGAGAATCCGAATATGATGTCAAAATTAGGTGTTAACATTGTACATTTAAAAATTGGATTCAATTTGTGTATGTAGACAGCCCTCAAGAATATTTAACTATAACATGTTTCTAGAAAAATAATAAACTTGAAGCTTTGATGTAAGCAGACAATCGTGTTAATAACAATCGTTCGGATTTATTTACTTTTTTTAAGGGAGGGGGATACTGTATGTTATCTCAAATTACTGTATGTTAGCTGTAGACAAGAAAATTTTTTTAGAAGTTGATAGCATCTCATTTTAGCCAAACGCGTCAGTTAGAACCTAGTTATTCAAAGGCAACGATATAGAAAAAATCTGAAATGCCATGAAAATAATAATTCCCATAAAATATTTTGTAAGAGTCTTTTAATTTTATTTAACTGAATAAACTTATAATTACAAAATACAAAATTCTTCTTCTATAAAATATGCATTATCTATATAAATCATTTTTAAGTACAATACTTATCCAATACACTTTTTATTCTATTTCAGATTAAACTCTCTAAATGTTTCTATTCATCATTAGAGTGTATGTTTATAACAAATTCCAATAAAATAAATTAAAAATGCATCAATACAAAACAATTAATTAAAATATCTACAAAACATAAAATAAAAATAAGAGCTCTTTAATAATATTCACTTAAAGATCTTGCTCAAATATTTAAAAAAGTAGTCGATAAAATAAAATTCTTATTCTACAAAATATGCATTTACTATGACAAAATTTTAAAAATGCATCACATTTTTTATGTTATCTCAATTTAAATTCCCTAAATAAATGACATTTTAAATCTTATTACTTAGGGGTAAAAAATTATATATATCGCAGCTGAGTCCTACAAGCTAGATATATAAAAAAAATTCTACTGAAAAAGATTCTACAAAGAAATCTCCACTAAAACTGAAGTAAAATTCCGCTTCTTTAAACATTTTAGCGACATAGTTTCAAATCGGATTAAATATTTTTACATCTGACATCTCTGCTTGTTAATTGTGCAGAAGACTGAATAAAATACCCGAAAGCGGTTTTTAAGGTAAAAGTATTAATTGGCATAAATAATTAAAATTAGTTTAAAACTTGATATCTTTTAAAAATAAATATTTGTTTTGAATAAAAGAAGTCTTAATTCGGTACTTTTATTTTCGTTTCTAATTATTTCTTCTGTTAATTATTTATTATCGGGTGATTCCAAATACAGCTTATGACGATTAATTTTATATAGCTGGTGATAGAAATATACTTCCAATTACAAAAGTATACACACATCAAGTATAGCTGTTAGATACGGTATTTGTTTCAAGGGTCTGCATACATATTAAAATACAAAACTTAAATTACGACAATAAAACGTATACATATCAAAAATAATTTTTAGATATGGCACTGGTTTCACAAGGGACTGTATATATATTAAAATACAAAACTTAAATTACAAGAAAAAAGTATACACATCAAGTATAGCTTTAAGTTATGGTACATGTTTCAAAAGGGACTGTATACATATTAAAATACAAAAATTACAACAGCAAAAAGTATACACATGAAGTATAGCTTTTAGATATGGTACTTGTTTTCAAAAGTCTGTGTATATATCAAAATACAAAACTTGAGTTTTTATACGGTCTCTCGATCATAAAAGATATATATATATAAATATATAAATCCATGCTCATACAAGTAAAAAAATTAAAATTTCATTCTTCTAGAACCAAAATTTACTGAGTTATGATACTTTGATATTTGTGAAATTTAGGCGCTTTACGTTTTTAGTGCCGAAAAGCATCGACACACCCGTCCATTCATTGTCTCATGGAATGACTATTAAACACTCCGTTTTTGTAAGAAGTTTTTAATTTATGTGTAAAGATATAATGGAGTTTCTAAGGAGTTATAGTTTTCTGCACATTGTAGCAAATCAATGTTTCAGCAAATACTTATGCGTAAAAATTCAGAAACATATACTATTTCAAGACAGTGATTGTCCGTATTTCCCGTATGCTTGCATTTCATTAGCAAAAATACACAAAGGAATGCCAGCATTTATTCATATATGCAATCAAGTTTTTTTGGCTAAATATTCCAACTTCATTGTTTCTGAAATAAAAAGTTGTATTTTATGCTATTACTTTACTCATCGATCATTTTCAGTCTCTGCATGTTTATACAAGCTATCCTTCATTTTATGTTCGAACAATGCAGATAGAATATTATTGCGGCACCAATCCAAGATGACAACCCATGTTGTGCGGTTGTACTTTGGAAACATACAGATGCTATTCCTAATTCATGTTTATATAAGATTGCTTGCATGCTTGGCTAACATTGGAATTATTTCGGATAAAACGCCTGCATGGAAAAAAAATGACAAAGTTCCGATTTTGGCTAAATATTTCAACATCTTTATGTCTGCTAAATCTTTATGTATGCATTGTAAATCTATTCAATAAGTAGATAACGGGAGGTATAATGTACAACTGACCAATTTTCATTAGCTACTTGGAAAGTATATAAAATGTTTAATTAAAATTACACACTAATAATAGTAAATATTAAGTTATTAGAGTATAGTATTTTATATGTTATATTATAAGCGAATAACGATAAACTATTTTTGAATACGAAACGCTGTTTGCTCTACTTAGCTATTTAATTTATACACGAATGCTTCCTCGAATTTTTGTCAAAAAAGAAAGTTAACTTCATTGAGTTTAATTTCTACATATATCGAAAGTAAAGCTATGCACAAACTTAAAATTTTTATTTACAATAAGGCTTCAAAATCATATAAAATGAAACGATAACAGAGAAATAACAAAGACATAATCCATTAATACATCTTTTAACCTTTAATTGCATAGTGATGTAAATTTCCATCACTTTTTATTTAACTTTTAATAAATAAATCAACTTCTTCGCCACTACTATATTTATATAGAAATATTAATCCAGTAAATTTCCCATGAATTTTGTTGCTGAACAAAGTTAAAAATCTATCTTAAAATTTCTGGTGTCTAATATTTAATATATGTATAAAAAAACACAATTGTAAAAGAAAAAGTCATAGAAACTTAACAGCTTAACCAACACATAAACAAATGAACAACGAAGAAAGAAACAAAGCAGCAGAACATTAATGAGGTTTTCTTTCTATACGTAATGCCATCTATTGGATGCGAAAACAATCATTGCTATACAGCCTGTACAAAACAAATCACGATAGGAATTAAGGACGCAAAAAATCAGATTCTTCGAATATTGCAGTCTGGACTTAAAATGCACACATGTACGCATATACATCCTGGTATTTAAAATAGACGAGTTCATGACGTACGCAGGTGCGTCGTGGTGCTTAATATTAATTCAAAGTAATTAAACCTTTACTACATCTAACTAATTCGAAGTGCTGTAGATATTTTTCAATTACTTTGGTTTTAGTACATTTATTTTGCACATTACGCGATAAAATTGTTCTGAGTAATAATCGCGTAATAAGAAACTAAAATGAACTGATTTTAATGTATAATAGAAGAATTGGTGGGGTTTAAAATTTGAAACTGAGAAAATAACTAAAGTTTTATACTTTGCAATAAAATGCTACTTTGTTAACGATAAAATAGCACAAAATTGCATGTTACGTCCGGTAAAGACACACAGGTTATAGTCACATGTTGCCGCAACTCGTTCCGGCAAGTCAGGATCACTTACCTATTCTTTTGAAGATTATCGAATGGAAAGCAGTCCGAATATGACAACTAGTCAATGTGACGAACAAATGGACTCTAATAGCATCCTGTCGCAACGGTAACCAAAGGATATAACATATTATAATTATCAGGTCCATGTACTTTCTTAGGGACATCACTGTGAAGTCACTGTGAAGTCAAATGAATTCATTTAAGAGTCACTTGCCCCTCGTCACAAAATGGGTTATATCGACTTTACAGTGACACACACGGCCCACTGAATACTAGGCCTGGGCAATGACACAAAAATTGCGGCAATCGTAGGCTGAATTATTTCAGCGTGTGTACGGTCCCTTGATATCCAACACCAATAATTTCTAAAAGTTTTCCCCGCCTTATTTTGCTGAGACTCAATAAGTTAAAGAAAACTTTTAGAAAATACTGGTGTGTAAAATTATGGGACTGTACAAAGGTTTTACAAATTCCGCCTGCGAGCGCCGCCAATTTTGTGTCAGCGCTCAGGCCTAGTATTCAGGGGGCGGTGAGTGACACCATAATGACTCATTTTTCATGTCACGTGACGGCAATATGACCAGTAGGAGCAGCATTTGGGTTACCGTGGTGATATAATTATGTGGATTTCCATATCTACCTCCATCGGGCGGGAATCATTTTTCCGTATTCTTTACATTCCTCTGTTCTGAATCTCTTAGTAACTTTGGCACTTTTGTCTGTGTTTGGATCCTTCTCCTCAAAGTTCTTTTTTTCCGTTACCAGTGTGACAAAAGAATACTGTCAGTTGTACTATAGAAAGATGTTTCTTGAGGTTAACATTAAGCCGTTCTTCTTTACCTTATTTTTTCTCGATTCCTATTCTAAAAAGATTTTCTATGGTGAGTTACGATTCATGAAACTGGAGGAGTTTGTTCAACATTTAAATATTGTTTTACATTTCTCCTGATTTTTGAGACTAAACCTTAAATTCTACTATGACTCATGTTAAAATTGACAAAACATTAAAATAATAACTTGGCAACCCTGCTTCTTTATGACGTCCTCTGTTAAGAAATATTTCTATAGCGTAGTTGCCTTTTTCTATGTTCCATATATATACGTATATGAAATATAAACAGCACTCAACGCAAAAAATGAAATTTTTTGAATGTTTTGTTAATATTATTCCTTTTTGAAACAGAAGTACAACAAATATAAAATCGAATATAAATATTATTTTGTTACTTGGCAAAAATAGTCAATTTTTTTTTTTTTCCATTTTCTTGATAAGCTGAGATGTTATTCTTTTCCATTTTATCTGTTCGAAGAAATGCATAGTCAGGTCCTTCAGAAAAACAATGTTGAATCAGAATAAATATTGCAACTTTTGCATTCCATGCTAAAATAATATATCACAAAAGGAAAGTAACTGTTTATTTGCGACAGATAAATATTATATGTCAGCTTTGAAGCTTCGAGAACTTAGTTTCAAGTGCTGTATTTTATTGTTTAAAAAATGTTTGAGATATAAACACATTATTTTAAAATGCCTAATGCACATTTTAAATGCATTTTTTTAAACTGCAGTGTAAAAGCACATTATTTTAATGATCTTTTAGTATGCCTTTTTCAAATGAATAAATTATTTGTAAATACAGGGTGGTTAAAATTAAACTGACGGTACTCAAAGGCTCATAGCTCCGGTTCTACTGATCAGATCCGAATGGAACTTCAAGTATATGTTATGTAGATCATGCGGCGAAGGTTTTCGTAAAAAAAAAATAGTTTGAAATTTTGCTATCAGATGGCGCTGTATTGCTGAAACCATATGCAAATGAGTAGCTAATATAATTTCGCTATAAAAGCGATACGTATGGTTCAAAGAAATCATTCGTCCGCAGTGAACATGCCGATGAACAAGAAGGAACGCGCATTGATCAAAAACTTTTTTATCAGGATGAGAGCAATATGGTTTTAGCCATACAACGCCATCTAGTAGCGAAATTTCAAAGTATTATTTTTTTACGAAAACCTTGGCCGCATGATCTACATAGCATATAGTTGAAGTTTCATTCGGATCCGATCAGTAGAACCGGAGCTATGAGCCTCTGAGTACCGTCAGTTTAATTTTAACCACCCTGTATAACAGAATTCTTCGAAAAGATTAGTATTGTAATTTATAATGTCATTTTAGAGCATAATATTTATTTTTATGTAAATAATTAAAGTAAAAATATAGTCGCTGCTTTTTCAGTTTCTTTCACTTTTTCAGTCCAAAAAATCTCACATATATTATTGTAATCTTTCTCCTTGTTTCATTCTTAGCTCCTCAAAAATTATACATTTATTTCGTTTGAAAATGATACAATACTCGGGTCCGCAAAGTTCCTATTGTAGAGTACGAGAATTTTCAAAAGTAATCTTCGCCTAATTTATTTCAGAATTTCTGCCACTAAAAAAGACGAAAATTATTTTTCAAAAATAGTGATACTTATAAGTTGGAACTGTGCTAACCCTGAATAATTGTACTGCATTTACTTAAAAAAATTCAGAGAGTTTTCATGATACAGTGGAAAGTTTTTAAAAACACAATGTAATATTTTAGTTACCCTAGTAATACAATTTCTCTTACGTTTGCGTTATTATCAGGAACCATTTGAATAACGACCAATTGAGGGGGTCGGAACAAGAGAGTGCTAAGCCACATTTTTGAAGTTCTATCAATTTTCAAAAGTAATCTTCGCCTAATTTATTTCAGAATTTCTGCCACTAAAAAAGACGAAAAATATTTTTCAAAAATAGTGATACTTATAAGTTGGGACTGTGCTAACCCTGAATAATTGTACTGCATTTACTTAAAAAAAAATTCAGAGAGTTTTCATGATACAGCAGAAAGTTTTTAAAAACCCAATGTAATATTTTAGTTACCCTAGTAATACAATTTCGGTTACGTTTGCGTTATTATCAGGAACCATTTGAATAACGACGAATTGAGGGGGTCGGAACAAGAGAGTGCTAAGCCACATTTTTGAAGTTCTAAGATATTTAAATTTGAAAATTTGATCAAATGCTCAAATCAAGATATATAACATAAAGTTTTTTCGCCGATGTCTTGAGATATTCTGGATAAAAATATGGCAAAACTTTAACGATATTACTATTAAGTTCATTGTAAATTAGCTATCTTCATTGAGGGCATAAACGTCTGGGGCAAAAACGAAACCTGGGACATATGCTGCCACCAAGTGACATTAGAAACAAATTATATGTAGGATATTATAATTTACAATATTAAGTAACAGATTACAGTGTTAGATTTATTTCACCAAAAATGTGGCTTGGCACTTTCTTGCCCCGACACCCTCAATTTCTGGTTCGAAATGAATATTCTCTTGGTACCAGATAAATGACTGCTCTCGTGTTCTTATTGTTGGTGCAAATTGTTTCAATTTCATCATAGTGTTAACGCAACCATTGTATTTTTAAAACATCTTTCATAATAAAAAGAGAAAAAAATAATAAATGCTATTCCATTTTCATCAAATCAAATTAAAAGATATATATTTTTTATAAATATGAAATGTAAGATAATATCAATATATGCGTCTAACCTCGCAAGTCGCTTACCTATACACTGGAAATGAAGTTGCCAAGCAACTACTTATTTAAATCAGCTATCTACATGTTCCATCGTCTGGGATTCCATGGACAATAGAGGGTTAAGCTGCTTATTATTATTGTTAATAAGCAATTTTCACAAACAACACATACTGTAGATAAATAAATAACATTCCAGTTATATTGTACCAATAATAGTACAATTTGGTAGTTAACAACTTAAGCAGCTAAATATATCTCATACTGGCATATGTTGAAAAATAGAATGTCATTGAATATATTCGAATGAAAGAATAAAGCACACGTGCTTCTCAACTCCTCTCTAATGGGAAATCGTGTAGTCATGAAAGGATTATACTCAGGATTCAACTGCTGCAGAATATTCTAGTAATTAAGCACGCTAATTACTCTTTCCGAATCTGATTTATTCGCGAAGATTGAAAGCAATTTCCATAAAATTAGGAGTAATATATACGTAATTCATATATTTTATGCAGTTCATGGTTGAACACATATTGAAATACATATTTGAAGGCTTTATTTAGTTTTCAAATATTATAGTAACGTTTAGAACTTAGATGATTATGGGATTATTTTTGAATATTAGACAAATAAAATACAGTATGTGATATTGATTCATAGTTTATTTATTTATTTATTTTAAATAAAAGTAAGTAAATAAATATTTCCAGTAAATTAAGTATTTTGAAAAGATAGATCAATTAATAAAAGGCAAAAGATTAATATTTGTTTGCTTATATTGGGTAATAAGAGTATTTATGATTCTCAGTGACCGAATAAATTTTTACGTAATTAAAAATGGCCTATATAATGATCTATATACATATTTCGTAAATATATATTAACTGAAGAAATTACAAAATGCATAAATAAAACGATCTTATGGTATCTTGTGATTTTTAAATTTTTATAATACGAAAAGGAAATTTTTTCTTTTCGAAATACTGATAAAAATTGTAAAAACATAATATTTTACCGATATATCTGTATTTTATAATTCAATGCATGTTCATACGATTTTTTACTTGTGGATTCTCTTTACAGAATAACTATATTTAATCTATGAAACATATGCGAAAATTTGAACTTTAAAGATTTACACGAATATGGCATACAAATCAAAGAACCTAATTTATAATTAAGAAGATAATCAGATATAAAAGAAAAAAAGCCCAAAAAAAGGTAAAAAATGACATTCTTTTTTCTCAACCTTAAAATGTCCTGGAAAAACATATATTCTTATTTGTGATGAAATTAGATTGAAACCAATACATCAGATTTCTTGTAATACAGTAGAAAACACTATTACACCTATAAAAGGGGAAAATAGAGCAATTTATAAAAACAAACAAACAAACAAAAAAAATACTCGAAGAAAGATCATTTTCTTACCACAGTTGCCGGGTAACATGAAACTTTGATTAAAGTGATATGTGTGGGGCTTTAGCCTTTTTTTACTTTAACTTTCGTACAAATAAATTGTTTTTGCTATCGCCTAGGTTTTGTTTACATTTTGTAACAGCAAATAAATGTTATTTGTTTTCCTTTTGTGATTTGTAAACAAGTGTTCTTCATGAAAAGTTTGTAGTTTTTACTAGTTTTTTTTAAATGCTTTTAATTTCTATATATCGTACCAAATAAATGTTGGTTACATTACAGTTCAATATACCATCCATATTAGATTCACGAAAAATATTTTCAAAGAAACACGAATATTGGTTATATTTTTTATCTAGTTATATGTACAATGACTATAGCCACTGTTACACAAATCTTGACTTTACACTGAAAACCTTTGAAATTAAATTTGACTGTTATAGGAAAATTGGAATTACACTCGAAGTATTGGAAAGACAATTTAAAATTATTTCCGCGTATATAGGAAAATGCAAGGACCGCAAAGCTTTGACAATATTTTATGCAAATATCACTAATAATATTTAAGATATAGCCAAAGTATAGCGAATATTAGGTGAAGTATAGACAATACAGACAACAATAGCACTTTTTTTCTTGTTAGAAAAAGAATTTAAGGTCATATGTGAAATCTCGATCAAAATCCCTATAAATATTAATCCTGCGCAGATGATCGAAAACATTAAACGAGTTTAAAATAGCACGCTCTAGAGACCGGTTGTTTAAAACTTGGCATTAGTTGTATTTACAATGACTAGCCAATTATACACAAATCAAGAATTTACACTGAAAACCTTTGAAATTAACTTTCAATGTTATAGAAAAATTGGAATTACACTCGAAATATTGGAAAGAAAAGTGTAAAATACTACGAATGTAGGAACGACATTGGAAAATGTAGTGACCGCAAATTTGGGACATTATTTTATGCAAATATCACCACTAAAACGAAAGATATAGCCTTAATATAGAGAAAAAAATTGATAAAGTATAGACAATACAGACAATAATGGCAATTCTGTTGTTGCGAAACGAATTTAAGTAAACATGTGACATCTCGATCAAAGCCAGGGCTACACTAGACACCGGACTGGCTCATTCATTATCATGACGTCACAAAATGGTGGCTGGCCGCGACCAGTGATTGGTACAAAGCGACGCGTCGATCGTTTTGTGCTAATCGCTGTATGTCTTTCGTTTTGTCCTTTCCCTTTGTACCAATTGCTTGTCGCGGCCAGCCACCATTTGTGACGTCATGATTATGAATGAGCCAGCCCGGTATCTTGTGTAGCTCTGTCAAAGCCCTTATATATATATTAAGCCTGCGCGGATGATCGGAAAATTTAAACGAGTTTAAAATAGCGCCCTCTAGTGGCCGGTTGTTCAAAACTTGGCATTTAATGTCCAGTTAGCTATGGCGAAATATTCGTGGCAGTAAAACATTAATTCTTGTTATCCCAATTTTAAAATATACAAAACACATTAATGTTATTTAAATTTTTATTTATTCAAATTTTTAAATTTACCATTTTATTTTCGTTAGTTCTTTAGAATTATTGATACAAAAGTCTTCATGAAATAGGAAAGCTTTTAAAACGGAAAACATGAAAATAAATCTTTGCTTTAAACGAAAAAAGCGTTTTCTGTAGCAGTAGCTGTGTGGTTTTCCTTCAAAGCTCGTCTGTTTTCACAACTGGCCGCAAGAGAGGAAAGTGGCACTAGTGTGCGCTAACAAATTTAACCTGTACTGCGTACCCTCTAAATGTAATCGCTCTGATGTCGATGAATAAAATGAAACAATTTTAACGCAATGTTTAAGGCTATGTATTTCATAAAAAGACAAATCTGTAAATATTAAAGTTTTACCCCTTAAAATGTACATATTGTAGTATATATATATAACATGAAAAATAAATATTTTTTACATATGTTTATTACATACAGCAGCTTAGTTTATACACACTTTGAATAATTTATTTCATATTGTAGACTTTGTAGACTTTACACAAAAACTACAAAACCTACCACTTTAAAATCTAATAAATACCATTTAATAAGAATAGGAAAAATAATGGATGCCAGTACATTAATATTGAAATTATAAAAAAAATATATTATGTATTTTTTAATGATTTTCAAAATATATTAGCTATTTTGTTTTAAATTTTATTTCCTTTTAAACAAAACATAAACTAGTTTCCTATTATTATTAAATTGAATGTTTCTAATGACTATAAGCATTTTAAAGTCATAGGGCTTGTAATTTTTTAATAAAATGTAAAAAAATATTTAAAATGTTTATGTTTAAAAAAATATGTAGAAATTAAGCAACTGTATTTAATAAACATATGAAAATAATAATTATTTTTATGCTATATATATAACTGCAATGTGTATATTTTAATGGGTACAAGTTTAAAGATTTGCTTAACATAAAATACAAAAAAATAACAAATAATATAAAAAACAAAGAAATACTTTACAAACATAAATGAAATTACGTATGAATGTCTTATATATAAAATTACAAAGTAAAATTTGTTTTCATTCTCTCATTACATATTCTAGAGAAATAACAAGCCAAAATTTGGATTCCAAGAATTAAAAACAAAGACTTTCTTAAATCTGAAGAGTGATAAAAAATATTAAAAACGGTTTTCTTTTTCAGCGCCATAATATCTAAGCAATATATATTGAGAAACAGAAAGTTTTTTTTTATTATTTGTTGAACAGTGATATTTATTTACATTTTAAAAATCATTTATATATTGGATTAGGTCTAGTAAATGAAAAATAGTAACATAAAACGTTTTGATGCATATTTTCTTTTTTCTTATCTCAAGTTTTCATCTAAATACTGAAGTCTTTGCTATCATATTTTTATAAAATATAATGCATCATATCGGGTAAGAAAAAAAAAACGAACTATTATCGCTTCGCGCTTGATTTAAATAATTCTATTCTCGCGCATATATTCACTCAATTTAGATTACTCACTACGCTCCGGTTCATACAGATCCATTAATCTTCACTATCTGTCAAATAAAACAGCTGGCATATTCATTCTCATATATGATTATATAGGATCAGATATGGGGGTTTATGGTGCATCGGAATTGATGTCAGAATAAAATTTTGCATTATAAATGTACCAGTATTTTAAAGAGATGATATACGCTTGATAAGCGATGATACAATGATAGTTACTTACTTAATAGATATACTTTGTTATCAGTGAAAAAAATTAAGTAAAATAACCTTCTGAAAGCATATATTATCAAAAATAAACATATGTATTAAGTAAATATTTGTGACATGAAGAAGAAGAGATTATGTATATTTTACTGATTGTAAATCTAAAGAATGTAATACTGCATGTTTGAGTAAAATGAATTTTTTAACGTTTGATCGCATTTCAAAGACTAAACAAATTTGCCCTCCAAAGAAAATGCATTATTTTAGATTTACCCGTGAATTCTACACTAATGCGAATTAGCACAAGCTTTTTTTTTTTCATTTTTTTTTTCATTTATTGGCACTTTTCTTCAGAAAATGAAAATTTGATGAAAATATATAACACAGTTTAATTTTAAATTAAATTTCGTATAGGAATTACATGTTATATTTCATTATCGCTATATTGCCGACAAAATTATATGCCGTTGAAGTTATAGAATCTCAAATCGAACTAGTCCACTGAACCGTAGTGTGGAGTACATATATGTAAACTCAAAATTATATGAAAACTAAATTACTTATTTTGTCATATTTTATACTTGCACTAGAGTAGAATAGATAAAAAAATTAGAAAAAATTCTCTTTAATTATTGCTGTAAACGAGATATACATCTAGAATTATAACTTATGCTATATAAAATTACGCTATATACCTATAAAACAAAAAAACACATCACTATGTATGTATTCATCTACACAAAGAAACAGGAATGACTGCAGATGTAGATCTACAAATTTTGTAGATCTACACTTGCAGTCGTTGTTGTTTGTTTCCTTGTTGCTGTATTTTTGTTTATGTTTTTTGTTTTTATATTTAACAAAATTAATTTAGACCCTTTTAGGTTTTCTAAATGCGTTGCAGTATCTGTGTAATCAATAAGCTAACCAATTATGTAGCGCAAATCGGAAAGAAATAGAACTTGAGTTATAATCCTTATAAGACTACTGCATAATGCTGAACGAACATAAAGTGCATACACTTACAATGAATGATCAACCTCGTGGCTAGAATAAACGAAGCCTGCAGCAAATATTTGTTTTGCCTCTACTAAAATGCAATTTTATATATTTATAGTATCCTGGATTACACATTTTAAATCTGTATTTCTGGCAACTATTTTATTTGTCAGACCTTCGGTAGTGAGCCGTAAATTGCCTCCGAAGAACTTTACTTTCATGACCAGCTGTTTTTAAGAAAATTCCAAAAGAAAGCCGCTAACTTTCTTCAATTTAAACTACACAAGACTCAGAACAACTGAAGACAAAACCATTACACGTATTCAAAATGTTACTGGAATATTAATGTAAAATAATAGCAGGCAATAATAAATGAAAAAAAATTCAAAATTTGACTATTAAACGTAAAAAGTATTCTAAGTATTATTTGTATTCAAATCTATTAAGAGTATAATTATTTTGTAAACAATAAAAATTATTTTGTATCCTATTATTTTACATATATAGACACAAATTATTTTGTATCTTGTACATTAAAGTCTCTTTAAGTGTTCAAATACAGAATATTAATTTTAGAGGAAGGCAGGGCAAAGTGGCCAGGGCGGACAAAGTGGTCACCCAATATAATGACGTCACCAGAACGCTGGCATTGCGTGGTTTGTGGTCAAACTATTTCGTTTGATGGCAGTGAGTAACCAGATAATCGTTGAACAACGTGGTTCCATGTTTCATGATTTTAGAACGTGTTTTCCAGTTTTTAAAGTTTGTGAGCTAAGGTAACAGACTTAGATTACATACTATTAACAATACCCTGTTGTACATGCATTTATTTATTGAATGTGTAAGGAAAGAGCATGTTTTCAGATTCACATTGGTGGGAAAGTGGTCGCTGACTGTTCATTAGTTTCCACTGTTGAACGTATTTTCTGTCATGGCTCCCAAACGGGCAAAATCGTCAGGGTAGTGGCCGTTTGGTCAGATCAAGTGGTGAAGGTTGTATCAGGTGCAATGTTTGTTACCTCTGGGCTCATGAGGCCTGTTCACTTCGCAAAGAAGATGACGTGGAGTTCATTTGCGAAAAATGCAGTGTTTCATTTTGATTTATAATTTTTTATTTGGGTTTGTCAAACTCTTATTGCATTTTCATACCCTTTTCAATCTTTCATTATGTTTCATACAGTTTGTTATGATAATAAAAATGTCCTAATCATTTAAATAGTGTTTTCAATCTTTTTACACCTGTCGGGCAAAGTGTCCATGGAGTGACCACTTTGCCATTTTTTGGAAAAAATCAAATTCTCACTTTCACTTTATTATTTCGTAAAAATCATAAATACTAAATACCCTTACATTTCTAAGTAGTTACTCTAGTTCTATGGAAATCGTCAGTTTTGTATATGTATTTTAAGGAGTAACAAAAAATCACAAAACTTTTGGGTGACCACTTTTTCCTAAAAAAGACATCATACAAAATTTAAACAAACTAGTGAGATATACAAATGAAGGCAAAAAACGTATTAATGACACCATAATATCTGTCTTTCGAAAGAATTTTGTCTTTATTGTTTGCGCCTGCAGAGGAAATACAAAGTTATTTCGAAAGGCCTACCAAATCACTTAATTTTATGCTGTTATTAAGAAGTTCTTTGTCTTCTAAAATACATCAATCATGTCGATGTACTCACAGTGACTAACTTTGCTGCAAATAGCTTGAAAGTTTTTCATCAATTAAGTTTACAGGATTAAAGAAAATAATTGAAATGTGACGCCACTTCTGCAACTAGAAATAACGTTTCTAAATGTTACTAAAAAATGAATATTTCAGTTATGTCGATACATTTGCTCTAGAATACATTTTATTGTACGTTATGCAAAATGCAGTCATTGGTGTGATTTACTGGATTAAATTGTCAAGTCTGAATCACCAAATATTTGACATCTTCCACCGATTTCCAAAAAGTCATCTTATTACCATGTGAGAAAAATAAAGACCAATCAATCATCAATCAGATTTGATTTCTTTTCCTGTAAGTATTAGTTTAGCAGAAGTCAGCTAGATAGCTATATTTATATTGAAAATCTTTACTACAAGTTACATGAAAGTTTATCATAACCTAAGTCTCACAAAATAAAATACAATATGACATCAGTCTTGATCTAGCTAGAAGTTACGTCACTTAACATTTGATATATTTTGATGCATGTTGGTACATTTTCAGAAGAATAATTTGGATATATATGAAATGAAATGTTATCATGAACTTGATATACTGTATAGAAGCATTGTGTCTGCATGCCCAAATCCTTGACATCTTGTACCTTTTCGCAGGATTTCCCTTTTTTCACGGAGATTAAACTATAGATCGTTTCAGACCTTAATAAAACTTAGTTTCTTCTTCAATAAACATCAGATAAGACGATGTCATATATTTGGATGTATTCGCTGTAAATAGCATGTCAAAATTAAACTTCAATAATTTAATGAAAGTATTAAGCTTTCTCATCAACTGAAAGTATCCCGTTCGCTTCAGTAAATGTCTTACAGCGCATTTGAAGTTTTGCTTGCCGTGTCATATCGATAATTGATCATTGAAATTGATCATAAAAGCTAGTGGCACATTTCCCATACTATATTCTGACAAGGTATTTTGTTTCTTTCTTAGTTATGTACATTTTGTTTAACATGAAACTTGTATTTTAAACGTTATATAAAAATTGTATAAAACCACTACATAAATTAGTTTAGTGTAACAAATTTAATCTTAAAACGTCTACCAAGGTGCTTGAATACACCAAGAAATTTTAAAATTACCGCTGGCTTTAATACATATCACTCAAATAAATTATTTTGTGTTTAATAATAATTTTCTTTCAATTAAAAAAGTATTTTGATTAAAATATGTCCACTTTAAATATTTTTAAAAAATCATACTTTTTATTTAAAGAAAACTTAGAACGCTTAAACATTTTCCACTAAACGTTTAAAAACAATTCATATTTAAACAAATCTGTTAACAATAATACATAATTTATATTTTAAAGGAGAAATTAAAACATAATTCAATTAAAGAAGGTTTTTTAAAAATATTAACTAAAGTATATGCATATGACAAGACCATGTATTTTCCATCTTCCTTTTCTTGGCAATTGTTTATTTACTCTCAATTGTTTCAAACGCGTTTCGATATTGAATATTTGTAACAAATAAATCAAAATATTTCCTTTTATTCTAGAAACGTATTGAAGATGTCATGTGAAGGGTTTTTCTTATAGCAGCAATGCATTATTTATGTTCTCACAACACATACATAAATTAATGGAATAAGAAAATTATATTTGCAAGTACAATTTACTTTAAAAATATTAAGTCCATTTATACTGTATATTTTTTTCTTCCGATGCATTAGTAAGCATTCTAGCTAAAATAATGGGTAAAAAGATTTAAGAAATTATTTTAAAAATATGGTTATTCTGTGATTTATAGCTTGAAACATATTACTATTTATCATTGTATGATTTTCTATTATTGTTAAGTGTTGTAAACTTTAATTTGCAGTAAATGATTGATAAAAATATTTAGAACAAAACAATACGATTAAATCGAACGGATTCGGGAAAATCCGTTTCAGGCAATTTTATATTTTAAGAGGTACGTCTATTATAATTGTTTTTTTCTATAGAGTTAATGCTAAAAAAATCGTAAATTTCATTTTCATGCAGGATTGCGTTATCGACAGATCACGTTTTCAGAGTTTTTACTATATTTATTCTATTTTCTGCAAACACGTCTGGTATAACTTAACTATCCTACCCTGTTGAAATTTTATTAAACCTCGTTAAAAACATTTCACACCAGAATTTTTATTTAAAACTAGTTATTTAACTTAGTTCTCTGTGACTGTTATTTAACTTACTTTAAGAATAAATTTTTGGATCGAATCGAAGGAAATAAATTATAGAAATGTGTCGATTCGACCCATTCAGGGTCGGAAGGTTTAAACAAATATATATTTATAAAGTGTGTAATTAAGTATCATATTATTTTCTTTATTTTCTCCTTGACCGGAAATAATTTTAACTAGTGAAGCGCATGTAAGGTTCTGGAGCAAGGCTAATTAATTTGCAAACATTCATTCGTGTCTTCAACCAGGCATTGATAATTTCTAATTTTGAAATTAACATTACGATACGAATACTAGTTTATAACACTGGTCTAAGATTATAAATTTACCATAAGGCCTTAACAAATCATTGGTCTACTGTATTGGTGAATAGTACAGAGGTCTCCCCAGTCCAAATCTCACATGTTCTAAATTACGTAAACAATCGCACCCACGGATTTCATTTCACGTTTTTAATGCTAAGTATTAGTCTAAGGCCCTTATGATCAATAATTTCTGCGCAGGGATACAATTTGTGTCAGCTGTTTTTACGCGACTCATGCAGGCCATGTCAACTGTCACACTCTTGAAGGAAGTATATTCCAAATCTGGGTTAGAGGTTGAATAAAGTGACGTGGTACCAGTAATTTACCAAAAGAATTTCTAACTAATAAGAAGGAAATCTACTTCTTATTTGCCCCATGAACTCTTTCGCTGGCTGGTGGAGATTTACACTACGTGTACGGAGCCTTATCTTCTTTACGTTAGAAAATATTTTCCCTTGACCACGTGATCGTGATGTAGATGGTATTTCCTCCATTGAATGTTCATCGGCCGAACACATTGCATAGTTGCCAACCTCCCGATTTTTTTAATACCAGTAAAATCATACAAACATTTTCGCTTTATTAAATAGCAGAAATTGCACGATTTCATAAAACAAATTTTTTTTCATAAAAATACTGGTAGAAAAAAATCGGGAGGTTGGCAACTGTGCCATAATTGCCAACCTCCCGATTTTTTGTGTACCAGTAAAATCTTACAAAAAGTTTCGCTTTATTAAATTGCCGAAATTGTACAATTAAATAAAAGAAATATTTTCATAAAAATACAGGTGTTGGCGCCACTCTTGGCTTCTAATATCGGTTGGCGATATATGTAATTCAGAAGTCCTTTTGTTCTTCGCTTGTTCGGAAGTCTCCATGGGGAGCTCCGAAGTAAATAAAAAATGGTTCGTTAGTAAATAGTGTTGAAATTTTTATCGATAGTTGTACAATTTACAGTCCACTTGAATTTCGTAGTCGACAACATGGTCCGTCGAGCCGGAGAATAATCAGCCATCATAGGATTATATTGCGTTTTGTTTAAAAAAAAATCGGAACAATAACAATGGATGTAAAGGTGTTGAATCGAAGAAAGGGCAACATAAAGGCCCAATTGACAAAATTGTCAAACTTTATAGCTGATGAGGCACAAGAAATAGACTCAGTGGATATCTTGAATAAAATAGAAAATTTGAACAAATTAGTAGATAAATTAAATGACTTGAAAATGGAGTTCTATAAAATTTTGAAAGATGAAGAAATCGACAAGTGTGATGCTGAATTTGAAGAAATCGAACAAGATCTCCAAAATCTCAAGGTAAGATTTAAAAGGCTTATTGAAATTTCTAAAACTAAAAATGTTGATCTAATAAATGAAAATAATGGTGTTAATAATTCAAAAAATTTAAATGTAAAATTGCCCGAAATTCCATTGCCGAAATTCGATGGTTCGTATGAAAATTAGAATAACTTTAAGACTCAGTTTAATAGTATAATTGATACGAACGAATTGTTGAGTAATGATCAGAAACTTTTTTATTTGCAATCCTCTCTTGTGGGGACAGCGAAGCAAATTCAAAGTACTGATGACACATATGAGTCATTATATGAAGCACTTAAAAAAAGATTTGACAATAAAAGATTAATAGTTAACAGTCATATTAAATCTTTATTAATGTTAGATAATATTTGTAATGATTCAGCTGAAAAATTAAGAATGCTGCTTGATTGTATTTTAAAGCATGTAAGAGCTTTAAAGGTGTTAAATGTCGAAATGAACAATTTTAGTGAAAATTTATTGATTAATATTATTTTGACAAAATTTGATAGAACAACATGTAAGGAATTCGAAATGACATTAACAACGACAGATTTACCCAGATGGGATAATTTTATCGAATTCTTGCAAAATCGTGTTCAAATATTAGAAAACCTTCAAGGAACACAAATAAATTCGCAAAAATTTAAAACCCAGAACAAACAAAAAACTTTTATTCTGAAATCTAATTCATGCCTTGTTTCTAAAAAATTACATGCAATTCACCAGTGCCCTGTATTTCTAAAAATGACTCCAATTCAAAGATTTGATGAAGTAAAAAAGAATAAACTTTATATAAATTGTTTAAATGATTCGCATATGCTTTCGAAATGCGGTTCAAAATATAACTGTCAGCTGTGCTCTCTCAGACATAACGTGCTACTTCATCGAAATAAAAATAAATCATTTCAAAATAAAACGTCATTAAAAGGCCCCGATTCTGAACTTGAAATATCATTGGCGCCAGACGGACGTTCTGGTAAAGAAAATGATGAAACAAATAAGCAATATTTATCGGAAATATCTCAGAGTTTTTCATCACATAATAATGAAAGTAAAAAAGCAGTTCTTTTGTCTACGGCACATATTTATATTTATAGTCCGTTACATAAATGCTTCGTTCAGGCAAGGGCAATCCTCGATAGCGCAAGCCAAGTTAACTATATTACGAAAGAAATGTCCTCCTATTTGGGCTTGAAAAAAGAAAGAATAAATGTTTCCGTTAGTGGATAAGGTGGACATGCCTTTAATGTTAAAGGGAAAGTTAATACGATAATTCGTAATAAAAATGCTTCATTCTCTTCACCTAGCGAATTTTTTGTTGTTTCGAAAATTACTGATTGTGTACCTTCTTCAAATATTAAAATTGATAAAGCATTGTTACCAAATAGGGTTTTGCTAGCTGATCGTACTTTTGTCATACCGGGAAAAATTCATTTAATAATTGGGGCAGAACTCTTTTATGAGATAATAAAAGAAGGAAAAAATCGTATTTCACCAAATTTAATGTTTCAAAATTCGGTGTTTGGCCTTATTGCTACTGGAACTGTTAAAATAAAGAGTTCTATTCATATTGTGGATTAATATTTAATTATGAAATCCAGAACATTGAATCTAATCTTAAAAAATTTTGGGAAATAGAAAGTATTTCACGTGACCATTTTCTAAGTAAAGAAGGAGAATTTTTTGAATCTCATTTTCAAAAAACGCACAAAAGAGATGATACCGGAAGGTTTATTGTCGAAATGCCGATTCAAACTGATCAATTAAATTCACTGGGAAATTCGAGAAATTTAGCAGAAAGGCGTTTACAACAAACAGTAAAGATAATAATAGTACTATGAAAAAACTTTATTGCGACTTTTTAAACGAATATGAAACATTGGAGCATATGGAAAGAATTTCAGTCGAAGATTCTTGCTCAGTAGTTTATTACATGCCTCATCATGGCATTTTTAAACCGGATAAATCCTCTACTAAATTAAGGGTTGTCTTTAATGCCTCTGCATCTACAACAACCGGAAAAAGCTTGAATAATATTTTGCTTTACGGTGATGTTAAGGAAGATCTTTTTGATATTTTGTTAAGATTTCGAAAATATAAAGTCCTGATAGCTATATGGACGACATCGTGACTGGATCCCCTGATTCAGAGTCGGCAATTGCCCAGAAAAATCAATTAATTGACATATTTCGTTCTTGTGGAATGGCTATGCACAAATGGAATTCAAATTTGAAAGAGCTTTTAAATCATGACGAAATCGAAGATGTCTCCTTTTGCACTAAGTCTGACACTTCCGCTAAAACTTTAGGTATGGTTTGGCAATCCAACAAAGACCAATTTGTGTTTAGAGTTTCGGTGAAAGAACGAAAATCATACACCAAAAGACAGGTTCTTTCTGTCATAGCAAAATTGTATGATCCGCTTTGGCTCATTGGCCCAATTATTTCTAAGGCCAAGTGTTATCTTCAAAAATTGTGGTTGTGTAAACTAGGATGGGTCGAGAACATTCCGGAACCTCTTGCTAGTGATTGGTGTAACTTCGTAAGTCAACTAAAAACTATAGAAAATATAACAATTAGTCGATACATTTTAACTCCTTACACAGAAGCAATATTTGTTCTTGGTTTCGCTGACGCTTCCATAACAGCTTTTGGTGCTGCAGTTTATATATATTGTTTAAATTCATCTAACTCGATCACATCAAACCTCATGGCGAGTAAATCTATACTGTCACCTTTAAAGACCATTTCTGTGCTAAGACTGGAACTATGTTCCTGTTTGCTTCTTTCTCTACTTGTCGCCAAAATTCTCCCTTCCTTACAACTAGACATTCAAGGAGTAATTTTATTCTCAGACTCAACTATAGCATTGCCATGAATAAAAACCTCTGCTCATCTATTAAAAACTTTCATCGCAAATAGAGTCTCAAAGATTCAGTCTCTCACAGAACAATTTTTATGGAAACACATTCCTTCTAGTGATAATCCAGCTGATATAATATCTCGTGGAACATTTCTTCAGGAACTCTCAGATATGGAACTGTGGTGGAAAGGTCCCTTATTGACTAATAATATCTTGGACGTGACAGAAAAAGAGGAAAAAACTGACTTTCCAAATGATGATGCTTATTTAAACGAACTTAAAAACTGTAATATTAATTTGCATCTAATTAATCAAGACTTTAATAACTTTCTGAACAATTTTTGTGCCTTAAGTAACAGTTATTTTAAGTTAATTTGTATTTTAGTTTATATTTATAGATTTATTTATAATTGCAAGCACAAAGAAAGGAGTGTAGGGCCTATTACAAAGGAGGAATTTTACCAAGCAAAGATTAAATTAGTCAAATTGGTTCAGGTAATGTATTTCACCAGGGAAATGAAGGCACTCAAGAAAGGTGAGAAACTAAAGGATAGTCGAGTAAGTAATTTAAATCCTTTTCTTGATAGGGAATAAATTATTAGGGTTGGTGGTCGTTTAGATAAATCGAATTTATCTTATAATCCAATTCTTTTACCTAAAGATCACAGGCTTACACTTTTAATTTTCCAGTATTTTCACTTAAAAAATTTGCATGTTGGTGCTCAAACCTTGCTTCATTTTGTGAGACAAGAATTCTGGCCTTTAAATGGCAGAAACATAGCCAGAAAAATCGTGCATAATTGCATTGTTTGTTTTAAAAACAAACCTAAAATTGCAGAACAAATCATGGCCTCGTTACCTAAAGAAAGGGTAAATATAAATCCCCCTTTTACAAATTCAGGCATTGATTTATGTGGCCCATTTTTTATAAAATACAAAAACCAACGTAAAGGAGTTTTTAGTAAAATTTATGTCGCAATTTTCGTCTGTTTTGCTACTCGTGCAATTCATTTAGAAATAATAACAGATTTAACTTCTGAAGCCTTAATAGCTACCTTAAAAAGATTTGTAGCTAGGCGCGGAATTTGTGCCACCATCTTTTCCGATAATGCCTCTAATTTTGTCGGTGCGAATTTAGAATTGAAAAAATTGCATAAAATTGTAAAAAATCAATCCGAGGAATTGGCTGCTTACTTATTGGCTAATTCAATTTCTTGGAAATTCCTTCCTCCTAGATCCCCTAATTTTGGTGGCTTGTGGGAGGCAGGAGTAAAATCCTTTAAGCACCATTTAAAAAGGACTATTGGAGATTTAAAACTAACTTTTGAGGAATTTTTAACTGTCGTTAATCAAGTTGAAGGTATTTTAAACAGTAGGCCTCTAATACCTTTATCTTCGGATCCAAACGATTTCGAAACGTTAACCCCAGGACATTTTTTAATAGGCCGCCCTATAAATAGCATCTGTGAACCAAACTTGACTGACCTTGCCAATAATAAACTTAGTCATTGGCAGCAAATTACAAAATTTAATCAATTAATTAGGAAAAAAATGGAGTAGAGATTATTTAAATAGTCTACAACAGTTAATTCAGTTACACTAAAAATATTTCTATTCTGTCCTATGTAAAGGAAAATCGCTACATTTACCCTTTCAAATAGCTAGCATAAGATTTACCATCTGCCATATCCTTATTTGGTCACACAGTTCAATTGCTAACTGATTTCTTCATACACACCCTTTTTAATTACAATGATTCCCAAGCGCATCTGAATAACTCCGGTTCAAAAATATCTAACGTACTTATCAAAGTCATAACAATCTCTAAGGTTCGCGGGTTCAAGAATGCGAAAACTGTTCCGAGCCCCATTTGTGTGGTTTTGCATTCCCATGCATGTTGGCTACCGCCAATATATTCGTTAGGATAATTTATGCCAAAAATCGCTCTGTTCTCTAAATTTTTAATTGTCTTTATGCTCTGTTTGGAGAAACAATCGCCATATTGTAACCTTTTGGCGAAATGTAATTTTCATTCGACTTCATGTCATGATACAAGAAACAAGCACTTCTCTCGTTAATCATCTTGCTTTCAACATGTAACTTTTTTTCACGAATTGTGTTACGGGCCCGGGTGCCCTGCGCTGCCATGGGCAGCCAACGTTTTCCTGTACTTGTGTGCAATATCTATAGAACCTGGGATTTATTAAAATACCTTCATCTACTCATGTCTGCTTATTCTTCCAAAAGTGCCTATTCTCATTTCTCATGAATTTATAGATTTCTTGGAAGGCAATGATGATTTTAGTTATCAAAATATTCATCGTATCAAACCCACTTTACCACGACCAAGAACTTCATATTACAACATTCATTCGGCTAAAGCAGGACACGAAATTTCCGCTTGACAGCTCACCATTGGCGAGCAAATATTTAAGGTTGGCGAGTAAGTTTCGTCTTTTGAAATCTTGTGCTTCAAATCAAACTGTATACGTTCAGACTATCGTGCCTCAATCTAGCGACACGCGGAAGTGTTTTAAAATCAAGCGACGGCATTTATCTTCCAAAAGAAGAAAAATGCTGCGTTACCCTCTTCCATTTCTCTCCAACGAAAAAACGAACTCCTCCCGTCTGCATTCGTTACCCCGCTTTCGCACTGCGCAAGAGCCAAGGCTGCTTTTTCGCTTCCGAGGACGAATCTGATCGCTCTTCACTCCTGCGCGAAGTGAATCAGGTTTCGCCACCTAAGCTCAGCTGCTTGAAACACGGTAAAATTTATTCGCTTTCTACCGAATTTTTTAAAATTTAAAAATTGCTCATATTTTTCATCAATGTAAAATATTCTGGATTTAACAGACAGTTCCTTCTAACAATGGTCAATTTCAATTCAGTTTGTCATAAATAAATAATTTTCTGGGCAGATGTGGTGGCCGACGTTAGTGTATGAATGAATGTAATGATAGTGGCGAGCAAAATTTTTAGTCCGGCTAGTACCTTTTCAACTGAAATTTCATGCCCTGGGCTAGAGGGAAGTACAACATTGACTTTATTAATAAATCCATATGCAGGGCAAACAATGAGTGATAACCCACCAACTCTGCTGCCATTGGAAATATTTCAGGCACCTTGCACAAACCGTACCTAACTGTTGGAGATATCCAAATTGATTTTTTCATCAGAAAATATTACTATTTCATATTTGAACTTCCAGGACATCTGATCTTTCTTTTCATCCAGGCGATTTAGCTTATAATTTTTAGCCATACGTAGTTGGGGTTTCCTTTTCTTGTACTTTGATGTCTTAGAGCTGCTGTCTATTTTTGATAAAGTGATTTTTGACTCCGATATCAATGGATCTCTTGCCAATCTGACTAAACTTGTTTTTCCATTGCTCAGTATTTTTATAATGGACAATATTTTCCCTTTTGACAGCTTTCGCGGATGTCGTGTAGATTTCAGCAATAATTGCAAGTGCATTTTCAATTGTTGTATGCGTTTTTAAATTTATCTAATTGTTTGCATATTACTTTGCGTGTATAAATTTTATAGATCATATACAGGGCTGCACAAAAAAAATCTCGAGTACATTTCCGTTTATTGACAGAAATTGCTGAGGGGGAATTTTCGACGCTGCAATACGTTTCCTCACTGAACTAAATTTCAGCAGATTATGTAATATACATACAAATCGATAGGGGCTTTACAAAATAATTCTGATATTATTCCGACTGTTGACGGTTTTTTCTGAAATTGTGTTTTCAAATGTGTTGCGCGTTTTTCAAATTGTTTACTTAGACATCATTTTTAATCTTATCAATCTGTAAAGTTTAGTTGCTGAATTCTGAATATATTGGAAGGTGCTTCATAAACAATGCTTAACGCATGATAGGTTCAAGTTTCAGTCTTCGATTTGGTTAGAACACTCTCGCTGTACGAGAGCGGAATGATATTTCGCTTGAATTTCTCGTTCGAGAACCGAATTGTTGCACAATTGGGGCGTTCGGAAACTAAGATTCTACGTTATGCCGTATTACAAAATATTTCAATAATATATTTTGCAATATAGTACATTAAAGCGAGAAGCAAAAGTCTTAATTTTTCAGTGCAAATTCGACCTCACTGCGCATATCTCAACTTTTTTTGAAAGGTGAATAACGCAGGAAATAGAATTAAAGATGAATCAAGAGAGTTGGGGAAAGAATATCTCGCTTATTAGTCTTCACTGCTCATAACCCTATCCTTAGGAAATACTCCTTTTAAATTGTTCTTCCTTCTATTTTTATTACCCCTTCTTGGAGGGAGCATCCATTCTTCCACCTGCTTTGTTTGAGAGAGGTGTGAACAAAACGGAAAGGGCGGGATGCGCTTTCACTTTTTTGAAGGCTGGAAAGGGAAATGAGAGGAGATAACTCTTCCCTTCTATAGAATTTGAAAAAGTGTATTTTTCTGGGGAATAAAATTTATTTATTTTACAACCAGATAATAATATTTCTAACGTAATTTTTCACGGTCTTTTCACGATTTTTATTTATAACCATTAAATGTTTCAAAGGGTTTGGACAACAAAAGCTTTTTCTTATGTTGTCTTACGAGCACTTTTATCACTAATTGTCTGTATTTTTTTATTTGCGGTTCATTTATGGTTTTATCACGGTTCCGGGCAACGCCGGGTGGGTCAATTAGTATTTATTAAAATAAGACAACTGTTATCAATTTTACCCTAACTGAAGTAATTTTCGTACGACTGCAAACTTCCTCACTTTTTTATTCAGAGACATTAAAAAATATCACATTTTTAATTTATCTCTGTGTGTGTGTCCGCGTACAAATTTTAATATAATTGCTCAGATCATCACGAAGTAAGCATGTTATCTAACGTTTATTTTTAAAAATGATACAAGTGACATTTATTTATTATTAACTAACAAAATCTACGGCTTTGCTCACGCAATTCTTGAAAAATGCCAAGTGGTATTCGTTTTCCTATTTCCATTAGAGGAAAATTTACAGCTACAGATAATTCAGAAATTAGTAATTAAGCCACACTAATTAAGCATATTTTTGTAATGACTATATCACAGAAATTGTAATTTTAAAACTTTTCTGTTATCCTGCTCACTTTAAAATTTCATTATTTAAAAAAAAGTTCTATGGATGCATTTGAATCTCTAACGTAACAGCCATGTAAAATTTCAAGTTTCCATCCCTAACAATTTCAGATAAATCAATGTTTAGAAGGTGTTTAGAACTTTTTCAGTTTATTTCACTTTTTTAAATTTATTTTTTTTAGAAACCGTTTTTAGCGAGCACTGAAATCTTAAAAATAGCCACCATGCCAAATTTCAACTTCCTATACCATCAGCATCACTGAAATCGCAATTTTAGAAAGTTTTTTGTTTCTGCACCATTTTTTAATTTCGAATTTTGTAAAAACTGTACTGTGGACGCATTTACGTATAAAAAATAACAGACATGTTAAATTATAAGTTTCTATCGCTAACAATTTAGAAAAAATAACATAATTTATAATGTTCCACTTCGAATTTTTAATAGACTATTTATACCAAGCGTCTGATTCTTAAAAGTTACAACTATACTAAATTTCCAGTGTCTAACCCGAGTAAATCCAATTAAATCGTAATGTAGAACGTGTTTAGATCGTTTTTCGCTCATTTCAGCCTGTTAAATTTTGATTTTTTTAGAAACCGGTCTTAGCGAGCATTTGTATTTTAAGAGTAACCACCATACCAATTACGAAGATTCTATACCAGCTGTATCACATAAAAAGGACAAAATTGTCCTTTTACATTTCGCATTTTTTGTAAACTGTTCTGGGTGATCATTTACGTGAGTAAAAGCCAGGCGAAATTTTAAGCTTCTATCCTTAATAGTTCCAAAAACATCGTAATTTAGAACGGTTTTAGAAGGCTTCTCACGCATTTCACTCTTTTAAATTTCGATTTTTTTTCAAATTGTTCTGTGCGACCAAATCAGCAGCCATGTAAATTTTTAAGTTTCTACCCCTAACAATTACATAGTAATTGCAATTTAGAACGCTTTTAAACGCTTTCCGCACATTTCACCCTTTGAAAATTTGAATTTCTTTACAAACCATTGTTAGCGAGCATTTGTATCTTAAAAGTAACCGCCATGAAAAATTATAAGTTTCTAATCCTGTTAATTAAGAAAAAAATCGTAATTTCCGACGTTTTTTCCTCTTTTACCATTTTGATTTTCGATTTATTTAAAAAAAACTGTTGTATGTGTGCACTTGTGTCTTAAAAAGTATCAACCATGTCAAATTTCAAGTTTCTGTCCTTAACAATTTTATAGAAATCGCGTAATTTAGAATGTTTTTAGAACAGTTTTCCCTCATATAATTCTTTTAAATTTGAATTTTATAGAAATTGTCGTTAGAGAGCATTGATATCTTATAAGTTACTATCTTGCCCAATTTCAAGTTTCTAATCTCTTATGTATAGTAAAAATTGTAATTTTAGAACGTTCTTTGCTCTTGCAACCCCCTGAGGGTAGTGGCACTGACATAAAATATAGCCTGTGTTAGAGCACAGACTGTTACCATAAATTTGAGAGCATTACGTTTAATATCGGTTCGGTAGTTTCAAACATTCCATAGAAATTGCAATTTAGAATGTTTTTAGAACACATTTAGCTTATTTCACCCTTTTAAATTTCGAAATTTTTAGAAACTGTTCTTAGAGAGCATTTACATCTTATAAGTATCTACCACGCCAAATTTCAAGTTTCTAGTTCCTTCAGTATAAAAAAAATCGAAATTTAAGAACTTTTTCCCTCTTGCGCCCCCCCCCCCTGTGTAGTGGAACCGAAATAAAATATAGCCTATGTTACAGCAGAGACTGTTACCATCAATTTGCCACCATCACTTTTGAAAATGGTTGTGTAGTTCCAGTGATTCCATGGAAATTGTAATTTAGAATGTTTTTAGAACACTTTTCGCTCATCTCAACCTTTTAAATTTCAATTTTTTTTTTTAATTTGTTCTTAGAGAGCATTTACATCTTTTAAGAAACTACCATGCCAAATTTCCTGTTTCTAGCTCATTCAGTATAAAAAAAATCGAAATTTTAGAACGCTTTTCGCTCCTGCACCCCCCCCCGGGGGTTAGTGACACCGACATAAAATATAGCCTATGTTGGAACAGGGATTGTCACTATCAATTTGCCACCATTACTTTTGAAAACGGTTCTGAAGTTCCAGAGATTCCATAGAAATTGTAATTTAGAATGCTTTTAGAACGTTTTTCGCTCATCTCACTCTTATAAATTTCGATTTTTTTTAGAATTTGTTCTTAGAGAGCTTTTACATCTTATAAGTAACTGCCATGTCATATTTCATGTTTATAGCTCCTTCAGTATAAAAAAAATCGATATTTTACAAAGTTTTTCGCTCCTGCACCCTCCCCCCCTGGGTATAGTGACACCGACATAAAATATAGCCTATGTTGGAACAGGGATTGTCACTATCAATTTGCCACCATTACTTTTGAAAACGGTTCTGAAGTTCCAGAGATTCCATAGAAATTGTAATTTAAAATGTTTTTAGAACGCTTGTCACTCATCTCACCCTTATAAATTTCGAATTTTTTTAGAATTTGTTCTTAGAGAGCTTTTACATCTTATAAGTATCTACCATGCCAAATTTCACGTTTCTAGCTCCTTCAGTATAAAAAAAATCGATATTTTACAAAGTTTTTCGCTCCTGCAACCCTCCCCCCTGGGGATTGTGACACCGACATAAAATATAGCCTATGTTGGAGCAGGGATTGTCACCATCAATTTGCCACCATCACTTTTGAAATCGCTTCGGTAGTTCCAGAGATTACCCCCTACAAACAAACAAAGAACCAAACAAATAATCGTTATTTCTTTATAATATTAGTATAGATATTATTTTTATTACAAGGTGACGAAGTAATTCGAATAGATTATCATCTATGCACTAATTTTTGTTTGAAGAAAAGACTATTCACATCATAAGATTCGAAGAATCAACAAAATTTTAATTTTTCAATTTAATTTTGCTTATGAATTAGGTTTGTAATTTGCCTATCCATCTGTTTCTTTCTGTCTGTCGGTTTGTTTATTCCGCCCACGATTTATATCTAACGGCTTATATTTACCAAAGAAAAAATAAAGAATATTTCAATAGCCTCTGTTCAATTTACCACAAAGAGCGCATTCTTGGGTGTCAGCAATTTGAATTGGGTCTTGACTGAAATTTTATAAATTGATTCAATTTTATAAAATCTCTTAAATGGACAGATAAAAAACTGTCAATGTTGGCGCCAGTG